>JBAMCM010000428.1:727500-1927500 GCA_037075145.1 Scaptodrosophila latifasciaeformis
CGGAAGTATTAATATAATGTGAATCGGAACAGGTCAAATCATTTTTGTATTCTCATCATTACAATTAAATTTCAGACTATGTTTCTCACTCTCTCAAATAAACGAAAGATAAGACTTTGGAATTTGAAGTATAAATTTTTAGTTCTTGAGTTCAATTTATTTTTATAGATGCTTTTGAATGATCAAAGTTTCTGAAAGATCATCTCAAGGGCTTTGACAAATTTGATATGTATTGTGTTTGATTTGTTAAAGGATGATCGGACTAGATGTATCCATGGATCCGACTGTTTGAATAGTTTCATAGTTCCATTCGTTCTTAAATTCGTAAATCAAGGACAAAACTTTAAAATTAAATAATAATTCTTAAGTGCTAAAAATGAAGTATTCATTTGAAATCATTAAATTCAGATTAAAGAAATAAAAAAATAGAATAAATAAGAAGAAAATAAACCATTGCCAAATGTCTCCTCAAATGCAAAGATAATTAATAATTAATAAATAAAGGATGATCGGACTAGATGTATCCATGGATCCGACTGCTTGAATAGTTTCATAGTTCCATTCGTTCTTAAATTCGTAAATCAAGGACAAAACTTTAAAATTAAATAATAATTCTTAAGTGCTAAAAATGAAGTATTCATTTGAAATCATAAAATTCAGAATAAAGAAATAACAAAAAAAATAAAATAAATAAGAAAAAAATAAACCATTGCAAAATGTCTCCTCAAATGCAAAGATAATTAATAATTAATAAATAAAGGATGATCGGACTAGATGTATCCATGGATCCGACTGTTTGAATAGTTTCATAGTTCCATTCGTTCTTAAATTCGTAAATCAAGGACAAAACTTTAAAATTCAATAATAATTCTTAAGTGCTAAAAATGAAGTATTCATTTGAAATCATAAAATTCAGAATAAAGAAACAAAAAAAAAATAGAATAAATAAGAAGAAAATAAACCATTGGAAAATGTCTCCTCAAATGGTAAAAAAAAAACTGAATTAATTCATAATCAAAGCGAATACATTGAGATGAGTTCTTATGGTAATTGTAAATAATAATAAAAAAAAAAAATTCAAATTAAAAATAATATTTGAAATTAAATAAAACTTGTAATATAAGAGTAAGGTATCCTTGGAAAAAACAGCCCATTGTATTTCGTATGTATTTTTTTTTTAAAACAAAATCAAATAATAAATAAATAAAAATTGTGATGTTGACAGGCTGACAAGCCAAATGAAAATGAGCTCTCACTGCTGTGTAGAATTTCAAATAATTCAAATTATTTTTCTGAATTAAGGTCAAAGTCTACTACGATTTGATGAAAAAAAGGTTTTTGAAAGGTTTCTAGAAACTTTAAATCCTCTAATAAATTTTACAGATAAGATTTTGGATCTTAGCATCTGCGATCTCTCGACGCTAGCATAATTTCCACTAGGTTTTCAGAGGTCAGTTTGGTTCCGACTCTTGCTCAACTTGTCTGCGGTAGTTCTCATATCGTGGGCGCTAAAAAAAGCTTACCCTTCAAAGACCACCATCCCTGCAATTGCGAGATGAGACCCTAAGAGCCGACTTCCTATGTATATGCCGATTTAGCGCTCTTACATAGGATAGGTTATTTTTGTT
The DNA here is from genome assembly GCA_037075145.1 of Scaptodrosophila latifasciaeformis. Lineage (NCBI taxonomy): Eukaryota > Metazoa > Arthropoda > Insecta > Diptera > Drosophilidae > Scaptodrosophila > Scaptodrosophila latifasciaeformis. The sequence goes on from JBAMCM010000428.1 coordinate 729,129, forward strand.
GCTACTTTCCATATTCGAAATTCGAGTCGTGAATAATATTCCATTGCGTTCGACTTAGTACCGATCTCTGTGAAACGTCTGCTGTCACTTTGAAGAATTTTTGGGCAGTCTTCTGTTTTGGAAAAGTTCCTGAGTTAGTTTCTTATTATTTGCTTCATATATGTGTGTTCACATTTGTTAAGTTTGCTTAAGTTCATGAAAGTTCATTTATATTTAATCTTTGTATGATCTAGTTCCTAAGAATGATTCTCTTTGCACTTTTCCCTTTCAAATAAAATTGTTGGTCATGTGCACACATGAAACTCTGGTCCTTAATCTTATATCCACTGCAATCTCTGCTTTCAAGATTCCTAACAATATTTTCCGTCCAGAGCAGCCAGAATTTCGGTCCAGTTGGCTATGCATTCTTGCTCTCAAGTGTTATAATAATACAGTATTTTTTGACTCCTTCACACCAACTGTTGTATGGAGAGACCATTCCTATCCAACGCCTGCAATAGTCTACCATTTATTGTTATTTTTTCTAGGAGTTTGTCGGCAGTCATCCAAAAAGGGCGGTAGCCTGCATTATTTTACAAATCTTTGGGAACGTCTTTTTCTTTATGAACAAATCATATAATCTCCAAGAGGTCTCAATGTTTACCATCTTGAGGAAACTTTTTGGGACTCTCTCAACTTTAGGTCAGTTTTTGTCAGTTTTATATTCTGCTTCCAATTCTTCTTGGGTAACTCCTGGAATGTATTAGTTGGGCTCAGTCTCCCGGACACAGTACTTTATATCGGCTCTTTGGGTAAATAGAGACTTTTTACTATCTTTTCTAGCCTTGCTAGCTTTGAAGATCGTGTGACTAGCTCTACTTCCTCACACATTTCCTGGTGGTATCTTAAATTTCCTTTTTGATAGATCTCCCTGTTTTTGGGTTAGTCAAAGTCTGTACGTCTCCTGGATCTTTAAAACAGATGTCCTTAGGCTCATAGTTTTTCCACCAATAAACTGGGTATTGGTTCTTTGTGGGGATTTGTCTTTCCATTACACAGACCTGGACTTAGTCCCTAATAGTTTCGTTGTTGAGGTCTGGTTTTCTGCCTTTGGAATCGTCATTGCATTGCATTGGTCAATAGGGGAGCTGGGAGGGTAATGGTAACTATAGAAAGTAGTTCCATTAATGGTGTTACGGACGACAAATTCATTTCCACTATTGGTACTCTTAAGTGGTAATCCGTTACAATCCGTGCAACTGTTTCTTTTTTTTTCTTTTTGAAAAAGGGGCAGGGGAGGGTACAAAGCTGTATCTGTGTGTGTGTGTGTGTGTGTGGGTGTATTCTTATTTAACTATATAACTATTCTAGACTGCAATATATAATTGATAGATGAAGTCTATATGTATAAATTTTTGCGTAGACTTATAGCAGTTGCCGTATGCGTGTGTGTGTGTGTGTGTTGGTGTGTTGGTGGGTTGGTGTGTTGGTGTGTATGGGAAAAGTTTTCGTTGCCTTAGTTGCTGTGGTAAATGCAATTTCCTTTTGAGTGGGTTGCTGCTTCTCTTCTGCATATTTGTCCTAAGTTCTGCAGGCTCCACACACACACTCACACATGTGGCAACTTTCATGTATTTGAGTAATTGCATATATACATATGTGTGTGTGCGTGTGTGTGTGTGTGTCAGACCATCGACAATGAACCTACAACAAAGTTTTGCCAACGATTTGTGTGAAGCCGCTGGCATTTTCTTCCCTCTCTTCTTCGTCTTCTTCTCTGCTTTGGTTGCTTGTAAGCCTTCTGCTTCCTCTGCTTCCTCTGCTTCGTCGGCTTGTACAGCTTCTCAAGCCACGGTTGCCTGATGTCCTTGTTAGAATTGCATTGCAATTTCAACATTTTGGCATTTAATTACTCAATCTACGCAGGCTACAACCAGCACTTTCCCCATCCCCTCTCCGCCACTTCATTTTAGTAGATCTGTTGATTTTTTTTTGGCAAGGACTCCCTACGCAGTTGTAATGATAAAACACAAAATATTTCTATGTATGAAGAAAGCTAGAGAGCAATAGAGAGAAGGAGACCTTCTTGTAAATTATCGCCACATTCTCTTCCTCTTCTTCTCAAGTAATTTACATATGAAACGAGTCGTCTTCTTCTTCTTCTTCTTTTTCTTTGCCACTGAAAATTTTCGTTTTGTTGTTTTTCATACACACAAATACCCAACCACCCAACCACCCATCCATCCATTCATTCATTCATTCCCATTTATTTATGTACAAAAACCAACTATTCTAGCAAAAAGCCACTGAATGTGTGCTTGGGAGCCTTTTTCTCTAACCGCTACTTCGTTACCCCCGCCACTTGCCACTTGCCTCTTGCCATTCGCATTGTGCAACATTACAAAGAAACATAAAAGTCAGTTCGCTACGGGCAACGAAATTAAAACAAATCCTTTCGTGCCATATTAATGGTCGCCATTTTTGCACCAAATGACATTCGAAAACATTTATTGCGCCCAGAAAATATACACACACACACACACACATACACTCACATTCACATTCGTATGTGTGCGTGTGTATGCGCCCAACCCGCCAACACCGCCGTCAACCTGCCATTTTCACACACAAAACAAAAAGTGAAAAAAAACAACAAAAAACAAAAACTCCCAACCAAGTTTTCATTTCCATTCTCATTCCATTTTCGCATTCCCCCATATCCTTTCCTGGCCATTACAATTCTACACATATGAAGATGCTGTCTGTGTAGGTGGTTTTACTCGCAGTTGTGTGTGTGTGCGTGTGTAAACTCAACAGGACGGACACATTATTCACCCAAAAAATACTCTCAAAAAAGGGGTGTGATGAGGCCACCAAATATGTGTGTATGTGTGTGTGGGTCGGGGTGGTCCTGGTCCTGGGCCTGGTCCTGGTGGTTTGGTGGTGGGTGGTTCGAGTTTGGTTTGGTTGACTGTTTCTCGTTTACCCTTTGACAAAAACAAAACAAAAGCAACTTTCACACACACACACACACTCACACACGCTTAAATGTATTTCCACATATGTATGTGAAAATGACTGCCACACATACATTCACGCATATGTATATATATATATATATATATATCTGTATATCTGTGTGTAATTTTATATATATTAAAAGTATATATGTGGATACATTTTCGCCAGTACAGTTTAGTTTAAATATATGCGTAATTTTCACAAGCAGCAGCTTTTCATTTAGTTTTCTTAATTAGTTTTTTTAATCAAGAATTTACCAATGTAAAGAAAAATGCAGCTGAAGAATAAACAAACAAGACAGCTCACAACCCATTTGAATGCCTTAACTTAAGAATAACAAATTATTTCTAATTATAGAAAGTTTTCATAAGAATTAAAAAAAAAAAAAAAACAAAATTATATATTTTGAAAGGGGTCTTACAGATTTAGAAACAGAATCAATCATTACTTATTTTTATCTGTGAGGGAATCATAGTTATATAAGCTTGGAAAGACCTTTAAAGTTTCTAAAATTAATTGGCTTTGGGAAGAGTAAAAACTTCTTCATAATTAAGTTCTTGAAATGAGGAAAAAGTATGGGCCTATATATGAAATATTATTAGCTGTCCTAAAGAGCTTTCCGTGTGAGTAAAAATTATATATTTAAAGAACCAAATGAGAAGGCTTCAAAGCAAGCTAAAAAAAAGTATCCCATTGCGATTATTTTGAGAACTGAACCTGAATTAATATACACTTCATTTATATAAATTCTATGCTTTTATAAGTTTCTTAAGCTTTATTTTTATTCAGCTTGTAATTGAAATAAGCTCAAGAAAAAACATAATAGTTTTTGGACACATCCAAAAGATAACAGCCAGATCAAATATATAATATAATCTATAAGAGGAAGAAGAATTTATAAAGACTAAAAAACTGAATTCGATTGGCAATCATCTCACTCAACATTCATTTGAAAAATGCCCAATTAACCCATAATAATTTGTAGATAGATCAAAAACATATAAAGTAAAACATATCTCAATCAATTTAAGAATGAAAAGGCTACAAATATCTAAAACTATACACAGTTCTTTTCGAACTGAACTCGCATGACATTTATCCAACTCAACATTCACTTGATATAGGTATGCCCAAGTAAGCCATAATAAATTTTAGTTGGATCAAAAATATATAAAGTCAATATAAAGATGTATCTGAATCAATTTAAGAATGAACTGTCTAGAAATATCTAAAACTATCTAAAGTTCCTTTCGAAAACTTTTGCTATTCCTTTAACTTTAAGAATCGATTGATACTGGACTGGTCTGCTGGTCTGTTGGTCTGTTGGTCTGCTGTGGTCTATTCTGGCCGCCATTTTGAATAAAACTCAATAAACTCAACATATTTTTGGGGGCGGATTTTCTATGTGTGTGTGTGTATTTATGCAAGTCTGAATGTATTTGAATTTGAAATGAGTGTGTGTGGGTTTGGGTTAAATCAAATGCTGTTCTGATGGTCTTTCTCTTCTACTGTGGCAGCCAGTATATGCGAGTTTGTGTTGGACGACCAACGTTGTTGTTGTTGTTGTTGTTTTTGTCGCTTCAGTTGAACGCATTAGTTTGCGTCTGGCCATTTTAGCAGACGACAAGGACAAAGAAAACGGCTGCGATGTCGACCAAGACGATGACGCGGAAAGCAAGACGAAATGGACAGACGAGACCAAGAAGTTCTCAATCCAGCCAACCGGCCAGCCAACCTGCCATGTCCCTTTTCCTGGTATATAGTAGTGTAGCCCGAGTTTCCCGTACTCGATAAAGGTTTCTTCAGGTCCTTCGATAGTCCTGCCAACATGGCTGTCAGTCAATTGCTACGCGACCAACGCGTGGCTGCCCCGTGGCCAACTGAGGCTACACTCAAAGGCCGAAGTCTGGACTTCGATTGTTGTTGGTGCTTTTTGCATTGAAAGCCGGCAATTTCATCCAGCCCGTTGGGGGTGACTTGGTTAGCTCCTGGAGGCTTTGTAGGTGTGTTGGGCGGGTGGCTGGGAGAATGGGGAGGAGAGACTTCTGGTGGTGATAGTTATTGAGTCCCTGAGGTAGCAAAAAGTATTTCCAATTTCGACCAGTACGGCTGGGGGCACACACACACAAACACAAACACACATATACAAACACACGCAAAACACACGCACACACACCCCCTTCACTCAGCTAGCCTTTCGAAGGATTCGTTCCATGTTGCTGACACGGCGAGTTTAGCCCCTGAATGAGGAGTTTTTTGGCACGACAAAACTGCCAACTGATGTTGCTCGAACGGAGAGCACTGGGGGTAGTCAGCAGTAATGTCAATTTGCTTAAAATTGAAATGATTCAAGGGCGAATCCAACATCGAGTGCTGGCCTGGCCTGGCCTAAAAACGAAAGGGAAAGGGAAAGGGCAAAGACGGCAAAGACGCGACCACTGGATCCGTGGCTTGGCCGACTATCCACCTTTTGGTCGTCTAAGCCCTAAAGAGCCCCACTCCCCACTCCCCACCCTGTTGGCTTTGAGTTCCTGCTCTGCCCCGGGTAATCTGCCTCGCCATTTGCCCGTTGTCCGTTCAGGTTTTCCATGAAACTTGGCGCGGGGGAGAAACCAAAGGAAATGGGGAATAATGGATGGGGTGTTTGGTTGACAGACTTGGACGCCAACACGGAACTCATGTCCGTTTGGTTGTTACGTGCCCAGGACACAGGATGACTGGGCGTGTGGTTCTCCTTCTTCTTCTTCTTATTGTTGTTGTTGTTGTTGTTGTTGTTTTTGTTATTTTAGCTGCTACGATTGTGGTCTCGGTCCGGCCAGCTGAACGGCTCTGCAAATTTATATACGCAGTCTGAAGGATGATAGTATTGAGAAGGTGGTTTTGGCCATTGACTGCCCACCAATCCACTGACGTTAAATATTTATTACTTATCCAACAGAGTTTTCCTGCTTCATGCTCTTCACTCTCTTCTCTTTCTGTCTTTTTCTCTCGCTCGGGCTTCTACCATGCATCATGTCGACATTTACAAGGAGTCGCCAAAGTCAGGAGTGACTATAAAATATGAACTCACGCCCCAGCCGAACTGAGCAAACCCCGTTCTTTGACTTCAATCCCACATCTCTACAGTTTGTGGAGCTACCCTTTTCAATAGAATACCCAAAAAGTTGGTACACAGTCCAGCGAATTTGTCTGGAGTGGCAGTTGTTTATGTGTCTGAATGTTGTCCATCGCAAAAAGGGGGAGTGATAGAGGAATGGAGCAAGACAGCAGGACAACTGAAAAGTTTGGCTGACTGGCTGGCTGACTGGCTGGCTGTATGGTTGGATGGTTGGATATTTGGACAGTCACAGTCTTGGCTGACTCAGCAATTTTTGGCGACCACCATTTTGTTGAGGTACAGTCAGCACATTTTGCTTAAGTCTTGCCTTTTCAATGGCACTGACCAGTCGACAAATTCTGGTAACGCAATTTCAACTATTGATTTCTTAAGACTCAGGCACTTTTCAGACAACAGAGAGGGAGAGAGAGTTGGAAAGATTGCGAGAGAGATAGAGAGACCGAAAGTATTGGCTGGGCTTACTTGTGTCAATAAAGTCTCTCAGTGGAGTTGCACGTTCTTTTAGGTATTTCAAAAAATCTATTGACTAAAATTGTCTTGAAGTTGCTTAGAAAATTTAAGTTTCTTATTGGACAAAAAGGAAACCACACACACCTCACAGATGGGTGTGAAGAGGTGTGCCGAAAACAAGGAACTTTTGGGACTCTTGCCATGCCCTGAGAGGCAAAGAAGACTTGAAGGGTATACTCTGAGTGAAAAAGAGTAGAGAAAAGCTGTCGCATTAGGAGGAAGCAGAGAGGGTAAAAAAAATAAATAAATATACAAAATGAATGTTCAAATGTCGCTAGCAGACCACAAGCTGTCACAAGTTCTCTGCTTCAGGATATCTGGGAACTTTTCCAGAGACTCGTGCACACATACAGCCACATATGTATGTAAGATGAAGAAGAGGAATACAATAGTGTATATACAAAAAATACACACATGGACTTTTCAGTCCGCACAACCCCTTTTCTTTGGTGGGGCCCCAAGCTGGGAAGGTGTTCTGTTTGAGCCAGGGACGGGGATGGGCGATGGGGGATGGGGTGGAGACCATAGAGCGTGTGGTAGAAATGGTGGTGGAGTGGGGTCTGGGGAGGACAATAGCAACAACAACAACAAAAGGCTTTGAAGAAAAACTTTCCGAAAAGTAGAAACGCAAAAGCGAAGTGACAGCGGCGGGGGTAGGCGGTGGCGGCAAAGTGGGCGCTGGAGGGACACAAAAGTTGGCCAAACCACGGCAACTAGCACGAAGGAGCTGGCAGTGTGGATTGGAGGGGCACTGCAGAGTCCTGGGTTGGCCAAAGCCATACAAGCCTTTTGTTGTCTGCAGTAAAATTTACCATTTGGTAAAGCAGGAAAATTGTACATGTGTGTGTTTGTGTGTGTGTGTGTGTGTGTGCTCGCCAAAGTTTAATTCAAATCACAAAAACGTCTCTTTCACTCTCTCTCTCTCTCTGTCTCTTTTTCTCTCTACGGTGTGTGTGTGTGTGCGTTTGAGAAAAGTTTTTGAAATTCGTGCGGTGGCGAAAAACTGACTGACACACTCCATGGAAAATAAGGTCTAAAATCCTTTTTAACCATGCATGTACGCCGCAGATACACACACACACACACACACAAACAGCAGCCTCGTCTGTCTCCTCGCCTTCTACTTTATCCAACATCCTTGCCGTTTGCCTTTGCTATGTACCAAAAACGCAGGACGAAGCGACTTTTCTTCATATATGCCACTTTGTGCGTATGTAACGAGTGTGTGCGTGTGTCTATGTGTGTGTGTGTGTGTATATTATACACAAGCATCATCGTATACAATTTGCAAAACTAAAATAAAAAGAATTTTAACTAACTTGTAAATTTTCGCAATTTGAAAATCCCTCGCATTGCAACTACCTTGTCTCTTCTATTTCCTAGCCCCCCCGCACTACCAACCGATTCTCTGTCGCGACCTCTTTCAGCAGCGAGGCTCCTTCCTTCTCTCCTTCCCCTTCTCCTTGCTCACATAAGCATTTTCCTCATCTATGAAACTCTTGACATGCGTTCGCTTTGCCATTTGCGCCTTTCTGACAAGCAAAATAAGAACAGCAACAACAACAACAACAACAGCAGCAACAATTTTGGTAAGAATAACAACAACAACAACAACAAGAACTGCTGCTCCAAAATGCTAAGACAGCTTCAACTTGAACTGTACTGATGATGCTCCCCATATCTCCACCACCCCCGGACATTTTGGCTTGGCTGTTTTATAGTTTTACGAGAAAATGTCAAAGACAAATACACAAAAATACATATATGTATATATATATATATTTATTAAAAATACTAAGGTGTTCCGAAAAACCTTTGACTTTTGGTATTTTGGCCCGAGAAATTAAGAAAACATTAAAGACATTTTTTTAATGAATCAAATTCCTTCAGGGCTCCAAAAAATATTTTATGTAGAGGATTCGACTGCCTAAACACTATAGGAAAGGTAAGTCAAAGTCTCTTGGAGATCTCGAAATGAGGTTATATTTTCGAAAAGAAATAAAATGTAATTCCAAATATTTGATTTCAATCGAATCATTTGATATGATAAGCATTTATTAGGGTCTCTGACTGACATAGAATCTAGGGAATTAGGGATCTGTCAAAACTAAGCCTTTGGAGTGATACTCTAATAATTCCAAACTCTAAGATTTTCAAGCAATAAAAGAAAAATTGGTCAAAGCTTATGGGAGTTCTAGGAATGAAGATATATTTTCTATAAGCCAACTAATGTAATTCCAAATATTTTATTTTAATTGAATCTTACGATATGATAAGCACTTACTAGGGTCTCTGACTGACATAGAATCTAGGGAATTAGGGATCTGTCAAAACTAAGCATTTCGAGTGATACTCTAATAATTCCAAACTCTAAGACTTCCAAACAATAAAAGAAAAATTGGTCAAAGCTTATGGGAGTTCTAGGAATGAAGATATATTTTCTATAAGCCAACTAATGTAATTCCAAATATTTTATTTTAATCGAATCTTACGATATGATAAGCATTTATTAGGATCTCTGACTGACATAGAATCTACGGAAATAGGGATCTGTCAAATCTAAGCCTTTGGAGTGATACTCCAATAATTCCAAACTCTAAGACTTCAAAACAATAAAAGAAATATAGTTCAAAGGTTATGGGAGATCTAGGAATGAAGATATATTTTCTATAAGCCAACTAATGTAATTCTAAATATTTTATTTTAATCGAAACTTACGATATGATAAGCACTTACTAGGGTCTAGAATCCCCTAATGGGTCCTTTAAATTTGCATCTTCTATCCAAGTTTTTAAAAGCTACTTTAATAAAAAGTATTTTCCAGAGTATTCAAAGTTTTCTTTGCCCAAGTCAACCCAATCTGAATCAATCATTCAAATTCAACTTATATTTGAAGTCTACTTGAAACAAGAATATCTCGAGTCTCTTCAGTGTCTTTGTCAGTATTGCAATATGATAAGTGGGCAAATTGAGTAATCGGTATGGATTTCAAGAATCATAATTTGTATTAAAAATAAACACATCAATTGTATAATCGGATTTTTGTGGAGATACCTAATTGATAAGCTGTCATACGTACTCATAGGTATGTGTACTCAGAGTCCTTGTAGTAGATTTCTAGAAATTCAAGATGAACAGATTGGCTCAAACTGTTATTAAGAGAGCTGTGAAAGGCGCTAAACCGTGAGAGGGAGAAACAAAATTTCTGGCATGGCCGGGCAGGGCAACTGGTGGGTTGGGAAGGGCAGTAGAAAATCCAGCACGAATGGGCTTTAGATTGAGTTGGGTGAGTTGGCTTTGGTATTGGTAAACTGGTAACTATGTTATATGGATTCCATTCCGATGTTGTCCTGGCAGCAGGAATAGAAGTCGGGCCAGAGCAGTTGCGGGCGGAAGCAGACGTTGTTGTCTTTAGCTGAAAGTTCGACTCTGACATGTGCAGCAAGTTGACTCCCATCTCGCCCCGGCCTCCGCTCCGACTCGGGCTCCATTCAAAGTCCACATTTATCTTTGTACATACGCTAGATGTACTATGGGGGCGTGTGTGTGTGTGTGCATGTGTGAGTGTGTGTGTTCTGGTGTATACATATTTATCGACTTTGTGAGCTTCTGAGTTGCTGGCAAAAAACATCAAGTGAACGAAAGAGCCCACGCCAAAACTGAATTGCTTTCAGTTTGAGGCAGAGAGACCTGCCAGACTGGCATTTCTGGACTTTTCTCCCACTACAAGTCCTGGAACTACTAACCAAAAAAAGGAAAAAGAGAACGGCTTCCATTTGTTGTTGTCGTTCATGCTTACCAATGTGTTATAGCAAATGTTCCATTAGTCCTGATGAGACGACCGTGCCAAACCCAACTAAGGCAAGCCTTTTCTATACGAATATAGCTGTGTGTGAATGTGTATGTGTGTTTGTGTGTGTGTGTATGGCACTTGTAAGCCCTTCTACATGGCAAATAAATGAACGGAAACGACGCAGCAACGAACCAACCAACCAAGCAACGAACCAAGTTCGAAACTGAAGTTGAGGCTCTTATGTTGGCTTCCTCTCCTCTCCACCTACCCGCTCCACAATTCTTCTCACTTTGCATAGCACTGACTTTTGATTGTATTAGTGTGTGGATGTGTTTTTTTTTTTTTTAGCATGACTGCACTTTGATGCATACGCATCACCTGACCACAGCTGCGTTTTTTTTTTGGGCAAAGTCGTAAAACTTCCACCAAAACGAAGTCGAATGCTCTACCAATAAGAACTGATTATATATATATATAAATTATCTAAAAACTTAATTTATATATCTATATATATTTAAAATTGTTAGATCTTTATTTTCTATTCGAAAATTTTGTCGACTTTGGTGCTTTTCAAATCATTCATCCACCTAGTTTTTGCTTAAGGTAAAAGACCTTGTTAGAGTTAGCCCAGCTAATCCAAAAGCAACCAACTAAAGCATGACAATACAAATCTCTTTCCATTCTTTTCTCCCCTCCCGCGTAGGACTAATTCTCAGCTAATTCAATGTTCTTTGCCTATTGTCTTTCAAGAGCTAAGAGAGGCCTGCAGTTCATATAAAAGTGAGCAAGTTGTCAAGGATTTTGGCTTTAAAATGCGCTACATGAAAAATTTGATTTAATTGATTTTTTGATATCTCAAAATATATATCTATTGGACTCCAAATATTTTGAAGAACTATGGGAAAATAATATATATATATATTTTTTAATTCCGAAGACTTTTACTAAGCTTTTAATTTGTCTGCAGTTGTAGGGTATTCCAAACACATATTAGTCTACTCAGGAATACAATTTCCTTTCCTTTGCGATTTTTTTTTCTTCTATTTTGTATACATTGCGATGGACCTGAATGAAAGATCTCTTAAAATGCTAAACGACATAGAGTCAAGACTATATGAAGACTTGAAATATACGAAAAACGAGATCAAAATATCGAATAATGGAAAACTTGAGTGAAACTTTATAAAGTTTTTTTCCAACAGAATTAGTTTCTAGTTAATCTATTGTTTTTTTCAGGAATACTTAATATTAATACCTAAAATTTTTAAAGAGCATTTCGTAGTCCCTTTAAGAAGGAAGGAATCTCAGGCTTTTCAATTGCATTTTTCCATATAAGAACTTTTGTTGTTGTATTCTGCTTGTTTGCCATCGCCTTGGCAAATAAGAGGTGCTCAGTGCTTGGCTGTTCATAGATCAGAGGCAGGCGGGAAGCAGCAATAAGGGGAATAGGATAACCAAGATAGAAAGATAGAGTGAGAGAGATTGAAAGGTAAGGCAAAGTGAGGTTAGGTTCAGTTCGGTTTGGTTTGGTTCGGCTAGGAAGCAACCGCAAGCAGTTGAACCAGCTGAGGCGGAAAGTACATACGGTAAGCTTTGTCAGTGGCATAGTTTCTTTTTTATATTTTTTAAGTATCTGGGGATTATTATTTGCAATATTATATGAAAACGGTTTTAGTTCAAATGTCAACAGCATTTATCAAATGAAAACGATTCAAATATACTCATGCTTACACATTTCTGGCAATGCTATAAAAAACGAATCCCCTCCATTTTTTCTTCGTAATATAAGAATTTTTTTTTTCTCATTTCAATTCGAAAGCTCTTGTAAGCCAATCAGGTGTGGAGTATACATTTGATAATGTTGGAAAAGTTGAAAGGAGACAGTCTAAAAGAGTAAAGTCTTTTAAAATTTTCAGTTCTTCTCTTAGTATAATTTAATATAGATTTCCAGCTCTCCATTTATATATATATTTTTTCTTTGGTTTCTGAAACTGACATCCCCTCCATACTTCTTTCAATTATAAATTAATTTTAAATACTTATAAATGTTGTTTACTATTTCGTGACAGAAAATAAAAGTTAATACCCACAAGGCCCTTATTTGAGCCAATCCGAAAAAGCCCTCTTGTTCCTCTCTCTCGAGTTACTTGAAATTCCCAATTCACAAATAATTCATTTGCCGCAACGATGTAAGCAGTAAGTCAAATATTTTCAGCATATTAACCAACCAACCAATATTGTGATCGTGTGCCCAGCCCAATGCGTTTTCGGCTGCCTTGGTCCTTTGGCAAGGCATGTCCAGGGAGAGTCCATGAGGCAATTTGTTGGGCCAAAGGGGCTGGGCAAGGCCATTAATTCTTTGATTTATGTTCTGTTTAATATGAAAACGGAATGTTTTTACCAAAAGAGATCACTCCCAAGCTCTAGCACGCTTCATTATAAACAGACTCAGGCCGGTCAGATACGGCAGACCCCGCTCCGAGGGTTGGAGCTATGAGCTATGAGAGCAGGCCAGACCAAGGGCAAAAGACTACACGCTTCTGGCACGTCACTAATCAAGTTGACCAGTGGTCAGACGCTCGTTCACCCCGGAAATGAGCTGAGCAATGTTCAGGTCACAACGAAATAGTCAATGTCTCTCAAGCTGGCCAGCCGAACCGGTACAAATTCATTAAACGCTCAACGATCAAGGCAACGAGTTTACTTTAATTTGCATACCAATTGCGCGGCCTGATTTGCTCGACGGTTTGCCGATTCGGTTCTGTTCTGTCCTTGTAAGGTGAGCACTGTAGAGTTGTCAACCCCTAAAATCAGGCACACAGCTGGAAGTGTTTAGCAAGGCAAAAGGGTAAGTCGGTGTGCCATGAAATGTTTCAGGGGTTGAGAGGCGATTCAGAATGTTTTGAGGGGTTCCCAGTTCACTACACTTTGGCCTCGACCGTTGGTCACTCATTGGACTTGTTTTGGTCTTTTCGATCTCTCTGGTCTTTGGGAAGAAGCTACAAAGCTACCCCCTTGGCCTGGACTGGCTTATAAGCGTGATAATGATGATGGCTGACCTTTCGAGCTGTGAACTCGGACGAGGCGTGCGTAAAAATGGCCGATCCGTAGGCCGTTGATGATGAAGTTGCTTTTAGTCTGGCGACTTAACTTTTGACCAATGGTCAAGGCAGCGCACGCGTCTCTAAGTCCTTAGATCTAATGCCATAAAAATCCCAAGGACCTAAAGATGTTGAAAACACCATTAAACAGACCATTGACCATTCCAGCAGGAGGTCTTTTAAGGTATTGAAATTTTTCGTTCGCTCTCTTTCCCGCTCATTCCCTGGCCAAGGAAAGTGGTGGCTCGATGGTGGTGGCGTTGCCTGGGTTGGGTTGGCTTTGCTTGGCTGGTGGTGGTCAGCGCTTGTCAACATTATTTCTCAATTAATTTTTCATTTTTCATAAAATTAACCCAGAAATCAGTGACCAGTGACCAGTGACCTTAAACGCCCCACTGGACTAGACTGGACCTGAACAATCGAATGTCCGTGGCAATGTTCACAACTTGTTATTATGATTTGTTGGGATTTGAGTGTGCGTGCCTGTTTTGGCACGTGTTGGTTAACTTGAGTAATGTGATTCTTTGATTGGTCCTTGAAAACTGTTAAAGGGAAATTCTCAATTTACTTGGCAAAGAAAAAAGTCAACGAATTCTTTGAAATTAAATTAACCTTGTGCTAACACCCTCAATCGGGAGCCAAGGAGGAGCCATATGCAGAGCAGGAAGTGATAAACTGGATGGCTGATTTTGTCGCGACATTCATGCTGTGGCAAAGACAGAAAAATTAAAAAAAAAAATAAAACTCAGCAAAATAAAATACAGACAGACTTCCTGTGGACTTTTCCGGAAATTTAATTTATTAAAACAACGACAAACTAGAGGTTCGAGTAGAGCAAAAGCAGTATAAAAGTATAAAAGAGAGGAACACCTTTATTCAATCTTGAAATTCTGAAGCTTTCTCCAAGCCTTCACTGCTTTTTAGCCACCACAGGCAATTCATATTTTTAAAACAATCGAAACAGCAGGCAGTATAGAATTTTGAGATATTGAAAATCTAAAAGATCCCAAGACACAGCAGGATCTACAGTTTTTGATTCTCCCCCGAACCCAACCGATTTCAGACTGTCTCGTCTCACGTGAGATCGTTTTGTGCGTTGCGCTTGGCCTGGCACTGAGACTGTCAACGTGTCAATCAAACTGCCCCGACAGGCTCACCTCGTCCTTTTTCATTCAACATCGGACATTCTTTTAGTCTGGACTGTCGCATTCATTAATTCAATCAGTCAGTTGATGTGGCTGCTCCGAATCTTTCTCTGTATTTTTTTTTCTTCTGCTGAACCTTGACGCAAATTTACCACAGAATTGTCTAAGATCTGTGCACCCTTTTTGGCAAACCCTTTAGCCTGATAACCCTTGACATGTTCATTTGAAGATTGACTGTGTGAGTGATCGTTGCCAGCAGAAACTCAGGAAGTCTCACAAATTTCACGGACATTATTATCAAATGCTTCAGAGATACAAATTCTCAAGGCATTTGTCATGCCTCTGCCCGGTCTCAAAATTAACTTCTCATTCTATTTAGACGAAGAAAACAGATACATATATTCACTCGACTGATGCGATTCAACTTCGGAGACCTTATTGATTTATCCATTCAGATATTTCTTGGTAATTTTGTTTTACAGTTCTTATACCTAATAATCTAGAATTTGAAAAGAAGAAGTTGATTCGGCTTATATTCTAAGATTCTTTCAAATAATCTATTCGATTTTGGTCAATGAATAAAGATAATCTATCCAATATCCACCCACCTACCTATATCTTTAATATAAAGACAAGTACGTTCTCATACTGTAAGTAGATATTTTCCCTTGGCTGATGTGATTCAATTTCGGAGCCCTTACTGATTTATCCATTCAGATATTTCTTGGTAATTTTGTTTTAAAGTTCTTAAATCCTATTTGAAAAGAAGAAGTTGATTCGGCTTCTATCTGATTTAAAAGGTTAGGTTTTAGAATATTCTAAGATTCTTTCAAATAATCTATTCGATTTTTGTCAATGAATAAAGATAATCTATCCAATGAAAATACCATCCATCTACCTATATCTTTAATATAAAGACAAGTACGTTCTTATGCTGTAAGTAGATATTTTCCCTTGGCTGATATGATTCAATTTCGGAGCCCTTACTAATTTATCCATTCAGATATTTCTTGGTAATTTTGTTTTAAAGTTCTTAAATCCTATTTGAAAAGAAGAAGTTGATTCGGCTTCTATCTGATTTAAAAGGTTAGGTTTTAGAATATTCCAAGATTCTTTCAAATAATCTATTCGATTTTGGTCAATGAATGAATAAAGATAATCTATCCAATGAAAATACCATCCATCTACCTATATCTTTGGTATTAAGGCAAGGACATTCTAATGCTTTAATTAATTTATTCTAGGGATCTCAAAGCCTATATTTTTGCCGGATTACAAGACATTAAATATTAATTTGTTTTCGTTTACAGTGAATAATTTGGAATTGCAAAAATTTTTGTAAACATTTT
This sequence comes from Scaptodrosophila latifasciaeformis, assembly GCA_037075145.1. Classification (NCBI taxonomy): domain Eukaryota; kingdom Metazoa; phylum Arthropoda; class Insecta; order Diptera; family Drosophilidae; genus Scaptodrosophila; species Scaptodrosophila latifasciaeformis. Next base: position 745,145 of record JBAMCM010000428.1, read on the forward strand.
GATGATTTTTTTTTTTCGAAGTTCTCAGCTGTTTTCAATTCTCTTTTTAAATGTAATTTAAATTCACTTTCCCTTGTTTGTTCTTGAGAGTTCGAGAGTTGGTTACTGAAACGATTGAGGAGCAAAGAAGGAGGAAGAGAACATCTGTTACAATCGATGGTCCCGAAAATTTTGATATACAATATATTTTCGTTTTTCAATTTCAGTGCGTATTTGCAAAAGTTGTACAAATTTGCATATTTCAATTTTTTATTTTTGCTTGTCTGAGGATTAAAAAAAAATATATATATATAAGTATATACAACAACAACTTCGTCTGGTTTCATCGTCCTCGTTGTTGTTGTTGTTGTTATGCGTACGTGTACTCTTGTATGGGTTGTGTGAACTGTTTGGATCTGAATTCTGGGTTCTGGGGTGCAACCTGGGAGCGTATTTTTTTTTTGCAGTCTACCCCTGGGTCCACTGGTTAAAAATACCCAGAGAATAAAAAAAAAAAGAAATAAGAATAAAAGATTATAATGATGATGGTGCGGAGTAGGCTGAAAGGGCAGTGGGATAGAGCAAGAGAGAAAGAGAGAGAGAGAGAGAGAGAGATAGAAGCATTGTAATTTGCATTTTCTCAATATAGGGAAGCAACAACTACAATAAATGAGTACGTGCGGCAAAATGTCCTGTCATTAAACCTTTTTCCACTCACACAAAACTAAGCTCAACCCCAACCCAAAATCAAATAGTTCCATCTCTTTCGCTCCCATTGTGTCTGGGCCAGATGCGCTGTCCCTGCCTTTCCTTTCAAATCAATAAATATGCAAATGCAAATTCGTTTCTACTGCTGCTCTTGTTGTTGTTGCTGTTGCTGTTATCCTTTTGCAACATTGCACACAATGCGATTTATAAGCGCACGCAGCCGTTTCTGCAACCTTTTCTCTCCCTCTCTCTCGCTCTCTCTTTTGGTTACACAACACATATTGTCCCTCTTTGCCGGTCGGTCGCTTTCTCTGCTTGATTCGTTCGTCTAGCAATTTTCATCATTTTAGCAAATAATTGATTTCGAGTTCGGCATTTCAAATGCGAAAATCGAAAAATTTTGAAATTTGAATATTCAAATTACAGAATATCCTTTCAAACCTTTCATTTGACACATCCGGTTGAACCTTTCCCAATGTTAGATTATTATTATTTGTATTATTTGCTACCTAAATAAATACATACATGTACCTACACAAATTGCATATGTGCCCCTTACCTCTTCATCCTCTCCACCCCTTTCTGCTTTCTTCAGGATTTTGCATAATATCAAATCACATGCAATTTTCCATTTCCAATACAATTCATTTTGGGCAATTACCAAAAGGAAAGAAAAAAAAAAGAAAATAAAAATTACCAGAGACCTTTCCGTTTCCAAACTCTTTCGGGTTACTCCGATTCAGTTGCTAATTTACGGTTTGTTGGTTTTTTGTTTTTTGTTTTTTGTGGAAGGTGTGAAATACTCTTCGAGGCGATGGCGATAAGACACGATTAAATTTCCCATTATAATGGTGGCTGTCAACACTCTTTTATGTAGAGTCAAGACTCTTCAAAATACTATATATTCCATATCTTAGATTTAAAGGGAATTGAAGTAACCAATGCAAGTTTTTGAAATCATAAGATTATTTATTTGACTTACCTTGTTTTGTAGAATCTGAAAAATAGGAAATGAAAAATTAATTAACAAAGACAATCAATAGGTTTAGTATTTCCTATACAATTTAAAGATAAAAAAGATATATCTAACATCTTGCTATATCGACACTTATAGCAGATCACTGAACACCTAAAAAAAATATATAAAACTTATAGGTAAGTCTGAACTGATTAGTCATCTAAAAATATAGGAAATCCCCAGACCATATGAATAATTTTCCGAAGTTCTAAAATTGATAGATCTTCAGATTAATTAGCTAGATAGAGAATAATTAATTGCTTTTCTAAATTCGAATTTAGAGTGCTTTTGCTAATTGGAAAAAAATGTTAAAGATTTCAAAAAAAAAGAGGAAAAAGAAAAACCAAAAAAATTATCGAAAATATTTGTTTTTCTTTTTTTTTTTTGATGAAAAATCGAATGTGAAAAGCCTCACAGAAAACCAATTGTGGGTGTGCTTTGTATTCCGAATGGTCTGTGTGTCTGTGTGTGTGTGTAAATTGCGCATGTGTGTATGTATTGGCTTATATACGCATTGGCTGGTCTCCCCACAAAAGCGATTTCCCAGTGTATGCAACTCACGTCGTGGTTGTCGCAGCCCCATTTCCATATTCAGACCAGCCCGGGACTTGATATGGCCGCTGCCGATAGCACAAAATGTTGTGCATATGTTGAAAGCACACACACACACACACAGACATACACTCGCTCACTACATAGAGACACAAAGACAATGAAAATTGTGGGTGTGTGGAAAATGAGTGGAAGTAGGTTTTCGGGGGGCTGGTCTGCCTCAGAGGTGGGCATAGTCAAAGGGCTACTTGCCACATTTGGTATGCTCAGCGTCTGCCGCCGCTGCTGCCAACGTCGACGTTGAGTTGGTTGGCGCTGCTGTCGACTTTGTCGCCCGGGCGACCATTATAAGCATGCCATATTCATTTGCTCCATTCTTCACATGGCCAGCTAGGCCAGCAGCCGAACAGCAGCCAATGCTTCAGTGCGTCAGAGCGAGCCAGCAAATCTGGAATTCTAGTAAAGAGCCGATGAGTATGGCAATGGCGCTGTCGTTGACGTTGGCATCGGCGTTGGCGTTGGCGTTGCTGTTGCCTTTTGCGAAAGGAGTAAGCCAAACGAGGATGAGAAGTTCCTTTTTGGTGGCCACATATGAGTAGATTTGTGTGTGTGTGTGTGTGTGTGACTGCCAACTTTGCTCCGAAAGTCCTTCAATTAAAGATGCGAGATGAAGGAGTCCCCCCCCACAAAAAAAAGAAACTTTCAAAAAGCGAATACAAAACTTGAAAATATATGAGAGCCGAATTGCGTACACACACATGCCACACTGGCCCTGTGTGTGTGTGTGTGTGTGTGTGTGTGTGTGTGTGTGTGCATGGTTGTATCTGCATATTTCATATATTTGTATCTGATGTTGTTGTTTTTTTTTTGTTTTTTTTTGGTTACTCAACTCCTCCATTTGAGTTTCGGTTCTAATATTCCCATGGGCTCTCAAAGAAGTGGAAAGAGCAAATGGAACACACAAGCACACGCATGCAAATCTTATTGTTGTTTGACTCTGTTAGCATGTGTGGGCATGTCTCTGTAAGTGTATGTGTATGTGTGTGTGTGTGTGGGTACACCTAAGCTATCGTGGCCGCCATCGCCGCCATCTTCGTGCGTTCGCATTCGAATAGTACGCAGGTCGAGTAATAAAACACGAAAGCCAACGACAGACACGCGCATGTGAGACGAGACAACAAACACACACACACACACATACACATACGTGTAGCATGTGAGTATCACATATGTAAGTGTGTATCCTAGAATGGACAGGACATACACATACATACATACAGAGAGACAGAATTTCTCATACCAAAATAGCAACATGTTCGTCCAGCGGTTTTGGCTGCCAGCCGCCCCGTAAAGAAGGTGGCCTCTGTCAGCGCCAACAGAGGCAGAGCAGAGATGGATGCTAACGCCGATGCCGATGCCAACGACGATGACGACCACATTCGATAGACTTCGATGAGCAATACATTTTCAGCTTCCCTTAAAAACGAACCCCGTCTCTGGCCAAGTGGCCCGGGTGGTGGTGGGTGGTTCCCACATAGACACACATACACATATGTACTTTCACACACACACACACACACAAACACCCTCATGTGCTGCTTACTGAAAATGTTTTTGTTTTTCTTTTTTGTTGCCTGTATAGAATCAACGTGTATGTGTGTGTGTGGACTCGTATGTGGACTCGACTGGCTCTCGTGAGTGCTTCTGCTGTGAGGGACGGACATTTACATATACTTCTATAGATGTATATATATATGTATATATATATATATATATATATATATATATCTATATATGTGCATATAGAATGAGTTTCATCTGCTGTCACTCCATCTAACCAATCGGCCAGACGCCCTCAACCGCCGCATCGCCTCTCTGGGACCACGAACCACGTCCAACCACTCAATCAGCAGGCAAAAAACGCCCGCATCTGGCCAACTTGGTCTCTGGCAGTGCTGTTCGGGTTTTCCGGGTTTAAAAGGGTGAGCTTTGTCATGCCTGGTCTCTGAGATCGTGTGGCCTCTCCGGCCACTTAGGTTGACTTACGGCAGCTTTCATATGAGTCTCTATGGCTGGGTGCTCTTGTGTGTGTGTGTGTGTGTATATGTGTGGGGTGGCCAAACAACGAAGCCACCGAAACGACCGAACGGCCATTGGGGTTCCACATACGATTCGTTAGGCTTCTCTCTCCCCCGTTCCCTTGTCCCCCTGTCCCCCTCACCAACCCCTTTTACCCGTTCCATAAAATTTGAGGTCCTTTTCTCACGTATTGCTTGGCTTGCCTATTTCGTTTGGTTGAGCAAAATTGATGCGAGTTGCTTTAATGGCGACCAAGGCCCACATAAACCACCATCAGCCCGACTCCTTCGTCCTTTTGCTGCTGCTGCTTCAGCTTCAGTCTTCTTCTTCGTCTTCTTCTTCTTCTTCTTCTTCTACAACTCCCCCACACATATCCTTTATGTATGTGTTCGCAAACTTTGCTTCAGTATGTGTGATTGTGTGTGTGTGTGTGTGTGTGTGCGCGCTAGCAGTTTACATATTTGCCCGGGCACATGCGTCCTTTTTTTGGCTTGGTTTGGGTACGACCAACTCAATTGCAAGGGGTTTTCAGCTTACCCAGGGTGAAGACGGAGGAGAGGAATCAGTATGGGGACGGGGTTTATTGGTGGACTGAGCCGGCTAGGTGATTAAACAGCCGCTACCGACTTTCTTTGGCTCTCTGCCTCTCCTTCTCTTTCAATCACTCCTTCACTATATTTCTATCTCTCTCTTGCCCTCTACATATAAGTCTATATATATGTATGTATGCGTGTGTGTATGTCTGTATACAGACAATTGCAATCCACCCACACACACACACACACACACATTAATTTGCTGCTTTTGCGTAAATTAGTTTTGATGTTGGTAAATGAAAAAGGACCTCTTTCTTTTTCGGGGGCCGAGAGTGTGAGTGGCTGGGAAATGAAAGACGACAGTAACGACTAATGGACAACTTGGCCAAATATATAAACACAACCATTTTAGGTATATGCCAAGAAAGTTCACATACACATATCTTTAGGTGTGTAAATATTTGATAGATACAATTTCCAAAACATATAAAGTAAAATTCCCAATTTCATTAACAGTTGAGGGTATTCAAAGTACTCAACTTGAAGTAGATGAAAATTCCAAGGACTTGACTATATTTGGCATTGATTTATATAGTGACAACTTTATCCTATTGAAATCTGAATTCAAATTGAATAATCTGTATTTAATTTACCAAGAACTCTGAACTATTTCGTAATTAACTGAAAAAGGGTTCTATCAACTAAAAATGAAAAAGATCAGGATAAAAATTATGGAACGAAAGGCTGTCTTTCGATAAGTTAGCGTTATCGAAACTAGAAGTTCTCAGGCCTCAGCTTCCAATGAAAAACTCAAAAAGAGAAGCTAAAATTATATAGGCAAAAATTTGATAAATTTTTAGCTGACCGTGTTTGTTTTATTCCCTCAACTTGGAAGACAATTAATTTAGATTTTCTCATTTTTATGGCTTCAGAATTTCGAAGGTTCTCTCTAAAAATTTCTCATTTGTCAATTTTTTCTAAACTAAAAAAAAAACTACTTCATTTCAACCGTCGCCGAACTTGACGGCGGCTCTATAAAATTAAGGATCCCATGAAACTAACCATCTCTGTATTTAATCGTTTCGCTCTAATATTAAAACGGATAAAGTTTTCTTGAAAATAGTTTTCCATAATAAAATTGAATGATTTCATAAAATTTGGTTAAACCATCGAAACAATTTGATGGAGAACTGTCGTAAAATGTGTAGCATACAAAATGGGGCAAACCCTGACTATACCATTAACAATTAAAAATGAGTTGTGTGAGTAGGAAAGTTTAGTCATTTGAATTTTAGAGTAAGCCACAAAATGATCTCTTCTCTTTACTTCTTTGTAATTTTAATTTAACTGAAATGAAAGTCCTTGAATTAATCAATTCAATTTGATAATGGCCTAGTCTATGTATTGGCAATTCTGTCGAATGTTTGTTTGAGTTTGTCTCAACTATATAGCAAGAGGTGGCACTATATGTGTGTGTATGTGTGTGTGTGTGTGTTCAGAAGAGCCCACAAGCAAAATAGATACACATGAGCTGGCTATGTACACTTTTGGGCAAATATATATACAGGGAAATCAGTATACCCAAACACATGACAAGCTTCCACGAAGGCTACAATAAACTGGTTGGATGCCTTTTGGCTCCTCGTTTATCTTCGTTTGCAGCGTCTTCTGACAACAACAACAACAACAACAACAATAGCAGGAGTTTTGAGAGAATGAGGTTGGGACTTTTCAAATACGCTGGTGGTGGCTGCGTATGGTTTCCATTTGGGGGGAGGGCAGGGGTTCAAGTTAAAAGTCAATACTTTTTCCTGACATGTGATGTGTGAGAGTGTGTATGTGTGTGTGTGTGTGCTTTGAATAGGTACAGTTGCCAAAGATTTTTAGCCTTTTTATTCCAGGCCAAAGAATGCCTTGAATAACGAATTTAACAAATTAGAAAATATTCCCTTTAGCCTTTTTATTTTTTTTATTTTTCTTAATCAAAAGAAAGAGAGAGGAGGAAGAGATTGTTTTCCTTTTTCCTAATTACGGGCTGAGAGTATTTTGCATGCATTTCGTTTCTCGGAAAATTATCGCCAGGCAGGACCTCAGGGCGCAGGGCGGCAAAAGGGTCTCACATATAGGCAGAAAAACATCTTCGTTTTTTTATTCAGTCTTCTTGTAATCAAATTACATGCACTCAGTGCAAAAAAGCCACAGGATGTCGGGGTAGACGACGTAGGGAAGGGTTGCAAATGTAAATTTTCTGGCACCCGATACAACTTGTAGGTCGCGGCATCCTTCAATTAATTCGGCCGCTTCGGTAATTTCCTTCACTGCCTTTGCCACTTCCTGCTGCTTTCCTTCTATCCTTCTTCTTTCTCAGCTTAGTATTCAATCAAAAAGAAATGCAGCCAAAAGGATTAAGCCAGAGTAAACAACAACGCAAAAGATGTGTCAACGAAACAAACAAAAAATTAGAACAGAAACGAAAGCCGAGCTCCGAGAAAAAGGTGGGAAAATTTACATGAGAGACATTTGCCTAGTTTTCTGAATGGACCAACCCATGCATCGAAGAAGACAGAGAGAGAGAGAGGAAAATTGCAATATGCAAACATGTGCCATTTAATTAAAAATTCAACGGAAAGGTATAAATTTTCCCTTCGAGCTTCGATTGACAGCGGCAAAAAATTTGTTCGACAGCTCGACAATGCCAACTTGTAACGGTTCACAATATTCGGATATTCGGTAGGAACAAAGCAAAAAAAAAAAAAAGGATGGGTTGGTTTTTGATTTCGCATTTTGGCAGTCCGCTAAAAATTATTACCCATGCAAATTGCAAGCCGTTGAGATTTTCTTTGGCGTAACTCGAAATTGTTGTATCCCTTAAATCGAATGGAAAACAAAATTGGCAATTGCCAAGGGTGTGAGTGAGTCCGTTCGGAGATATTCAAGAAATTTTCTGTGTGTGTGAAACCTGACACAGCACAGGCAAGAATGCTTTCGAAATACTTAGGATTTCAGGTAAGCTATTTTTGGTGATGAGACTTGCATTCGGAATACGAAGTCTCTGACAACCAATACTGAAGGGGAGCTGTTGGATTTATCGTGATCACAGCGTGGTCAAAAGTTGAGAGCAGCACTTCAAGTTCGTCCAAGTTCTTTACACACTGTCGCCTGCTACGATCGGATAACAGGATTCGAGGTTTTTTTCGGGCTAGCTAAAAATCCAAGAGCAACAGCTGCCTTGGTTGCCTGCTGAGATGCAGATACAAGATATCTGAAATGAGTCATTTCAGCCACCACCACCACCACCATCACCATTCAATTTGTTTCTCTCCACAGCCGAGAAAATAAAAATGTAAATTATTCAAGTGGTCTTCACGCCATTGCAGTGCGAATCGAGCAACTACTAAATCAATACAAATTCTAAAAATTCTAATAAAAAAAAATAGAGCGGTTCAGAACTTCCCCACCCGGCGGCGTGACTCAAGGACACTTGGCATAAATTATGAGAAAAAAAGAGTCCTACAGCCCAACAGATTCTGATTTTATGATTATCAACATTTTTTAGAGAGCAAAGATTTTTTTGGTTCGGAGGCGTGGCATTTCGGATTCTGGCCACTCGGCAACCTTGATTGACAAATTGTACGTACTTTTTTTTTTTCGTTTGGCTCTCTCTCTCTCTCTCTGGTGAAGGTCATTTAAAGTTGCTGAAGCAACAGTTGACTAGAGAAATTAAAAAAAGAATCCACCCACACAGCGAGAGGGAAGAAAAAATGAAATACTTTTATAAAAATAGAAAGAAGAAAAAATACAGACGCAAAAAATGGAACTGAATGAATGAGTAAGAAAAGCGAAATGCAAATAAAAGTGGTTGGATAGAAAAGCTGTCTGCAGGGTGGGGGTGAGGGGGGCGGTGGCTGGTCTGGCTGGGCTGGCAGTCAGTGTGTCTGGCAAGCACGTCCTTGCCGTCAAGTCTCAATTTGAATTTTAATTTTAAATGCAACAATTTTCCATCTATTTACAGCCAAAGCAGCTCTCAGTCCCACCGACCCCGCCTGGCCCCATTCACCCAACGACGGCATTTCATCTGCACACTGGTAAAATATCTGTCAAATCTATGGCCAATTTGGAAGTTCTCGATTTTAATTTTCTCAAAGAATTTTTTCACTCAAACTTTGATTATTTGTTCCTTAAGCTTTGATATACCAAACTTGATAGAGATCCATCTATATAAATTGGATATATTCCTTAGACCAATTTAGCTTCGTATGTATAATAGCTAGAAGATATAGTTGGCCGATCCTTGACATAGTATGAAATATTGAGTTGACATAGTTCGATATTTTGATCTAGTCTTTCAGTCTTTTTGAGAGTTCATTTCGTATAATTTTTCGGTCTGATTTTATTTGTAGTATTTGGAGAAGTTATAGGATTTTCTGGTATAACTTTTTCTTTTATTATTTTTTTCCAAGAATTTTTTTCTTTTATTTCTTGTCTTATTGATTTTTTAACTGCTTCTAAATTATCAGAAATTTGATTAACAATTTTGAATATATTTATTTTTTGTTTTCTTTTGGCTATTGCAGGACACTGTGCTTTGTGATTGTGTGACCGCTTTGCTTTTGGGCTTTTGGAGGCGGTGTAACTATGCAAAACTTGGGGAAGCACCGAAAAGTTGTCCGAGTTCGGAGAGCTCACAAAGAGCTGCCAGGCCCCTCTCGCACCGCCTGGAGATTTTCCTTGCCACAGTTTTTCCTTTCTTTTTTTTTCATTTTTCTAGCAGCATTTTTATTTTTGTGCGCTGCTTTCAGTTTTAAATGCCTTGGTTTTCCGGTGAATGAAATGCTTTTTTATTCCTCTTATTCTTCTGCTTTTGCGAAATAAAAATAAAAAAAAAAAATATGTAAGAAGAAAACGCAAACAAAGCGACGAGACGAGAAGGAAGAAGAAAGGCAGAAAAAAAAAAAATGAAATAAAAATAAAAAGAAATTAAGTCTGGTCGACGTCTGCAATGAGAGCGTAATGAGTCTCTAATTGACGACATTGAGCCCAACAAATGTTGGCTCACCACCAACACAGCCTTCCCTCCCCTACACCCCGCCAAAGCATTTCCTTCTCTACTCGCCCTTCGAGTTGGTTTTCTTTGGCTTTCGTGTGTATTTTTTTTTTTTTTTTTCGCTGCTTCAGATTCTGTTGTTGATGTTGTTTTACTTTTCTCTCTTTTTTTTTTTTAATGTATTTTTTGCCGCTTTTAGAAATTACGCGCTGCTGGATAATGTATGCCTATCCCCTGCCCCACCCCCTGCCGATCGGGTCGTGCGTTCTCTACGTCCTGCCAGAGTCCTTAAATAATGCTCTGACCTTAAAACACTTGTAGGCCAAGGCTTGTGGCATGGGCGGTGGTGGTGGTGGTGAAGGGGGAAGTGGAAATGTCGTAGACTGATTTATTTAGCTGCCATTTTTTTTCCGCCTGCTCGTCTGCTGCTGTGCTGCCTCGGTTCTTGTTGTTCTTGTTGTTGTTTTTATAATTTTTTATTATTTCATTCCTTATTTATTCTTGGCGTTTGCTTCATTCTTTCTTTCTTCCTTTCCTTTTTTATTTTTTATTGTTTTTCAAGGTCGCTGCGTTGACTTCTTTAATGCGGAAGTGTAATGAAAAAGTTTTCTTATTTAAGCCACAAAATGGAAAGAGGCTTTTTTTTCTTTCTTCTCTTCCTTTTTTTTCCTGGTTCTACGCATTTATCCCTGTTTTGTCTGGCTTTGTTTTTGGGCCCACAATTTTTGCTCTTTCCCCTGGCTCGTTTAGCCTACTCTGTGTGCTGCTGCTATTAAAGCAAATAATTCGAAATGAGATAACAGGCAAGGAGGGTGGGGGTACCCGAGCGGAAGGCTGTGAGAGAGAGTGAAAAAAGAATTTGGCCAACAAGCAACAAGTTGGCAAGTTGGTAAGCAGGCAAAGTGAAAGTGGCGCCACCAAAGTCGACATTGGCAGCGTCACCCAACACAGGAGTCAGACGAAGGCAAAAAAAAAAAAAGGTGGCAGTGTTGGCAGCGGGTTGGGGATGTAGGGAGACTCCCTGACTGCCTGACTGCCTGACTGCTTGGCAAAAATTTTTTAAAAAGTAAAATGAACTCATGAAATTGTACTGCATAATTTATCAACTTGTTTACTGACTCTGCAAATTCCTGTTTTCTTTTTCTCTTTCAGTATTTTTTTCTCCTTTTTTTTTTTGTTGCAGTCTTTTTCTTTCATGTCAATCAGTTTGTTTGAATGGAGCATTTTTTCGATTGTTTTTTTTTTGTTTTTAATGTGTTTCGGAAGTACCTCGAAATCTGCAAGGACCTGTTTAAGACCCGCACAAATGGTCCATTTTGCCGAGCAGCCAGCACATTGGCTAGTTTCATGCACCCTGCTTAGGGACTTACACACACACACACACACACACACACACACATGCACTCAATCAATGAATTGTCTACTCTGTGAGCCGTTTTTTTTTTTTTTTGGTCCTTGCCAGGGGAGGGTGTGGTCAATTTCAATTGCATTGGACGACGGACTTTGCTTGCATTTGCCCCTGGCAATTTCGGGGTGGAAATTGTCGATTTTTCGATTTCAATTTTCATTCGGGCAAACAAATAGAAAGAACCCAATCTCGGGTATGTACATTTGGGCAATACAAAATGGTAGAAATCACTACGTCCAGCGGTAGCGGGGGTGGGCAGGGCAGGGTGTAAATATTTCAAAGACTTATAAATTGATAAAACATGCCTTTTGTTTTTATTTTCTTTCAAGATTGACAGGAACATTCAATTAATTTTTCAAGGTTTTCGTTTCTGTTTTTTTAATGGAATATGAAAAGGTCCTTTAACGTTTCTTAGGATTCTAAAGCGATTATCAAGATATCGGAAGGTTTTCAGCTTTGACTGTCTGCATTGATTTATTGAACAGAAATTTCATAGTTTTTTTTTTCTTTCCCAGAAATTGAATACTGAGGAATTTCTGTAAAAATTCTGGAGAAAATTGGAAGATCTTTCGTAGATCTTTAATAGATCTTTCGTGATATATAACTTTTTAAAGATTTTGAGAGCAAAAATTATAATTTCATTTCTTTGTTCATTAGAAAAAAGAGCAGCTTCAAATTCCAAAGAAATTTTCTTCTACGAACAAAAAGAAATATCTCAACCGATTATCCATTTAATGGTCAATTCGTTTTTATTTGATTAACAAAGCTTATTTATGATTTCACCTATCAGAGTTCATGTGCGCCTGAGAATCTTGAAATGTGCGCTCCTTTTCTGTTTGTCCCTGCGAGGGAGTCCTTTTCGTTGGGTTTGTGTGTGTGTGTGTGTGTGTGTGTGTGTGTGCGCGCATGTACCACATGTGCGAGTGTATTTTGTGTACTACGAAAATTCCATTTTCATACTCAACTGTACTGTTTTGGAATTCGAAAGCTAACCGAAACATTCGAGCAAAAAAAAAAAAAAAACACATACAACAAAGCAAAGGCGAAGGTGGAGAAATGGCAGAGGCGATATTAAGAGATGGGCAATGCTCTAGATGGTTGGTGGTTGCCTGAGTGGGGTGTTTGGGTGGAATGGCAATGGCCAAGGCAATGATGATGGTGGTGGTGGTGGTTTGTTTGGGTGGCTGGCAAAATAATCTTGGTAAATTTTTAGCATTTGCAAAAAAACATTCCAGTTTTTGTTTTTTTTTTTTTTTTGGGATACACGGCAAATGCTCATGCGATTTCACTGATGGGATGCCAATGCCACAATCGCTGGAGGGATGAGGGGGAGGGGGGTAGCATTTGGATATGGGTGTGTTGGAAGCTTAAGGTCCAACAAGGCAAACGACCAACCTGACAGACCAACAAAACAGACAGGCAAATGGAGACTCAAAAAGTCGGCAAGTTCCAAAGAACTCAAGAGTCTCTGGGAGGTTGCAATCGTATAGCCTCAGCTGTCGAACAAAAACCAAAAGAAGAAGAAGAAGTATTTGAATTGCCATGGATTGGTTGGTTGGTTGGTTGGTTGGTTGCTCTCTGGTCTGTTGGTCTCTTTTGATATCGAATTTGGAGTAGGAGTGAAAGTCGAAATCGTAGGTTGGTTGGCTGGTCTAACGCCGAGTGATTTATATTTTTGATATGCAAAACATCTCGTACACATTGTCGATGGCAATGGCTTTGGTTCTGCCTCAAAATTGAACTGTCAGAGTGAGAGAGAGAGAGAGAAAGCGAATGGCGCTGGCTTGGCCTAACTTGGCTTGGGCGGGTGGAGTGTCTCTGGGCGAGTTTGTTGGATTTGTGCGAAATCGGGAATTTGCGAATACCGACATCGCCAAACGCCCATCGCCCATGGCCCATGGCCCATCCAAATGACAAATTTGCGGAGGACATAAGCATAAGCAATGCATACGGATACCGACAACGACAACGGCAACGACAACGATGGGGACGACAACCACGACGACGGCATCGACAATTCAGTCGAAGGCACAAGACAAGCAGATGAAAACAGATGAAGAAGAAGAAGAAGAAGAAGATGTGGAAAATGGTGGGAGTTGAGGGCTACCAACAGACGAATGGAGGACAGCCGAGGAGGACAGCAGCCAAGTCAGTCGTCTGGCCCGTTGTGCCGGATGTGGTCGTTAGATTAATGCGCTTTGGAAACTTGCCAGTACATAAAATGTTAGATGAGTCTCTCTCTCTCTCTCTCTCACTCGTTGTATGTGGATATGTGTATGCGTGTGTGTGTGTCGTTATGTGCATGTGGCAATAACAACAACAACAATCACATACATAAGCATACTCAAAGTCCTTTAGGTATGCTTGTGTGTGTGTGTGTGTGTGTGTGTGTTTGTACTTCGGTTATTGCTTGGCTCAAACACACGGGGCCAGCAAACACTCTCAAACGCCATCTTGGTTATCGGTCCTTCATGCAAACATTTCCCCCCCTTTTCTTCCTGCCAATCTCACCTACATACTCAACTGTGTTCACCAATGGCTAGTGAATACTTCTGAGATATACAAATACATATATATAATTTGGTTTTAGCTAAAAGCACAGTGACTTTTTCGGTACCCTAAAAAGCTTAGCTAATCCTTTCGAGTTCCTTAAAACTAAGGTCTTATCAATTTTAGATATATCTTATATATCTGATATATTAAAGACCCACGAACTTAATTTCAAGAACTCTTAGAGAGCATTTTTATTTCCTGATCTATTTAAGCTTTTCTTGGAAATATCGAAGGGTCACTAAGAGACCATCCCATAAAACGAAGAATCTCATTCCAATTTCCTTCCACTCTTAAAAATAAAATTCCTCGATTTTTTTAAAGCTTTTGTCATTTTATTTTTAAGAACTGAACCATTTTAAAACTAAGGTAGATATCGGATATATATCATATGCATTCCAATAAATATTGAAGACCCACGAACTTAATTTCAAGAACTCTTAGGGAGCATTTTTATTTGCTGATCTATTTAAGCTTTTCTTGGAAATATCGAAGGGTCACTAAGAGACCATCCCATTTCCTTCCACTCTTAAAAATAAAATTCCTCAATTTTTTAAAGGCTTTTGTCATTTTAATTTTAAGAACTGACCCATTTTAAAACTAAGGTAGATATCGGATATATATCATATGCATTCCAATAAATATTTAAGACCCACGAACTTAATTTCAAGAACTCCTAGGTAGCGTTTTAATTTCCTGATCTACATAAGCTTTTTTTTGTTTGAAATATCAAAGGGTCACTAAGAGACTGTCCCATAAAACAAAGGAACTCATTTCATTTTCCCAGTAAATTCCTCGTTTTTTTAAAAGCTTTTGTCATTTTAGTTTTAAGAACTGAACCCTTTTTAGATCTATATTGAATATTAAAAGAAAGTCTTAATTATTCATATGATTCTTTCCATTAAATCTTCTAAATTTTGCCAAAGAATACCGATTGATTCCATATATGATTCAGTTGGGAACTTGAATTATTTATAGATCTAAGCTATTTCTCTTTTGTCCACCTTTTGATTCCATGAATTTTGGATAAGCCAAAAATTCGACATGGTTTCTCAAATATTTCTCAAAATTTCCATTAATCGATCTTTAAAAGTGGCGAGCTTAAAGCTGAAATCCCTCTATCAGTGCTGACAAATACTTATCGATTTATTTTTGTCAATATCTTGGCATTATTTGCCAGTGATATTTCCACGCTTGTTTGATTTCGCCATAACAAAGTTTATTAAACATTTGCATTCAGTGCCATTCAGACAATTTTGAATGCTTTTCAAAAAAGGGGATGATGATTCCGAGCTTGAATGTGGGCAGTCAACATTTTTGCCTGCATTGGATTTAGATTTGAATTTGCCAATTGATGGCTGGGATTGCCAAAAAAAAAAAAAAAGAAAAGAGAAATAGTAGAGAAAAGGAAAAACTGGTAGCTATGTTTTTTGAGCCATAAGCCATGTTGGTTGCTGATGTTGATGCTGAATCTGAATCTGAATTCGAATCTTTGGCTCATTTGCATATGCCGCCCGTGGTGGCCGTGGGCGAAGTGAATATCCATAAGCTCGTCCTTGTTGTTGCTGTTGTTGTTGTTGTCGTGAGGGTTTTGGACAACTAAGGATATGGCGGCAAAGGACATAACGAGCGATAATGCTAATGCCGTTATGGTACACTCACCCAAACATACACACACACACACACACATACAGAGAGAGAGACATACAGGCCAACAAATACATGCACGTCCATATAAAATGTCCTTTTTGCAAGGATGATGATGATGATGCCACAGAAAAGCAAAAAGCAAAAGGCAAAAAGGTAGTCGGGCTACCAACTGGCTCACTGGGCAAGGGTAAGCCGGTGGAAGGATGGTGGTTGCCAGGACTAAAAAACTGAACGCTTGTCAGGGGCTGCTGCTGTGGGTGGTAGGGGGATACGGATGTGGGAATGGTTGTGGGTGTGGGTGAGTTTTGCAAAATGGAAAATAACCCACCACTGGCCGTGTGACCAGTCCAGACCAACACCTACCACCAACGACGACATGGCCAACACTACCATCACCACCACCACCACCACCACCGCCACCGCCATCGTCACCACCATTGCCAACCGAAGGACTTGCAAAAATGTAACACTCACACAAACACACGCACACATAAAGAGAGCCACAAATATGTATGTGCCTGGTGTCCTCTACCCCGGCCTTTCAAATATTTTCTGCTACTTCACACATACATACACACACACACTAGCTACCGAAAACCGAATCGTTAGTCGCATACGAACCCGGTCTCTGAGCCCAGGACCCTGGCACGTCCTGCGCTTTATCACGGCCGTCAACTTTTGGCCATATGTAAAAAGGGCAGCAGCGAGGGTGGCTGCCTCCTTTCACATATACACATGTAAATGAATATATTTGTAAATATATATATCAGAATATATGTGAGAGTGTGGGTGGCTTGGTTTGCCAGCCAGCAGGACTTTGCCAAAGTAAGTTTACTCTCGCACATGTCTATCTAAAATGTGCGAGTGTGTATGTGTGTGTGTGTGTGTGTATGTTTGGCATTATATATGTATGTGTATTCACATTCATATAGAATTCATCTTGTACATCGGTTTATATATATGTATATATATATATTCGTATGTGAGTTTTTTGGTGGACTCCAGTTAGGGGATGGACGAGGTTATTTCACTTGCTTAATGCTTTTTGGGCTGCCAGAGAGCGCAGTCGTTTTGCTGTTGTTGCTTTTGTGGAGCCAAATTCACTCAGAACTCAAGTTTACCTCCATCATTTGCCTCGATATACCGCCCATAAAATACACATACACACACACACACACACACAAACACATACACTCTCACAAATACATATGACAAAGGAATCGATTGCATTAGTTGGTTAGCTAGACAACAAGAAAAAAATTTCCATCTGTCCATTATTGCTAGGAATCTTAATAAATTAATTAAAATTTCATCGAAATTTTCATGAGAATATCAAAATCCGATCATTTTCGATCGGTTGTGATCTTGGGTAAACGAAATTATGGCATAAACTTTTTACAGCATACTTTTTAGGGCTTCCAAAAAATTTCAATTTATAGCAACTCTGAGCTCATTGGATTAATTGCCGGAATTAGTAATTTTTCTTATTCGATATGATCGGATCTTCTTAGAAGAATTTAAATAATTTTACTGATATATGAAAATGAATCAGAGCGCCACCTGTTGGCAGGGTAGTTTGATCGATTTGTCCATAGATGGCGCCAGCTTGCCAATTGGACACGCGCAAACGTAAAATGCCAATTGGAATACACGAATTGTCTGCCGCACACACAAATACAAATATTTTGGGGTGGTTTTCTCCACGCACGCACACACATGCAGACGCATGTGTATGTAGAACTTATATGCTCACACATGTTTGAAATAAATCAGTATTACCTTGAAGAAGTGAATGTCCTGCAGAAAAATTTGAATTTTTTGAATTTTACAAAATCGGAGAGGGAGCTTGGGGGGGGGGGGGGACAGTTTCAGATATCTTTAAGAAAATAAGTTCTCAAAAATTGAATTTCTTTAGATGCTCGATTTGCCTTTTGTCCAAACCTAACTGTACTTCTTTTGTGCCAGCCCAACAAAAAAGGACAAGATCTGAAATTAAAAAAAAAAAATACTGACGATCCGTGGCATTTGGCGTCTTTATTAGCCGCTCACTCGTTCAATTCAGCTTGGTGATGAATGAAGAATGGCCTCAGACTGTCCGTTTTTTTTCGTGTCTTTCTTTCCTGAGATTTGTTTTGTTTGGGTTTGCCGTTTATTGTTTTCTTCGCACAAACCGAAAATAACGGAGCAAGACGAACAACAGCAACCTGAGATCGAAAATGCGCGGGCGTGTATCTGTCTCAGAGTTCTTCTATCTGTATCTGTATCTGTATCTGTAAATGGGCCTGTGTGTATTCTCAAGATGCAATAAATAAACCGCTCGGAGCATTTCATTTGGCTCTGGCGATTGAAGAGGAAACGAGCTCACAGAAATCCCTACTCGAGCTCAAACGCAAACTCAGTCTACTTGAACATCAACTACGCGATCTCTTTCCTCCGGTAGGGGGGGACTGTATGTTTATTAGACTCGGATCTTTTTTAACTGCCAGGGCCTAGAATACTCTCCATGTTTGTGCTGAAGCCACCCTCGCCAACAAGCCGACTACTTGAGAGATTCAAACGACGACAAATGATAAACATCCTGTACAGTTGGCCATGTCCGTCGTCAATGGCGCTTTGAATTTTGAAAATTTGATTTCAAATTTAACCGATCGGTGTATATTTCACAAGCATCTTTCGACAAGCAAATGAATGAATGAATTTCACTGGCAATTCCAGGCAGTCTCAATGCACGTGCACTTTCCAGAGCTCACAAAAATTCTCATACGTTTTTTGGAAATACAAATCGCATTTTCTGAATTGAACCTCTGAAAATCTTGTTGAGATAGTTAAAAGACTAACTCTTTGAGGTTGGTCAGGATTCTATTTGGTTTAAGAATTATGTTTTGAAATGAAATATTCGGAAGTCCTTGACTTCTAGAGAACCAGATAGTTTGAATTGTGTTTTCTGAATTGAGCTTGGGTTATTCTGAAGTACTTATTGATCTCGTTACAAGATTCAATATTTTAGGATTGTCAGGACTTTAACTGGTTTATGAATTAGTTTAGTTTGTCTCTTTACTGAATTGAGCTTGGGTTATTCTGAAATACTTATTGATCTCGTTACAAGATTCAATCTTTTAGGCTTGTCAGAACTATATCTGCCTTATGAATTATTATTATTTTTAATTGACTATGAAGAAATATTGGAAAGTCCTTTAATTTGAAAAAGCCTACAAGTTTGTCTCTTCGGCTTAAATTCTGAAATTTAAAATGTGTTTTCTGCATTTAATTATCCTGAAAATCTCATTGGGACCAACTGTTTGAGGTTTGTCAGGTTTATATGAATCCTTTTAAAGAATTAAGAATTATGTTTTTTTACATTCATTTTAATAATGAAGAAATGTTAGGAAGTCCCAAAGTTTTTGAAGGCTTGATAGATTGTCTCTTAACTTTCATGGTGACAGATTTTTTACAAGAAGTTTGACAGTCACTTTCAAAATATTTTAGTATCTTTTGAGGTCTCAATATTTGATCAAGTAAGAATGAAGTATATCACAAAGGCATCCACTATGAACCCAAAGGTTCTTGAAAAAAATTATTTTCTGTTCGACATCAGAGAAGTTAAGACCCTAACAGATCTAAGTAGGTATCTACTATGGTTAGAAGTTTAATCATTATGGCTTGTATTATGAGCTTTCGATATTGGAAAGCTGAAACCAGTTGGAGCTAGGAAAATTTTGAAGAAAAATTCTTTTTTCGATAAGATCTAACAATGTAGTCCACTTAACTCCACCAATTGAATTAGTTAAATGTTTTAGAGTATTCAATTCTCGTAATTTATAATTTTTTACCAAAGGCGAACTTTGCCCTAAATTTTGCTTGATTATGACGTAACCCAATTCCGAAGGAACTTAGAATTATTTGCCACATAAAACAGAATGTCATTGTCTGCTTTTAGGTTTATTTATTTTTATTTCATTTCCCTTTATCTTTTCTCGATAAAATAGCAGAAATTTGTTGAGCTAAATCCTTATCAATGCCATTGCCAGCGAAGCTTTCACAAATCAAAAGATTCGGGTTTCCCACATAAATAGATCAACTGCCTTTGCTTCTTGGAATGGGGGCTGTGGGCTGTGGTTTTTATGGCCATTGCAAATTGCCAGACAAGTGCTGCAATTTCATAGAGAAAGTGAGTGACAATCAGTCAGTTGCTCACTTTGTCAGTCAACCACTTTGTCGGTGGATAATTTGCATACGAAGGCAGCCAGACAGTCGGTCAAAGACAATTGTGCTCTGATTGTGTCAAATTGGGAATGTATTACAGATTGGCATTGGATTGATTTTGATTTTGATTTGGACCTAGGCTAATTAGTCGAGTGGTGTGGCAGCCGATTCGAATGGAAATTCAGAGATTTTCAAGGGCAAGACAAAAGAAGCAGCTGATTGATTCCGATGCTGGGTAGGGTAAAAGCCAGAGTATATCACGGCTGGGGAGGGCTCATTCTGTTTTATGAATTTGAAGGATAAGGGCATGACCGGATTGGCAAACGTGTTGCCATCGCTGTACCGAGCTAAACCGAGGACCAAGGAGACCACCCAATTGAATTCATTCAGCCATTAGCAGACGGTCCATTGAAATCAATACGTCAAACGTGAGATTACATAAAAAACCGCAAAATAACCCATAACAAAAGCAACAAAAAACAGCTACAACAACAAACACACACACACACATGGCTAAGCTATACCAGAAGGAAAACAAAAACACTGAAATGCCCGCTGACCTTAGTCCTGGGCATTGTCCTGAAGCAAATACTCGTAAAAGAAAACCAGACAGCTCGTCTGCCAGTCCACTCACTCAGCCAGCATATAAAATATTTCTTCTTTTTTATTTTTTTTTAATCGGCATATGAGGATTTTTTCATTTTCCTTTTTTTTTGCGATCTCGGCACGTACACCTCAGGAAGAGGGGGGAAGAGATACTCTTTGCTGTTATTATGGGATTTCTAGAGTTGTTTTCTTACCAGGGAAAAATATATGTATATTCTTTGGGCCACCCAAAATGCTTTCAATTAATCTGAAAGTCGAAAGGATTAATAAAAACCACCTTATTTGATCAAGGTATCCAGCTGATCTAAGGTACTTCGGATATCATTGCAAGGGTCTATGGATTTGATATTCTGGTAATAAATTCAAAGCCTCCGATCAACTTCTTGAGGTTTTGTTTTGCCTTGATTTTGCTAGAAAAAATATCCAAAAGGCTTCGAAATTAATCTGGAAGTCATGGGGACTAAGCGGAGAGCCACCCAATTTAATCAAGGTATCCAACAGATCTAAGGTATTTCTGATATGATAATTGGGCCCCATCTGCTCCTAAGAACCGACTCAGCTCTATGGGTTTGATGTTCTAGTTTACTGGTAATAAATTCCAAGCCCCCGATCGAGTGCCTCTCCACAAATACAAAACACATACACAAATGAGCCGAGCATATGCCAAAAAAAAAGAGCACTCAGATGAGAGGGCATAAAACAATCAAACCTATGGAAAATTCAGACTGGAATGAAGCGTTGATCTATTTGCACAATTGCCAAGTGAGTTGGGTCTGTTCCGGGGCCTGTGTCGCTTCAAGGACCTTTTTGGGTAATTTTTTGCAATTCAATAAAAATAAATCTCAACCGCAAACAAAATAGTGTTTAACGGCTGAGCAGACCCAACTGATCCGCTCCGGGGTGGGTGAAGAAGCAAAGAAAATTTGAATATGGATTAGATAAATCGGGCGTAAGAGGGGCGTCAAATTTTGCATACACCAGAGCATAGATTGACCGTCATAGTGGACAGCATGGGACGGTCAGGATAAAGGGACCAGCAAATTGATTTTATCGCCACAACGAATTCGACTGCCAATAAAACAATTTGTTGGCCTTTTTCTATCCTTTTGTTCTATACATATTTCTTTTTTGTTCCTCTTTGTTTTGCTTCTGCTTGTTATTGCTGGTGTGGCTGGTTTTATTGTTGCTTCTGTCAATTCAGACAAAAGGACACCCTCGGCCAAGGCGTGCAAAGTCAAAGTGACCGAAATGGTAACTTTGATTGTTGGCAGGTCAAAGCGGCCACCACGTCGACGTTGGCGTCAAAACAATAAAAATCTCACACCAAAATGATTTGCATACGCAAATCCAGTCCAGTTGCCAGGTAATAAGCAGCTGCTGACCAGTAGAAAACTTCCAAGAAAGAAATTACAAGTAAGTAGGAGATAAAATGTTTGGTCTGACCAAGTCTTTCCATACAATATCACTTATTGGTTTGAAAATTTTCTAACTGAAAGATTCAATATTTTATTTGCTTAGCCAAGTTCAACTAAAGCTGTGGCCCCCAGCGGAACCGCAGTCGGATTATAAAAATTCTGAAAAATTTCCAGCCAGACAAAAGTGACGAAAATTCATGTGAAATTTTTTAAAAAGACACCCCCAAGGGACTCCAGATACTCGCATCTTGTGGGCATCAAAAAAAAAAAAAATAAAACAACTCATTGCAAACTGGAATAAAAAAAAAATGTATCTAAGAGATACACGAAGAAACTGAGCGGGTGGAGGGGAAGCAAAGCATTAAGGGCAACCAGCAGAGCCCAGAAGAAGAAGAAGGTGGTACTAGTGGTGGTGGTGGTGGTGGTGGTGGTGATGGCGGTGGTGGTTGTGGTTGTTGGCGGCGATCGCCTGGGCGTCTTCAGCGGTCGTCATGTTGAACTTGACTTTGAGACTGGAGATCTGCTGGATTGGGCGACCCTAACAGTGAAATCTTCGATGTTCTTCTGCCGCATCTTCATGGGACAAAAATAGACAATATGGAAAACGATGGCATCACAGCCGTTTTGGGTACAGTCACACTACACACACACACACACACACACACACACACACACACTCCTATGAGTGACTTAAAAATAAACATGCATATCCGTTGAATGCACAACTCCTTGTTCAGTTGTCTCCGGCTTAAAACAACAACAACAACAACAACAACTAAATGTGCGTGGTGACCGTGAAGATGGTGAGCAACACTTGGAAAATCTTTTAGTGTGTTTGTTGTGCTGGGGGAGTTTCGAGTTTTGCGTGGCTGACATTTTCACAGCGAGTGAGAGAAAAATGCGCTCCCAAGTTATCCGCGTCCTGCTTTTCTGGTGCCCAAAACGCGTCATTTTAGATACACAAACACACACACACATAAACATATATATATATGTATATGTATATATTTTATTTTTTTTTCACCGTTCTAGAAATTCATGTGTGTGCTGTGCAGTCGGTTTGCAGCAGCGACCGCCGCGTGGGCATGACCGAGAGAAGATGCGCCAACGCCACGAGTGGCGGCGAGTGCGTTTGACATTGACATGGTTGCTAGTCTGTTTACTTAATGTCATTCCAAATCTGGATCTGTATATCTCCATATGCGTATGCGTGTGCGTGTGTGTGTGTGTGTGATTGTGCGTGTGCTTCATTTATCCAACCGTCCAGCCAGCCCAGAGCTATTGATGCGCCACAGCCGTCGCGGAGGGTGGCTATTTTTAGTGTCCGTTTCAATTTCTTCTTTTTATTTACTATTTTTTTTTTTTTGTTTTTTGTTTTATATATATTTTTTTTTGTAACTGTACTTTGGGCAAACACAAGTGAAGAAACACACGTAATGATAAGGCTATACAATGATTTGATAACATCCCAAAGATACATTTACCTAAGCTATTAAAGGGAGGTTGTTTTTTTGTTGTGTTAGATAACCTGGTTCCATATAATCGAACTTAATTTTTCGAAAATTCATATGTTAGCTTAAAATATATTTTAAGCTGAGTCTTCAAGCTTATCTTAGGTCAATTGAATTTCAGTAACACTCGAAGAAACGAAACTGTTCTCAGGTTGAATTGAAAGTCAAAAGACTTCCTGAACTTATTCTAATTATTCCTGAATAATGCAGAGAAAATTATATTCAAAAAAAGTATTTTGAATCCGAAAATTCGTGAAAGGTTTATTACTCTATTTTTCTCAGACTTAAAAGTCAAACAGCTTCCTGAACTTATTCGGATTATTCCTGAATAATCCAGACCAACTTAGATTCAAAGAGAGCCTTTTGAAACCCAAAATTCATGAAAGGGTCATTCCTCTATTTATCTCAGACTTGACAGTCAAAATACTTCCTGAACTTATTCGGATTATTCCTGAATAATCCAGAGCAAATTAGATTTAAAAAATAGCCTTTTGAACCCTAAAAATTATGAGAAGTTTCTCTTAAGTTCTTTGGATATTCTAAACTTCGAACCTAAGAAATCGTTTTTCAATAAAAAAAACAAATGAAAATAATTAAGGAAGTATCAACCGAATCTGGGTTAAGCCAAATATTAAAAAGTTTGTCAGAAAGTCTTAGTTTCTGATAGCCTTCACTAATGTGATTTTTTGACTTTATCAGTTTCGAAATATTTTTGAAAATCTCTTCCAATCCTGAATTGAAAAATTCTTCTTGAGACCTCAAGGTGCTCAAATTTCGATGGCCTTTGGCCTCATAAAAGGTATTTCCAAAATAGTGGATTGTTTGTTAAAAAAAAAATAAAGAAAACTGTCTAATTTTAGAAAGAAACTCCCTCGGCTTGAGTTGAATTTTCAAGGGCATTTTTAGTCCACAGAGCAACAAAATTCAATTCCATTAGAGCTGACTGAGCTAGGGTTACATAGCAACCGATGAGGTAGGGGAAGTTGGGGGCATAATGGACAGAATTATTCTGGCATAAATAAAAATATATAGGATTACATTAAAATTGTACAGTGTTCCAGTTTGAAAAAGAAAACAATATTCTTGTCATGTCTGTCTGCCCCACCAACCAACACACACACACACACACATACACACGCACAACACATGTGTGAAGAGGAGTTTTGGCTGGCTTGGTGTGATACACATGTGTGTCCATTTGGATGGCGAGGCTGCCATCCACCACACCACACATCCTCTCATTCTGTCTGTGTCCAAGTCTCTTATGGCTTATTTTTCGAGAAGAACGACGGCGGAATGGAGGTGGAGCATCGGGGCCTGCATCCGCTTGCTAATGATGTCAGAGTCTGCCAAAGAGACAACTCACAATTGCCTGCCCCAGACTCTGGAGATGCTATAGGCAAATGCATTTATATGACCGAGCCATTTCCACCAGAGACAGCAAGAGAGCAAGAGAGACAGAAAGAGAGAGCGGCTGTTGTTGCACTTTGATTTATTTGGTCGCCTTTCGATTTACTTGTGATCGGGGTGTTCCCACGATGGATGGTGTGGCCCAAGACGACCACAGATATATATGTATATTTTTTTCAAATGCAGATGCACTCAAAAATTAAAAAAAGACAACAAAAAAAAAACAACATTCACAATTTCACTTCCTATAGCTTCCGGTGTCCTGTTTGCGCAATACCCGCGAATATTGAATGTCTAATCCAACCAACCCAGCAATCAAGGCCTGCGACCATTTCCAAAAAATTTCTAAGCCAACAACAACAACAACAATCAAAAAAAATATGCATGCAAAACCATCAATTCTTCTTCTTCTACTCCTTATCTTTCTTGTCCAATATGGTGCAGTCTCTCACCCAAAGGGGTCACAAATAAAAAAAAAATGGAAAATAGAAAATTAAATGTTACCCCTAATAAACCGGAACTAATAGACAACGTATAAAAAAAAAAAAAAAAACGAAAATCCATTACAACAACAACAAGAACACTTAAAGGTCGTAGACAATTTTTTATAAGCATTTGACATGGATCACAGGGGCCATTCTATTCTGGGTTACCATCACCATACAGGCATTTCAGTCCAGACCAGACCAGACCAGACCAAACCCGGCCAGCCCAGACCAGTTCCGCCGTCCTTTAGCCCTTTGATTCAGTTCCGTTTCCCATTTCATTAGTTGACTATAATTTATTAATTTACATGCATACTTTGCATATATGCGAATGCATCTGTCTCCCCTCAAGGGTTGCAAGAATGCAACGCGGGTTCCTGCTTGTTTTTTATGCTTAGATTTTTTTTTTCATTATTTCGTTGTCAGCGCCACCATCGTTGGCCGCATCTTCAGGGTAACTTCATTGGCAGACCTCGATTGACCCGCGATTTTTCTGCCCTATTCAAAATTCTGCCCTACCCTTGGAGTTTGTCAAACGATTTTGCACCCCTCGAAATCATTTGATTTCCAGGGGAAACAAAAAAATATTTCAAGGGGTGAGCCTAGTGCCTTTGTCCCTCGATTGTTGCCAAATAGGTTAGGCTTTTTCCAGGCCTATGTAAATTATTAGAAAATCCAAATAGTCGATAGTCGCTTAAGTCTCAAAGGAAATGCTTTTCCGGAAGAAAAAGAAAAAACTGGAAAAAGTGAGAACACTAACCCGTTTCGAGTTTTCGTATTGAATTTCCTGGGCAATAAAAATAATGTCTTGATCAAGCAGGGAAATTATAATGAAAATTTTCTAAGAATCTCTTGTTTTCTTTAAAAAATATTCTCACAAATTTTTAAAGATTTTAAATAAAAGTGGAAAAAATCTTGTAGTAAGAAATCGAAGGTGTTTTGAGAAATCAATTCCATTATTAGTCATTTCCTTATTCATACCTATAATATAAAATTAGGTGAAATTTCCATTATATTTCAGACATAATCAGAAAACAAGACCGATCCAAACTGCTCATTTTGTATTTGAAATTTCAAGGAAATCCCATGGCCGAGTTTCTCAAGAACTCAACAAATCGGTAAAGCATTCCAAGAGCTTTCCTAAAGATCCTGAAAATATCTGACAAGTTCCCATTTTTTCTATAAATCTTACAAATTTAAGCCGTTCAAATTCATTTCACACTCCTTAATATAATTCCATATCATATATCTAAATTTTAATTTTTCCTTAATTTGTAGAAACGTCATATTTTCTTTATTCTGAATACCTTTTAAAATAGTTTAGTGCCATTCAATTGGTTTGCCATAAATGAAACGCTTAACTTTTAAAAAATAAATATAAATTGCCATTTGCCGATTTTGCCGATCCTTTTAATGCCTTTGCCTATTGTTCTGGGTTAGTTTAATTTTTTGTTTTGTTGCTTTTTTTGTGATTTCTTCCTTTGTTTTTTTTTTTTTTGTGTAAATGTAATTAACGTGTAGATCCGCAAATGACACAGAAAATAGTTGGCGGTGCGGTTTTTTGATTTGTAATTTACTTTACTTTACTTCGTGTAATTACACGGCTGACCGACAAAGGATGAAGGAGCCCAAAGGGTCCAGCGGATATCGTGAGCTAAGCAATTTTTATTTCATTTTTGGCCAGGATTTTGAAATTACTCGGGCAATGCTCGATTGTCGGTAATTGTGGGCAAAGCCTATAAAAACACACGGATTAGTACTGCCCGAGGCTGAGAATGTCCGAGCAGGAAGTGTTTGCTGACCGCAAACGAGGGACAACCTCACCTAGATGAACAAAAACAGGACACAAGGACAGGCAAGTGCAAGTGACCCCTCATCATCATCATCATCATCATCATGATCATCAGCTTCGTGAGCATCTGTGATCCTGCTGGGCGCTGTGATTGTGCCTTTTGGTAGCGCTTAACGGTACCAGATGTGCACTGACCTGAACCCGAGCAGGTAGAGATATTCGATGGCCATTATTGTGGGCAAGCGGCGCTGCCAGCGAGCTGTGATGTGTTTGTAAACACGTTGAAAATGGGATAATAGATCAAAAAACTGAGATACCAGAAACCCAAACTCTCAGATTGTATGTGATCGGCATGGCCAAGCAAGGCCAAGGGGAAACGTGTCCTTTGACTCAGAATTCAGAGAGTTCAAGGCGATACCAGAGAGTGCGCGGGTGGACTCTGAGAACCACCGGAAACTGAAAGTGTTTTTGTGTGTCAGGTTGAAGACCCTTTCTCCCTCTCTCTCTCTTTCTCTTTCTGTCTCTGATGATTCGACCTGTCCATTTTCATAATTTTCAGGATGGAAATTTGTAACACACATGTTGCTCGGCCAACTCGCCGCAGCATGGCATTTCCTTTTCAATCAGTTTCCATTACAAATTTTCATCAGCAAAAATACAAAAAATACAAAAAATTAAAATTGAGACAGGCATTTTAATTTGATGGATGAATAGAAAATTCACCATCGGGAAAATTCATGGAATGTTCCCACGATTTATTTCGAGACAAAATAAACAAGTGCAAGTGAAAATTTGCTCAATCAAAATAGGTGAATAAACTTTTGAAGCCAATGCAAACTGTACTTGCAATAATTTAATCTTCGATAAAAATAATAAAAAAAAACCTTTATACTTTTTCTATTTTGTATATATTTTTTTTTCTGGGACGAAAACAGATCCTTTTTCTACATTGGATCCACCTACAAACGGTTTCTCTTTTTTTTCGGCATTTTCACAAAAAAAAAAAAAAAAACTTCGGGGCGAGTGAAGAGAACACAAAAGAAAGGAAACTTAAGACGTTTGCGAACATTTTTATAGCGGTACCAACATCCTGCTCCTACTTCTTGCCCCGTCTCCTCACTCCAGTCCCCAGCCCTCAGCTCAAACAAACTGGACGAGCCAAACGAACTGACAGGCGGCTGTGGCCACTCTCAACACTGGAGAACACATAAAAAACGGACCCGCGGAGCACTTCAAGATCGTGTATAAAAAGACCTAGCGGTTTTTTTTATTGTTGTTGCTTTTTTTTTCTTTTTCTTACAAATATTTTACAATGCTCTTGGGTTTCCTCCCCTCCCTATAAAATAGTTCTATTCATTTTCGCACGCCAACGAGAACAACGGCGAAAAAGAAGAAGAAGAAGAAGAGAACTAAAGCAGGCCCATGGGCAAAAAATAAATAAGTAAAAAAATGAAAAGAAAGAAAATAGAATAGCTGAGACTTACCACATGGAGAAAGAGAAGACCCGCCGATGTCGTTGATCACTTTTCAATGGCTTATCTACTCGGAGTTCATTCGGTTCGCTGGGCATTTCAAATGTGATTGATTTTAATTGGGGACTCATACAGTCCTCACTCTGGTGATGGTGAGGATGAGGACATGGGCGAGTGTCGTAATATTATTTCGGAACAAATGGACCAGCGGCATTTTGTTTCTCGATCCAACTGCAAATATTCCAAAAGATAATATCGTTAAATTGAGGCAAAAGAAAATGAAAATAGATCATCTTTATCCACAGCCTGCGACATTCTCAACCTGATCTCATCTAGGCTAGCTGTTTCTTTTTTTTCTATTTAAAATCTTCTGGTTGGCTGACACATCTGTTGTCCTGCAAGCTGCCAAAATATATAATGAAACTAATGTGTGCAAAATCCATTAGGCATGTGAGACACATCCAATGGGATTAACTGGTTGTCTTTCTCAAAAGGTTTCGAAAAACATATATGTATGCTTTGGTTTCGAGCCAAGACAAAGAGATTATTCTTATCTAATTTGAAGGCGGAAGGACAAGACTCTTTGGCCAATAAGCTTGGCAGATAAGTTGGACAGATTTATGATTGAACAAGGAAATCGGCTAATGAGTCTTCAAGATCGAAAAAGACTATAGTACAAATAGAATCAAGTAGAATCAAATAGAATCAAGTTTGTTAGGAAGTTTGTCGGCTAAGGACTCTTCTTGGTTTCTATAAAAATTTTTCAATTAAAACTTGTCTATCAGATATTCTCTATAAGAAGGGAGAGAATAAATTTCAATCTCCTAAAAATCTTCGAAAAAATGATCTAATCCTGAGACTTTCATTTCGTTCTTTAACTTAATCATAACATTTTTAAAAAATTTTCAAAAAACTCTGTTCTAAGTTATTCGGGTTTTTCATTTAATTATTTTGATTTTAATTTACAAGAAGAACTTGAGCCCTTCTCAAGCCAATTTTTAATTGCTCAAAAAGCTAAAAGTTTCTTTGTTTTGTTCCTCTTTTTATTTTATTTTATTTTTGTTGGTAAAATTTTTGTGTGGGAGACGGAAGCTCATGTCTTCAATGATTTTAAATTACCAACTGTGGGTTTTGTTGTTGTTTTTGTGTTTTAGTTGTGGGCAAAGAATCAGAATGGGAATAACACTCTTTGTGGTCGACCGATCAGTGGCTTGGCTAGTCAATTGGATAGACTAAGCAAAATTGTCCAAATGTCCGCCTGCACTCGCATAGTACACGTAATGTGACTGCTGTGAATTTCACGACTCTCCAGTTAGCTAACCGACTGCCCCTGAGTTGGCTGGCTGATTTGCTGTCTGAAAGTATCTTGGCTGGTTGACTGTCTGTTTGACTAGCTGACTGCTTGGCTCTTTGGCCATTTGGCGAACTGTCTCTGCTGCCAGTTACCGCTTCAGCCGTGCCATGGAGATTTCCATGCTCTTCTGGGCTAACAAAAAAACAAAAAAAAAAAAAAAGTTCAAATTGGTTGAACTTTATGGTGTTCCAAATAGACCGACAACCGAACGACCAGTGACTGGACCATGCAAAAAAAAAAAATAAAGAAACGATTGCCTGCTCATTCTGCAATTCGAAGCCAGAGTCTGCAGGTTGTCCCTTTTTTGGGAAAAGGCATGACCAAGGCATGCCAGGGGACATTGCCGAGCGGTGAGCGGAGCAGAGCGGATGAGAATTTGAGAGCTGTTGAGAGGCTCGGACTGATACCGAATGTTGGCCAAAACATTTGAAATGTTCTACTGGCCAGTCCAAGTTTATTTATTTTGAACAGTTGCCAGATCGAGGTTTTTTTTTCATTTTATTTTATTTTTTTGGGAAATAAAATTTCCAACTGATGTGGCTTGTGGTTGTCGTCCAGTGTTGGTGTCTTCCATTTTTGTGGTTGTGGTTTTCAACATTTTTGTTTTTGTATTTTTTGAGGTGTAATCAAAAGTCAAAATCTTAGGTGGCTAGCGAAAACGTGATGCAGTAGGAAACCCTGATGACGATGATGATGATGATGATGATGATGATGATGAATGGGAAGAAAATCATGATGATGATGATGATGATGATGGCGAGACTTTTGGTAACTCTTTTCGAGGGACAGGCACATGATGGCATTTTCAGCAGCCAGAGCAGCGACAACTGTTTGGCTTGGACACCAATTCAAAAGCACTAACACCACCAACAACAACAACAGCCACGAGATGCAGAGTAAGAAGAAGAGG
This sequence comes from Scaptodrosophila latifasciaeformis, assembly GCA_037075145.1. Classification (NCBI taxonomy): domain Eukaryota; kingdom Metazoa; phylum Arthropoda; class Insecta; order Diptera; family Drosophilidae; genus Scaptodrosophila; species Scaptodrosophila latifasciaeformis. The sequence goes on from JBAMCM010000428.1 coordinate 775,827, forward strand.
AAGAATTCAAAAAAGTCTTGAGGAGCGTCTTTTACATTGGACCTTAACCATTAGCCAAATGGCACAATTGCTTTTATTGGCTGGCATAAGATGAGTGAGCCAGGCTCAGTGACTGAGTGAGTGAGCAGAGCCTAAAGCGGTAAGCCTACTACAACAACAACAACAACAACAACAACATCAGGTAGCCAAGAGTGGCCGCTCCCGTTGACAACTTTGAAAATTATGAACATTTCAGGGCTTGTCTTTGGTCTTCTTCTTCTTCTTCTTCTTAGCTTAGTATAGTATGGGCTCCCGCCGCTACCAACAACAACAAGAAAAACATTTAAACTGCCCCCACACTTTTCATAGCATCTTTGTGTTGTTGTTGTTGTTGTCGTTTTCATTCGCTGATGGTGTGAAAATTCGCATATCTTTTTTGGGGTTGGGTCATTCTGATTGTATTCGAATTGAGTTTTTCGAATTGTTTGTTGCTGTTGTTGCTTTTGGTAAAACATGTGAGCACTTAACATGTTTGGCTTTTCTGTTCACCAATCGAAACTGTTAAGTTCAGGGTTAATTCCAAGAACAAAAAACCTGTTCAATTTGACAAAAGCTAAATTCAATTGAAAAAAAAATCTATAGCAAAAGAGACGAGTCAATCAAAATTAAATCTTATATTTCTGAAATTTTTTTTATTATTCTTTTTTTATAGAATTTGAAATTTTGGGATTATATTTCTATGGGGAAAAATAGTTCATTACCTTTTCCTTGATTCTTATATTTCAAAATGAAACAGTTTGAACAAGTTTTGAACTTAGCTTTTACTTATTTATCGGAGCTGTTCTTATCCTTCAATTAAAATAGTCTCAAGCTTTTTGGACCAATTTATCTGAGCTTTTCTTATCCTTCAATTGAAATAGTCTCAAGCTTTTTGGTTCCAAAAATTTGAGTAATTGAATATATTTTTGGGAATCTCAATTGAAGCGGTTTGAGTTTTTCTTTGGTCAAAATAAATTCATCATGATTCTTTACTAAATTCTTGAGAGTATTTCTGAGACTTCCAAGCATTTTTGAGTGCCATTAAAATCACTTTTAATATTCAAATAAATTCTCAAAAATCATGGCTAAACTTAACTCGATTTTTCGTGAATTTTCGTCTTCGAGAAACCAGAAAACAGAATTTGTGAATTTGGCAATGCATTTTTTCATTTTACTCGGCGACTGTAAATCATATTCAATTATTTTGGATCATTAAGAAAATATTTAGTTGGCCCTTCTCTTGATGCCCACAAAGATTTATACATTCATGTGAGTACATTTAAATTTGGAAAAAAAAAAAACAAAAAATAGAGAAACAAATTTTCAACTGGTCTACGAATTGAAAAATCTTGGCTTATTTTTTTTGCCAGTTTTTCTATTTGTCAGAGTTTTTTTTTTGCGAGTGCAGGAAAAACAAATTGAGTTATTGTAATTGCCCAAAATGTTCAAATCCATCTTCGCGGGGTCCTCTTGGCTTGGTTTTTGGCCACTGTTGCCATTGCCACTGCTTCTGGCCACGGCTGCTGCCACAGTTGCAGCCTCGGCTTCTTGCCACCACTACTGTGGATTTCAGTGCCACGATTTCTTGAGTGGCATGTGAACGAACGTCGCCGACTTGGAATGGTTAACTTGGCTTGGCTTGGCTTGGCTTGGCTTCGCTTGCGAAATGCGACCAAAAGTAAAAAACAAAAAAAAAAAAAAAGTCTGAAGCGCTAAAGTCTATGTTGTTGCTGTTGTTGTTGTTGTTTCTCTCGTCTGTAGTGGGTGAGCGTCAATTCAAGGTGGTAGGCAATACCAGGCAACCGAAAGTCAAAAGCAAACTCCGCCTTACCTGACTGCCTGGCCAACTCTTGTTGATGAGTGATTGCATGTGAGTCGAGAGTTTTGGCCAAGACTAAAAACCAAAACTGAACTATGTTGAGCCGGGCTTGAGGTCAGGTGACGGACGGCATACCCAAGCTCGTGCATTTTGCCCAACTTCACTGGCTTTGCCGCACTCTCTCTCTCTCTCTCTCTCTCTCTCTCTCTGTCTCTCTGTTGGGGCCGCATTCGCTCTGTTTTTAGCCAAGTTTTGTAAATTACACACGATCATTAAAAGATTGTATGCATGTCGAGATATTTTGCGCACTGCTTGCTGGTGATGTTGTTGTTGTTGTTGGCTGGTTGGTTGTTTGCTGTGTGAGACTGTTGCTCGTCTTGGTAACATGTTGGCTGAGGCAAGCGTGCATCTGCTGTCATAAGCGGCAGCCAAGTTAACAGAGAAGAGAAGCGGCAGGCTTTGCGTTTTTTTTTTTTAATAGAGCAGCCGCATTAGCGCCACGAGGAAGCAATGATAGACTAGCCAGCAATCACAACAACAGCAACAAAAGCAACAACAAACAACAGTCACAACAGCAACAACAAAAGACAAGAGCAAACCAAACTGGCAACAAAACGGCAAAACAGCCAACAAGGTTGTTTGTCCGACATGATGATGAGTGTTTTAGGCGGCTATGACAACAGCAACAACAACACCGACAACAACCACACCAACAACAAACAGTAACATTTCAACGATATAATCATGACTGGGCCGCTTGAGCTGCAAGTGATCTCCGAGGGCCAAAAGAGTCTACGGATGCTGCCGCTGCCTCAGCCATAGCCACAGCCACAGCCAGAGCCGTCGACGCCAATGCCGATGCCGATGCAGCTTCGGTTGGCTCTGCGGCTGCTGCAGACTTTTGTGACTTCAAGTTGAAGTTGGAGAAGAGAATCGAGAGTCACCCGGGCACATGTAAATGAGCAGGCCGCATCATAGCTGTCGATGTTTGTTGATGATGATGTTGTTGCAACAACAGCAACAACAACACGAACAGCAACAACATTCGAAAAAAAAAGCTTTAGGAGCGACGTTATTGTGCCAAGGTAAGAGACCGTTTTGGTTGCCAAATAGTTTTTCAAATTCTTAAAAAAAAAAAACTAAATATATAAAAAATAGAAAAGAAGGATTTCTGCCAGTCACCATCGACAACAACAACAACAACAACAATCATCTTGGGAGATATTAAGCTCGAGCCCAAGCGACTCAGAGATACACTGATCGATAGAAATATATAAGACCTGAGGTAACGGCATTTTTTCCACCCTTTGGACCAAAGGGAGCTGGGTTTGAATGGTTTGAAAATCCTTGAAAATAATTTTGAAAAATATATGACTTAAGGTCAAACGATTTCTATGACAACTAGATATATGAAATATCGATTTCTCAGAAATCGAACTTAAAATTCCGAATTTGTATTGATAAAGAAAAAATCATTATAATTTATTCAAATTCATAGGACTATTATTTAGTTGGCTTTGATTTTTCTGAGGTTACTTATAAGATAATAAATCTGTTCAAGTTGATAGATAAATTAATCACTCATTGACCAAATCGACTTGGCTTTTTCTGCTCTGAAATGTTTCAGCCAAACCATCAAGAACCATTTTTAATGATTGAACTGATTCAAACTAGACGAAAAACTAAAAAAAAAAAAATATATTTTCCAGCTCTTCATATTCTCGGGATCTATATAGGTATTCAAATCGTTGTTAAAATAATTTGGTTATCTTAGCTGACATTATTCCTAGTCCAATTGACCATGATCCAAGAAATTCTGCAGCATATAATATACCCGGGATATCTGCAAATACAGGGTATAAGGGCAACAGGCTGGAATGGCTACACAGTTTTCCAGAGCTTCAAATGTGCAAATCTAAGTAATGAAATCGACAGAAAACTACAATAACAACTGAGTAAAGCCACTCGCTCTATGGTAGTGAAGACCTTCAGAGACCTCCCCCACAGCCAACCGCCAAAAAACCAATAAGCGTTTCACAACTCATAGAGCACGGCTGAATAATCCGTAAATAGAAGAAGAGCGGCCGTTTCGAAGGGAGGAAGGGTACTGGGACTGGGCCTAAGAAAATCTACCAGCTGCAATTTTTTTTTTTTTTTTTTTTTTTGCTTCTTGTCAGCCAAAAAGGTGAGCAAGCTCACAAGTGAAGAATCCTTTGAATTGTCAAAATATTGTATGCTAGATTCACTCACGAGTCTTTTTTTTTTTTTTTTTTTTTTTTTGTGGAAGATTTCCCAGCCACACAGTCAACGGTCAGGGGGCATGAATGGGCATATCTACTTAAGCTTATATATAGATAAACTTGGATATATTGTAAATATATTTTTAAGCAGTGAATGGCCAAAGTAAAAAAAAAAAAAAAAACGACGACTACTTGAATCTCAAATGGCAAAAACAACCAAAATGAAATGCATTTGCCAAGCTCAAAACAACAAATGCAATAAATGTCCAGCTGAAAAACTATTGACACATTTGCATTTGCACAGCAATCCAAGCCAGCCAGCCAGTCAGCTAGCTAAGAAGACGAGCCAAATGTGGCTCACGAGCTTTAAGCCAAAACGGCAAACTCTACAATTTTCAAGTCTCTGCCAACTCAACCACCTCCGCCAGAAGCTGCAGAAGAGCCACCGGCTAGACAAAGTGACTGTCAACAGCTTGGAAAGAGAGAAGGAATCAGGGTTTTTCTTCTATTTCTTCTACTATATATATATATATATATATATATTTTTTTTTTTTTTTTTTTGGTTTGGTCCAGACTGAGAGAGTCAAAGAGAAAGATTGAATAACCCAGTCAAGATCAGTTTTGGTTTTTGTTTTTTTTTTTTTTTACCAACTCACCGACTCATTGTCTGGCTACCCTTTTTGAATTGCTCTAGTCCAAACATTTCTACCTTTTCAGACAGTCGGCTGTGCTGTCTGTCTGTATGTGTGTGTGTGTGTGATATATAGGAAAACAATTGAAGCCGGTATTAGCCACAATTTGACAGTTTATGGTAAGCAAATTCACACATAAACCTTTGCCAATAAAAAAGCAATGAAAATCCTTTTGCCATTGTGTATTTTTATTTAAGGGTGAGGAAAGTAAACGACTTATGACTTAACTAGACAACTTTGAATGATATTTATATAAGCCAAATAGAAAAATGAAAGCTCTATAAAAGCGATTAAATTAGGGCAATTGGTAAGAATAGACGGCTTGAAATTTGGAACATATTCAAGATTTACTCAAAGGAGAAGAGATTCAGTCAAAATCTTAAAGAGTTTTCATAACAATTTCAAAGTAGTTTTAATGGTTCTGGAGGTCTTAGAAAATTTCTAGAACCTTATGACCTAAAACTTGATTTATTTAGCAAAAGATTTGATTTGAATTTAGAATGGACCTGATTTTTGGAGCCTGGCCATGTTTGGGATTCAGTAGAATTCTCATCGTATCAAGAATTAAATCGCAATTGTGGAATTTACTCCACAAATGTCATAAGAAGTTTGATTCCTTAAACATATAATTATGATGATTTGTTTTGTGAAGCTTATCCGGTTGGAATACTTAATCTCTACGCAGATCTTTTTCCCCATAATAATCGTTCGACCAAATTCTCGCAGATCCTATAAGATCTTTATAAGAAAGAGAAAATCTATTTATGAAATAACAAATTTATTGTTGAATCAATCCAATTGACTGATATTTCACATGACCTGAAATAGTTTTCGACCAAAGATCATCAGAGATCTCAATTCCAAGCTCAACTTTACAACTATTTACCACTTTTTTTTTTTTAACCATCTCCCGGCACCTGCCCCTCTGGCTCCTGCTGTTTAGCGATTGTTGTGTTGTTGCCTGTTTCCATTTTGGCATATCGTTTAGGGCCTTCGAGTGTTTAGCATTTGGCCAATTTACATATTACAAGGCAGCGAACAAGATTTGTGGCCACTCCGCTCCTTTTGGCCTGGCCCAGCCGAAGCCGGTGATCTGGTTTCCTCAGCTACCGATGCTCTCTGGACTTGGACAATTTATTGGGACATGCGGGTAATTGCCCGAGTTTGGATTTGTCTTGGTGTATCAGGAGTATTTACAAGAGTCGACAACTTGTACATGAGATTTTTGGTGTGAGCCGAAGAAAATCCAAGGGTTCAAAATGTTTGGGGAAAAAGCAACCAAATGGTTGGTATATGTTGGGTCAGTTGTTGCCTCTTGTCAATCTGTGTGGAGCAGCTCCAGAAGATTGGTCAAATATTTTGAAGATTTTTGCTAGTCTCTTTTATGCTCGCCCTCTTGCTTGGCTTTCCCTTGCTCCTCTCTCTCTCTCTCTCTCTCTCTGTAGACAGGAAGATCAGGCTTGGCAGAACTTATTTGGTGTAACAATTATTTCGTGATTTAATTTCGACCTTTAGCGACCAATTTAATCGATCCACACACAACGGGCACAGCGGTTGCCTGTTTAGTCTTCCAAGTCAGCCAGCCAAACAGGCAGCCAGGCAGCCGGGCAGCCGGGCTGCCTGGTTTCTGTTTCCATTGTTGTTGTTGTTGGAGGAGAGGACCGTGTGGCAAGCAGGCCAAAACAAAGTGCCAACAGCGCATTCAGCACTGGGAGTGGGCAGCCGACGTCGCCAATGGCAGACCAAAAAGACAGTCACAGAGATCCACCAGAGCAACTGTTAGGCTGAAGAATCTCAAAGATTCACAGTCAGAGGCAGAAGCATCTTAAACTGTACATTTCGGTTAGTTTTTTTTTTTTTTCTTTGGTTTTTTTTGGGAGGGGGCCAGTGTTTTGTTGGCCGTTTTCGGCCAAGCAAATGGGCAATGGGCGCGCGCCCCCTTTTGCCACGAAATTATATTGTTGTTGCTGTGGTTGCGGCTGCCGATGTTGCAGTCAAAGTTAAGCTTCAATCGTGCGCGATATTCCAAAGCCAAGTCAGGCTTAGGCCAGGCCAGGCCAATGCCAAGCCTTTTAGCCCCCATGGCAGTCAACTAGCAAAAACGGCAGCGGCAACAGCACCAACAACAACAACAACAACAACAGCAAACTACTATAACATTTGTGGCAGCAGGGCAATCTCAGAGGCGACCGTTTGGTGTCGGTGTCTCGGTTGCCATTGCCGGCGGCGTCGGCAGTGGCAGTGGAGGCTGCCAGCCTCAAACAAAGTTCCCACGTCCGACGCTGTCCGTTTCGGGACGGCAAGTGCAACAGCAACAAAAGCAGCAAAAGCCACATTGGAAGAGGCAACCCAGTGAGTGTCCCCCAGAAGCGTTTCAAGTGAAAAAATTTAAGTTTCGCACCGCGCTACGTCAGCCAAAAGCATCACAGTCCAAGCGATTTCGATTTAGCTTGGCTTTGGCTTATTCTGCCTCTTCTTCTTCTTCTTCTTCTTCTTCTTTCAGACTCTTTGTTTTGGTGGTGCCTGGTCAGTCTGTCGTTTAGTCAGGCCATGCTCTCTTTGCCTGCATCTCTTTACGCTGTCAGGTAGGTCAGGTCTTTGTTGCTGTTGTTGTTCCTGTTATGTGTTTTGGTCAGCCATGATTACCAGTCGCTAATAATTGCCATTGATTTGGATCATGGGCAGCAGCTTCGAACTGTTTGCAACATTTGCTTGCAATGTCCACGACACTCCGATTTACTAGCTCAAAAAAAAGAAAAGAAAAAGAGCGCACAATGTGAGCACAGTGGTTCAAATTAAAAAGACTCTAAACTCTCAAAATATACAGTTCATTTATATTCGAATACTCTCCAGATTAAAGAGATTCAACAGTTTAGTCCATTAAGATTAGAAGATGAGAATAACTAAGCCATTTCCCAGATTTGTTTAAGGACTTATTCAGTGAGACTTTCCTCAATTCATTTTGTCAGGCTTAGAAAAATAGTTAGGGTTCTATATAATAAATCACTGAAAATAATATCTGATTTGTAACAGGAAATGATTGCTTTATTTTACAGATTCATAAAGATATATTCCTGCATTTTTGAGGTCTCAATTGGATATAGCTTTCCCTTGATTTTGATTTTGATAAAAAACTGATTAAAATGTTATGGGTGTCTTGACAGATTCCTTGACTATATTGTCTGCCGCTCCTATTGGGAGCTAGTCAAGCTACGTTGATCCGACTAGTTGGTTTCGAACTAAGTCGGACAGCAAGCGAAGGGGACTTTAGTTTGCCTTAATCGTTCTTTGATGCATTGCTTCATTTGTACCTCCCGGCTATCTCAAAAGGTCACCAGATACAGGATCACAATGGGTCCAATGGGTTCTCTGAGTAACCCTGTCTCTACCCTGATCTGTCAAACCTAACCTATAAAATAGTATCTCAAAGTTAAGTGAGTCGATAGAGATTTTTTTACAAAACCTTTTTCCCTTTGATTTGCCCTTAACCCACTGTGGTGGCAGTGGTGTTTGGTTGGGTCTTTAGCTTTAGTTTTGGGCTATTGGTGTGGTGACTGCTGCTCGCAATTTGTGAAATTACATAAATCAGCTTTTATTTATTTATTTCGTTATTTTAGTGTGTTTGTGCTGAGTTTTGGTGTCGTGTCGTGTTGTATTCTATTTTCTTCTGTTTAGCTTAGTTTGGTTCCATTTGGTTCGGGTTACCTGAAAGTAGCCAGCCATCCACCCAGCCAGCCAGACAACCATCCAGCCAAAGTTCCCGTCATTGATTACTTATTTTCCCAATATAAATATGCATGCAGAATTGCTGACTTCGTGGGTTGACTGGGTTGGATTGGCTTGGCTTGGCTTGGGCTGGCTCGGCTTGGTTTGGTTTGGTCTCTTGGTCGCTCTGTTATCGAAACGGTCAATCTCGGTTATGGCTATGTTGCTGGAAAGGGTGAAGTTGGTATTGGGTCTGGGACACCAGTGGCATGGCCGCTGAGTTATCGTTAATCGATCGCCTTTCGATTACTACCTACACATCTGGAGAGAGAAAGAGACAAAAGCGTAGCAAACTCATATAAATAATTGAAGAAGATACGGCGAGACCAGTGGGTAGTTTAGAGATAGGAAAAATAGTTTACCTCGACCAGACAGAGGCTGGGAAAATTTGCGGTAAAAAAGCCAAGCTGGCGCCGGCCTCATGTGAATAGGCGAAAAACAAAAAGAAAACCGTGGGTGAATCGAACTCAGGGTGGTGGCAATAAAGGTGCACACCGAAGGCGGGTGGGGTGGGGGGGCAAGCTAAATTTATGAACTCGTCGTCGGAAGTGATTAGAATTGATTCTCCTATGATCTTTGTCTCTCTCTCTTTCTTTGTCTCTGCTTTTGTATAGCGATTGACACGTTCCCTGAGCGTTGCCTTTTATTTTGTGTTGCTAACTTTTTGTGTGGAAAGTTCAGGAAAATTGCAGGAGGAGGGGCATGAAGAGGGGGACTAAAATGGCACAGACACCAAAAATTCATTCATTCATTCATCCAAACCAGGCAATTGCGAGTGAGGGAGCACTCAGCCAGCCAAGCCAGTTGACTCGGCGCGTGGAATCGTGTCTGAGCAGAAATTGAATGAGTTGTGCGCGTGAGCCACGATCCGAGGCTGCGTACAGGCCTGCGGGCCACTCTCTAGGTAGTTAGGTAGCTGCCCCGGCCTATCCTAGCCTAGCCTGGCCTGGCCTGGCCTGGTCTGGTCTGGTCTGCACTGGGTTGGCTAGCACCGCCGAAATAATAATAAAAAAAAAAAGAGCTAACAGTGGTTGTGGCAATCGATTTTGTTTTGGCGGCGGACAAGTGACTGGCACGGGCCGCTGGAAGCATACAAGTATGTGAGTGCCACAGTACCATTCCCATGGCCAAACTCGGGCCAAAACAACAGAGCCAAGCCACGCATTAGAAATATGCAAGAAAACAAAAGCAAAAACCAATCCAATTCAACCGAACGAGGCTCAAACGCAAAAACACGACCAGCTCATGGACATGGACATGGCTATGGCTATGGCTCTGGCTGTTTCTGCCATGTGATTTCTGTCCTTGTTGCTGGTGTTGTTGTTGTTGTTGTTGTTATTGGCTTTGGCTACATGAAAATCGCATAACAAATGCTCCTGCTGCCCGGCCCGGAACAATCGCTCTGCTTTCGGTAATGAAGAATTATTGTGGCTCATTGTAAACGTCTCTAATTATGGTTCATTAATCAATAAAATTGTTTAAAGCTGTTTGCCTCGCTCATCTCAGACGGGGGGGGGGGGGGGGGGGGGAAGTAAGTGCAAAAAAAAAAAAACTAGCAAATTCTAAGAGCTTCAAGCTCTCTCTAAACTCTGGGTTAACTTTCAGCTTCCAGGCAACTTCAATTGGGCCTGTGAACAGCTCCAAAAATTTCCTATACTCTTTTTGGTAAGAAGCTACAGAGTATGTCTAATAGAAGCTTAGAATCTTTTGTAGTTTTCTCAGCAATAAATTCTATATAAGAAATCCAGAACACTCTTTCGGTTTCAAGCACACAAAATAGTTATAAGAGACTCTGAAAATATTCTGGAGTCCAGGATATATTGTTGATTAGGAAATATTTCAAATAGTCCTGGCTTAGTTTTCTCGGATTACTCTTTCGGTTTCAAGCACACAAAATAGTTATAAGAGACCCAGAAAATGTTCTGGAGTCCAGGATATATTATAGATTAGGAAATATTTCAAGCTATAAGAATTTGTAAGAATAGTTGAAAATGCAATAAGTCTAAGAAAATACACAGGATGTGATTTTGATTTAAAAGTATTTCCAAAGAGATAATTGAATTAGATTCTCAATCTGAAGTATTTTTTGAAATAATCGAATTCTCTACCTGCCTTATATGTATGAATGGATTCTTTGGGAGAAAGACTACCTAAGGCTTTTATCATATTCATAAAACATATACTTCTCAATAATAATTTCAATTAATTGCGTAAGTCAAGTTTTTCTGTAATTGAAATTTGGAGAAAAAAGTTGAAAGTTCCTAAGTAAAGTCTGAGATCTTTATATAGAACGAATTTTATCTCAAATTAAACAATTAAGATATGAAATCTTTTGATTATGATTTTTTTTTTGGTTTTAAAAAGAGTATTGAAAGTAGAAAATAAAACCACTGTTGAAGTGCATTTTAAACATTTGCAACGCGAAAGTTATGTTCAAAGTTGAGCTAAAGAGCATGTCCCATATGTGTGTGTGTGTGTGTGTGTGTGTGTGTGTGTGTGTTTGGGGTAGACATGTCCATGGACACATAAGTACACATGTTGGGTTTGTCTCATTTTGGTCTGTCCAAGAGAAGTTTTGTTGGATCCGAACGTTATGTGTATGTATGCCTAAGTATGTGTATTTTTGTGTTTGTATGGATCTGTCTGTGTATCTAAGATCGTGATATTTGTAGTGGACACACGTTTCTCACATGGAAAAGCCATATAGTCGTCAGTTGGCTGGCCTGGCTGGCCAAAGTTTTTAAAGCTAAAGCAAAATGCATGTCAAAAACTAAACAGCCTGAAATTGCTCGCTTCAGTTCCGCTGAACTTTCTTATCGTTTTTAATTTTTTTTTTTTTTTTTTTGTCTTTTCCTTAATGGCCATAATGTGTATCATGCGTGTGTGTGTGTGTGTGTGTGCAGTCATCGTTTAGGCATTGACAATAACCGGGGAGCGAGGCCAGAGTCAGCGCCAGTTGATAATGCCCAAACGACTTCAAAGTCGAGGGAGTCGTCCAAGCGATTCGCGCTCCACTGACTGAATGAAAGTGCCGTCATCGTCTTCGTCTCCGGCGTCGTCTCCGTCTCCGTCTCCGTCGTCGTCGTTGACGCTGTTGATATTGCTATTGCCGTGGCCGTTGCAGTCGACTTCTCAGTCATTGTGGACAGCAACGTTCCGCCAGAGATCATAGAGGCATTGGCGACATTTGTCTACAAATATTCATCTATAGAGTTGTTGTTGTTGTTGTTTTTGTATGTCCAAAAGTGCACATACGTCATGCGCATTTAGCCACACACTCACACAGACACATATACATACTACGTCTGTTCTAAGTTGTGGTTAAGGTAGATGACACCAAGAACCTTCTCAATATTATTGCCGGTTTGGGGTTGCAACGCTGCTCTTGGCGCTTTACTGGCGTGAAATTGGTTTAACCCACTGGTCACAATTGCACGCATAAGCAGTGGGCACTCTGACTATCTAACTGGCTGGCGGTTGGGAATGGGAATGGGGAATGGAGAGAGAGGGTCTCGAGCCAAGTCAGAGCACATTAACATTAAGCGAACCGCTAAAGCGTCTAAGGCAGCAAGCCAATAACTTTTTGGTTTATTCAGTGGATTTCTCACTGTTTCTGGGTCGGAGCCCGGCCTTCTTCTTGGGGCCTTAGCCTTATCTTACTTTAGGCTAGGTTCTGAGCCATATGCTATATACACTTGGACTTATCTTGGTCTTACAAACTATCTGGACGGCTGTCAAATAGGGAAATTGATTCCGAGACAGTTTTAGGTTTTACAAAATTAATTATATTGGATTTATCGATGCCATGAAACATTCCAGAACAAAATTATAATTACCAAAATGCTTTGGTTTTGTAAATCTCAAATTATTATTATTTTTTTTTTTTTATTTAATGAATTTATTCTTTTCACCAAATTATTCATTTTGAAATGAAAAAGATTTAAGCCAAATAAAAATGCTTTCAATTTCTCCATAAAATAATTCATGTAAATAAAGTAAATTTTTGGCGAAATTTTCCTCAAGATTATCCAACTGTTTTGACCTGTATTTGCTTTGGATTTTTTTCTTCTTCTTTTTTTGATCTATCACAATTTCCATTTCGCTGGCAAAAGAAGCAGAAGAAGAAGCAAGACAAGAAAAATGTCAAACTCATTGTGTGCGTTATTTTTGTAGGGCTTTGGTTTTTTTTTTTTTTTTGAGTAAAGTTTATCAGAGCTGGGCCATCTTTGGAGCGGTTAGATGCGCCTAGCCAGCGTTTAATTTCATATGCCACACAAAAAAAAAAAAGAGAGACTTGGAAGTGATTTGTAAAAAGAAAAGAAAAATATAATCATTGTTGGTCTTTGGTGACTTTTGAGGCTCGTCTAATCGTCTACTCTCATTCTGTGTTCCTTCTCCTTTGCCTTACCGTCATAATCATCGGTTGTTGTGGCTTGACGGGGTATGAGACCGATTAAATGAGGCAACGGCAATGCCAAAACAACAATAACAATGATGATGGTAACGTCACCTACAACAATAATAATAAATATTTCTAAACAGTTAGTTACATTAAGAGCCGCAATGAAAACAGTAACTCACTTGTAAAGAAATAATTTGACTCGCACTTGGACTTTAATTTGCCACGAAAATGCTTTCCACACACACACACATACACACAAACACACACATGGAGTTGAGGGAGTCGAGTCTTTTCATTGAGAAGTTGTCTGTGTGTTTGTGTATTGCGGGGCTTTTCACCGAGATTATTTTTGCCGGCAAGGCAGCGGAGCCCAGCGAAACGGCCGTTGGCAACGGTGCCGGCGATTTACCAAGTCAACCAGCCCCACCAACTGGGCTGAAGTTGGAGGAGGCAAGGCTCAGTCAACCCAGTCAAACACTGAACGAGAGTGAGAGAGTTGGCTCATCTTCTTTTTCTCTGTCGCTTGCTTCGATCTTTTTGATGATAATCAAAGGCAGAGACTTTGCTTTGCCAGCAGCCACAGTGACGTCGGCAGAAGGCGCAGTGGCAGTCGCAGGCGCAGGCGCAACGTCTCTGCTCGGTTGAATGTCCGTTTGTCGGCTTGTCTTTTATTTTATTTTATTTGTTTGCTGTTGTTTTTGTTGCTTCTCCTTGGCTTTGTGGGCAGCGAGCGTGGAAACAGTTTGGAAATCACATGCGACATTTGCTCACCAAAGCCAACAACAACAACAACAACAATAACAATCAACCAAGCAAACGACCAACCGACAGACCCACCAGCCAACCAACCAGGCAAACCACACCACCACCAATCTTTGTCTCCACTCTGTCTCTCTACTATTTACCCATCCGATTCTATAGGCCAGGGAAGGTGGTAATCTTTAATAGATACTACCAAGCACGACTCCCAGGTGCCCTACACACACACACACACTTACACACACACACTCATACACACATATACACACCCACCATGAGAGTGGCATTGCCGCCCCGTTACACTTTAGCCATCCGTTTTGGCGACAGTTGTGCGCCTTGCTGGCGACAATTTGCTTAAAAAATAAATCACGAAGACCACGAAGCAACGCGACAGCAGAAGCAACTTCAGCACCAACAGCGACAACAACAACAGCAACAACAACAACAACAAAAGCTCAAATCAAATAAGCTAACTTAGAAGCAGGAACAAAAACAAAAGCAAAAGCAGAAGCCCATCGAAATTGTCAACGCCAAAGCACAACAATAAAATACCCATAAGAAATAAAATAAGACACACACACACCCAGACAGATAAACTATATGAATAATGCTCAAGGTAATTGGAAGAGGATCACTTTGGTGGAGAAAAAATCTAGCCAAAAAAAAAAAAATCAATTGGCGATGTCTTCCAATCAAACCTCGATCGAAGTTCGAATCGATTAAAATATCGAAATGAGATGATAATAAAGCCAAGTTGATCTTGGGTAGAAATATCCATAAATTAAGGGTTAGCCTACAAATCTTTCATTTTTATTACAATTTTAAGAATAATCGAAATGAAACCATATAGAAGATATTGAAGAACACTTTCAGATATAAATAGAAGAAGGAGGTGACAAATTTAGAAAATTTCTTAGTAACCAAATATATAAATCAGAGAAGATTATCTTTAGTAAAGTTATGAGTTTATCTCAGTAAAAAATCTAGAAAGAAAAGGTTCGACAATTGACTAAATTGAGTCAATATCTGGGAATTACATAATCGAGAGGTTGATAATATTATAATTACAGGTAGAACAAATTGATATGGGTAGTCTATCGAAGTAAACGGAAGATGACTATATATACCTGATAAATAAAGCTCCAAGTATTAGAAAATTTCTTTGTGACCAAATATATAAATCAGAGACGAGTATATATAGGTAGTATAATTATGAATTTATCTCAGTAAAAAAAATCTAGAAAGATAGAATTGACTCAATATCTGGGAATTACATAATTGAGAGGTTGAAAAATATATAATCACAGGTATAATGAATTGATACGAGGATTATAACCAAAGATGACTATATATATCTGATAAATAAGGTTCCTAGAATTCAAGACAAAATAATATTGAATTCTTTGTTATTTATTTGAAGAATTTAATGAATTTTGGAAATATTCTTTTGTTGGGGGTTGGGGGACCGGAAATAGCTACTTATTTGTATTAGGTTTTATTTTTTGTCCTTCTTGAATTCTTTTCTCTTCATTTGATGACCGAAACTTTCTTAGTTCCGATTGTTAGGAAGACTCCAGTTTCTTCTTAGGATTACTCGATTATTCAACTGAATAAACGAAATAGTTGTGATTAAGATTCAATATTAAGTTAACTAATTCCTGATTAAAGCTTCGATTAGAATAAAGGAATAAAGTTAATACATATTTGAAAGGATTAAGAGATCTGGTAAATATGTATAAGTAATAGATAATTAATTCCCAAATCGATTAATAGATAAATCACTCTGGCAAGCTCAGATTTGTCTGGAATTGTCGTCAGCTTGGCTGGGACTTGTGTGGGTGGCAGTGACAATCAAAACGGTAGCAAAAAGAACCAAGTCCATTTTAGAGACTATAACTTTGAAATAGAGACCAAAAGAAAGACAAAGAGAGAGAAAGAGAATGAGTGAGAGAGCGGGTAAGAAATTGTCAAATGATTTACATCCGACATATGCTAAACTCACGAATCTATCTGCGGCACGATTAGGACACAAGCGCGAAATGCGCCACGCGGTACAACGTGCAAAGCCGAAGCTCGTGTAGCCACATAGACAACCAGCAGCCCCACCACCAGCACTACCAGCACCACCGGCACCGCTGACACCGCTGACACCACCTAGCGTAGCCTGCTCAAGGCTTCATATGTAAAAAGTGTGGTGACGACGGTGGCGGTGGTGTTGGCTGGGCATCATGTGCAATCACTTGGGGTAATCGTGGTTATGACAAATTTGGATGCACTGTTTTAAGTTAGCAGAGCACAACAACAACAACAACAATAACATTTTGTTTGTGTAGGGAAGGAATCGAAAGAGTGCAGTTAGCTGGCCAAGTTGGCAGCACTTTTGTGGCCTTTGTGTTCCGACTCGATTGCCGCATCCTCTGCTCTCTCGTCGTCAGCACCGTCGACGTCGTCGTCGTCGTCGTCATCATCAAAGTAATTGGGACCTTTCTCACTTTCACGCGCACAAATTATATGCCTATGCAATTTATTTATTTATTTTTTGGGTCTCTTTGCTCGAAATAAATGTACAAACTTTCTTATTTCTTGATTGTTGTGGTTGCTTCTATTATTGTTGTTGTTGTTGTTGTTGCTGTTGCTGTCGGCGTTGGGACACGGCGAACGAGTAGCAGCTTCTCGGTTCGTGTAGTTTTTTTGTGGCCAGTCATGACTTCCGCTAACACCTACAAGCCCGCAACAAATACAAAACCAGCTAACAAACAAAACACACATGAGCTTCTTTTGCTTCTTCTTCTTCTTCTTTTTCTGCTTCTGCCACCCACCCACTCTCTGAGGATTTTGATCCTTGTTTTTCTTTTTGGTCACCAGAAAAATTTACAGTCAGATTGAGTAAGAAAATTTGGCCATGGCTAATTAGATTAGATGATTGTTGGCCTGTCCTGGCCTTCCCACATATCAAGCTGAATGGATGACTGCCCCCCAGCAGGACCAACATAAAAATTTCATATGGTTCGGGGCTTTTGTGGTTTTCAATTCTTATCGCTTGGAATCTTTTTTCTTTTTGTCTTCCCCTTGGCACTTTTCACCTTTTGAAAAAACTGGCCAAATTAAAAGTTTCTATCGGGTATTTTGGGCTTTGAAATCATACGTCCAGATGTGGGATCTGTCGGCATGGGTCTGGTTCTGGTTCTGGGTTTGGTCAGGGTGTAGTGTATGTGTGTAAAGTTTTTCGTGCTCTTAATTTTGAGGTTTGAAGTAAAAAGTTGGAATTTTTTTTTTTTTTGTTCTTCAGTTCAGAAGCAAAGAAAAGTCAAGAACGCAGCCGGGGAGGGTGGTGGCTGTGGGTGGGCACGGGTCCGGGCTCGGGCTCGGGCCCGGGCAACGTGTCGAAGGTGGGTGTGCGTGTGTGTGGCTCAGCGGACCTGGGTGTGTAGTCATGTGGTCGGGGAGGGGGGGCGAAGAGAATAAGAAAACATTTCTGCTTATGGAAGGCTTATCAGTTGGACATGTTGTATTTTAATTGTGGGCACTCGAGTGTGAACAACAACGACAATGACAACCAGAAGGCATATACAAAAAGCTCAACATGACCAAAGAGAAGGCCAACGATGACAGAAGGTTAGGAAAAAGTAAAAACAGAACGAAAGAAAAGTCAACTGGAAGTGGGGAAACATACAACTTTGGAGGGTTGGAAAAGCTGGTGGGCCCCAAAATGGACTGGTCTCTGGCAGGTATTCTTCGAATGAAAAAAAAAAATATATATATATATATATAAAAAGAACCCGCAGAAGAAAAAAAAAAACAACAAAGTCAGTTAAAGTGGCCAGCAGAAATTTTCATACACAAAACACACTTTATTTTCACCTCCTTTGATAAACATCGAAGGGGCTGAGATTTTCTTAGCAAAGTCCTGAATATCTGAGAGATACCTTTCAGTTTCTTGGGCCGGCCAAAACAAAGTCATTAAACTTGGATTTTGGTAGCTGCTTTTTTTTTTATTAAATAGATTTTCATCAGAGATGAGCTCATCCACTTGGGTTTTTTGTTTTTTTTTTTTTTTGTATTTCTTTCAAGTCTCGGTAAATGCAATTGCAGCTTGTTTGACTCTCTGACTGCTCCCACTGAGTGTGCCCACCCACACACACACACACACACACACACATAGACATTTGCATTACCAGCCAAGCCCTCGAAAGATGGTTCAGTGTGGTCTGTTGGCCTGGCCAAATCTTGGCCCGGTCTTGGTCAGCTTTTGCGTCGGGCTATTATTGATGGCCTTTAGCGGGCCTTTAGCCGAGAGTCGTTTAAATAATGAGACACAGCTTCAGTGATTTCAAATCGACCCACACCTTGCCACAATGATGGAAATCACCGCTCCAACTCTGACTGAGCCAACAAAATCTTCTCTGCTCTTTTGCCGCGTCATCACAGAGTGCCCGACCCAGTTTATTCTTCTTTTTTTTTTTTTTTTTTTTAGAGGGCAAGCAAAATTATAAATTATTGCCTAGAAACTGTACTTGATCAGTCACTCAGTCAGTCGGTTGGTTGAATTGAATTATGTATACAATTCAGCTGCCTCTTTTGATTGATCAGTTTGATTTGCCAGATTGGATAACTTGGGCCCTAATGAATGTGAATTTGGCAGGCAAACTGGCCAGGCCAACCGGCATGACTAATTAGAAACCTTTGCAATTGCAGTTGCAGTTGCAGTTGCCTAAAAATTGTATAAATTCATAAATGAAAAAAAAAATATATATATATGTATGTATACAAAAATGCCAACTCATTCAGGCATAAAGTGTGAAAAGAAATTTCAATTGTTCAAATTGTCCAATTGTCCAGTTTTCAGGCTCAGCTCACTTTCATTTGGCAATTTCAGACCAAAACTCTCCACGTTTCAGGAAAGCCTTATGCAGCTGCCAACAACACCAACAAACACATTAAAAAATTATCTCTACAACTTGCTTTGCACTTGAAATTATCGCCGGTGGCTTAACTCGACGGGTCAGCGGACAGAAAAAAAAAAAAAAAATAAAGAATACCAAAAAGACTTGGGCAATTTTGGAGGATAGTCGGGGCTGGGACAGGCCAATCGACAAATGCCAAACCAAGCTGACATTTATTGCCTATAGATGTGCCTTTGTTGTTGTTGTTGTTGTTGGGGTTGCTGTTGTTGCCTTGCACGCTCCCCAAAATACCATGCATACAAATGAGGTGAGCTTGCAATCTTTGTGGCCTGAGCTTCCCTTGGCCCACTCGATAAGTGGCAAAGACACAAAGCGACTAAGTGAATAAGGCCAGGCCATATAGTGAAGTGAGTGAGTTCCATAAAATAGACTATCATAATTGTCTCTGACTATCCAGAATGTCTTATGATTATTAACCCAATCAGGCACTGAGCCATGACAGGCAGCAGCTTGGCAATCTCAGTTTTGAAACTGTGTTTTGTTTTTGGCTTTTTTCATCTGTGTTTTTTTTTTTGTGTTTTCATTTAGTATTGATGACCGTCCCCATCTGCCTGGTCTGGCCTGGGCTGGGCACACACTCCCCACAAATATGGGCACACACACCCAAAAAAAAAAAGACAAAACATAGCGAAAGATTACTTCCGGGATAACGGAAATTGAATACTCTTTTCAAAGTGCTTTTGATTGAATCTCAAGTGTTAGAGCTCTGATTCTTTCTATAAAATATGCCAACTTTTATATTGATCAAGCTTAACAAGTTCAGAGAAGCTGGCATAAGCATTTTAAGATCTTTCAAATTTCTTTTCTTTAGACAAAATTAGCTTAATTTTCTCTCTTTGAAAAGAGTATACACAGCGTGTAGTTGTGTGTGTGTGTGTGTGTGTGTGCGTGTGCCAACTGCGATCGACTTGGGTAGAAAGAAGAAAATTGTGCCAACCTACGCTCAACTGGCTATGGAGAGTCTCTCCACTGCTCATTTCGCATCGCCACAGTTTGTCCGTTTTTTTTTTGTTTTTTTTTTTGGTTTTTGATCAGCAGCGTCACAGAGCGCCACAGAGAGCCAGCAAGATGGAGACAGACAGATATGAGGCGAATGGGAGCAAGACATATCGCAGGTACGCCTTAGCTCATTTGATATTCATTGATGTGGAGCAGCCGGCCGGCCCAGCGTCAGCCGTTGGTCGTCGTCGTCGTCGTTGTCTTTGTCGTAGTCGTTATTGTCTGGCTTATTGTTGTTGTTGGTGTTGCTGTTGTTATTGGCCAGCAGATGGGAGGGGGGGCGGCCCAGCCCAATACCAGTCACAATCACAGCCACCGTCACCGCCCGGTTTCTTCGATTGCGTGTGCCATAAACACATGTATTTCCTAGGCTCCCCACGAATGTGTGTGTGAGTGTGTGTGTGTGTGTGTGTGTTTGAATTGTGCGTGGTGTGCTGACTCTCCCAATGGTAAAGTGTTGCCCACATGTGTGTAATATAAATGTTGTCCCTAAATGCTTAGATAATGACAGGAAGTGGCAAGAAATTGTCTTGCCCTGAATAAGCCACAAACTTATCGATAGCCAATAAAGGATGAAGTAAGGAAATGGAACTACTATGCTAAGCCCGATACCATTTATACTTGCTCAATGAGTGCAAGAATTTAGTCTATTAAGATCAGCATTCAATCGGCTTTTACGTTTAGAATTTCCCAGGTCTTTTTGAAGAATTTGATTAAAATTTAAATATTTCTTGATTTAATCCATCAAGTCCCCAACCCAGCGAGGCACCAGTCCATCAGTCTATCAGTTGATCAGCATTTGAATATTGTACATCTTGTATCTTAACAATCTGGGCATGGCCAGCAATTCAGTTTTCGATTGGAGGCGCAGGCCCAGTAGTAATTGTTGTTGTCGTCTCTGTTGATTTTTTGGTGTCATGCGCCACCTTAACAACATTTTTGCCAGTCCCATTTGTCATTTAGCCAGTCAAACATTCAGCCACTCAGCCACTCAGCCACTCAGTCAGTCAGTCAGTCAGTCTGCCAGTCTGCCAGTCTGCCAGTCAGCCAGGTAGTCTCTCAACCAAACAATCAACTACAACTACAACTACAAGCCAACCAATTCAGTCAGTCAAGCAGTCAGCCAGCAATTCATTCATTACATTTAGTCTCAGAAAACTCAGAGCTTCAGAGTCTGAGAGTCTCTGAGCCTCCAGAGTCGAGTCATTCGATTCATAGTCAGACTGCGTGGGTTGTCACAGTTGCCACAGTTTCAGAGTACACAGAAAACATCTCACAAGCTCGGGCCAGGCCAAGCCAAGCCAAGCCAAAACAATGCAAGATTTTAATTTATAAAAGAAAGAAATAAACAAAAAAAATAAAAAATCACAATAACAAAAACAACCATCGAATCGAATCATAGATTCTCTTTAATAAATAATCACTTATCCATACAATTATTATTAATATCTCAAGCTGGCTGGCTGGCTGGCTGGTTGGTTGGTTGAATAAATTAAAACAGGGAAATCAATTCTCTTCCGTCTGCCATAATTTCTAGATAATTTATTTTGACATTTCATATACGAATCAATAGCTGAGATACTCTTTCCACAAAGCCACCTTGGGCATGGCCTGGGAGAGCTCCAGCTCCGGGATGTGTGTGTGTGTGTGTGTGTGTGTGTGTGTGCCCCCACATACTAAACATATAGGTAAGTGTACCTAACGTGCCTGTCTAGATAAGTACGAGTACACTTTGTGCACTATGATGCGCCACAGATTGCAATCAAGATACCCAGAGATATTGCAATTAAGATAAACTTACTCAGCTCCATTCAGTTCAGTTTCGGGCGCAAAGAGAGAGAGAGAGAGAGCCGGGTGCATAGATCCGACCAGACTGGGGCGCTTGAGAGAGCTCTATCTATTTTGTACTCTGTCTAAGCCATTCCAGTTCCCGTTCCTATTGTTGTTGTTGTTGTTGTTGAATTGCGTCGATGGCATCGTGACTTTTCGGCAATCGCATACAGAGCCAGAAAGATCTCAGGCTCCACCCCTCCTTATTGCATAGTTGGGGCCAACCAATGCCTACCCCAAATACCATTAGCAAATAGCTCAAAAAAGATGCCAGCTCCAGTTTCAAGTGGAAGTTAATTCGAATTCCCATGGCTAGAAAGGTGATTTCAAGGGTTTCCGCTTAGGCTTTGCGACAATCTACAAATTCCCAGATTGTGATGAGGAATCATTAATCCAAAGACTTCAGCTGATACTCCCATATTCCATATATCATTTCAAATATATTTCAAATAATATTTAAGGTAAGTTTTCAGGGTTTCCTAAGAATTATCTAGACTAGACTGGACTTAAAACTTTTTTAATCTGGGAAATAATAAGGAAATTCCCAGGTTGAGATCTCGGGAATCTGAAGACTTAAGATGAAACTTCCATAATCCGTTAATCAATTCAATTCAATTGAGCTCATTTATTGATAAAGCCCGAGTTTACTGAGTTTAGGGTTTCGTTTCCTATAAATTCTTTGACCAGACTGAAGTTGCAGATTTTTAAGGAAATTCCTTATATGCTTGAGATAATCTAGAAATTCCCAGATTGGGATGAGGAGTCAAGAATCCAAAGACTTTAATTGAAACTCTCATATCCCGTAAATCACTAAGCATTTAGAAAACCTTGAGCTTATTTATTGATAAAACCGTTCTATTTAGATTTATATAATAATTATATATATATTATACATATATATATATTTCATATTTCATATATGTATATTCAAATAAGACATATTGCGAGAGTTCTAATTAAACAAATGTGAAAGGCCAAATCGCATATGAAAAATTATTGGAAAAAGCTAAGCAGATCTCTATCACCTCATTAAAGGAGTAATTTGCCCAAAGACAGGCAATTTCGAACTCAATTAAGAATTGATTTATTGTTTCCTGCCGCTTGACTATTCCAATTTTCTGCCAGTGACACAATTCTTATTTATTATCAATATCGAATAGTGTCAATGTGTTTATTTGCTGGCATTAACGTAGTCATGGATATATCGATGGCTTCATGTTAGCATGACAACCAAGTTCACTTTGCAGGTGAATCAGTTGGAAACAAAACCCTACAGATAGAGACCCCTAAATAAGTCTGACCAAACTTGGTGATATGACGCAGAGACCAGCATGTCTGGATAATTTAGACAATCTAAAAATATCTATTCCACAAAATTTTCAAGTTCACCCCCTGCCACGAATAAGGGAGTGAGTCTATGAGGCTATGCAACCTGGTCAGATGGAGGGTCCACAGAGAAACTCTTAGTGGCTGGAATTGTCTTTGTCTGGGTCTTGGTTTTGGTTTTGGTTTTGGTCTTGGTCTCTTTTGAGAAGTCCGTTGGCGGTGGCGAATTTGTATTTGTCTCCATCATCTTCCAACAACTCTTAAAATAACAAGATTGTCGCAGAGCAGAGTTCCCCGTTTCGGGAGCTGGGGACCAGAGTCGCCAGAATCACATGTGCTTGCCATATGTTTGTCCATGAGGCACATCATGTACTGGCCGTGGGGCTGGCCGGAGTGTATACCAAAGGGACGTATGGTTGGACTGAAAGGCGGACAGTTGGAAGATTGTCGAGCTGCAATTTGGATGTGGTTGTACCCCGCTTTGGTTGTTGTTGTTGTTGTTGTTTGTGCTGTTTCTTCTGCTAGTTCTTGTTGACTCTTTGACATTGTCGTTGGTCGCTGAAACGATGATGACGACAATGGTTAATCACGCGAGACCGACCAAATGCTTCATGAGGAAATTCCCTTTTTAGAGATCATTCTGACAGAGCAAGCAAATGTTCTACTTGTTGGTGTTGTTCTTTCTGTTGTTTTTGTTATTGCTGTTCCATTTGTGGACACACTTGAGATTCCATTAATTCGAAAATATTTATTTTATTTTCCCATTTACCGAAAATTTTTTTTCTCTCTTCGCTTTTGAAATGGCAACCGCTCCAAAAAAAATATCAAGTGTGATTCTGTTTTGTTGTTGTTGTTGCTGATCTTATGCTACTGTTTCCCATTGCCTCGGTTTGGTAATTGTCACTTGGACACTGTGTCGCCATCATTTCTCAAAAAAAAAAAAGGGGACAAACTCTTCTCGAAAAGATCACAAAATGAATGTCACGACTGCGTGAGTCTTCTGAACACTATCTTCAACTGACTCTCTGGGAAGGTGGGGGGGAGAGAGCATATATATGTATATATATATAGGGTTGAAATGAGTCCAGGCAAATCTTGCAAGAGAAAACATGTGTGCCCAAGTATGCGGCCAACCACAAATTTGTATAAACGAAAACACCCAACAATCTGAGAAATGCCGAACTCATTTCTCATTTACTTCAGCCCGATCCTGAACAGACTCGGCAGGAGGCAGTAGGCAGTAGGCAGTAGGCAGGACACAACAAGTGCTATCAAATCACTTAAGTGACATTCAAGTGCCCAGACACTTGGCTGGCCCGAGTGTCAATTAACTAAAAACACAAAAAGAAATGTTTTCTCTCTTCAAAAAAAAACAAAAAAAAGGAGAAGAAGAAAACAAATCTTCAAAGAGAACACGCCGAGCAATTGAGTCATAAGTCTGTAAGAGATCCTACCTGAAACCCAAAAGAACCAAAGTCAAATGACACAGTTTTTCTCAGGGTCTAAAAGGGTTAAGTACTTCAGGATATCTTTCAAAAATAATACAACAAATTTTTCATATAAAAATAAAAAACATAGTGAAAAGCGTTATACTCTCAGACTTAGATAAACATATCCTATATCTCAGAACTCTCCAGAATTTCAACCATTTCAGCTTGGATAATTATAAATACTTAGTAACAGACTAGTCAGGTCAGAGCACATAGGATATGTTGATAATGGGTTATGGGTTTTTGGGCTCACAGACTGGTTGTAATGGGGTCTTGGGGGCCCCAATTTATGGGGCAATGACAATGATGGTACAGAAAAGTCGTATATATTTCTTCTTTTTTTTTTGTCGTTTGGCTTCATGGCCATTGAGAATGTATAATCGATCAGTTGTGGGGGGGTCAGGCGGGCGGTCTGGGCATGTACCACGCCCAACTAAATGAATTTGATTCTGTTTTTTTTTCATTTTTTTTTCGCTTATCCAACGTGTCGCTTTGGTGGCCGCCCATGGAGCAAGAGTTCGAGTTTGTTGGGTCATCTAAACAAAGCCAGAGAAATTGTGGCACTTTGCTCTATGAATTTGTTAAATCGATAAACTTTGTTTAGCCCTCAGAAACAACAACCGGCGAGCCAGCCAGTCCGCTAGTCAGTCAGTCATTCAGTCATTCAGTCAGTCAGTCAGTCAGCCCAACTAGTCAGTCAAACAACCGAAACTAACCGCACAGCCCACAAATGCTCTGACAAGCTGCCAGGGGGACCATGGCTACGCCGCCACCACCGCTGCCACCCTTACTACCTATGCCACCATCACCTCCATCATCAAGCAGATTGCGTCAATCAACAATTTGTCAACGGCATAGAACAGAAAACGGACCCAGGACCCGAAACCCACCAATGGAAACACATCGTGACTTAAGACTACTTGCATTAACTCATTTAAGTGTCGTGCCAGCCGACCTGTGCCCGGTGCCTCCAACCGCCCAAAATAAAAAATATTACTATTTTTTTCCTCTTTCAAATTAGCAACTAAGCTTGGTCGACTAGAAGATACCTTAACTAATACACTCCCTCTTGAAATGGAGTAGATTATTCCTTGAACTCTGAGATTTCAATTTGAGGTTTCAAGGCTTCTGAGGGTTTCTACGAAATCGGATCCATTAAATCTTCAGGTAAGGAGGAGCCCACACTACTTATAAAATGACCTTAAATTGATTCACCTATATTAATTTAATCTTTAATAAATATTAAGTCTTCAATCAAAATCCAAAATATATGCAAATTCCAAGGTCTCAGAATATATGATTTGATTACGCTATAAGTCAGAGTTTTAGATAAGATCTTGATTTAATCTTGGGTCTATATTGTCCTGCTTGAAGCAAATCAACAATACTTTTTGGGCTCGGCTAGATAAAGGGTATACCAAAAATATATCTACAATATCGCCCGCATTCTCTCTCACACAAACACACACACACACAGACACACACACAGGTATATTATAGTCAGTCATGGCCCACTCCTTGAATATATTGCAGCGACCCTGCAGGTCTCGTTTAATCGATCAACTTAGTGAGCCGCCGACCATTCGACCCAACGCTGGCATTGAGAATTGGTGCCACGGGCGGACTGAGTGCCAGTGGACGAAGCAGTTTCCAAGGAGAGGGTCGAAGCAGAAGGATTGACTGAAACAGTCGGTGTTACTGGCAATGGCTACGAATATTCTATGGCTGTCGCAGTTGACAGTGGCGTTGGTGCTATCGGAACTGTGACCCGCAATCGATCTAACAAAGTTCTTCACGCGACAATTAATGGCTGGGCAACGGTGGCAACAGAATATCAGTCGGTTAGTCAGCCGGTCGGAGAGGCCTTTTGTGGTTGTTGATGAAGCCCCCAAAGCTGGCAACGGTAGCCGCTGTGATAATGACCACAACCAGACGGCCGGCCAGGCCGTTGCCAGTCTTGGCCAGCGGGCAAACTCAGTCAAATCTCAGAGTGAAATTGCCAGCGATTTGCTGCCGTGCGCCGCTCTCTATGATTGGCAATTGCCTCTTTTTTTTTATTATGAACCCAGCAATCAAGTTTATTGCCGAGGCCGGGGGAGCACGCATCGACGTGGCGCAGGGGCAAGGGCAGAGATGAAATGCCCGTTGGCCAGTTTGGAGTATCAGAGTCGGAGCGCCTAGGCGTTGGCGTTTGGCCAGCAATTTGTCGACACTTCAAATGCCGGACCATTGTGGCATTTGGCGGCTGCGGCACGATCGCTCTCAAAAAACATAATGCCAATCCTGCCCAGAGGGGGGAGCACGAGTTGTGCGCGGGTTCTCAAACATCTCTCTCTCTCTCTCTCTCTCTATCTGTCTCTTTTGCTTTCTTCTGTGCTCTCCATCTATCCACTCCAATATTCCCGTTTTATGGTCATGGGGCAATGAGCTGGCCATTAGCAGCGATTTGGTTAGCCTCACGAAGGCAACAAGTTCAATGCAACTAAACATTATTTTCTTGCCTAGACTAAAGTATTTAGGAAAACGCATTGGCCAAGAGGAGGTTAGAAGGAAGTCCAAATAAAAGTTGAACTGTAAAATTAGGCTGAGACAGAAGCTAAGCCGACAGAAGACGAGACTGACTCACAGCCCAAGCGGAAGGTGTGTGATGGAATTTTGGAAGGTGTTATAAGGGCTAGGGATTCCGAAGTTATTGGGTATTATCTGACGCATATAGGATTGTAACAGCATTAAAGGAAAGGAAGGAAATTGGAAAGCAAACTTTAAGTTGAAAAGCAAGCAAAACTCTTACCGAGAAACTTAGGACGAAATATGTTCTTAAAATCCAAAGACTAAGGTGTAATATTCAGGTTATTTAAAAGCTGAGTTTCAAGAAGCTTACTCTATATACGAAATGCTCTTGAGTTGGAAAAGAACCTGAGGTAATAAGTAAAGGATTAGACTAAAGGTTGAGCCCACTCAAAAGTACTTACAAAATTATTTGAGCTCTAATTTGTCGAAGAATCTTAACCAAGACTTGGAGCACAGGCTGTCTAGAATGACCAGATAAAATAAGGTAGAAATAATTCAATTAGGGTTACAATTTCAAGATTTGAAAGGCTGAGCCAAAGGATCAAAATAAATGAGCCGCAAGATCAGGCTAAGAACTGAGTTCAAACGAAGTTGAAGACTTGATAGGAAAATCAAAGCAAAGAAGAAAATAAACAATCATATCATTTTCAAATTATCGAGAAAAAAATGATTATGATTATGATTATGATTATGATTAAACAAAATAAAAATATTTACTCTTAGTTGGAGGAACACAAATTGGTCAAGTGTGTCCGAGTCTGAGTCTGAAGCGGCAACCCATTCCAGCAGTCCTGCTTGACAAATTCTCTATTCTATCTGAAATGATAGCAATTCCATCATTTACAAAAAAATTTTGCAAGACAGTTGTTAGCTTTATTGCTGGCGGTTTTCTTTCTTTTTCATTCGACAAAAAATTCTTGCATCTTGCCGACGCCAGCAACAATTGTGGGTAAATGCAACTGCACAAAAAAAAAAAAAAAAAACAAAAAAAACAACAACAATAATATAAAGAAAAAATTATACAAATATATATATACATATATATATATATTCACATACCGCAGTAGCCGCAATCGAGTCCGCTTAAAATGCATCGAAAAGAAACGTACCAAAGAGACCAAGAAAACACACCATTCCGATTCCGAAACCGATTCCGCCTACCCAAACAATTCATCCAATGCAATGCCAGCATTCGGCATTCAGCATCCAGCCATCCATTTATCCAAAAGTATTCATCAATGCATAAATATGAATAAATTATATTCAAGATTTTACACATACGAAAGTGTTGTGTATCTCGGCATTTCTGCAGAGAACCGTGCCCATTACATGAATATATAAAATGCCGACTTCGCACACACTCACACACACACACACACACACACAGAAGTTGTGATTTTATTTTTTGGGGTAATTATCCCCTTCATGGGTAAGTTTATTTTGTATACTTTGAGTTACTTTTTCTTCAATTTTTGTTTTTGTGATTTTCGTTTTGATCTTGCCGAACTTCAACCTTCTCAAAGGGAGGCCGGGAACACTGAGTGCTGGCAACCCCCTCGACTAAAACAAAACAACTCAAAACTGCATTCAATTGTATGAAAATGTTTTCTGAAAACTGCAATTTATTAAGTGATGCAATCGGGCAAGCCTTTCGTCCACACCAGTGGCCCCGACTGAACTCTGTTTCAGGAATACATTTTTCTATATCGAAGCAGAAGTTTCCGAAACGAACTTGATAAGGTTCGTTAAAAAAATTCTTAAAACTACAGAACCAAGCTAGGACCTGTCCAAGTTGAGTTTGAAAAATTTAAAGAGAAACTCAGGAAAGTTCCTGAAGTGCCCAAAACTTTCTGGCTAAGCCATCCCTTCGGGTTCCAAAGTAATAAGTCGAATGAGTCCTAGTCTACCCCAGTTTAGTTTTTGTGAAATAAAATGCGATATTCCAAAATTTCCTGAAACTGTGAAAGGTCAGTTTGAGTTTCCTTAAAAAAAATTAAGACCCAAGAAATAGGAAAATTTAATGGCTACATTTGACTTTTAAAGCAGTCAGTCGAATGGGTCCAAATCTAAATTCCTAAATTTCCTGAAATTTCAAAACTCCATTTATAGAAAAAGTAGAATCAGAGTAGACCCCAAGACACGTAAGCTCCCAAAACCTCACAGAAACCTCTTTAAGAGAGAGAATTTTGATTTCCCCTCGTAAGTGAGACTGCTATTTATCTCTATACCTTTCTAAGCGACTGTCGAGCTTCTTCTATATAATTACTCATTGTTAACTTCCGTGAAGCTTCCTACCATAATTATTGTATTGTTTGTTAAAAGTATTGGAGACGGTCCAGATGGTTCGGAGATAAGTTCGAAATAAAATCAAATTACTTAAAGAATGGATTTTTGACTCGAAAGTTTCGAGTTTTCCAAAAAAAAAAAAGTTAATGAAAACTTGGAATTTCTATGGGCTAAAAAATATCTCTTCTGATATCTAAAAGGTTTTTCTATATTCTCAAATAATTCCATAATGCAAGTCTGGGCTTCCCCAAATAAGGTCAAATAAATATATATATATTCTTATTTCTATAATAAATTTCAATTTATTTTGTTATCAGTCTGAGCAAACAGTTGACTGGATTGCCTGCCGGTTGTGGCCTTGTTAACTCTTCTGGCCAACGCTTATCATGCAAATGTGAGAGAGCCAACATTTTGGCCATGTGGCTGGGCCTGCCGGCAACTGATGAGGCGACGCAACCCAACGCAACATAACAACAACAACAACAACAACAATAATACCACTTTGGCCGACGCTGCCGTTGCCGAGGACAACTGATAAGCCGCAATGCTCGACAACAATGGCAAAAGTTCTCTCGCATACGCTTAACCCCATCCGAGGGGATTGAGCGGGGGGTGGAGCGGTGCGGAGCGGAGCGGAGCGGGCGCGTATGTGAAAGGGCCCCCAGTGGGCGCATCATCACCTTGGCAGAGCATCGAATGGCACACATTGTGGCCTCTCCCCGCCCCACTCTGCCACTGGCCGGCCTGGTGAGAGGCTCTCCATGTTTTCTATATGTGAAATTTGCTCTCTTGCCGTGCCTTCTCTTTCGCTCTGATTGTGTATTGCCGGCTCTCTTGTTTAGGGTTAGGGCCTTTGCTCTCTCCCTCTCTCTCTCTCTCTCTCTGTCGGTGGGTGTTGGGCTGGTTGGTCGGCTCTGCTCGACCCACACTCTGCCACCTGGAATGATTGTCAACGCTGCCGTTGCCATTGCCGCGGCTTCCACGTTTCGCTCCATCTCATTTGGCCTGGACTACCTGTGTGGTTGATGGGAGACAATTTCACGCATATGTGGGGGGGGGGGGGCATTGGGCCAAAGGGGTGGACACAGAAGCTTAGTCCAGGCGAGAGCAACATCGCCCACGAAGCCAATCGATGGCGAAACGCGCGTGTGCAACTTTCATGTGTGGACTGCTTTTCCCAGCCTCACACATGTGTGCCTCATGTATGTGTGTGTGTGTTTATATGACTCTCTGCTTGCTTGCTTGTGTGTGTGTGAGTGAGTTCACATAAGCCCAAGTCAGCTCCTCGAAGCTCCCTTTTGGCTCATGTGTGTGTGTGTGTGTGTGTGTGTGTGAAGAGAGTGTAGGCGATTGAAGAAAGAAAGCAACTCACACATGTGTGAGAGAGGGAGACTGCATCCCCCGAGTGGAGAGGGAGAGGTTCGAAGGTAGCACCATATTGACTTAGTGGGTAGCTTAGCCGAGTCCCTAAGCAGTGGCTTAATTTGTCCCCTACTCCACACATTTTCCAGCTACCAGCTTGAGGTTAAAGAAGGTCAAGTCATTGCTAGTTGACCCTAGATGGCGCCAGTGTGTCTTACAGATCTTCACCATTGGCAAATCCGCCTGCTCTTTTTGGTCAAACAAAAACAAAATACTGACATTAATGGGTGCAATACCTAGACCCATTAACAACAACAGCATCGGACAACACCGCCGCTACCACCACCGTCACAGCAATCGTCAACGGCGACGTTGGCGCCAGCCGCTCCGGCCACCCGCCCCCTTCATCGTTCGCCTAGTCTTTTCGTGGTATTTGTTTGTGGTTTGTCGTCCACTTGGAACCTTGCAACTTGCTCGATCTAACTTGTTTGGCCCGAGTTGTGGTTCGTCTGAGCTTTTCTGCTCAATCAGTGGCCCCTCACCCACCCCATCAAGTCATTCTATAAAATCTACCAACATTTCTGCCCGAACAGCTGCAATTTTAAGAGTTTATTTACTGTTCAATTTTTTTTTTTTCTCTCACTTTGTTTCTTTTTTTTATTGGGGCCTTTAGTTTCGTAAAAAAAAAAAAAAAACTATTTATTTCCTGAGAATTGGACTTACCAATTTGAAAGGGTCCAAAGGAAAACCTGAAAGGGAAAATAGATAAGATAAGATATAGAAATGAGAAATGTATATATCAATCTAAAAATAATATAGAACCCTTGAACTTTTTTTCCCCCAAAGAGTCCATCTCAAAAAAATTAGGAATCTTTCATTTTGAACTAGTCCAATAGTTCTTATTGGGATCTGATAAATTAACCTTGAACCTTGAAAGCTTTCATCATTTAAGATAAGACTAAAAAATTTTAAAGATAAAATAATAAGTAAATAAATCAATTTTTATAGTGACTATGAAATTAAGCAAGCTAAGCCCTCAGAGCATGATCCACTCTTTCCTTTTGGGGAATAATTTCTGACAATTTTAGCCAAGTCTTCTGAATTTCGAGAAAAGATTTTTTTTATTAGAAAATCTTGGGGTCTATTGAAATCTTTACAATCTCAGAGCTAACTTGCCTCAGGCCTGGCTGAGACCAAAGTTAATCCACTGTTTCGTCTTGGGATCAAGTGGACCCGAAATGACCTCTGCCAGTTTGAAATACTTAGCCAAGAACCAAAACGGCAAAATGAAATCAAACACACAAATGAATTGCGGACTCTTAATGCTCCCATGGGGCGCTCACACACACATACAGAGCACTGCAACCAAGCAAACATAGAGGTGAAGAGATGTTGGGCCAACAAAATGTTGTGTTGTTGTTGTGGATGCAACTGACTGGCCAGTTGATTTGGGGGTCTCTTCTTGGCAGCCAAGACAGCTTTGGCTTTGTTCAGTGATTTCGGTTGCCTTTCGACATGGCCAGGCCAAGTCGACCCATGTTGTGTTGTGCTGAGCAACATTTACCACAAGTTGAGGCGCCCAGATGATGATGACGACCACGACCAAGACGACTACAACAAACACAAAGAAGAAGAAGAAGAAGAACAGGCGGCAGCAGCAGCACCACTCGAGCAGAGGCAAAGCACAGAAACCAAACCAAGTTTAGTTTTATTAGATGCACACGAGCAGTCGCGTTGCGAGGACGTCGTGCTGTGTGTGCTTAAAACTTGCGAGGCCGTTGAAGACGAAAAAGTAGAAGAAGAAGTGGTAGAAGCAAACGCCGAAGAAGAAGAAATAGAAAAAGAAACTTTGTGCAAAAAATAAAAACAATAAACGACAGTTTGCAGTTACGCTTTTTTCATTCACTCTGTACTCTCTTTCTCTCTCTCTCTCTCTCTCTCACACACACACACTCACTCTTTCTGTCTTACGTACTCTCTCTTGCTGTTGACTTGCTGGCTCGTTCGCTCACGTCGCTCTCTGCCTGACGGCCGGCCTCGCGGCCTCTCGCCAGCATGTTGGCTTGCATGTGCTTGCGTGTGTGTGTGTGTGTGTGAGTGTGCAAATTTCTTTAAATTTGTTGCTGTTTTTCACGTTTCGGCAAACGGCGCGCGATAAGGTAAAAAAAAAATATACAAAATACAAAATAAAACAAATTGAAAAATAAAAAACAAGAAAAACAAAATAATTCAAAGCCAAGCTAAATAAATAAAATTATTTTTTTATTGTTTATATTTTGTTGTTGTTGTTGCCAAAACTTTAAGAAATTTGAAATATTCTTTTTGCCGCGCATTTTTCGTCTTTTGTTGTTGCTGTTGTTGTTGTCATCGGCGCTAAAGGTGCGCGCGCGCTCTTTATGTGTGAGTGTGTGTGTGTGTATGTGTTCTATATTACTTTGCCTTCTTTCATGTGCGCTCATTCAGAAAGCTTTGTCCCGCTTCCCTTAAGGAAGAAGTAAGACCGCCACGCATGGCAAATGCCAAAACAAAATGAAAAAAAAAAAATGTTTACAATAATTTTTGCCGGCGGTTAAAATGCTCGGTTTGGCTGGCAAAATTTTTGGCTTTCAAGCGTAGCATGCTTTTCTGGGAAAGTCACAGGCGCTGGCGCAGCAGCCACCATACAATGTTCTGCCGGCAGAGCAAAACGCAAAGCAGCAGAGCAGACGTCAGCGCTTGACGCCGCTGCCAACGTCGAGCATACTGGACACTGACAAAGCCATCAACCTGTGAATGATTTCGACTCTTCAAGCAAGTGAGTGCGTGTATGTGTGCGTGTTATCATTGCCCACACATGGCTGCGTGCCTGTGTGTGTGTGTGTGTGTGTTTGCTATTGCCCGCAATCAGTTAAAAGCGTTGACGTCGACGTCAGCTTTGTCGAACTTGACTATTTGTTTCAACTGGCATTGTGCTCTTTCTCGCTCACACGCATTTGCCAGAGCACGCATACACACACATGTTCGTCTTGTCTTGCTCACACTTATAAGTGCGTGTGTGTCCACCCCCACGTACGCACACACACACACACCAACACATGTGTGTGTGTATGTGTGCGCAGCCGGCAAAAAACGGACCAACGAGTGGCAGCAAACCAAATAAACAAAACCAAGCAACCCCGACCACCCCCTTCACCCAATCTTCACCTCTTTTTTTTCAGCGTTTTGGACGCCACTGTCAACATCAGGCGATCTCTCGGCCTCGCCGCCAACGTTGACGTTGACGCCGAAATCAAATTTTCAGATTGGCATTAAAGTGCAAAACTCTTCAAATAAAATTGAATTATCTAAACGTGTAATTCGAGTCTCGACTGCCAGGACACGGACACACACACACACACACACACACACACATATTCGCACACACAACAAATGAGACGAGACGAAGAAGAAGTAGAAGAGGAAAAAAAGTATTTAATTTAGTTGCCCTCTCGCTTCCACTCAACTAACGTCCGTTTGGCTAGCCACTCCAGCAACAACAACAGCAACAACAACAAGAGTAACAACACCGCCACCACCACCCAAACGCCCACCAACAACACATCTCACACATTTAAGCACGGAACGCGTCGTCATTCCACCCCCTTCTCTGCTTAACTCTAACCTAAAAATTCTAGCAGCAGCCAAAGCGACAGAACCAAAAGCAGAGACAGAGGCAGCACCACCAGCAGCAGCAGCAGCAGCAGCAGCCCTGTGACCAGCCAGACTCGACCAGCACGACCAACACGAACGAACCGACCATCGTCGGGCCAAGCTTTCGTGTGCCTTTCGACAAAGTTCGTTTGATTGCTGCTGCTGCTGCTGGCGCTGCCTTTGCTTTTGCTGTCGCTGTGTGCTGCCAGCGTTGTTGCCGCCGTTAACGCCAACGCCAACGCCACCGACACTGCTGATGGTGTTTTCTGTGCTTGCGTGAGTGTGTGAGTGCCCGTGTGTTGGTGCGGCGTCGCTAAGCGTCGCTGTCGTAGCTTTTTCTGTTTTGTGTTTTGGACATTCGATGGCGAAGACGCGCTCGCCGCTCGACTTCGCAGTAGTCGCGTACTTCCGCCGTTACCGTTAGCACCACATTACCGTTGCACGGCGCACGCAAAAAAGAGAGTTGTTAGTTTGGTTGGTGGCTTTTGGTCTCTTGGATTTTCAATTAATTATATTTATTTATTTTTTTTCTCACCTCGTGAATGTTTGTCAACAAAACAAAAAAAAAAAAACACAACAAATTAAATAAATAAATTATCGCAAAAAAAAAAAAAATAGAAACTACTCCAACGACAACAACAACAACAACAACAAGAGCAACTAGAACAGCGATAAGAACAGAGACGACCCGGTCCGGTCCCGGTGCAGTTTCAATTTCAATCAGAGCAGCTTGACCAACAACAACAACAACAACAATAACAACAGCCCGGGCAGCAAACACACACATAAAGAAAAAAGAAAGAAATTCCCGAGTAAAGCCAAAGGACAATAACAAAACAAAACAGAAAACTGCAAGTGCCGTTAAAAATGCCGCT
The DNA here is from genome assembly GCA_037075145.1 of Scaptodrosophila latifasciaeformis. Classification (NCBI taxonomy): domain Eukaryota; kingdom Metazoa; phylum Arthropoda; class Insecta; order Diptera; family Drosophilidae; genus Scaptodrosophila; species Scaptodrosophila latifasciaeformis. Next base: position 810,894 of record JBAMCM010000428.1, read on the forward strand.
TGACAAAAGTCTACAAAAGAACGAGAAAAAGAAGCGCGTAAAAACTTTTTAGTCGGCGGCCGAGTTTTTTTTCCCCATTTTTTTTTCGTCCTCCTCAAAAACAAAAAGGAAAAAATTGAGAAAATTTGTTTGTCAACATTGAAAAAAAAAACAAGCGAAACATATTCGAAAAACAAGTGCAATAATTTTTTTCGTCATACTCGACAGTGTGTGTGTGCCTGTCTATTATGTGTATGTGTATGTGTGTGTGTGTGTATGTGTGCCTGTGAATTGGATTTGAATTAACCCATTGTCAGCCGAAACTGGGGAAAAGCCCAGAACATATTTCTTAGCAAAACAAGCAAATGGGAATTTTTACTGGCCAATTGGAAAAAAAAAATACCAAGCCAGCAGCAGCAACAACAACCACAACAACAACAGGAATAAACAATTCAAGCATCGCAACTGCCAGCAAAAAAAAAATAAAAGAAATCCTTAAAGGTTCCTAAAAAGTGCTCAGGTCCTGAGTGTCGGCAAAAAGTGGCCAATAATTTTTTAACCTTTTTTTTCCTACTTTCGCCCAAAAGCAAGAAAAATAAAAAATAAAAAAATGCAGACGATTCCAATGAAAACAAAAACAAAACTTAACACAATTTCCACTGCAAAGGACAATAAAATCCAAGCAACAAAATAAATCAAATAAATCAATAAGAAAAAAAAGAAGAAGAAAAATTAATAAAAAATAATTCTTGCATTTTTTGTGTGTCAATTTTTTTTTCGGTGTTTTCAAGTGAAGTGATAAAGCGAAGAGAAACAAAATAAAATAAAGAAAAGAAAAGCCGAGCAAGAAGGAAGGCGCCAAAAGGCTCGAAGAAGAGAAACATAAACTTGGTTTTTTGGTTAGCAAAAAAAAAAAAAGAAAACAGCTAAAAGTGAAAAATTCAACCCAACCGGTAAATAAAAAATTAACCGGTGAGGGGGGGTTAAAGCAAGAATTACCGTTTCACCCATATCCCCAACAAAATATTGAAGGGAAAGGTGGCCGACATTTTGCTGCCGCCTTGGGCGCCCTTTTGCCCCTCAGAGAAACCAAGAATAAAATTAATAAAATAAAAATCAAAAAAAAAAAAAGAAACCGAAGCAAAATTCAAAACACAATCGGAAATTTGAATAAAAATGAGAATTAAAATGCCCGCGGTTCGAATTGCACAAGGTAAGTCAAACTGGAAAAAAAAAACCCAATAGGAATATTGAAAGAGTCTTGAAATTTTCCACAATTATTTTTGGCTTAAAGACCTTGGCATACCCCAAGTTTTAGGGAAATCGTGCAGGCGGTTGAGATGGGTTCAATATTTTTTTGGGACCTTTAAAGTTGCTAGGAAATCTTTTCAAAGCCTTTGAATTTTCTTGGCTAAGATTTATCAGAATGGTGTTGGTTGATCTCATCATATATACCAGGATTTCCAAGGAATATAATTAAGCTAGGAACTAGTTTGAAGAACTCTACAATTGTTTTCAAGAAAAAGTTCCATTTAGTCTCGGAATCATTAAGCTGTTTATTTTTGTTTTATTAGGAAAAATGAGGAAGATGTTGATCTCATTATATAAACCAGGATTCCCAAGGAATATAATTAAGCTAATAACTCTGTGATATCTCAGAAATAGTTTGAAGAACTCTACAATTGTTTTTAAGAAAAAGTTCCATTTAGACTCGGAATCATTAAGCTATTTATTTTTGTTCTATTAAGAAGGATGAGGAAGATGTGGATCTCATTATATAAACCAGGATTCCCAAGGAATATAATTAAGCTAGGAACTATGTGATATCTTGAAACTAGTTTGAAGAACTCTACAATTGTTTTTAAGAAAAAGTTCCATTTAGACACGGAATCATAAAGCTGCTTATTTTTGTTCTATCATTTTAGATCCAATAAACTATATAGATATAGCCGAAAGAGGTTCGAAAGGCGTACCAAATAGACTCTATGATTTCTATTCAATTTTGCACCTAGACTTTCCCAAAAGTAACTCAAAGAAACTTAACCCTAAAATAGAAAATCCTGAGAATATCTCAAGTCTTTCAAGCGAACTTAAAACTAAAATTTGGTCTTGAGTGTATCCAAAGTCTTTCAAACAAAAAAAATTCGGTTTCAAAAACCAAAAATATTCTCAAAAATTTTTTCAAAATACTCCAATATGGTTTATTAGCTTGGGAGTACTCCAGTTAGCCAGGGCCATGGTTGTTAGAACCACTCGGGCCATTGGGGGCTCATTGTGTATTTATTTGCTGGTGTGCTTTGGGTTTATATCTGAATATCTGATTCTTATCGCCCGAATGGCCTAGGTGTGTTTATTTGCTTAGCTTTGATATACCCAGATTTCAGTATGGGCATATATATTTTATTTTTATTTGCTGCCCTCTGGGACTCTAAAAAATAAAGAAATTGCGATATGGAAAAAGGAAAAAAACAACAACATTTTATATAGTGAGAAATTTTTTGATTTTGCTCCAGATAAATCGGAGTTCTGCCATGGATTTTTCCTGCTAAGGGGTCATTCGTGTCTCTCTTGTTGTTGTTGTTGTTGGTATTTTATCTGACATTGTTGACGCTTTTCGGCAAACTTGAAAAGGTGCAAATCAAAACCGTAAAGCCATAAAATTTTGGGCCATATAACAAAAGCAGCCAGGGAGAGGCCTTCGGCAGGTGTAATACTATAAAAAACCAAAAGCTGGCGAATTCCAGCAGAGATTTCTCAAAAAGTTTCACACTCTCGAAAAGTTCTGTTTTTTTTTTTTTTTTTTTTTTTTTGCCTGAATCAGATTCCCCGTACTTTTTTTTCGTTATCTTTATTTTATCTAGATAAGAGAGTGTGTGGTGATTTTTTTTCCTTTTTTTTTTTTTTTTGTCCAATTTGGTTAGCGACCGCTGGCCGAGTCTCTGTAGGTGTGTGTGTGTATGTATTTTTATCAGTCCCCCTTCTCCCCCTCTGGCGAGATCTTTCATTGTTGATTTGTCTGTCGGATCGTCAAACAGTTTTAATTGCTGGCAAAGCTGTTTGTCTTTATTTATTATTATTTTGTTGTTGTTGTTTCTCATTTTTTTTTTTTTTTTTTTTTTTTTTGGTTTATTTACCTGACAAATCAAAACCAACAAGCCGTGTAGCAATGTCACACAGATAGACACACCAACACACACACACACACACACACACAGATACCAATAAGAAGAAACAAGTGGGTTGTTTTTTTTTTTTTGAGGGTTAACAAGCCGCAGATTGTCTCAGTATGGGTGGTGGTGTGTGGGGGGAGGGGTGGGGGAATTTTTTCAGTCCCAATCATCAATGGACTAATTGCTTGGACCGTCTCCAGACATGGCACAACAATAACGGTTTCTCTTCTTATCGATAACTCAATATGTTTTTTTTTTCGGCTGAAAATTGCCGTTGTTCGAAATTTTGGTGTATGTTTTTTTTTTTTTTTAGTTAAGACAAACAAGCCATGTTGGCAGTCCCCGCACCCCCTTCCACACACCCACACCTTTTTGCCTTTTGTGGTCATGTAGACTGGGTGGGCTGTGGGGCCGGTTGGGCAGGGGGGGCATTGGGGGTAGTCTAAAATTGGGTTGAATTCTTTGATTTTGTTTTTTTTTTTTTTTTTTTTTTGGCTCGAACAAATCATAATTAATTGCCACAAATTCATTTTGATTGGAGTTCGTTTTTTTCTGTGGTTGTTGTTGTTGTTGTGTTTTTTGTTTTAACATTTTTGATCTTCACAACAACAACAAGGTTAGTCGTTTTTTTTTTTATTGTCCTGGACGAATTGTGCTGGTCTCTTTCTTTTGGTCTATCTATCTCGCTCGCTCTCGTTGAGCCCCACCCAGCTGTGATAATTGTGTTCCATCTCGGTTCTTATCAAATCTGTGTTTACTGTTTTTGGTCTGATGAGTAATTTCGTTGAAACACGAAATGGTCATAATTATATCTCAAACCCGCCCTGACTATCTTTCAAGTCAGTTGGAATGGGTTTCTTTTCATTTTTGTAGATTTCTTTAGAAGATTTGTGATTCTCTTTTGACATCACCAAATTGAAGTTGAATATTGAAAAGAACAAAAACAACAAGAAAATAAAATTGAGGTGAAGTTTTTTTTTTTTTTTTTTTGATTGGTTTTCTTGTGTGTGTTCCGCTTGATTTCTTTGCCGTCAATCGAGCGGCACGCGTCCACCAGGTGACTCTGTTCTGGACTCTTAAAACTCCACCTGCCTGGTGACTTCCTCTTTGACCTTTTTCGTTGTTGTTGTTGTTGTTGTTGTTGTTGTTGTTATTGTTGTTTTAGCTGAAAGCTTTCAAAAGCGTGCCTACTCCTTTTGCCCTCTGCTGCTGCTGCTGCTTCTTCTTCTTCTTCTTTATTTTTTGGACATCTCATGGTCTCTGCTTGTGTGTGTGTGTGTGTGTGTGTGAGTGTGTTTCGTGGTCGCCTGGTTTCGTTTCGGTTCGTGTCCTGGGCTTATTTTTTAATTTGATTATCGACCAAACAGTGTCCATTAAATGAGCCACCAAACAATCAAGCAGGCGACCAACAAACCAACCAAGCCAAGCCAACCAACCAAACCAACCAAACCAACCAAACAGCCAGCCAGCCAGCCAGCCAGCAAGGTAGTCAGTCAGTCAGTTAACCGACCAGGCGACCGCGGTTGCAAATGTTTTTGTTACATGTTTATCCTGTCGTCCTGCCGCACTGCCATGGCAACCGATCCGGCTACCAAGTCAGCCAACCGCACCGCTTAGTCTGTGCCCACATTTATGCAATTGTTATAACAAATAAAATAGAACCAACAAAAATAAATAAAATTTCCACACCCAACCCAAGCCAAAGGATGAGAGGATTCAAGCAGGTGAAAATTGACCAGGCTGGACTGAAAAAATTATAGAAAGGAAGTTTTGAGTTGGATAGATCGGGAAAGTTAATTATTTCGAGAATTAAAGATAGAAAGGAAGAGGAAATTTTCGGAAATTCGAAGATCAGAAGAAAGGACCCAAGTTTTCATCCTTGATAAGGAGTCAATTGGAGTCTAAGAAATGTTTCAAGAAATCCTGAAATTCCTGGTTAGCCCAATTAATCTTTAAAAGTTGCAGAGTATACCCAAAAATTTCAAGAATTTTTTTAAGAAAAAAAAAAAAACATTTCAAAGATTTTCGAAAATTGCAGAGAACCCAAAAAGAGTTCTTTATGCCTGAAACTTTTCATACACACACGCTGAACAGACTTATCATCTTTGTGTGTATGCATGCGTGTGTGTGTGTGTTTGTGTGTGTTTGTCTGCCATAAAACAACAGCAGTCGCCAACAAGAGAAAAAAAAAAGAAAAGGGAAAACAACGGAAAGACTCGGCCCAGGACATTCTAAAAATATATGCACAACATTTATGAGTGTATGTGTGTGTGTGTGTGTGGCCCCCTCTCCGGCAGCGCTCCACCTTTGGTCTCCGGATTTTATGCCGACTGTTTCTGGCAGCATAATCAGCCACAACAGCGCTCAGCAAGTTACTTCCGCTGCGGCGATTCTCGAGCTGAGTACTCGACCGGGCTACTTCTTTTTTTTCTTTCATTTTTTTTTTTTTTTTATCATTCCCTCTCTGCGCGCTTTTTGTCTCTGGTTTTTTCAGCGTTCTTGGGATGGCCTGTGGCTCCCCAGTGGTCTAGTGTTCAAGCGCCTGCTGCTAGCCTTCTGTCCGTCTCCTGGGCCTTTGGACTCTTCCGACTCCTTCAGCCGGCAAATCGGCCCCGGTCACATGTTCCCCCTTAGCCAGTGTATGTCACACTGAAATCCTTCTATTTCTTCTTCTTCTTATACACATGGTATAAAACTAAACAGAAAAAAAAAAGGTGGAGAGAAATTCTCATAACCTCCTCTGGCCTGTCGGCCTCATCAACGGCCGCTGGCTGGCAGGCAGTCAACAGTACACCGAAATCCCTCTGCTAAAATCCAACCAAAAACCGAAAACCTACCCGAAACCCACAAATAACGCTACCCCTTGAACCCACCCGCAGTCTCTGCCCCCTCTGTCGCCTCTCTCTCGTTCTATCTCCCAGTTGCCGTTTCCATTTCCATTCGCATTCGCATTCACATTCTGTGCATCCGCATCCGTGGCCATGTCCGTGTCCGCGTCCGTGTCCATGTCCGTTTGTTCGACACTGTCACTGTTGGCCATGTCAGAGTTGAGCGGAGGGGGGTCGGACAGAAGGACAGAAGGACAGAAAGACAGCTGGTCGGATGGACAGGCAGACGGGTCCGAATGGCTTCTGCTTGCATTTTCGCCTGGTTGGCCGCGTCAGCCTCAGTTTTGTTGGATTGTTTTGCACTTTCTTTTGTTTTAGCATACAAAAAATAAAAAAATGAATCTATCGTCAGCTTTTGTTTTGTCGTTTCATTTTTTTTTTTTTTTTATCAACTCCTTTGCCGTCATTCAGCGCCTGCGCTTTCAAAAAATTTTAAAAACAAAGGCAAAAGTCAACTTGGACTCAGCTGAGAGTCACCAAAAAAAAACACAATACAATAAACAAAACAATCAAGACTTATTGAAATAAAGACTCAGCTGGTTGGCGAAAACAAAAAAAAAAGAAAGGAAGAAAATAAAAAAAAAAAAACACAAAAAAGTGACCACGCGGCGTATACGCAATTTCAGCAGGAAGCCCAGTCAAGTCTATCTCAATTGCAAATTTCTCCTTTTTTCCCGTATAATTTGCAATCTGCAACTTTTGGAAAAGAGCGTTTTCACTTTCATTGAAAGACTTGCACACTGCCCCCCCTCAAAACCCCCTTTGCCCTGCCTTTGCCAAAGCAAAATGCATTCACAAAAGGTCTGAGATATTCGGCCTGCAACTTGGCACCCTTTTTGCTATTTGTTTTGGCCTGGTTGCGGGTGTTCAGACTAAAGCCACTGGCTGTCTCTATTGTATATAAAAAAAAAAAGATTCGACACACACACACACACACATACACACACATACGCATAATCAAAAGCTGAAAGGTTCATGTAGTCGGATTCAAGTAACTCTTGACATTGTCAGGGCAAAAGCTGCCACAAAAGCCAAAACTGAAATTGATGCGTAACAAAAACAAACACACATACACAGATACACACACAAACAGATACACACACACTCAGATACACACATATATTCATGTGCATACTAGAAAGATTCTTTCACACCTGAACTGAGTTGGTCAAGTCAAAAGTGAAGAAAAGCTTAGTTTTCTCTTAGAATTTCAAACAAAAACTTTCGTTTGATGTTGACAAATAGACAAAAAAAAAAAAAAAAACATACATACTACAGTGAATATCGGGTAAGAGGATCAAGGTAAACAAATTTATAAATTGATAAAAAAAAATTCCCAAAAAAAATTAATAAATTTTTCAAGTGGTCAAGGGAAATCCAAGCCAGACAAAAGCTTGCCTTAAATTACCGTTAGATTTTTATTAGGAATTCACTGTTTTGTTTATATATAGATGGATAATTTTTTGTTTGTTTAAAGTTGACAAATTTGAGGCACGAGTCTCAAAAATTTTAAGCAAGTCTTGGCGAAATTTTGTCATCCTCTGTTTTATTTTTTTTTGTTTTGTCTTCTTTCTGTTTACCTTGAGCAATTCCACTTTTTCATACACATATATATACATATATATAATATTTGCCTGGCTGTATGTGTGTGTGTGTGTGAGTTTGTGTGTCTTTCCTTCTCATCCTTTATTTTGGCCGCCAAGCACGTGCCGACGATGAAGGATGCGCGCGCGAACCTGACACGCGGCTTCAAAGTGAAGGCACCGACGACAGCAACAACAACTACAACAACAACAACAACAACAAAAACCTGGCTGATATTGCTTGCTATATGAAGACGTTGAAAAACCGGAAGTAGGTGGCCAAGGCAAAACAATACAAAACCAGGCGTAAAGCAAAATTCAAAAAAATAGTTTTTTTTTTTGAGTGAAAAAAATTATGAAATTGCCGCAAAAATTTTTTGTAGTTCTCAGCTTTCCTAACAGCTGTCAGATCTGGGCAGGAGAAGAATTGAATTGTTTTTTATAATAATTTTTTGGTTTCTTGCATAAATTAGGCAGTTCTTAGGTTTCAGAGTCGAGGGGCCTACCCTATTTGATTTGGGTGCCGGGGGTCAGCAATCAAAGTGATTAGTTCCAGGCCTTATGGGGCAAAGTCATTCATTAAAACTAAAGACGATGACGTTGCTTTTGCTGGCAGGGCTTGCCCCTAGGCTAAGCCACAGCTCACCCTTCATTGCCTCCCTCCCCAGCCCCACAAAACGGTTTGAAGCCAAGCCAGCAGGAGTGGAGTATCTCGCCTACGCAATGTCAAAGCCAAAAGTTTCAAACTGCCCAGAAAGACCGAGGAGGGACTGAGGTTACAGAACAAGAAGAAGACAAACCTATATTGTTTTTTGGTTTCTTGTCTGTCCAACTTAACCTTAGTTTTACTATTTGTAGAGTTGTTGTTGCTTTTACCTTCATCGTTTATTTTTAATTGAGCCGAGCAATTATTATTTGATGCTCCAACTGTTGTCCCTCCCTCTCTCTCTCTCTCATAGCTAAATATTCATTCACTCAGTCACTTGGCTGGCTAAAAAATTCATTCATTCATTCATTTATTTTGAGAGATTTTACCTTACTCCGGCACAGTCATTCGGTCTCGTCAATATAGATTGAAAAATCAACCCACGCCTCGCAGACTTTTTAGTCCAGCCAAACTGACAGTGATGAGCACGTGAGCTCAACCAGACCTATACCTTTTCAAAGCTCCGAAAAATCCCGAATATACATATACCTTTTAAAAGCCCCGAATAATACCAGATGGGAAATTCTAAAAATCCCTATTTTAAGGTTCTTGAATGTCTGAGAATCATTTGAGTAGAGAAGAAGAATGAAAAGCCCCGAATAATACCAGATGGGAAATTCTAAAAATCCCTATTTTAAGGTTCTTGAATGTCTGAGAATCATTTGAGTAGAGAAGAAGATCGAAAAGCCCCGAATAATACCTGATGGGAAATTCTAAAAATCCCTATTTTAAGGTTCTTGAATGTCTGAGAATCATTAGAGTAGAGAAGAAGAATGAAAAGCCCCGAATAATACCAGATGGGAAATTCTAAAAATTCCGATTAAAGGTTCTTGAATGTCTGAGAATCATTTGAGTAGAAGAATGAAAAGCCCCGAATAATACCAGATGGGAAATTCTAAATATCCCGTTGAAAGGTTCTTGAAATTCTGAGATACGAAATGAATATCTTTTAGAATATATCGTGACTGGTTTGAGATCTATTCAGAGCAGTCTTGGCACATTGGTTCCCTTGAGATTGTCTTTAAAATTATCTAGTCAAGCTTGTCGAGTATACAAAAAAAAATTCCATATAAGAACTTTAATTTATAAGATCAGAAATGATCCTTGAGGACTCCGAGATGCCCAGACTTATTTCCTATATTTTTTATTTACTCTATATCCAATTACTCTACCCAGTCTGAAATTTTGATAGGTTATTATGATCTCTCCGAATACCCTACCTACCCAGTCTAAAATCTTGATAGGTTTTTATGATCGCAACCTTGTCACGTGCTCATCCCTGGGCTACACACACGCAAACACACAGACACACAGCCAAACACACTCACACACAGAGAGTAGATGAATTTAATACACACCCAAGTATGTTAAGTTGGCTGGAGTCTTTGGGTTTTGGGTTTTGGACTGGTCGGTCCGGCAGCAGCGGTCCAAAGGTGTGGAAGGCTTTGCCGGCTTCGCCTTCGTTCGCCGGTGTGGGTGTCAAATGTGATCTTCGTTGTTGTCGTCATCGTCATCGTCATTTTCTGGTTACTCTAGCTGTTGTTGTTGTTGTAGTTGTGGTTGGCTGGCACAGATCAATTCGGAGAGGAAAAAATGACTTAGCCAATAAGCGAGCCAACGGCAGCGGCGAATGCGCGCGTGCTGCGGGCGTCGCCGTTGGCAACGATATCGGGGCAACGGATTCTCCCAAGCTCTTCTCCTCCTTGTTGCTGTTGTTGTTGTTGTCATGATTGCTTGTCTCGTAGGTGTGGGTGCGGCCGGATGGCTGCCTCGGCTTGGCTGGATGGGTTCGGGGCTTCGTTTTTTTTTTTTTTTTTATTTCTTTTCGATTTTTAGACTCTTTTCGAAGAAAAAGGAGTCTATTCACTTTGCTCTGATGTTTGTAACGCACAGAACCAAACATCGTAGACCCACAAAAGTTACATCTAGAATACTTAGAATCACTAGAGGAGTCGATATAGCCATGTCCGTCTGTCCGTCTGTCCGTCTGTCCGTCTGTCCGTCTGTCCGTCTGTCCGTCTGTCCGTCTGTACATATCAGATTTACTCCGTCAGTTTAAAAGCTATTTTGCTGAAACTTGGTATATAGCCTTCTTTTTTACCTAGGTAGTACACTAGTTTGAATCGGTCGGATCGGACCACTATATCATATAGCTGTCATACGAACCTAAATCGGTTTAGGCAATAACTTCCACATTTATTATCCGATTCTTTTCAAATTTGGCATGCGTGTTTTTTATATAACGATAGATAATTGTGCCAAATTTTGCCTGGATCGGATCACTATATCATATAGCTGTCATACGAACCTAAATCGGTTTAGCGAATAACTCACACATTTATTATCCGATCCTGTTGAAATTTAATATGCATATGTTTTTTATAGCAATTAATATATGTACCAAATTTTGTAAGGATCGGACGACTATATCATATAGCTGCCATACGAACCTAAATCGGTTTTAAGAGAAACTCGCACAAAACTCGCACATTTATTGACTGATCTCTTCAAAACTCAGCAAACACGTTTTTTACATAATTATACGCGTTTGTGCTGAATTTTATTAAAATCGGACTACTATATCATATAGCTGTCATACAAATCGAAATTTGCCCTATTAACTGACCAACCCCGTTATTGTGATTTTTTTTGTATTATTATTATTACGGCAGAAACAACTTCGAAAAGAGTCTGTAATCTTCGGCACCCCGAAGATAACGTTGGGATTTTTTTATTTTTTTTTGGGTTGGTTGCGCGCCTTGGCATAATTTAATTCAATGATTGCTGATTTAAAATGAAACGTTCAAGAGTGCGCCAAGAAATATGAATGCAACCACAACAACAACAACAACAGCAACAATTACAACAGAATCATTATGATGATGAGTCTCTTTGGGATGATGATGAAGACGACGCGTGCGTCGCAAGCTCAAATAAATAAATCAATCATTTGCTGGATGAGTAAGAGGAGCGTGCTTATGGCAAAGGCAGATCCACCAAAAGACCCAACCTCAAAAAAAAAAAAAAAACACATATATTTTTTTATTTTTTATTGTGACGCCCGCAATAGAGTCTTGAAGAGTTTCACCCTACCACCGCACCGACAGACTCTGGCAGAATCCATGACCAGAGCAGAGTCTTCATGCGTGTGTCGCCTATCCCTTGGTCCATCTTCAAACTGTCTGTCAATTTGTCCATTGGCACTCCCCATTTCCGCTTGCCAAAGCGATGGATATCTGGCTAAGACAAGACCAGCCAAGCCAATTCAAGCCAAGCCAACTCTACCCCAGCCGAGCCGAGCCGAACCAAGCCAAGCCAAACCAAGCCAAACCAAGCCAAGTCAGGGCATCATTATCATTATAATTATGAACATTAAAAGATGCCATTGTCACATTGCCATGCACACCTTTTAGGCCTAAAAATAAAAGCCAATCAAAAACAAAGATTTCCAACAGGCCGAATAACTCGAATCACTCAACTCGAAATTCAGCGAGATTCCAACCGATGATAGATGCATAAGACCCTCAAACAAATACTCAATTTGGCTAGTCCAGTTAAATTCCGAGTTCCCCAATAATTCTCACTATTTTGATCATATAAAGATCTAGCCCGAAATATACTCCAGTTAAATTCCGAGCTCCCTAATCATTCATATAAAGATCTAGCCCGAAATATACTCCAGTTAAATTCCGAGTTCCCCAATAAATCTCACTATTTGGATCATATATCTCAAATCTAGTTCAAAATAAACTCAAATTAAATTCCGAGTTCCCCAATAAATCTCACTTTTTTGATTATTTAAAAATCTAGTTCAAAATAAACTCAAATTAAATTCGGAGTTCCCTAATCATTCTCACTGTTTTGATCATATAAAGATCCCTAGAATATCTTCCAGACATTTCTTGAAATATTTTTTTTTATTTTTTGTTAATTTTTTTTTGCGGGTTTGGTCTCTTTTTTTTTATAATTTATAATATTTTTATCTTGGGTAAACCCTATTTTATGGGGTCTCATAAAAATATGACGTCAAAATAATTCCAAATAATGCTCGTCGGCTTTTATAAATCTTTAGTTTAGTTTGGGTAAGGCATTTTCTTTCTTTCATCATAAATCAAAATTATTTTTTACTAAAAGAAATTGCCAGTAAAAATCTTCCTAGATTACGGGACTTTCGATAAAAAAATTATATAAATAAAACTTGAAGAAGTAATAGGAAATTTTTAATCAAATTTTCAGGCAAGTTTTAATGGGATTACGAAACTATAGGATCCTGAGATTCTGGATTTATTATGGCACAGCGATTCGAAAAGCATTCAAGTATTGTTTTAATTAAAGTCTTAAAAATTTTATTGGAATTTTCCATGCGTAAAATGTCTTATTTATTTAGCAAGTCTGTTTTAATTGTTTTATTTTTAGCTCGACCATATTAAGATTTCTTTGTTGAAATTATTCTGGACTCGAACAGATGATCTCATACCTTTGTCACTTATTTTTTGAACTTGAAAATGAAAATGAATGCTTATATAATTCCTGATAAATCGGGTCGAATCCTTTCACATTCTCATAGATTGAGCCAATATTTTGAGGAACTCTTCAAAATTTTTATATATTTCAGTCATTTCGTCTGATCTGCATTTCCTCTTTCCTCTACATTTTTTTTATACATCTTCATTTACTGCTCTCGTTTCGTATATAAAAATGATAAAAGAAATATCCGAGAAGTGAGAAGTGCTCTCTGATCTTTGTCACCGTCATCAGAGACGGGGCCAGCATTGCGTTGTCTCCACGTCAACTTCAATTTTGCTCTTCTCATTGTTGTTGTTGTAGTCTTGCTCCATTATTTATGTTTTTGTTGTTGTTGTTGTTGTTGTTGTTTGCATTGTTGACGCCTCCCCTTTTATTTATACACAGTTCGTGTTGTTGTTGTTGTTGTTGTTGTTGCTGGCCATGTAGAGAGTTTCCAGTTACAATCCAACTGATAACTTATTTACTTTGGGGCCTTTTGGCTGGTCGTTCATGGCTCGCCGTTGGTGCTCGCCCGCTGCTCTCTTCTCCTCTCCACAGCTCTGCTCTGGCCTGGCCCATCCCGGTACGGTCAGGCCGTTGGCTGACTGGCTGACTGGCTGGCTGGGGCTTTGGCTCTGGTTTGACTCGTGAATCGCAACAAAACGAGCAAGGCAAGACAAGACATGGCAAGACGAAGCGAGGCGAGGCGAGGCGAGGCAAGCACACGAGAATGTGTGCGTCTGTGTGTAAGTGTGTGAGAGAGAGAGAGAGAGAGAGAAAGCTCGAAAGAGAGGGGGAGCCAGCTAGCAGCGAATAAACGAAGCAACAAACGAGTAAGCGTTTGCCAAGCTCGCCGAGTGCCAAGAACCGAAACCGAAACGAAGTGTCAAAGCTTTCGGGCCGTGGCCACGGCTGCGGCGGCAGCGACGCCACCCTGGCCGCAATATCACTAAATAAGAATAAGAAGACGAAGAAGAACAACAGGTTTTTTTTTTGTTCTTTCTTCATTGTTTCTTCACAAGTTCTTTAACTTTTGAAATCCCTCAATTGATACAGTTGTGTCATTTTTGATACAAAAACAATAATAAAAAAAAAGAGATGGCTTCACTTTTATCTCTCCCTCGCTCTCTCAATTTGTCTTGCTGCTCACACCTGTCGATCAATCCAAAAGAAATACAAATTTATCTGTCTTAAAACAAAAAATACAACAACACCAACAACATAAAGACTCTCTTGCCAGATTTGTCTGCCCAGCAGACTTGTTGGCCGTCGTCATTGTGTGCGTCTTTCGAATTGCTTTTTTGTTTTTTCTATATACCACCAAGTTGGCTTTTTGATTGGCCAGACCTTGATATCGTCAAACCCACTCGGCCTGCCTTTGAACCAGCCAACCCGAAATCTTGAACAAAACATAAAAAAAAAAAAAAAATTTTTTTTATATACAGAAAAAAGCCAACGGTTGGACGACTTTGACTGCGTGCTCGAAAGACTGAAAGCCGCACAGACTCAGAGTCTACAGAGTCTACAGACTCTCGGGTCTGGTCTTTGGGTTTCTTTGGTCTCTTTCGGACTTTTGCGTCTGCGCAGCAGGCTCAGAATGTCTAACCAGACTGTGTGTGTGTCTGTGTGTGTGTGTGTTGAATATCTGTGAGATTTTCGAGTCCCTCTCTGGTCGAGTCTGTGTAAATTGATTGCCATGTAAATAAAGTTTTTTTTTTTTTTTTTTCTTTGAATCGGGCCTTGCCCACTCTATATACTCACATAAATTCCCTCAAAAGCAGCCATTTTCTGGTAACCAAAAAAAAAAAATAAAAAAAGGGTTGACCAAACCGAACAAGCCGAGTTCAATTTTTTGAGCTGTGTGTGGCTCAGCATGTCATTTCAATTCATTGGCCCAGAATTCAAAATCTTAAAGTAATAAAAAGGAAAAGGATTTTCTTTCTTTAATTGCAGCAAATTGGCTGGCTTAGAAAGTTTTCCTGTTCGCTTTTCTGGCTCATTTCCAGCGGTCATTTCCATGTTTTTCAGTCAAGCAAAAAAAAAAAAATAAAAGGGAAACGGGCCAACATGTTTAAAGGTTAAATCAAAAGTGCAAAGGCCTCTCAACTGGCTAAGCCAAAGAGGAATAAAATTAACATGGCCCACTTGAGCACACACACCTGTCTACACCTACACACACACACACACACACATACAACCACCCATACAGTGAAAGCAAATAAATGAAAAGCTTAACAAAAAGAAACACTTTGAAAATGAAGTTGAAAATTGTGGCAACTTTGAGTTTGAGTTTTTGGGTGGAGTTTTCAGAGAGTTCCTGCCAAGTAGATTGGCCATAAAAACGGCTCTGGTTATGCGTATATGCCTCTGTGTGTGTGTGTGTGTGTGTGAGCTTTCATCTGACATATGTTAAAGGAATTTATGCAGTCAGGGCAAATTGTCAGAAAGAGTTGGCAGAATCCTAAACACACTTCGAGATCCTTTACACTGTCCTGGGCCAAGGCAGGACTCAATTGATGAGTGTATGAGAGTGTGTGTGTGTGTGTGTGTGTGGCAAGTCACTTTACATCATTTAGTGCAGGCGAGCGAGCAAGAAAGCAGCTCTTTTGCCATTGTTGGGGCACAAGTTGCGCATAATTGAAACATAAAACGCTTGGACACCAATTCACAAAAGCCAACGACAAAGACGACAACAACAACAACAACAACAGTAACAGCAACAACAATGGCGTTGGCCATGATGACTGCGATGAGATGAGGACTTGGCTCGTTGGCCAGAGGAAAAGTTGAAGGCAAAGAAGAGCTTCGGCAGCCCCAAGATGTTTTTGGTTGCTTGGCCTCGGTCTCAGCCTGGAAGGGTCCTTCAGTGGGCTGGGCTGGGCTGGGCTGGGCTGGGCTGGGCTGGGCTAGACTGGGGTATGGGAGGGTGCCTGCAGTTAAAAAGCAGCTTCTTCCAAAAGAAAAAAGAGACAATTGTGACAGACCATGTGTGTGTGTGTGTGTGTGTATGAGAAATGCAAGCCAACTTGGATTGCGTGAGAGTGAATAAGTAAATGAATAAAAGCCTGACGCTCGCTATGAATGAGTGAATGAGTGAGTGAGTTACTGAGTGAATCCGTATTTGAATGCCCATCTAGAATTCAATAGGAATGTGCATATATGTGTGAGTGTGTGCGTGTGGGTCTTTGATTTATGCAGGCATTTTGTCCATTGTGGTCGTCGAAGGCTGCCAAAAACCGCACATTTGCATATGTGGACAAGACAAGACAAGACACCAAAATAGACAAAAACCATAAAAAAAAGAATATATAAGAAAAAGCAAAACAAAATGAAGAGTCAGATATATCACTGGGTCGGTTAAAGAAGTTGCTTCAGATTCCTTAACATTCCATCGGATTATTAGCCCTCTAATTGAACTGGCACAGTGGTTCAAAATATCAAAATTACCTGAAAAGATAAAAGAAAATTAAACGTTAAGTTTTTATCTAAAAAAAGCAAAGATTAAAATTTTTTTTAACTAATTAAGAATAATTTAAAAAGTTTATGGAAACTCAAGCAATATTTTTTTTAAAGGGTTCCTAAGGTTTCCACGGACTAACCATATAGCTCAAGCTCAAGCAATATTTTTTTAAAGGGTTCCTAAGATTCCTTGGACTAACCATATAGCCATATAGAATATTTCAAACTTTTTTACCCAGCTAAGAATTACCAATAGAAGGATGAACCAGAAGTATGTAAAAGGCTTAGCAATATTCTGATTAGTTCACATTCAGAAAGTAAATGATAATTTCCATTTATTCTCCCAAAGGATCTTAAGAATATAGTATCTATGTAATGATAATAGTTCCTTTCTTATCGTAGACTTTTCTTAGGCAATATCTAATATAGATATATCCAATGAATCTAAAATATATAAAAGGCTGGCTTAGCATTATTCTGATTAGTTCACAGTCTGATAAATTTTCTTTATTCTCCCAAAGGATCTAATAAATATAGAATGTAATTCCTTTTTATAGACTTTTCTTAGCTTGAGCAATATCGTATATCGATATATCCAGTAAATTCTTAAAAAATCATTTGATGTGGTGATAGTTCTATTCCGTGGCCTTTACCTAATGATATATTCTCAGGATCTGGAGTTATATCAATTGGAATCCCTTATTTCATCTAAAAGTTAGCCTTTCGGGCTCGTAATAATTTGCAGTCATAAACTTTGGGCATTTTCAATTATTTACAAGTGGAGGACGTTCGGTTGTGGTGTCTTTCTCCTATGAAGCCTATAAAGAAAACAGTTTCTATGCTTAGAAGAAGAAGAAGAAGAGGAAGAGAAATCCACTGCGCAATGTTGTGGTCTTTAGGAAACGAATGGCATGGCGAGTCCCTCCACACCACCCACACATGCCAATGGCAAAAACACAATGACCAGAAACAGGAATATGCCTCAACAATTTTCAGAGGGTGCAACTGAATCGGTTGCCGCAACGGAAGTACCAGCAGTTTCAGTATTCCAAAAATTGAACAACAGACAGAACCGAGACTATGGGAATACAAGAGAAAGAAAGAGATAGAGTGAGAGTGAGAAAGAAAGACGGAGAGATGGGTAGAGTGTAGTCTAACAAAAAGTTGGATAAACTGAGGCGAGAGAGCTCGCGGAATAGACAATTCCACAGACGTGGATACATTGCATTTTGTCTTGACCTCCAGTTAAACTGCCGAAAAAAAGAAGATGAAGAAGAAGAAGTTGGAAGCAGGCAAAAACAATAACAAAAAAAAAAAAAAAGAAGAGAGAAATTTTCTTCCTGCTCGACAAAACTGTCTGAAAAACAAAAAGTTTCAAAAAAAGATTCATTCCACCATTTTAAGCATGACTTTCTCGGCTCTTCCAAACTCCATGCGACTACACATGTACGACACTTTTCTGCTTCAGCCCGAGTGTCTAGCCTGGACCGGGGACCCGGTCTTGGTCCTGCCACCCCTGAGCCCGCAGCCCCTCCGTTCAGGACTTTTTGATAGTCGAACATTTTCGTTACTTTCATTTGTTCGCAATTTGCCTTCCCTACCACTCCAGGCAGTCTCTGTCCAGGACTCTGTCATTCGTTTTTACCAACATGTTGGTGAGGCAGGGGGTTGGGTCTGGCCTGGCCTGGCCTGGTTGGGAAGCTGCTGGAGTGGTTAGCTGGCTGCCTGGCTGGCTTGGTCGCTCCGTTGGCTGCTGCTGTTGCTGCGGTTAAGTTCTCTAAATTGCAGTCATAGTCTGCAACACGAGCACAACACATACACACACACACACACACACACACACACACACATGCAAACAGCAAGCCCAACGAGGGCTACTTGCAAAGTTGAGAGAAAGAAAGAAGCTAGAAAATGTGATGCCCTCAAATCTTTTCTTTCAGGAATATTGGAATGTAAGAGGAAGAAAGAAGCAATTAAATGTGCTTTTCTTCTTTCAAAAATAACGAAAGTTTCTGATTTAAAATTAGTTTCCTAGAAATTCTCGGGATCTCATAAAAAGTTGAGAGGAAGAAAGAAGCAAGAAAATGTGATGCCCTCAAATCTTTTCTTTCAGGAATATTGGAAGTTAAGAGGAAGAAAGAAGCAATTAAATGTGCTTTTCTTCTTTTAAGGAAAACGAGAGTTTCTCATTTAAAATTTGTTCTCTAGAAATTCTCAGGATCTCAAAACACCTCTGATATCAAAACTCTTCTCTCATCTCAGCCTTTTGCCAATGAAGATTTTGATCTAAAGTCAAAATAAGTCTTAACTTTCTGTCCAAGCCATCTTGAGTTTTTTTTTTTTTTTTGGAAAAATAAACAATTTGAGGCACTCAAATAATTTTCGGAAATTCAAGAATTTTTCAAGATTTTTGAGTACCTCAAAATGAACCCTTTAAACTTCCTACTTTGCTCACTGCCCAGTTGTCTACTCTTCTGAATATAAATTCATTTCTTAGTGTGTGTGTGTGTGAGAGTGTGTGTGAAATGAGTGATGGAAATATTGCAAATGCTGGTAGCCGGCGAGGGGCATAGCGAGGGTGGCAAAAATACTGTTAGATTATTTTTAAAGGGGACACCAATAAGTGGCAAAAACCGGGCGCGTGCTATCTTAGCCATCTCAGTCGTCTCAGTCAAATGCGTTTGGCTTCTACATTGTCCCTCTTGTCCGTTGTTGTTGTTGTTGTTGTCATCCGTCTCTTTTAAGTCGGTGTGTCCACTCTTGCTCTAAAATGGCAACTGCCATATATACACACACACACACACACACACACGCACACACATTGGCCAACCGTAGGCCAATAGAACGAATCAGTCAGCCGGCGCAAATAAAGTTCAAGTTGGACTGAGCCAACTTGACATGCATGTGGAAACAGTTGAAATTGCCAAGCCTTGGAGCTGGACCAAAGTTGCAGTTGTGCCAACCAAATGGAATCAACAAAACTCAACAGTTTTTATTGTGGCTTCGGGCGAACCAAAAAAAAAAAAACCAAATAAAAAAAAAAGCTGCTACGGAAAATGTCCGAATCAGGACCTCAAGAACTTTTCGGGCAGACAAGGATACAAGGACATATGTGCCACTGGAATCCACCCAAGACTATATACACTTCTAAATATGTATATGCGTGTGTCTGTGTGTGTGTGTGTGTGTGTGTGTGTGTGTGTGTGTACGTGCATTATCAACGTCATCGGCCACATTTGGTCTGCCATTCAAAGGACTCGGAGAGGAAAAGTAAAGCCAACGTTACGTTTAAGTGCAGCATCCGGACACACACACACACACACACACACACACAAGCTTGATGAGAGTCCTGTGGTCCTTTTTGTGTCCTTTTGGTCCCCAAAAGCTCGAAGCCATTCCCATGTTGCTCGCCTCGTCGTCTCCTTTTTTCTATCCCTTTTCCAAACACATCTAGTTTATTTCCTGATATATATATGTATGTGTGTATGTGTGTGTGTGTGTGTGTATGCGTCAGAAAGAGCTGCTGAAGACTTTTCGGGTAGCTATTGATTTTAGCCGCCTTTGGGTTTTTAGCCACCTCGATTTGGCCTTTCCCTTTTGCGGAGGTGGAGGTGGTAGTGAAATGTAAAGCCAAACTGGACGAATGAGCTGGGTTGGCTGGTCAGTAAGCTAGTGTGTGTATCTGTGAGCATGTGTATCTCTAACTGACTCCGCCCATTTCTATTTTTATATAAGAAAGATTGTGTTGCTTTCTATTGGTTTTATTTATTTTTTTTTTTTGGTTTTTGTGTGAAAACTCTTGAATTGCTTTGGATTCATTGATTATTTCATTTTACCTGCTTCAGTTAGCTGACCAACTTTGGTTCATTGTGGCATCCAAAGAAGCCATTGAATTTTCATCCTGAGTCTATTAGTTTTTCCTTTTTTCCAAGCGTATGCTTGATTTATTGGCCAATAGTCAAAACCAAGAAAAGAGATCATATAACACAAATAAAAATAAAAAAAAAATGTAATTGAAACTAGCCCAGCCAAGTCGGAGCAGGCCAAGGCGAGTTGCAGATAAACCGGGCCCAGCATTAGTTGAATGCGGTGGGCTGGTGGATTGTCGATCAACCAGACCAACGGCGACAAACTCTTGACAGATACAATTACAATGAAAAAAAAAACACATAAAACAATCACCCTCAAAGCGAAGAGACCAGCCAAGTTTCATTGTTGGCTTTGCCAAGTCCTGCGGTCAAATGATGAATGAATATGATAAATACTTGTGAACGGAAAGAGATGGTAGACTTGGCCAACTCCGTTTTCTCACCTTTGTCTAAAAAAAAAAAAAAAAAAATAGAAACGGAAGGGAAGCTTGGCCAAATGCGATTTGTTATCATGCTGAATCGACCACCAGACCACCTTCATAATGATCATGAAGATCAGATCAGAGCTGAACCTGAATCAGAAGGAGACAAAGTCTGCCAGGGAAACCATATCCGAGTTTTGTCTTATGTTTATTATTTTTTTTTTCTCTTTAGTTTGGTAGGATCATCGAACTTTTTGTGGTGGTTGATCCATTGTGTCGGCCCAGAGGGCTGGCTATCTTCAGTGAGTTTGAGTAGTCGTTGCATTGCGGTTAACCAAAAGTTGTCTATAAATTATTAAAATTGTCTCATTATTCATATAGAATACAATAGATTTCATTTAGGTTTTTATTTTATTATTGCCACAACCACAGAAACCGGTCACAGCCGCACATTCACACATTCACACATTCACACATCCACCTAACCCGGCCAGTTCCCATTTTTTTTTTTTTTTCTATTGTCTACAAGAGTTTTGGCCTGGTCTTTTCGTCTGACTTCTCTGGCTAAGATTCATAAACCAATCTGGGCACGTCAAAATGCGTGGGAGAATTTTAATCAATATGCCAGAGAAATAAACATAAATATTTTGGTGGCTAACAACCTATTCAAGGGTTTTGGGCAAATTTATTTTTAGCTATTTAAATTTACTTCTATCAACTCGACTGATATATTTATGTTTTCTACTCTTTCATTGCAGGTGAGTTGGTCTTTAATGGACCTATTTGGTCTCTTCTTGGTAAGCAAGTTGTGTGATAAGACTGGTGTCATTTATAAATTTGCAAATCTTTTCCAAACTATTTGATCATTTGCTCTCGCTATCGTTCATCGAACTGCCTTGTCCCACCCATCTGAGCTCAGATCAAAACTAATCGATTATTTATCGAGCTGGCTAGCCTTTTCCAATTCATAGCAAGAACTTTCATATTTTTCCCGCTGGTCATTGTCGATTGTCAAGTGACTATCCTAATCAACTGATTGTCATTCTAGTGTCTTCCCCTGTTGGCCAGCCAGGGCAGAGACACAAGGCATTTCAATCACTTGTTCAGGGCAGTCTCAAACACAAATAACATTGCCGCATTACATGGAGCAAGCTTGTACACCGGCTTTATCGGCTCCCTATAATTATATTGTGAGTATTGTACACAAATTCAGGGAGCCACAGATGTGCAGAGTGACGCAATAGACCCAGACACGGGTAATCCTTCAAGTGGTCTGGATGGTTAGTTGGATCTTCTTGGGTATGCTGGTCGGTGCATTTGATTCTAGAGTCAGACGAAGGAGGGAGTGTGGAGTGGAGCAGCTACTTCAAGATGACATCTCAATAGTTTGGCCTTCCATGTCAAAGCTCTGAGGGAAGCATTGTCAATGTCCGAGAGACTGGAGACTCCGGGCCTCGAGACTCTAAGATTGTTTGCCGACCGTTTGATGTTTGTTGTTGTCTGATCATGTTCGACTTGTTGTTCAGTTGTCTGTGAACCTGGCCAAAAGACTGCTGGGAACTTGAACCCAAAACAAAATAAAAATAAATAGAAAACAAAGTTTGGCCAACTAGCGAGCGGTCGGTCTGCTTGATTGGAATTTTTGTGGTCTTTTAAACGCAGAATTTTCATTTCGTGTACTGACGAGACCAGCAACAAGCAGCCAAAACACGGAACAACCCACAAGCCAACCAGAAAACCAGCCAACCAGCCAGCCAGCCAGTCAGCCAGCCACATACAACATAAGTAACATCCAACTTTGATTTCTGCAAAACGTCGCTTAATTAGCAAACTAGTCGGGCTACTGTTCGTTTCAAATGGCAAGATACTAAGCGAATTGTGCGCCCAACGAGGGGCCAGCGAATCGCCCTCTACGCCTAATTAGTGGCCTTGACTGGAGTAGGCATTTTGTTGACGGATGATTGGTTGGTCTCTAGCTTGAGACTCTCTGCCTAGATGGATGGACGTTAAATGGCAACTCATCTGCCCATTCTGCCCATTCTGGCCCCGGGGCCTTTGTGCCACTGCCGCTTTTCAGGCGGCACCGACCAACTCAACTGACTCAATTGACACACAGCTCAGCTCATCCCGCAGTCAGGCATGTCTCATGACATGAGTCCAAGTCCGCTTGTACCCGACCTTTTGTTGGAGAGTGTTTCTCGCTCTATCCCGCCCCATCCTGACCACCCTTTGTTTGTTGTCATCATAGTATCTCTTGTCTTTTGTCTTACTCCTCGTTTGACTTACAATCTACAAAGTGCGGTAATGTTGTGTGCTTGTCTACACAATTCGAGAGTCCATGAATTGGCCACTCCCTACGCAAATTTTACCAAAAATCCCAGACCAAATCAGACCAACTTCGGAAAATGCTCAATTTCCAACACAACACTCTTCCCCCCAAACCCATGCGCTCCGAAGAAAGGTGTCAATGTGTGGACCTGTCGAAATTCAATTGAATCAGAATTCTGTATATTTTGTCCGGGCAGTCTGGCAGATTCCAGCACCATGGGTGTGATAGCCAAGTCCCGGAATAAAAATCTATAAATTCTATGAAAATGTATCTTGTTTTGAGAATCTTCATTTTTCATGATTGATTTCTCTTAGAATATTCGAAGAATTTAAAGTGTCCTGAAATGTTACAGGAAATTATAAAAGTCCCATTGTATTTTTTCGGGGCGCAATCAATTCGATTCAAGGACGCAGACACACACACACAGCCAACCGAATCTATTTAACACTTGGGCTTGGCTGATATTGTTAAACCAGCTTGTGGCATGTCCAACCTGTGGCAAGTGCGTGTGTCTCTGCCCAAATGCAAATACAAATGTTGTCAATGAAAGTGCACTCGCAATAAAGAGAAGGAAATGGCATTTGTGTTAGGAAACTTAAATGCCCACCAAAACTAAACCAAACCAAGCCAAACCAAACCCATCCCAACTAAACTCAACTAAACTGAACAAAACTGAATTGAATTGAATTGAACAGAATCAAAGCCAAACTAAGCCGCATGACACCCTGGAAGTGTGTAAAAACCCCAAGGGATGGGTGGTACGGCTTGTGGAGGCGTTAGGAAAAGGGGAGAGATGCTCTAAAATAAACCACAAAAACGTGCTGGCGGCTTGCAAGCCCGCAGCATTCATTCAGTTTAAAATCCTTAATACAAATTGCAAAATAACCGCGACCATGGCCAAGTCGTCAATGTTGCGCAGTCGTAAAAACTGTCAGTGTGTTGTTATAGTTGTTGTTGTTGTTGTTGTGGTCGACTAAGCCAAAAAGCAAATCAAGTCCCTGGCCGGGCCTGGCCTGGCCTGGCCGGCTGGCTGGCTGGCTGGCTGGCTGGCTGGTTCGGTTCGGCTGGGCTGAATTGAATGGCGTTGAATGAATTCAATTGCCGACCACAGAGAGGCAGACAGAAAAGCGAACGGCCACAACCACATTACCGACTGAACCTTGCTGACGTTGTTTCTATCTCTGTGCTGTTGTTGTTGTTGTTGTTGTTGCACTTTCAATGTTATGTGGTGGCGAGTCAACTTATCGTGTAGTGTGGCCAGAATCGTTGACTGCCAACCAGCCAGCCAGTGAGCCTGTCATTCTGTCCGGGATTGTGTAGTCTGTTTTTACAATTGCGTCATCTCTCTAACCAAAATCCCAGCTACGCACAGATACAGAGATACAATTCACAATTCCATTGTATCTCTAATATGTATCTATGTATCTTTGTATCTGTTAATCGTGCTTCAACACGTCGACACATTGATATGCAAAACGCCATCAAAGCTCAAAGAGAGCTAGCAGAAGATACAGAAGGCTTGCTTGGGTCGGCCAGGGGTGGCCCAAAACTTGGTGGGAGTGTTTTACCTCCTCTCTCTCTCTCTCTCTCTCTCTCTCTCTCTCTCTCTCTCTCTCTCTCTCTCTCTCTCTCTCTCTCTCTCTCTCTCTCTCTCGGTGTGTGTATGTATGTGCAGGTGTTGTTGTAGTTGTTATGGTCTTAGACCAGGTGCCTTCCAGTTAAATACATACATAAATAAATAAGTGAATATGCAGATACTCGTTGCAGATACTTTTTGTTTTTCTTTTTTTTTTTTTGTTTAGTATCTGCAACATGACTTTCAAACGTTAGACAAACAGTTCATATGTAAGTTATTCATATAAACTTTTTTTATTTTTTTTTGTTTTTTTGGAGGCTGCCTGACTTGCTTGCCTGACTGCCTGCCTGCCTGCCTGGCTGACATGGCCGAGGCAGACATCGACTCGACAACAACATCGTCATCATCGGCATCATCAACATTATTTTTGATACTGTTGTTGCTGTTGTTGTTGCTTTGGATTTGCATCGATAGTCGGTCGATCACGCGACTGACTTAACTGAGCAGCCAAAAGGTGCAGCAGCGTAAAAGAGTCGAAGAGTCGAGATTTCCTTCCCTCAAGTGTTGCTTAAACTTTCAACTTTGCATTTTTTCGCATTTGACTTTTGTTTTGTTTGTTTTGCTAGCTCGTTCTGCATTTCGAATACAGTTAAGTTGGTCTGTTGCTCTAGCAAAACTAAAAAAAAAAAAAACTTATTCGACATTGACGTCGATCTTTTGTCTTTGCCCCCAGCCTCCCCTTGGCCATCCTCTTGGCAGGCTTTGTGGCCTGTCGCCGCACGTCACTTGTCATGATTTGTTTGTCTGTTTGTTTTGTTAGCTTTTTGATTATTTAAATTTATTATTACTATTTTTTTTTTTTTTAGATTTGTTTTTGTTGCTCAAGCAAAGACTTGAAGTATTTAAAAATGAAGCTTCAATATCAATTTCAATTTATTTAACACCTTTGAAAAGTATCTCAATAAGATTTTCAATAATTCTCATTGGCTTAGCTTGAACCTTTTTTAACCTTTCATTATCCACTTGAAATCTATTTTGGCTTAATTAATATAAAATTTTGAGACCCAAAAATTCTTTCAGCTTCAAATTGAAAAAAAAGTAATTTCTCTGACCACAATGACAGTCTCAAAACAACAATTTCATTAGGCAAATAGAGCAAAAGGGGTATACCACAGGTTTCAGATAGATACTCTTTCCCACCTCAGCTTGGCCCGGTTTGGGTTTGGGTTTGGGTTATTTTTTTTTTGTGATTTTCCCAGGGTCTGTTTCCAGGCAGCACCTGCTGGCCTGGGTGCCATATCGTCGGTGGTTTTGCCACAACGCACACCACACTCACTGACACCGTTACCAACACCCGAGCTGACATTCATCAATCAGTTTGAGTAGCGAGCTGCCCTATGAATGGATCGCACAAATACACCGACAAACTCAGACAAATAGAAACAGTTTAACTGATTCGGTTCCTTTTTTTTATTTTTATTTTTTTGTTTGAGTGTTTCTTCAGCTTTTTTTTTTTTATTTTTATTTTAACCCATTCATTTTATTCATATCGTTGGAAGTTTCTTTTTCTCTCTCGCTCTGTCTTTCGGTGTGTCTTTGAGACTTGCCCTCTGCCCTTGGGAGTACCCCAAAACCCAGTTTATACCTTGACTCTTCTGCCTTGGGTCTCAACTCCATTCTGCTCTGCTGTGCTCTGCTGTGCTCTGCTCTGGTCGGTTTAGTTGTCAACGGATTTTAGTGTGCCGAGAGTGTGGGAATCTGTTACCCTTTCTCTTGACAGGCGAGCAAAACAAATACAACAAAATGACTTTTGTGCGATAGAAGTGCACCCAACAGACAGACAAATTCACACACACACACACACACACACACACATATATACACTCACTCACACACACACAGATACAGATACAGATACGCCAAGCAAATTCGTGCAATAATATCTCTGGCAAAGGCGACCAACCACAGTGACGCTGGCTCAGGTTGAGCTGCCTGAAACACTTTCTGCCAAACTAAATTGTTGTTGTTGTTGTTTTTTATATTATTGTTTTTTTTTTTTGTTTTTCTTTTTGGTCGTCCATCGTCACCAGCTTCTCAGCCTCTCAGCGTCTCAGTATTTCAGCGTTTCGTTTGTTGTCTTCGTCAGGTGTATTTGTGCTTTTTTTTTCTTCTCGATTGTTTTTGTTTTTGGCGCGCCCCCGCAAAGCCAAAGCAAATGCAAAAACAACAACAACAACAAGAAGCACACAGCAGCCGCCCAAAAGGGTGCCCCGTTGCCAGGTTGATTTGCCTGGTCATGTGAATTGCCGCCGCTGCCATTTGGGTGAAGGTTGGGAGCTCAGCTCAAGAAGTAGCTGACTCGTCTGACTTGCTGGCATACAAAATTATATAAACAAAAAAAAATTACAAATACTAAAAAAAAAAAAAATAACCAACTTAAAAGTCTGAAAGAAAAAAGTTCAACGTGTTGTTTGGATTATCCGTGAGATAATTTCTTTTTCTCTTTACTGTTTCAAGGTATTCTTTTTTTTTTTTTTGAAATAATTTCTTCAAGAAAATAGTCCATGGACTGTGTGGGCTCACTTGTTACTCAGAAGACTAAGACCATTTCAGTTGGAAGCAATTTTCACAAATTTATTGATTTGATTTAATCTAAATATCTCCAAGATACTTAGATACTTCTAAGCCTAAATTAACTCTATAGAATAGAGTCTAAACTATTGATTTAAATTTAAATTATATCTAACAGATATTCTAGTCTTTGAATGGGTAACCAAAATTTTTGGAGTCTTAAAAAAAAGATAGAAAGATAGATTGTATCTTTAAGATACTTACATATATTATAACCATCACATATTAAAGTCTATCAAAAGTTTACCAATTTTTAGTTATGAAATGGATTTGTATATCTCCAAGATACTTAGATACTTTTGATACTATCAATGGAATCTGTAGGATAACATTTTCGTTTAATAAAAGATATCTTTCAGATTTTTGAGTCTAGGTAAAAGATTTTCGATGAGACGTACAAATATGGATAGATTGAGGTCGTCTACCTCTTAGATACTTTTCAACAGATTCTGGATATCCACGGATATCTAAGATTTATCATCATTTAAAAATTGTACAAAATATTCGACTAGTCTTGGATGAATCTTGTGGCTGTGTGATTTCTCCCCTTAACCCCTCATCCAAAAAGTAACTGCCACCTTGAGACACTCCACCTGCACCCACACAAGGCAACACTACGAATTCAACTACTTTTCCAACTTTTTTTTGTTTTTTTTTTTTTTTTTGTAACCTTCCGCCCCCCGCCCTCTGCCCCTTTCCCAAGCCCTTCACTCGACTGCACTCTACTCCTCTTTGTTGTTTGGTTGCCTTGGTTTCAAACTGTCTTGTTCGCATTTGCTGCTGTCAACGCTCAGTCTGCCTTTGTGTTTATATGTGTGTGTGTGTGTGTGTGTGTGCTTGCTCTTGATATGCTCACAATATCTCTCTCTCTCTCTCTGTCTCTCTCTGTGGCTCTTGTCATGTTGGGGCCATTGCCATTATTCCTAATTTCGCTTTAAATCAGATCTCCCAGCAAGTAGGCAAGACGCCTACCAGAAGCTCACAGTTCGCTTGGACTCAAGTGTAAGAGGAAAGGTGGGAGGGTTGGTTGGGGGGTGGGGGGGTAACGGTACCCGCAATATCTTGACATTCCATGGATCGACAAAAGACCCAAACGGCAAGCGCCAAGGCATTCATTCGCACAGGCTCACAAATCCTATGCCCAAGCCGATGAAGCCTGCGCCGAAAAGGCCAAAATGGCCAGGGCCATTGTCTCGCCTCAGGGCAAATTTGTGGTCTACAGTCCCCTAGGCACCCCCAAAACTATTTTTTTTTTTTTATACTCTGCCTCCCCGCTTCGAACCCCTCATACACCCACACTGACTTCCTCGTTACCCGGACATCAACCCTCGAGCACCCCCCCACCGGTCCACCGCCACGGCGGCTCAACTCCTGTTTGGCTTTTCGCTTAGCATGTGCGATGCCTTCGTTGCTGTTGCTGTTGTTGTTGTTGTTGTTGTTGGACGTTGCCTATTGTTGGCCAACAAGTTGGGCTGACTGAACTCAACCCGAGAGCGCAGTCATGGCAGTTGCTATTATTGCTTTTCTTCAGCTTCTTCTTACTCTTCTTCTTCTTCTCCTTATTGTTGTTTTAGTTTCTATTTGTTATGGCTTTTCTCTTAATTTGAGGTCGTGAGAATCATGGCTAATGAATTGACTCACACAATGGCAATATATATATATATGCATGTATATATATATATTTAATATATATAATAAAATACCAAATAAAATACTGTCTTTTATGTGACACAAAAAATACTTTCATTTTGCCAAAGGCTTTCAGAAATCTCCCAAAATGCTGAGATTTTTTTAATTAATTCGGTGCCTTGTTTTTTTTTTTTTGGGGGGGGGGGGGGGTTCCAGAAAATTTAATAACTCTAAAATGGTTTTGATTTGTTAATGAATTTTTTTTTTTTTTTTTTAGAAATTTTTGAACATTTTTTGAAATTTTTTTTTATTTTTTTGGGTTCCAGAAAATTTAATAACTCTAAAATGGTTTCCTTTTGTTAATGAAATTTTGTTTTTTTTAGAAATTTTTGAACATTTATTGAACATTTTTTTATTTTTTTGGGGTTCCAGAAAATTTAATAACTCTAAAATGGTTTTGATTTGGTAATGAAAATTTTTTTTTTTTTAAATTTTTGAACATTTTTTGGGTTAGTTCAGATAAGGAAAATTATTCTGTTTTATTTGATTTTTAGAAATTATTGAAAATTTATTTTCTAAATTATGTGAAGCAATTTCATTTATAAGGAAGATTTTGCACTTCTTTTTCAAATTTCTTCAATATTTTTTATGAATATTTTTTCTATTATATTCGAATTTTTTTTTAGATTTTCAAGTCTTCAAGTCTTTTATGAATATTTTATTATTATATTAAATATTTTTTGGAGATTTTATTTTTTAATTTTAATTTTATTTCTTAAAATTTTTCAAGTTTTTCTAGGCTTTTCTTTTTTAAGTTTCTCTCCAGGTTTATTTACTTTTTGATTTATTGAATCTGATTAATTAGATTTACTTGAAATTTCAGAAAATAATCATAAATAGTTTAGCTAATTTTTGAGGTTCGAAAGCAAAGCTTAATAATCTCAAATCTGACCGATAAAAAATTCGAAAATCTTTTTCATTTTTTTTTTTCCATTTTCATTGGGGTTACTGTTATGACTATTATTGTTGTTGTTGTTGTTGTTGTTATTCTTAGTTTGACTATTATTGTTGCAGGTGCGTGTTGCAATTATGTTAATATGAAAATCAACAACAACAACAACAACGAATACAGTTAGTCAGACTGATAGATGCTCAGATTAGTTGGAATCTTCATCGCTGTTGTTTTGGTTGCATTTTCTGGCGTGAAAAAAAAAGAAACGCTTGTCTGGGGGGGGGGGGATGAAAGGAAGTGGTTGTGGGGGAGGGGGGAAGGGGGGGGTGCAAATCTTGAGGGCGGCCCAGACAAGGCCCGGAAAGAAAGAAGAAAATAAAAAGAAGGAAAGAAAAATTTAAAAATGCCTTGGCTGCTTCTGCCCTTTCTGTAGTGTTGTTGCAATTGTTGTTGTTGTTGTTGTTGCACGCTTCCGCATCGATTTTCACATTGGCCATGTTATTGTTGTTGTTGTCGTCTCTTTTCTCCTCTTAAGTTCATTACAATTTATTTTTATGTGTAATGCAATTATTGCCGTTGCCTTTGCCACCGCTGAAGTTGATGTTGTTGTTGCTGTTGTTGCTACTTGCAATTTTTGTTTGTTGTTGTTTTTTGTTTTTTTTGCTTTTTTTTAATGTTTATTCGCGCTACTTGGCGGGGGCGTTACGACGGCCTGCAGTGGGAGAGGTCTTTGTTACACTCTCGGACATGACAACGAAAGGCACGACCACGACACGTTGCGAATTTGCCACGAACAACGTCAACAGCAACAACAACAACAACAAGCAGCAGCAGCAGCAGCAGCAGCAGTTAGCAGTGGCAACTGTGAGGAAGTGGCATCCACAAGCGGCAGCACCGTTGCAGCATTTGCCGTTGCAGTTGCCGGTGGAATGAGCGGTCGCTCGCTCGGTCGGTCGGTCGGTCGGTCTGCCTGCATGTCCGCTGGGCGGTTGGTGGGTTGACCTGCTGCTTTGGCTGTTGCACTAAATACAAATACATACACATACACACACATAGACAGACACCGAGTTGATATCAGTGAGTGAAATGGTGGGGCAGATGCAGTTGCGATTTCTTAATATGAGAATATTCCCACCATTGTCTTTTTGGTGATGAGCTTGGGCGCCTTGGCCGAGGTGACTGACTCGCCAAAGTGATGCCAACAACAACAGCAGCAATAAACGGACCACAAAAGTGACTGACTCAACAGAGTCCAACCAGTCGACTAGAAGAGTCTCTCTCTCTCTCTCTGTCTCACTCCTGTATGGTCTGGCTGGGGCAGCCAGGCTGACATTGTCCACTCTTGGCAATGGCAAAACAAACAAATAAACCAAAAGACTTGGTTGAAAAATTTTCCTGGCCAACATGGCAAGGCGCCGCTGGCGCAGCTTGGTTGGTCCGATTGCATGTGAGACGGCTACGATGGGCACTGCGATGAGAGACGCTGGGGGAGTTATTCTTGGCCCATTTAGCACTCAATGCCTTCAAGAAGAAGAAGAAGAAGAAGTCAACGGCTACCCACGAGAGCGGTTCTTTGGTTTCTTTTTTATTTTATTATTTTTTTTTTATGCCACCGAATCTAACGAAACATCAGTTTGCCAAGTTGTTTGTTGTTGTTGTTGTTTTAATTCCAGTTATGCGAACTTCTTTTGTATGCTCTCATATCCGCGGTAAACAGTGTGAATTCACATGGGCCAACAGCAACAACAAAGGTGGCCCTTTTTTTCGCCTCTTTTCCACACCAGCCAACGGCCCCTGAGGTCATTACTGGTCACTGCAATTGTTGCTCTTGTTATTGTTGTTGTTGTTGTCATTGTTGCATGCTTACATATCACATACTCCCCCCCCCCCCTCCACCACCCCCCACTTAACACGTGGCCAAATGCCGCGGCCAGAATTTCTCAGAGCTGTTTGGGCTCAGGTTCATTCTCTTCCCTGGCTTTTAATTTATTTAGTTTATTTATCTTTTCTCTGGCCATTTTGCTGACTAATTAATAATTTATGCTTCTTCTTCTTCTTCTTCTTTCTCTCCCTTTTGCAGGTGAGTAACGGTTAACTCTGACACGAAAGCGGGCAAAATTTGCTTTGGAAAACAAAAAACCAAACCCAGAACAAGTCCAAGAAATGATCAAGCTGTGTAGGGCCACTGGTAAGATTGAGACGGAAGGTAAAAGCTAGGAAAAATTCTTTGTTTTCATTAATCTGGGCAGATTGTGCAAAATCCAAACGGGATCAAATTGAAAATTCACACACGGATTCCCTCACTCACACCACACGCGGACCGAGTCTCCGCTTGGTCTGTCTGAATGGGAGAGAGAGGGGGTGGGGGGAGCACCTGCAATCGATCGAACAATTCATCAGACGAGGATTAACAAAGATTTTCCCACAATTTTCCCAAGTATAAAATTTCATTAAATTGCACTTGTCTTTGTATCCGTGTGCGTGTGTCAGTGTGTGTGTGTGTGTGTGTAGTGCGCACTTATCCCATTACAGGAGAGCCTAGGACTGAGCCTGTGAGTGAGCCTGGGTGAGCCTGGGCACTTGTCTGGCCCGCTTCGTATTTCACAAAGAGGAAATTGCAACAGAAAGAAATCTCGAGAGTTGCCAACAATGAAAGGAAAGATCGGACGCGAAAACTCGCCAGCCCAAGGCATATCCAAAAATAAAAAAAGGACAATGTCCTTGTTGGGGGCTCTCTCTCTCTCACAGGTGCCATGATTAGCCAAATGCCAAAAATGCAGCGACCTCTTCGCGAAAAACTGAACAGAATTAGAAAAGAAAAAAAAAAGAAAATGCCAAATGTATTTGTCATGGGAAAACGAAGCAGGTGCAAGTGTCCAGGCAACTTGGACGGCGTATGAAAATTTCTTTATTTTTATTTTTTTTTTTTTTTGGAAAATTTGCACTGCACTATATCTCGGCTCGAGTAATTGAATTGATCATGATTTGCCATTGTTATCCTGGACCAGGATGCACACAGAAGCGGCTACCTGGCTAGCCCGGAACCATATTCGAGCCTCCTATCTGCCCCATCCCCCGACCAATGCCTTATCGGGTGAACGTTTTTGCAGCGAAAATCGCCGGCACACAATGAGTGTGCATTTTTTTTCTTTATTCTTATTTTTTTTTTTTTTCCTCTCTCAATATTTGCAACGTGTCACCGGTGAGTTGGTGAGATGCTTGAGAACATTTTGTCATAGGTTTGGTTCCTTTTTCTTTCTTTCTTTATTTTTTTTTTTTATATGATTGGCAGCGTGCATGTTTTTTGGTGCGTGAGAAAAAGGATTAAGGATTTGTCGCAAACTCGCAGAGTCTCGCCTCTGTGTGTGGACAACAATAAGTTGTGTGCTGTTAAAGGGGCAATGGCGGAGCCAGAGGCCAAGGGCAGCTGAAGGCGATTCCGCATCAGAAATCATTCAAGCAAAAAGGGATACCCTCAAAATCACAGCAGTTGCTTTTCCCTCAAAAAAAAAAAAAAAAAAAAACATAAAATTTTAACCAAGTCAAAGAGATCAATGAAGCTTACATTTTCTTTTTGGAATTTTCCTTGGCAAGCTAATTAAATTTTATTTGCTGATAGAGAAAATTGCGATAACCTCGATAAGTGCCCAGATGCGTGGCATTTGAATGTTAATCAAACATATGTTTGACCAAAACGAAAGAAAAAAGAAATAGAGAAAATGTCACCTGACTTGTGGAAAAGCCAAGAGCTGGTTGGCCACTTCCGCTCATTCGCGGCTGCGCAAGCTCAGTGGAGCTGAGCTTGGCTCAGTCCGAAGACCCCAACGGCCTGACCAACCTCGCTCTCGAGGAGTCTGACTGCCCACTCGTTTGACTTGGCCTGGGCGACGCCAAAGAAGCTCTGCCACTGCCACTGCCACTGCCTCTGCTGTAGCCGCCGCTGCTGCTGCTGCTGCTGCTGCCGTTTGTCTGCAAGTTCATGTCGATAAGCATCAAGTTCTCACGAACTTTTATTGTCCTCTGAAACGAGCGAAGAGCAAAGACGACGAAGACGACGACGACCGCAAACTGTTTCTGTTCTGTCTTTTTTAGTTTTTTTGTTTTTTTTTTTTTTTGTTTCTTCTTCTTTATTTTTGGTCTCTCGGTGCTGTTAGAAAGCTGCCGTTGCAGTTGCCGCAGCCGCTGTCACGTTGCTTTATTGGCGGCTGCCTTGTGGGCCATGGACTGGGCCAGATTCAGAGTAAGCAAAAAAAAAACAAAATAAAGAAAAACCAGAGCCCCCAGAGCCAGAGCCTAGAGTCTGGCAAATGCCTCTGGCCGTGAATTACGTGGGCATCTGAATTTTGTTTTTTTTTTTTTTTTTTTTTTTTTGCTACTTTTCTGTTTCCATTTTGCCAATCTTGAATACGGAGCAGCAGCCAAGACATTTTCAGCAATTAATGCCAAATGCAGACAAATGTTCCCAAAACAAAAACCCAAGAAGAATAGCGAAAATAGTTTAAGCCAAACAACCGATTGCCCGTTGAGCTAACTTTAAACGATTTTATTACTAATAAAAACCGAGGGCCGGGCCAGGCATTGGTCAGATTTTGGTTTATTCTTCTTCTTGGCGGATTCAATCAGCCGTGAAATATGAGCGGGACACACACCCAAAACAAAACAAAACAAAACAAAAAAGAAAAGAAAACCTAATAAAATTGGCCCACCGGAAATTCTGAAGCATGTGCAGTCAGCCAAGTCAATCAGTCAGTTAGTCAGCCTCAAGTCTTGGCACCTATGTCTTGCTCTAGTTTTATTTTTATTTTTTTTTTTCGGTGTTACCCACACCCTGACCCAATTAGGCCCAGGGACGTCACTGTCTGACTTGTGACAAATTCAATTTTTTTTTTTTTTTTTGCCGCCCAACTGTGAATCATGTAGAGACCCAAAAAGATAGCAAATAAAAAAAAGGGAGAACAACCAAAATAAAGATAAGCATAAATTTCAAAAGTTTAAAAAATTCCAAAGCGCGCAGGCGCAAGGCAAAACTCACAACCGAATCGAGCGCGTCAGTTGCATTGGAACAAAATGCGGGATATGTGAAAATCCAAAACTAATTAAATTGTAAAAATTTCCTCATACGAAATTAATAAAAATAATTTTTGGTTAATTTCATTTGAGTTAACCCTTTAGGGGCCCGCATTTCTTGTCTCAACTGACATAATCATGCATCAAATGGTTGGCCACCAAATTTGCTGCGCCCCCGAAATCAATCGAAGTGTATCAATTTGGGTTCTCATTCAAACCCAAAACTGCCCGGTAGGGGATTGCAGGCAATTGCAAATTGCAATCAATTTGATAAATCTTTGTGGGTTTAATAATCTTGTTTTTTTTTTTATATCTTTCAAGTTGACAAGAAATGAAAGACATCACCAAAGATTCGAATACTTTATGGGAAATATAGAATAAATATGTCTAATATGTAGGAGCGCAATGGGTTTGAGGACTTCCGAACTTATCTTAGCCCAACCTAACCTTACCCAGCCTAGGCTAACCTAAGCTAACATAACCTAATATGTAGGATCGTAATGGGTCTTAGGACCTCCGAAGTACTATTCAATCTAACTTTGCCTAACTTATCTTAGCCTAACCTAACTTTCACCCAGCCCAAGCTAACCTAACCTAACCTAACCTAAACTAACCTAGCCTAACCAAGACTCACCTAAACTAATATGTAGGATCGCAATGGGTTTGAGGACTTCCAAAGGGTTCTTCAATCTAACCTTACCTAACTTATCTTAGCCCAACCTTATCTTACCCAGCCTAAGCTAACCTAAGCTAACATAACCTAATATGTAGGATCGTAATGGGTCTTAGGACCTCCGAAGTACTATTCAATCTAACTTTGCCTAACTTATCTTAGCCTAACCTAACTTTCACCCAGTCCAAGCTAACCTAACCTAACCTAACTTAAACTAACCTAGCCTAACCAAGACTCACCTAAACTAATATGTAGGATCGCAATGGGGTTTCGGACTTCCAAAGGGTTCTTTAATCTTACCTTACCTAACTTAGCCTAACCTGACCGTACCCAGCCCAAGCTAACTTAACCTAATCCAGCCTAACCAGGACTCACCTAAACTTAATAAAGTTTCTTTAAAGCTAAATAAAGCTTAAAGCCATAGGTCCAGGAATTAAAGAATTCCCTCACTCAGTACCATGGGATTCCACAAAAAGACAGATTGACCTTATCGTATATATTGAACAGATTCTCAGAGCTCCCAGAATATCTTAGACTCTTTTAAACTTACTAATAGATCCTTGTGGGCTTATTGGCCAGATACTTTTGCTAGTTCTAATAAATATGATTGATTTATTTCGAGCAATTTCCGAGAATTTCTTCCCAGGAACCAATTTATTCAAAAAAAAGAAACTCTTCTGGTCTGGTGAGGACAGTTTGTCATTTTATTTTTTTTCTGGCCATTTGTTGCTGCTTTGACCTGAGACACTTGTTACCAATTTATTGCCATTTAGTAGCCCATCGGTATCTGGTGCAGCCCAGTTTTGTTTCAGATTCTTGAAAAAAAAAATAAAAAAAATAAAATAAAACTCAACCTATCTGCCTATCTGCTACCTAAACGGAAGCCCAGGGACCAGGAACCTAGTGGCTGTGTGGCGGTGAGTTTGTCGGCGGCTTAGCAGTTTTGATGGCCACGTTTGTGGTCGTGTACCCTAATGCAATTTATTTACAATGATTGCCGACTTGTCCCAAACGTTCTCGCCCTCGAACTCTTCGGCTGGGACAATGACTGGACGCCGTTCTGTTGTTGTTGTGGGCGTTACTGTTGCTTTATTTTTATTTTTATTATTATTATTGTTTTCCTTTGGTCTTGTCCTGGTCAACGTCACGTCCTCAAAAGCAAATAAGCGCACCCACCAGACTATTGCAACAGTTTGCAATAGTTTCACTCTTCCTTATTTGATCTCACTCTTTGACTGTCGTCTAGGCC
Source organism: Scaptodrosophila latifasciaeformis (assembly GCA_037075145.1). Taxonomy (NCBI): domain Eukaryota; kingdom Metazoa; phylum Arthropoda; class Insecta; order Diptera; family Drosophilidae; genus Scaptodrosophila; species Scaptodrosophila latifasciaeformis. The sequence continues at coordinate 847,582 of JBAMCM010000428.1, forward strand.
AGACTCGGTCTGTCTGTCTGTCTGTCTGTCTGTGTGTCTGTGTGCTGGCTGCTGTTCTTGTAAATAAATATTTTTGCTTATAAATCATTGAATAATAAACAGAAACTAACAGATGTCAGCGCCAAGATTTGTTCGAGTGCCCGGCCCAAGATAGGCAAGTCGATAAACAATTAGATGACAAAAGATTATGGCAAATTATGGAATTTCGAAATAATTTAACTCGAAATTATTCTCCAACGATATATAAGAAAAAGAAAAGGAATATAAAGATTGATATTCAAAAAAGGTTAGAATAATTTCTAATAATCGGTAGGACTATCGTTAGCACTAGCAAGACAACTGATTTCGGTTGCTCTGGTCTTTCGGTCCAGTTGAATTGGCTTAAGCAGATTTTGATTCAATATGCCAAACACGTAGGATTTTGAATGCTGAATGCAGGCGAAGAGGCCGCACCCCTTTTGTTGTGGGACTGGCACGTCCGCAACAAGCCATCTCTCTCTCTCTTTTTCTCTCGTTCTTTCTCTGTCTGTCCGAGAGATCTTTTGATGGAGATGTCATTTGAGTAATTGTCCACAAATATCGTCGTTGAGGCAGAAGCACTGGCCTCAGCGACCACAGCTTATTTCCCCCATTTCACAGAACAAAAGACCCATGAATGTAATGAAGAAAGTTTTACTGAAATGAATAAGAAAAAACCTCGAGAGAACTTGTGGAAACTAACCTGGACATGTGCAGCTTGCTTAGCCTTTTGTCTGTCTATCGGTTGGGGCCTGCGGCTGTGGCAGGCCAGTGAAGAGAGTTGCACAATCTGCGTGTCAATGCGCAGCGTTGATCCCATCAGCTTGGTCCGAACAGACCCGAACTCTCCCAAGAGACCACCACAACAAGACCAAAGAGTAAACAAAACTGAAACAACTCGGAGATTTTTTGTGCGTGGGTCTGTCCGTCGACTGGTCTGTCCTTTTGGTGGTGTGCGGGTGTTACCAACTGATCGACGGTTCGTTTGGCATGTCCAAGACTTTCGGACTCAACGGCTCTCAACGTGCAGCTATTTAGGCACTTTGTCTACGTCTCTGTCATCTTCAGTTTCGTCTTTGTCACCCTGTCGCTATCGTCTTTTTTTATCTTTTCAAGGCAAAAAAAAAAAAAAAAAAAACAGAAACCATATTCACATCGTTTTGTATCTCAGTGGAAGTTGGTATCTGTATCGGGTGCGTGTTTTGTATCTGATTGTGCCTGCCAAAGACGTGCGCTACGCTTTTTACAGCATTAGCCCAAAAAAGAAGAAGAAGAAGAAGATGAAAAAATGAGGAACCCAAAAACCAAGCCCAGTTCAACTCGACTCAGTTTAGTTCGAGTTAAGATCTGGGCCCCGATGACGACCTGTGTCCACGTTCAACGACAACATTTCATCATCGTCATCATCGTTTGTTGTTAATTTTGAAAATTATTGTTTTTTTTTTCTGTCGACCAAATCGGAAAAAAGGAGCACCTTAACAATAATTGTCAAAAAGATTTTTGACGAGCCCTGAATGGACTTGAACTCGGACGGTGTTGTGATGTTGTTGGGTCATTATGCATGAGTGTCATACACATATGACGTGTCTCTTTTCTTTTTCTTTTGGAATTAGCAAAGTCTCGGACAGTTTTCAGTTTTTGTTGTTTGTCAGTTCTCGGAGCAGCCGGGCGGTCACTATATTTGATTGATTTGACCGACGTGTGAGTGAAACAAAAGTGAAAGACACACCTGAGCAGAGACACACTCAAGAGAGTAGAGAGCAAAGTCGATACTTCTTTCATGTTTGTTAAATGTTATAATTTTTTTATTTTTCGTAAGAATGCCGAAATCTTCAGACTCTTCTCAAAGATCGTATGATGTAATTAAAAGGATATTGTATAGATTCGATATGCCTCTATACAAGTAGGCTCTTTGAATTGGTTCCAAGATATTGAAGTAATCATATAGTATAGATTTCTATATGAACTAACTTTATACGATATTATTGTTTGATCCTGCTGAATCAAGGTACACAAATAGGCTCTTTGAATTGGTGCTAAGGTATTGGAATCAAAGACTTATGGAACCATACTATTTGATCCTGATGAAACAAGGTTCACAAGTATACCTTCAGATAAGTTCTCCAAAAATTTAATTCAAACGAAACATTCAGCTAACATTCGAGATATTTTCGAGCCTAATGTAGGCTCTATAGATTGGTTCCAAAGTATGGAACAACAAGTTCATTGTATAGACTCCTATATGATATCTGATCTATATGATGTGGTAGTTTGGTCCTGATGAAACAAGCTTCTCAAATACTCTAAAAATTGAATTAGAATGGGTTTTTGGTCAGTTAATATCAGAGATATTGTTGGGAACAATTTAGGCTATATGAAGTGGTTCCAAGATATATAAAATTGTCGAATGTCTTGAGGTAACTTTCGGGGGTTTCCTTCTGTTTGTTGAATGGGTATACTTTTCGTTCTATTGAAAAGAGCATAAAAAGTACAGATAAAGGTAAAGTTAATTTCAGCTAATGACAGTCATGTTTGGCATATCAATTAGGAATTTTTATTATAATTTTCAAAGCACACACACAAAATTAACCAAATTGGATTTATTTCAACAAAAAGTATGCCATTTTGACTTGCATTTTTTTTTTTTTTTTTTTTTTTTGGTTTAAAAAATCTTTGGAAATTTAGTTGGCTTGGCAGATTCTTTTTTTTTTTTAGGTTTCCAAAGTTGAATTGTTTCTAGAATAAAATTGAGTATTTTCTAGTTTTTTTTCCATCTTATTATTGTTTAGAAAAAGTAACGGTTTTACCCAACCAGATCAAGTTACCAGTTCTTTTTTTTTCAATTTTTTTTTTTTTTTTTTTTTGGAGATTCTACTTCTTTTTATTTTAATTCTTATTACCCTGTCAGTTCCGTCTTTCTTTTTTTTTGTTGGAACAAATGGGCAATCAGCCCACCCAAGCCAGCCAGCCACAGGATTTTTATCTAAAACACGCAAGCTGAATTATGCAAATAAATTTCTTTTATTTTTCACCCAAAAGGAACCAGAAAGATCCTCGAACGATCTTCTTCCAAGTTGCCCATAAATTTTCCGTTAAAAACTTATGTATCTTTGCTCATTTAAACCAAAACTTGTGCAAGAAAAAAAACCAAGTAATTTCCGAAAAAAAGAAATTCCAAAAAACGAGGGGTTGAGTAAGGAAGGAAGGAAGGAAAAAAAACTATATCGTAGAAAATAACAAACAAACGACAATTGCCCATCTTGTCTTGCCAGGACAGGGTAGCATCTTTTTTTTTTGTGAATTATCCTGCCTGTCTCGGAGATTTTTTTTATCATTGAATTGAATTTAAAAAGCGGTAGTAATAATCAATGCAATATGCTAACCTTACCCCCGAGAGAAGCCAGCTTTGCCACCGCTATAATTTTTTGTTTTTCTGTTTCTTCTACCTTTCGGAACGAGGGTATCCTGTGAGATGCTGTTTTTTTTTTTTTTTTCTTCTACGCTGGGTTGCTTGCTCCCTAAATCAAATGCAAAATTGTGTAGCGGCTGCCTCACATATGACGGTGACGGTGAACGGTGACTGTGACAGTTGTCCTGGGCCAGTTTCCTCCCCCTTTGTTTTTTGTTAAAGGACATTTCATATCTTGGGAAAATCTTTTGCCAGCACACAAAACACCCAAGAAAGAAAAAAAACAACACACGCACACACACACACGAAAGAAACTGACAGCAAGAAAAACAATAAAAAAAAATCGCACTCACTCACACACACACACACACATAACGACCGGACGCAGGGTTGAGCATAAAAAATTAATATCAAGAATGAAAGAAAAGAAAAAAAAAAAATTTGCATAGAAAAAAAAAATGCCGTTACACACATACACACATGGGATAGGACTCTACCTGAGCAGGACTGTGACGGGGCACCCTCCTCTCCTCGCTTTTCAGGGGGTTGCAAAATACCTTTGAAAGGCCGCGGGCCACGTGCAAAAAAAAAACGTAGGAAAATCTAAGCAAGGAAAACTTTCAAGGCGTCGATCGGCAAATTGCATAAAAAATTGCAAGGACCAAAGAAAAGAAATTCATTAAATAAAAAATGCAGCCTGCACGCACCAAGGGAACGGGGGTTAGCCAGAAATAAAGGAGACTGAGTCATTTGATTAAACGTACACAAAAGGACGAAATCGGCAGTTGCCATTCTTCTTCATCATCTTGTTCTTGCTGCTGGCAGGACAACATTAGCAGCATCCTTTTACACACGCACACACACACACACACAGAGCACAGCGCGGCGCTTGCGCAAAAAAAAGGATGCCTCTCAGCTTAGGCTTAGGGGTAAGAATCTCAGCTATCAAAATATAAAAAAAAAAATGCGCGCGAAAAAAATTCTTACCCCTCTGGAAAAAAAAAGGATTAAGAAAAGCAAGAAAAAAAATTACAACACATTCAGAAAGGATTTGAAAAAATCCTGTACAAAGGAAACTATTGGAACATCTTGCAGCATCCGTTCCTGCGACGTCACTCGGTGATCTTTCAAACTCCTTGGCTCACTCGCTCTCCCCGACTCTCTGATCTCTTCTTCTTTTTGGACTAGACTATCTCTTTTTTTTTGTATGTCGGATTGAATTTCTATTATTAGAAATGTTTCACGGCAGCTAGTCGAAAGATTCACGAGGGGCGGAGGAGTGGCGGAGGGGCAAGAGAGACAGAAATATGGACTAGGCTAGGGCCCGCGATGGCCACACCAAGCAGTACCACACACTTATTGCGCAGCTTCCGTGCCGACAAAGGGTCGCCCAGCTTCACTTGAACATCTCCTCTCATCCCCTTGTAAATGAAAACAACAACAACAAAAATACAGTAGAGCACACCCGAGACTTGCTCTGTGGAGAAATGCAAGAGACCGATGCGCACATCCGCTTATGCCAACGGCAAACTGGAGACTCTAAGGCTTCTTAAAATATCTCCAGAAAAAGGGTCAATAAACTAAGCCCCAGGATCAAGGCATAAGAAATCTAACTAATAAGAAAATTTACTCAACCCAGTCGGAACTCTAATCCAGAGACTCTCAAGGTCTAGACTTGGACACTATATTCCTTAGACTTGAAGAACTTAAGAAAGCTAAAGATTAATTCCAAAGAAGGTTCACATTCTTGAAGTTAGGTGAAAATATTTCTTATTGGGCTTAAACTGTTTTCATAGACTTTCGAGGGCTTCAAGGAGGTATTCAACTTTTTCGTAGTTGTTGTACCGATTCGGTACTATCCAGACTTGGACACTATATTCCTTAGACCTGAAGAACTTAAGAAAGCTAAAGATTAATTCCAAAGAAGGTTCACATTCTTGAAGTTAGGTGAAAATATTTCTTATTGGGCTTAAACTGTTTTCAAAGACTTGCGAGGGCTAGTGGTATTCAACTTTTTCTTAAGCCATTTAATTTTACACATGATCTCAGGGCCGGCAAAATAGAAACATATCCTATTTCTATATCATATTATATCTTCATTTTAATATCTTTTCCACAAACTATCAATTCGAAAATTTCTATCAATTTCATTTTGAAAAGTCTTGGTATATTCTCAGTTAGTGTACGGGGTTCCCATATTTCCCCTATTAGATCCGATATCCTGTTGCATTTTATGTTCCCCCCCGGCACCAAATCGGTGACACCTTCCTCAACAGAAACGCAGCTGCCTAAATTATTAACATTTTGTCTGAGTTTGTCTGGCGTCTTGTGGGAGAATTAGCTACGTACAACTCAATTGAGATGGGCACGCATGTGCCGTATGGAGTCACGGTCCCAGAGAGAGTCAGGAGCAGCGCCAACTTCAGCAGCGACGTTGTCGTTGTCGTTGTCGCTGTCGTCTACGTTGGCTGCGCTGGTCGACAGAAAGGAAAAACAAATGGGAGCAGAACTTTTAGTGAGAAGATGTTTTCATCCCCCTTTTTCTTGGGCTCAGCGAGGTCCACTAGTAAACACACACACGCACACACACACACAGAGACACAAGCGAACACGGACAACGACTGCTCCGCAGGGTAGTTCTGAGGGCCCATTCCCCTCTCGCTCGCTCCCAAGAGACCGTACGCGTGTGTGTGTGAGTGTGTTTGTGTAGTAGTGACTACACACATTTTTTTTTTTGCCTAGGTCCAAGACCGGGACCGACCGAGGCAGACCGCCGTCCGTTCACACACACACACGAGTACGACGAGTGAAAAAAAAAAAACGTTGCCGTCTCTGCCAGCGGCGACTGCACAGCCTCTCACAGACAGGCCAAGCGGCAGAGTGACAGCGCAGCGTCAGCCTCAGGACCGACAACCGGCGACGGTCACAGGAAGACGACTTTCGATTGTCAGTCCACGTGAAGCCTCTGTGGGGTCAACAACACACACGCTCTGCCCAGTCGCACCGGGACATAAACACACACACACATCACACACACACTCGATTTCCTCGATCCTAAGTGAAGAACGTGAAGCAACTTGAAATATTTTGTGACCTTAAGAATTTTTCCCTTTTCGAAAATCTTTCGATTTGAATTCGTAGTCGGTTTTATATTTTGTTAATTTTTTTTTTGTTCTCTGGTGGATCGGTCGATCGTTTTGTGACTAAAAAAAACAAAAAAAAACTAAAAGCAAAAATCTGTGAAAATTGCTCAAGACAATTGGAAATGCTTTGACAGTCTGAAAAGCACTCAGTGCTTATCGACAAAAAAAAAAAAACAACAACATTTGGATTAACCCTTTAAATGCACTTTTCCTTGTGCCTCTGGAATATTTTTTTAAAAATAAAAATAAAAATAAAAATTATCGTAACGAATTTGTGATGTGTTAAAAGTAACGCTCAATGAATGAGAAAAGCTCAACTATTAAATGGATATTTTTTTTTTTTAATTGTTTGTTTGTTTGTTTGAAACCACAAAATAATTGTTAATAAAAACAAAACCAAAAGATGTACAACAAAATGCTTTCAATCAGTGAGGATCACGGATTTCGTTCACTAAGTCGTAAGTCTCGCAAGAAGGAATTCTTCAAAATGGAATTCTTTTTATCAAACGAGAAGAAATTCTCAATAAAAACAAATAAGACTCTCCTTTGCCTTGAGATAACTTTGAGATATGAAAAAATGAAAGACAAATTGTTAGAGATTTCCGGGAATTGTATCTTTGCTCTATTTCTATATATTTTTTTTTTCAACTTTTCCGACTTGGCTTGTTGCTTTAATCATTTGCCGTCGGTTATATCGCTGCTTGTTCTTCTTCTTCTTCTTCTTTTTGTTTTTCTCGAGACTTGAAAGACCAACAAGTATAGCACCTTTCGAATTTGAGCAAGACAATTGCTCAGTTCCGTTTTGATAAGCCTCAAGTTCTCTAACAAGAGAACCACAAATAAAGACAACAACAACAAGAATAACAACAACGAGCAGAGTAATGACAACTAATAAGCAAACGCCCGCGCTTGTCATACAAATACAGTGACACACATAACCAAAGTATCTTCAAGATACAATTTTATATACAACTAGATTCCAAACGTCTATACAATATTGTCGGGGTTTTTTGTTGTTTTTTGGTATGTTTGTTATATCTACATTAGATCGTGTACATTTTGCGGTTATTTACATATGGGAACGCTGGCTCTGTTTTTCACTTTTTAGAGCGGGGACCAGGGGAATTAATAAATAAAGTAACCTCAACTCAAACCAAACACTCACACACACACACGGTGTCGGCTAAAGCAACACTAAGGCAAATAAATTTGTTTTCATACCAAAAAAAAAAAAAAAAAAAAAAATTCTGAATAAAAAAAAAAAATATAGTTTCGGAATTACCAGAAGTAAAACCTTTTAAGCTTTTTTCAAAAATATAAAAATTGTTAAGAAAAATGCTAAGGAACCATATCGGCTTATATTGTTCAATATCCATTAAATCCGATAAATGTGACTGGCTTAATTGGCTAATCCAAAGACTTACTTCAGAATCAATGCTTATTAGGCTTCTTTAGCGAATTTAGAAACTTTGAAAAATTCCCAAAAATATTATAAAGAAAATTTTCTTAGAGTTCCAAAAATTCCTTCAATATTTTCCACTTCAAAGAATTCCATCTTAGCTCTAAAACTTTCTAGATTTTCCCTTAGCTTTAACATCCAATATTTCCACACTTAAACTTAGCTTACTTTGAGTTTTTATACAAACATTTTCCATCTGAATTGATTATTGATTATTCTCTCAAAATTCCTCAGATTATCCTTCAGCTAAGCTTGTCAATATTTCCAATTTCAATTGGTTTCATCTTTATCCCAAAATTTGTCAAGAGTTTGCTTTGGCCTTATCAACCAATATAACCCATTGGAATTTATTTCTTCTTCTCCTCCAATTCTCGAAATTTTCTTTATTTCTCTTTCTTACCAAAAAGAGCTTTCATTCCCACTTGAATTGATACTATCTTTTCTTATAATTCTCTAGAATTTCCTTCAGCTAAACCATCCAATATTTCCCACTTGAATTGATTCTATCTTATCCCGAATTTTCTTAAGCTAAACCATCCAATATTTCCCACTTGAATTGATTATATATTTTCCCAAAATTCTCTAGAAATTCCTTAAGCTAAGCCATCCAATATTTCCCACTTGAATTGATACTATCTATTCTCAAAATTCTCTAGAATATCCTTAAGCTAAACCATCCAATATTTCCCACTTGAATTGATACTATCTTATCCCGAATTTTCTTAAGCTAAACCGTCCAATATTTCCCACTTGAATTGATTATATATTTTCCCAAAATTCTCTAGAAATTCCTTAAGCTAAGCCATCCAATATTTCCCACTTGAATTGATACTATCTATTCTCAAAATTCTCTAGAATATCCTTAAGCTAAACCATCCAATATTTCCCACTTGAATTGATTCAATCTTATCCCAAATTTCCTAAAGCTAAACCGTCCAATATTTCTCACTTGAATTGATTATATATTTTCCCAAAATTCTCTAGAAATTCCTTAAGCTAAACCATCCAATATTTCCCACTTGAATTGATTATATATTCTCCCATGTTTCCATAAGCCATTCAATATTTCAAAGCTTGAAAATATTCAAATATAAAATACCAAAATTACTGCCTCGACAGAATTGAACCTATTTTTTTCCACCGAGTTGAGAAAAATGTTGAAAAGTTGAAAAAGTACAAAACCGTTTCCATTATCAAGAATTTTATGAAAAACAGAAGAAAGAAAAAACTGAGTTGTGGTATTTTCTTTCTGTTTTACTTGTTCACTTTTTTTTCATATATATCTATATATATATATGTATGTATTTTTTTTAAGGTCTGTTTAAATTGTCTGTAGTTACCACCTTTTCAAATTTCTGTGTTTATTTGGTTATCAAAGTGTCAACGTTTACCGAATGTGGGCATTTCAAGTCTGTTGGTGGGTGTCTCTCAGTGTGTGTGTGTGTGAGTGTATGTGTATGTCCAGCCCGGGTATTGCTTAATTTGTTGTTGTCACACACTCACACACACACACACACAGAGAGAGAGAGAGAGAAGAAGAAGAAGAGATATTTGCATATGGCTCATACACTCAACTCGACCGTTTGGGTAGGCGGACTGTTTGTTTATTTATATTTGTTTGTCCAGATATACAAACACACACACACACACACACATTAACAATTACCTCATGCGGGTGTTATCAGTCAGCTTTAGCTTTTGGCTAGCCAAACAGTTGGCGGTGACGGTGACGGTGGCAGTGGTTGCGGTCTCGATGATCGCCTGCGGGCCACGACCGCTCCAAAAAGACTTGCAAGGGTCGCTCTTGGCGTCTCCCTTGTCCCCCTTTTTTTTTCGTTTTTGTTTTGGTTGATAGCACCTGGTGGGGTCGGCTGACTTGCTTGGCAACCGCTACAGCAACAACAACAACAACAACAACCACAACTTGGGTAGGCAAATAAAACCAAATTTGTATGCTAAAACACTTTGCATGAACGTTGACGGTACCGAGAGAAAAAAAACTGATAAGACACCCACTCATCAGTACACACACACACACGCATACACACAGGCAGACTTGGAGGTCTGGAAAAAAGAAAAAGAAGACAGATACTCGTTTTTGTTTTTGTAGTTTCAGCTGCTAAACACCTTTAAGTAATATTTAAAATGGACGACTCGATCTAACCAAATATATACATATCTATATATATATGTATATGTGTGTGTGTGTGTGTGTGTATGTGTATATGTGTATGTCAATTGCCCAAGCCGCCAGGTAATTTGTTTAAACAAATTAAGTCGGCCACATTTGTAGGCTTGTGGGTGTGCTTTGTCTGTCTGACTGTCTGTCTCTGTCTGTATGTAAGTGTGTGTGTGTGTGTATTTTTTTCAGCTGTTGTTGGACAATTGTCGTTTTGTCACTGTCATGTAATTGTATTGGTAATGGACGCATACACACAGACATACACCCCCGTCATATAGGCCGACTGACTTTCTTATCTTGTTAAATGCGTCCACAACAACAACAACAACAACAAAAAGTGAATTTGTTTAACCTTTTTTTTTGGATACACTTGGATACTCTTGTTGTTGTTGGTTGGCCATTTCTTAAGTCAGCGAAAACAAAATACTAATAACCTGGCCAAATTGGCCTGAAAACCATAAACAAAAAACAACAAAAAAAAAAAGACCAGAGTAATATTAATAATACAATGACAACAACAACAATAACAACAACAAAAGCAACAACAGCAAAAAGTCAAACAAGAAAAGAAAAAAAAAAAAAAAAAATATGCCCTCAGTTTTTTAAATATTTACACAGCATTTCTTTTTTTTTCGGCCAGAAACACACACACACACACACAGACTGTTTCAATTTGTTATTGTTGTTTTTTTTTTTTTTTTGTTAGTACATAATTTATTTGTCTATAGAATGACAACAAAAGACCACGAAATAGAGCACTTGGTGTCATAATAATTTTTTTTTCTTTTTTTTTTTGGTAATTTTTCATTTAAGTTTTGGACTCTTTTTAATTTCACTAATTGTTGGCTTAGATAATAATAATAAAAAATAGATATATGTATATAGAATTAAGATTTGACAGGAATGGGACAACGACTTACCTGTCTATATATCTCTCTCTCTAGATCTGAAAATAAAAATTATATAAAAAAAAAACTATTAAAATAAATTTCAAATAAATAAGAATAAAAATAAAATGCTAAGCAAATTCTTTGAAAAGCCTGGAAAAAGTCAAGAAAAGTCTTAGGATTTCTAAAATGTTTCCAGAAAAAAAAAAAATTCCTTTGGAAATATTTGAGAGTTTCGAAGCACTGCAAGAATTTCAATTAACTTAACCGGGCAGTCCTTTTGGTAAGCCATTTTCCAGTGATTCATTTGGCTCAATTGGTTTAGTTTTGCAGCCAGTCCAAGGATATCTACCGCCCTCACTCACTCTGACCAACACTGGCCATCTCTGTCTCTATCTTTGTGGGCTTCTGTCTCTTTCGCCCACGCTTTTCTTTCGATTTTAGTTTGGGGCATTTTGAGCGCCGCCATTTTTCATTCGAGCTCACAACAAGGCACCTAAAAACAGTCACCGACCACACACACACACACACACACACACACACACACACACATGAAAGCTCGTATGGTTTTTATGGCCCAGAACAACAACAAGTATATGGGCAATAGCAAAAACCATGAGAGCTTTGGCAGGCCATAACCTTTTTGGTTTAGCGGGGGGGTGGGGAGGCGAGAGCGAAGTGACTGACTCTTTGGATCTCAGGGCCGTAAAATAGGGCAAAAAATGTGGCTTGATTGTGGGCCAAAACAGACTAAAGTCGAGTTGGTTGCCTCACCAAATGGACAAAGCCAAACGAGGCTGATGGTGGTCGGGGTGGGGTGGGGTGGTGGCGGTGGCAGGGGTGGGGGTTGTTATTTCCATTGGCATAAATTAGCACAATCCACGGTATTGTTTTCCTGTGGCGGCCAGTTGCAACCCCCCCACACCCACACCCAAACACACCCACACAGACACACGTACACATATGAGTTGGCTTGCCTTCGAGTTCAGTTTGGCTTTGGCAGTCAATAACATAAAAATGTTATAAATAACAAAAATACGAAAGGCACAAGCTGCGCGCGTGTCCTCCACACACACACACACACACACAGACACACACAGACACAGACATATAGAGTGAGGATATACATTTATTTCTTAAGATATTTGAGGCGATTTAGCTTGGGAATTTCATTTCATATTTGTGTCTTGATAATTTTTACGCAAAAAGTCCTATTAATATGTTAATTCTTAATTGTCCTACTTCAGTCTCAGCCCAGCCCTGGAATACCGCTACTTATGCGCATATTAATAGCCCTACTCGACTAGCTGATTTTCTTCCAATCTCTCACGCTTCCTTCCTCCCCCCTCTCTCTCTCTCACTCACTCAGTGACTTCTTGAGGTCTTTCATCGTAAATACTGTTAAGCTTGCCAGCTATAAATCGGCCAAGCCGAACACCCCTCACCCCCTATCCCAATCTTTTTGGCTGATAAATAGATTCTTAGTTAGTTGCTTGGCCCTGGCTTAAATGAGGGTTGAACTTTGGTAGGAATTAATTGCTCCACCAACAAAAAAAAAAAAAAAAGATGTACTCCATTTGAGTTGCATGTGACCAGTTAATTTTTGATGACATCATCGGCCATTTTTGGTGGAGATAAGAAAAGTTATATATATTAATAAATCTAGCTGACATCAAAATGACAGTTTCTGGTCATTGCGAGAATTATGAAAAAAAAAATGAAAAGGGTTAAACAAAAGCAAATATGAAATTGTGCAAATGAGAAAAGAGTTAAAGTGTGGAAGGGTTAAAAGCGCATTAGTTCAACTTATTTAATGTCATCATCAATGTCAATTCAATTATTTTCGATATATTATCCTACGATTTGGTCAAAAAAAAAAACAACAAAAAAATAGTTGAAATTGAAATTCAGCTAGACTGTTGACACTTGTCACTTTTGGCCAGACAGACAGAGTGACTGACTAAATGACTGGACTGACATATTTGACAGTTTGAGGCACTTTCAACACCCTTTCACCTTGGCATTGTTCATTGTACAACAGCTGCGGCTGCCACGCCACGAGTCTGCCACAAACTCAACCAGACCACCCTTTCAATTTTTATTCTCTCCCCTTTTCACCTTCTGTTGTCCACAGTTGTTTCATAATATTGGCAAAACCGATTGCCAGCCTGTCAATAAATAAGTCAGCTCCTCTCTCCAGCTAATCTGCAAGTAAATATCTTTGAAAATAAATAAACGTAGAAACCAACTGTCCAAAATGCTGGGTAAACGCCCACCAAAAACCCAACAGAGACACACACAAACTTCTTCTTCTTCTTTGTATGACTCGAGGCAGGTAAAAAATAAAGAAAGAATTGATTGGACTGCCTGAATTGGCCTACCTGTCTGGTCAACCGTTTCGCCTGACCAATAGCAGAGACACAGGCCAATACAAACACACACCCGCAGGCACACACAGACTTGTGTGGGTGTGTTCAGCAGGAGGAGTCTGGCTAATTAAACTGCGACCCACTAAATTGTCAATTGTCCTGCGGCGCCTTACTTCTCCGCTCTGTCTGCTGTCTGCTTATCAATTTCATGCTCATGATTGTCAATCAATAAATAAAAAAGTCAAACAATATCAACGTATATATTATTTCTTTTTTTTATTGGGGTGACCAAAGCAGCAAAACATATTTTTTTATTTTTTTTTTTTTTTGTGTCAAAAACCCAAAAGTTATATGTGTGTCCTCCTCCTCTGTTTTCTTTTTTTATTCATCCACCCAGGCAATCAAAAAATTACCAAAAGATAAATAAATTCACATGTGTGTGTGTGTGTGTGTTTGGTCCTGACTTTCAGGATCTTGTTGTTTGTCACCCCGGCAATCAATTGATAAAAAAAAAACGCCAACCCACACGACCAGCCCGGACCTTAGCACCGGACGTGGGCAAAAAAAAAAAAAAAAATAGCAGCAGGGTTTCTCGGTTGCTTAGGGCGCATTAAGCATTCTTGTTATTGTTGTTGTTGTTGTTGTTAATACCAACCGCAAATTGATGGACAGAGTGGCCAACAATGGACAGCCAGACAAGTGGACCCAACGACAGACTTTGCCATAATTCTCTTTGTCTCAATTCTCTCATTGCTGTTGTTGTTGTTGTTATTATTTTTTTATTATTGATATTTGGTTTATGATTGCAAGTCTCCGGCTAATTGACAAGTGAGACGACGCCCTCTCACATGTGTGTGTTTGTGTGTGTGTGTCTACGTGTTTGTGTCAAAATAAGACATGGGCTTGGTGGGAGGTGTGGGGGGGTTGAAATCGAAACTAGCCAAAAGCTTACGTGTCTAGAATAGAATTTGTTTCAATCAAAAAAAAAAAAAAGATACATTTAAATTTTTTTTTTTTTTTTTAAGAATTCGTAGAAAAATTATCAACTTTTGGAAATTTGGAAATTTTCTAACCTTTTTTTTTTTTGGGAAACTTTTCTGATTACTTTTGTTCCATATAGATTCTTTTTTTTGGCACATATGTGAGTCAAAGGAAAATGTAAATGTTTTGCCGGCGGTGCATTTTTCCTAGTTTTTCCCAACACAAAATTTTGGTCAAATCAAATTTTTCCAACCGCCCTCTTGAATTACCATAAAATATATGAAACACACATTGTAGCTAAAGGCCACAGCAGCCAAAGCTTTATCCTCTAAGGGGCAGCTCTTAAGTTTACTTAGTTCTTAGCCTTATTAAAATAAATAAATAAATATGAAACACACATATATATAAATATATTTATTATTTTTGCCTAGCCAAAAAGCCCACTTATCAACATGAAGAAGAAGAAGACAATCAGTTTAGTTCATTTGCGATTCGAATTAATTACAGCAGGCAAAATTCTCAACGGTGCAAGGGGGCATAAGAGCTACTGGAATTTATGACCACTCATTTCGCTCACCCCTCCCCTCCCCTCTCTCTCTCTCTTTTTCATATATGCAAAATACGTAAAACCAAATCGAAAATCTCTGAGAATAGTTTGGTGGTTGGTTCTATTTTTATTTTATTTTTTTTTTTTTTTGACTGGGATAAGCCAGGCCAAGCGGGTGGGTTGGCTAATTTCGGGCAACAAAAATAAATTAAAGTGCATAGATCGAACGGCCGTTTCAATGTCTCACACCCTCCTCCGCCTCCTCCTCCTCCTCCTCCTTCTATTCACGCCTCCCCCTGCCCAAGCAGGGCGAACCAAATCGACTGTCTTTGCTTATCAGTGGGAATGGCAGAGAGACCAAAGCAAACTCATATGTAAATAAGCCAAACTGGGTGCTTGAGTGTATGGACAGAGGGGGAGGGGGGCGGGTGGGTGGTTACCATGGCTGACTAACTCGGTGACGGAAATTTTGTGCAAAAAAAAGAAAAAATAAATTAACAACCGAAAAGCGAAAATTGCCATTTCTTTAGTCGAATTCTTTGCTATTGTTGTTGTAGTTGTTGTTGTTGTTTGTGGTAGCAAATCAATTGTGACATGTGCTGTAGGGGTGCATGTGTATGTGTGGCCTTAATGAAAGCTCACCAGGCACAGTGGGCTGAGTCTGCCAAAGGTTCTCCAAAAATTCCTCGAGATTACTTTTGACTCATTACAATTCCCTCAAAGTTTCAAGGATTTTCCAAGTCATTCCATAATATATTTCAATAGAATTTTGTTGGTATATCAGAGGAGTTGACCCACTGTCACAAATTGGGCCATAAAAATTCACATTGATATTTGATAGATCCAAGAAAGTGAGTGGTAGGTAAATTAGCCAACAACTGGTAAAATTGATGTGGCAATAAAATTGAAAACAAAAAGAAGAAGAAGAAGAAGAAGTAGAGAAAAATTTATAAGCTACCTCAGAAGAATCGAGAAACCATTTGACAAGCTTAAACCATTAACCATTCCATATTTGTTTGTTTCTTTCTTTTGGAACAGATTCCGATTCCACAGAGAACGATGCCGTTGCCGTACAGGATATCCTTACGTGCGGAGCGTGCCAAAAGACCTTTGCGCTCTCGGACATAGTCAAATTCATCCAACACAAAGTTCTGCAGTGCAACAAAGAGAACTATGGACAATGCACAACACAAGGTAAGTCCGAACAGCCCAAAAGGAATAAGGAATTTTTTGATTTCGAATTTTTCGGGGAATTTTAGGTCCACAAATGGATCGCGATGCTGAAGAGGGGAGACCCTTGAGTCTGGTTAACCGCCGTCCATCCATATCGGCGCCCATCACCTCACGCAAGCCGGGCACCGGTCTGGGTGCCTCGACGGCAGCTGCCACAGCTGCGGCGGCCGCAGCAGCAGCGGCCAGCAGTGCGGCCAGCGGTTCACGCATTCACACACCACCGCCCAGTCCAGCCGATCTGCTAGCCGATGGGGCCAGCAGTACGCCCAAGCGGTTGGTAGATGGTAAGTCTCATATCAATTTTCTTTCTTCTCGTTTATTGAAATATTTTTGTGCTTCTACTTTTTTTTTTTGGGGTTTTATAGAAAATGACAATACCACACCCAAGGACAGTGAAACGGCCAACGCTTTGGAGGCCACCACCGTGGCCGTACTGGCCAATAGTCCACAGATTGATATAGCCCGCCAAACGGATGAGGATGATGAAGAAATTTTGGACGAGGATGAAACAGAAACGGCGTCAGCCAACCGACGACGCAGCAGTTGTGATCTGGATAACGAAGTGGAGGCCACAACCGCCACCACCACCACCAACACCGCCACCACCATCAATACCACCACAAACAGTAGTAGCACCAATACCAACACAAACACCACTACAGCCACAGCCACAGCCACCTCCACCAGCACAAACAATGTTCAGAATTTGGATGATAAGCCAAAGGTCAAAGAGGAACCCCTGGCCGAGGATGAGGAAGATGAGCTGCTGATGTCGGCCGGCAATGATGAAACCACCACAAATAATACCAATTCCATAACCACCTCTAACAACAACAACAACAACAACACAACAAACAGCGATGAGGGCCAACCACTGGCCAAGCGGCCAAAGATCGAAGTGGTCGATGCCGAGGCCAATACCGTACACACAGGTGAGTCCAAATCCTTTCAGTTGACCAAAATGAAAAAAAAAACATGAAGAATTTTGTGACATCAAAAACAAAAATTCTGGAAAATGCGTTTGATCTGTTTCAAAAATATAAAAATTGCTGCAGGCTCAGCAAAAAAGTCACAGAGTTGCATTAACCTCACACACACCCCCCACCCCCAGCCCCCTCAGAGGAACCCCCCCAAAACAATTTTGCACAATTGACTGTGATTTTCTGACCAATTGCCCTTTGTCCTTTGTCCTGAGTGACATCAAAGCCCTCAACAAATGTTGATAAAAAGAGGAGAAGAAGAAGAAGAGAGAAAAAAAGTGCATTGAGTGGACAGGAAGCCAACAGCCACAGGAAACGTGGCCCAGCCGACAAGAGATCTCATCATGTTGATGAGGTTCAAAAATTAAAAAAAAAAAAAACCGAAGAATCCAAGACAAAAGGCAGGCAAGGCAACAAAGCCAAAGTCAAGCTGCCCGGGAGGGTAATTTCCAGCCTAACCGACTCCATCTCTCTCTCTCTTTCTGCCTTGGGTTAGACAAAGGAAAGCACTGAACTTGACAAGCTATGCTCAGGGTTGGGTTGGGTTGGCATTTGGCTTGGTCAGTCGTCTCAAGTCAGTGGACACGTGCCCAGATAAAGAGTTGCAAGCCTGGTAAACCTGGCTAAATTAAAAGGGGTCAAGCGTTTTAATTTTTTGTCCACTCAGGTAAAACAAAAAAAAAAAAAAAAAAAAGCTAAAAGTCTGGTCGTATGTCAATTGAGTGAGTCGCTCAAGATTCTGGGCAAAATCATATGTCAACTGACAAAATGCCAACAGATGCCAAACATTTTAACCCCTTCACTCAGGCACTGAGCTTTATTTTATTTTTTTTTTTTGTTTTCTCTTTCTGACATGGCCAAGTTGGTTTTTGCAATTTCAACACACACACACACGCACACTTTGACACAATGCAAAACTGTCAACGCACATTGAAAACTCGCGACAGCCAACGACAGTGAGATACATTTTTGTATCTTTTTTTTTGTATGTATGTGTGTATGTGTGTGTGTGTGTGTATAAAATTTGTAGCTTTAATTAAGCAGTGTTTTTGTTGTTGTTGGGTAAAAATCGCCTCGTTTGTCCATTTGAGTAATTATAAAATTGGCGCCGAGTTGGCTGTCATGGTTACCATTCAACCCCAAAAATAAAAAAAAAAAGAAGAGAGAAACACTTTTTTTTTGTCATCCTGGCTGGTTCGCTCCAACGGGGCTTATGACTCTTGTTGTCGCGTAAAAGTTTGCTTGTGTTTTTTTTTTTCGGAAAAATGAAAATTCATTTTGGTTTGGGGTTGCCATGTCAAACTTGTTTTTTTGTTACATTTTCTCTTGTTTGTTTCGCCTGCTCACTTGTCATTTTCGATTTATATTTTATAAAATTTAATGCAGTTTTATTACAAATACATGTGTGTGTGTGTGTGTGTGTGTGTGTGATGGGTTAATTATCAATTAGCTCGCAGCAGGTCGCGACCACATGACAATGAAAGACCATCAAGTCAGCCAGCTGAAACCTGCTCAGACCCTGAGCAGAGACTAAAAAAAATATATACATATATATATATATATTTATTATCCTTTCTGTATATATATATGTTTTTTTTTTTGTGTTGAAGGACAAGACAGATTAAAACCATTTTGGATACGGCTGAATGGCTTTGGCCTCGCTGCCCTTTAACCCTTTGTGGCCCTCTCCACCCTTTTTGGGCTGATTTACTTATTCAATTATCGACTCCTGCTGACACTCTAAGCCGACACTCGCCCCTTCCACTTTCTGTCCATTTCGTCACTACTTGTGTCATTTCGAGAAAAAAAAAAGGTTAAAACCATAAAAATCAAACCCAATCATATGCGTTATTCATATTTCTAGATTTACTGGCCAAGCCGAGCCGAGTCGTGCAGGTTTTTTTTAGCTTAGAAAAAAAACGGATTATGTCTTTCTTTGTCATTGGGAAAATGTTATAATTTAGCCTCGACTTGGGCCTACTCTTTTCAGTTAGCTCCTTGAGGTCTTTTTCACAGATTCATGTGAGCTTTCGTTTTCATAGAAAAGTCTCTCCCAGCCCTTTTTTTGCTTGGTCTACACTCTTGAGCTGGTCCCTGCTCTGGCTGGCTAAGCTGCAACAATTATGCCATTAAAGGGACAGCGACAACAGCCTTGCTCTCTGCAATGCCATTAAACCCAACGAGAGGACAACCCTTTGAAATGAACCACTAACCGCCCCGCTGGGTGAGCCAATTCAGCTCATACCCTGGCCCTGTCCCTGTCCCTGACTCTGACTCTTCCTCTTGCGCCTAGCCTAGCCTAAACTAGACTGGGCAGGCAGTGGTGGCTACACAGCCAGTCTTGAGTTGGCTCCAGCTCTTTTCTTGCCTTTTTGGCATTGCTCATACGCAGCGTGCAAGCAGAAGAAGAAGTGTTTCCTGTTTGGCCATTTCCCCCGGTCGGCCTATCTTGGGGTCTTTGTTAAGCCTTTGTTGTCCTTTGACCAGAAGCTTAAGGATGAGTGTGTGTGCCCGCTGAGTCCTTGTTGCGCTTGAGTTGAGCTCAAGGCAGCAGGCGGTCAATTTGCCATTTCCTCCCACCTAAGATCTTTCACTCTTCTTCTTCTTCTGCTTCCTCATTTATCTCTCTTTCTCTCTCTCACTGCCTCACTGTCTCTGTCTTGCCAAAACCCTTTCAACAGCAGCAGCTGAGAAACTCAGACAGAGCCAGGAACGTGCCAACTCTGAATCTCTGTCTGAGTATGAATATCAAACAGGCTCACGAAAAAAAAATAAAATAAACAGGATCATCAAAAACGCAGGGAAGCGCTGAAAGATCATTCAAACAAAACAAAACAAAAGGGTTTTCATGTCGCGAGCCAAAGAGGCGCGTGTGCCAAGCGCGCAACTCTTCTCAGAGATAAATAATGAAATTTATCAAAAAAAAAAAAAAAAAAAAAAAACAAATAAAAATAAAATTCCACACATTTTGCCATAACTTTTACCTTTTTTTTTTTTTCTGTTTGATGTGATGATCCCCATGAACCTGGTGATCCTTGACATCATCTCTGATCGGTTAACAACCCCTAAGAAATCAACCCTTTTTTTTTGGCTGGCGACTGGCAGCATTGAAAACAAATTATTATCTGTCAGATTCATTTGCATTTCCGGATGCCCGCATACCAAAGAGCCGTCATAAAGGTCCTGACCAGAAATCATTCTAAGCATGCTCACCTTTTGACAGAGACAAACGTCAGCAGTTGCAACAGCAGCCGCCATAAAAAAAAAACAAAAAAATAAAATTGAAAGGGACACACGACTCCAAAAAAAGGAAGTCTCAAAGCAAAACTTTTCCTTTCCTTTTTTTTATTAAAAATTTCCTTTTTTTTTAAAGCATCAATTTAAATGCAGAAAACGTATTGGCAGGGCAGTTTATCGAGACGGGGTGGAGGGTAGTTTTTGTTTTTTTTTTTTGATGGTGACAGTTTAACACCTTGTTGCCCGCATGTGTGACATGTGGCCAACTGGCTAACCAAAACGATTAGGCCAGACTACGTGCTTGGGGTTTTCCTGGGAGTCCTTCTAAGAGCATCTGTGTCCTCCCCCCACCACCAACTTCGATTTATTAGTCAAAACCGTGGCAAATTCTTAAAAATAAAAAAAAACGCATCTGTTGCACCAAGGATAGTCATATGTGTGTCTCTGTATGTGTGTGTGTGTATTTGCAATAATTTTAAATTACCCAAAAATTGTACACTAAAATTACTCAAGGGTGAATGTGTTGTTGTTGTTGTTGTTATTTTCATGGGGAGGATGTCGGTTGTCGGTTGTCTTGTCAACCCTGGCAATATCCGCATTAACCGCAAATCCATAATCGACAATATCCTTCAGAAATTCTACCATATCCTCATTTGGGGGGGTTGGGGGGTGGGAAAGCTTCATAAACATAAACACATGGAACTGGGTCCTCACGTCTCCTTTCATTTCATCGAAAATGTGTGTGTGTGTGTGGTTATCACAATTTCCTCTGGCTGCACTGACGGCGGAAATAGTTGAATCATGTGTGTGTTTGCTCTACTCTTTCCAGAGATTAGCTTCTCCTTGCTTATATGTATTTTTTTTTTTTTTAATTATTTTAATGAAATTGCCCAGTCTGGGAAATTTCCTGGACTAAAATGAAATTCCTTGCTTTATGCGAAATAATTTGGTAAATAAAAACCCCTTTCGTCTCTTTCTCTCGTTTTGTTTGTACTTGCAGAGCCCAGCAATTATACCTGCTCCACATGCAAGACCCGTTACACATCCGCCTGGCGCCTCATCCAGCATGTCCAGCATTCGCATGGCGTGAAAATCTATGTGGAAAATGGTGGCACTTCCGTTGGCCTCACCGTGGCCACGCCGGCTGCCCTCAACAGTGCTGTAGTGGCGGCAGCTGCCGCTGCCAATGCCGTTGCCCACCACACGCCCAGCGTCAGTCCTGTGGGCGTGGTGAGTGCCCTGCCTCTGCATGCCCTCATGCAGGCCTCGCCCGTACCCAAGCGTAGCGGCAGTGCCAATAGCAGTGGCAGTGCCAGTGGCAATGCCAGTGCCAACACCAGTCTCAGCAGCTCCTCCAGTGCCGGTGGCAATGGCAATGCTGCTTCACCCAGCGCAGCCCAACAGCAGCAACAACAACAACAGCAGCAGCTGCTCCAGCAGCAGAGAGCCGTTGCCGAGCATCACAAGCAGCAGCAGCAACAGCAGCAGCAACAACAACAGCAGCAACAACAACAGCAGCAGCAGCAGCAGCAACAACAGCAAAGCCTAAGCTCAGCCATGGCAGCGGCTGCAGCCGGAATGAGGCATCATCCTTTGCTGGCGCCACCGGAGGCAATGCATGCGAATCCGTTCAATTTGCTGCGCATGCCATTGCCACCGGCTTTGGGCCAGAGTCCGGTAGTTCCTAGTGTGTCGCCGCTATTCAGCCGGCCACATCCCGATCATTATCGCATGGAGCAGCTGGTGTCGGAGCAATTCCGTCATCATGGCTTCAATTTGGCTGCAGCCGCTGTGGCCGCCCAGTTCAATGCCAATGGTGCTGGGGCCGGAACTGGAGCCGTCGGAGCCGGTGGGGCAGTGGCCGGTCAGGCCATTAGTAATGTTCCTACAGCCGGAGCCGAGCAGCGTCCACCCTCCACCAACAGCAGCAGCAGCAGCAGTCATCGTGGCTCGGTACCACCGGCTGCTCTGCCACCGCCTTCCCTCACCTCGCAACAGAATGCGGTGGCCGCTGTGGCAGCGGTGGCCAATCAGGCGGCGGCTGGCAACTTGAATTTGGAACCACAGCAGATGGATTTTTACTCGCAGCGATTGCGTCAGCTTGCGGGCACAACAAGCCCTGGAGCTGGCAACATTGTTAACTCGAGCTCGCCGAGTCCACGACAAAAGCAATCGCCGCATTTCGCGAGCCCCTCACCCTCTCAGCTACCTCCCACACCGGTGACCACCAACAGCATACGACCCCACTCGCTGACCCCGCCCGAAAAGGTCGATCATTTGCTGGCCAACAGTGAGAACGGTTCGCTCCACACCACGCCCCGTTCGGCCTCGACGCCGCCCTCGAAGCCGTCATCCCTGCAGGAAGCCAGCTGCTTTGCCTGCGGCTTCTGCGACAAAAAGTTTCGATTCGAGAACAATCTCATCATCCATCAGCGCACCCACACCGGCGAGAAGCCCTACAAGTGCACGGCCTGTGAGTTTGAGTGCTCTCACATCCAGAAGCTGATGAAGCACATGCGTGTCCATCGCAGTCCCCACGACCAGGAGGGGCACGATAATCAGGATGGCGGCAGCAATGCCGACTCCCTCGAGACCAACGAGGCCGACAACGAGGAGGATCCCAATGCCGACGAATCCGAACCGGAAGAGGATCTCGGTGATGAGGATGGCGATGTCCTCGACGAAGAGGACGACGAAGAGCTCGACGAGGCCGACGATGTCGACTACGAGGCCGAAGATCTCAGTGTCAATAACCGCATCGATGGCAAGAGCCAAAGTCCCAAGACCACCAGTTCGGGTGCCACCTCCCTCGTCGGCGAGCTAATGGACAAGTTCGGTCTCTCCAACATAGCCCAGTATTCGGAGGCCTACAAGCAGGCCCTGCAGGAATCCGGCAGTCTCAAGCACCTCACCGCAGGCAAGGAGGCCGCCGCTGCTGCCTCAGCCTCGGCTGCTGCCGCCGACAACAACAATCGCGGCGGTGGTACTCGCTCCCCCCTTGCCATGGGTGACAAGCTAAATGGCTTGCCCGTGGCTGCCCTGAGATTGCGCGACGAGTTCGCCAAGAACTGTTCCATGTTCCAGCAGCCGGCTCCCCAGGATGCGCCGTCCCAAGTGCCGCTCTTCAACCCCTTCCCCAATCCCTTCGAGCTAAGCAAGCGCATCAAAATGGACGGCGGCGACTGGTGGAGCATGTCCGCCCTCCATCGCAACGAGTCGCTCTTCGAGAACCTCAAGCTCAAGCCCCTTGGCCTGGGTGGCGCCAACTCCCTGCTCCAGGGTCCGCTGCTCAAAAAGGAGAGTCGCCAGCGCAACGACACCTGCGAGTTCTGCGGCAAGGTCTTCAAGAACTGCTCCAACCTCACTGTCCACCGACGCAGTCACACCGGCGAGAAGCCCTACAAGTGCGAGCTCTGCTCCTATGCCTGCGCCCAGAGCTCCAAGCTCACCCGTCACATGAAGACCCACGGCCGCACCGGCAAGGATGTCTACCGCTGTCGCTTCTGCGACATGCCCTTCAGTGTGCCCTCCACCCTCGAGAAGCACATGCGCAAGTGTGTGGTCAACCAGGGCAAGGCTGCTGCTGCCGCTGCCAATGCAGCCAATGCCGTGGCCGCTGCCCAGGCAGCCGCCGCTGCCCAACAGCTCGTGGCCGCCGGTCAGCAGCTTCCCGCCCAGGCCCAATTGTCTCCGCCCTGCGGTCTCGGCTCCTTTCCGCCCCAGTTCGGTGGCCACAATCTCTCCCTGCCCGGCAGTGTGAGCGGTGACAACGATTCGAATGCCTCGTCCAGCCTGCCCTCGCATCCGATATCGCTCAAGGAGGAGGCATGACTTTTTGGTAGCTGGAGCAGCGCCGGACCGCCGCCGCCCCCCCAAACGTCAGCCTCCATTACCCATCAGCATGCCATGCAGCTGCGAGGACCTCTGCCACCACCGCCACCGCCACCACCACCGCCGCCGACCTCAGCACCTCCATCGTCGACATCACAATCGCCGCATGCTCTCTCCCTCCACCAGCATCTCCATCATCATCCACATCAGCAGCACCAGCAGTTGGCCAGTCGCAGTCGCATCATGTCGCGAATCTTCTAAAGAAGCGAACACCCCAAAATCACGAAGCAAA
The DNA here is from genome assembly GCA_037075145.1 of Scaptodrosophila latifasciaeformis. Taxonomy (NCBI): domain Eukaryota; kingdom Metazoa; phylum Arthropoda; class Insecta; order Diptera; family Drosophilidae; genus Scaptodrosophila; species Scaptodrosophila latifasciaeformis. The sequence goes on from JBAMCM010000428.1 coordinate 872,150, forward strand.
CTACCCTTGTAAATACAAAAAAAACGCCTCGGCGTCCCAACTCACACTTGATATGCCCAGTTGAATAAACCCACGGTTATTACCCACACCCAGCCCTTGCCCCCTCTCTCTTTCTCTCTCTCTGTCACTGTCTCTCTCTCTCTCTCTCTCGATATGAGCCTTACTTGCTCTCTTTTTGTGTTTGCCCCGAAATCAAGTGAATCTTTGAAAAAGATAAAAACCAAAAGCAAACTGAACGGCACCTCAGACACCTGGACAGACCATCCTCTGCAGCCAACTCAATCCCCTCTCAATCCAAGCAGCTCCTGCAAGGCGACAAATGACCAGAGGCATTTAATACCAAAGCAATAACCGTTATGTAATATAATTTTAAAAAAACATTTTTTTTCCAAAAAAAAAAAAAATTTTTTTTTTTTTTTTTTACTAAAAAATTAAATAATTATAAAAAAAAAATAATTTAAAGAGACACTCAAAAAAATATTAAAAAAAAAAAAAGTAAATATAAAAATTAGTTTAAAGAGGAAAACATCAAATTTAGGAAAAAGGCCTCAAGGACCTTTGTCACACACACACACACACAGACACACACACAATTTCCAGTGTAATTTTTTTTAGGCCTAAGAAAATTTGTAAAATATATAAAAAATATAAAAAATTACAAAAAAAAAAAAAATATTACTCTTAAAACAAAAAAACACTTTAACAAAAAATCATTACAAATTAAGCAAAATCATAAAAAAAATAAACAAAACAAAAAAAATTTATATCATAATTTAATTTAATTTTTTTTTTTTTTTTTTTTTGTTAAAAATAAATTGATGTACATTTTTAGTAAATTAAAAAAAAAAAAAAAAAACTTGTATAAAGTGAAAACTAACCTTCCCCAATTTTTTTTATTATTATTCTAAAAATATATAAAAATAAATATAAATATGATTTTTTTTTATAATTTAAAGAATTTTTTTTTTATTGCCTAGTAAATAATTAAATTAAATGTAATTTAACTAAAAAAAACAAAAATAATAATCAAATTTTTTACATACATAAATAAATATTAAAACAAAAAAATAAATGTAAAGAATTTTTTTTTTTTTAACAATTTAGACTAAGGATGCAAAATGAAAAAGAAAAAAGAGGAGAAACTAAATAAATTGAAAAAACAAAGCAAAGAAAATACACAAAATAAACAAACTTATTTAAGGTTAAATGCGAACTTAGAAAACAACAACAACAACAACAAAAACAACAACCAATTTGTACGTAAAACTTCAAGTGGAAAAAAGCAATTAAATTTTTAACAAAAAACAAAAAAAAAAAAGCAGCCGAAAATAACAACAACAACAACAACTAGATTTAGAAGACTGAGGAACGAAACTTTTTTTTTTTTTTTTGTTTTCTTGATGAAAAAATAAAAAAAAAATAACAAAAACAGAAGAAGAAGAAGAAGAAAAAAAGTTGAAGCAAAAAAAGACGAAATCCTTTTTTGTTCAATTCTTTTTTTATTTTTGTGCGTTTTCCTGTTGATTTTGATTAATATTTAAAAATTGTTTCTAGTGGAAATTTTTTTACATTTTTTTTTTTTTTATAATTTTTTTTTTCTTATTGGTGAGCAAAATTCAAACAAAACGAAAACTAGTTTAAAATTTGTTTGTTTATTTTTGTGTTGGCAAATTCAAAAAAAAAAAAAAAAAATTATTACAAAAAAAAAAAAACTCTTTATTATAGCAACTCTAAATATTTGCTTGCTATAATAAAAATGTTTTTTTTTTAAATTTTTATTATTATTAAATATTTATTATGTAATCAGTTTTATTCAAGTTTATTGTGCATAATTTTAAAAATTATTCCAAAAATTTCAAACAAAATCGAAATCACTTCAAGTTTATTTTGTAAAATTATATTTAAAAAAAAAAAAAAAATTACAAAAACAAAACAACAACAATATAAAACGGAGCTACAACGCAATTGTGTTTCAGACAAAACAAGAGGAACTTAAATATATATAAAAAAAATATATATATATATAAATAATAAAGGTATATATTATATATATATATAAAAATATATAGTACATTAAAAACAAAAAAAAAAAAAAAAAAAAAAAACTAATAAAAATTAAATGAAAAAAAAATACAAAACAATTTTTTTCTTTTTTTGATTTTCTTATTTACACAGCAAAAAATAAAAATAAAAACACCAAAATTTGAAGTAAATAAAAAATTCAAATAGAACGCATGCAATTAAAAAAAAACAAAAAGATTTAGAAAATTTAAATAAGAAATTACAAAAAAAAAAAAACTTTATACTAAAAATAAAAAAAAGCCCACAAGAAAAACAAAAACCAAATCGTTGTAAATTGGCTAAAACAAAAAAAAAATTAACTATTAAAAAATGCGTAAATATTTGCAAAATTAAAAAAAAAAAAAACAAAATATTTTTCAAGTGTGTGTAATTTTTTGAAGGTAAACAATAATGAAAACAAATACAAAAACAAAAAAAAACTCAAAAGAACGTAAATTAATAATAATTTAAAGATAGTTGTCTGTGTTACAAAAATACAAAAAAAAAGAAAAAAAAAACAAAAAAAAAAATACATACAAATTGCAAAAAAAAAAAAAAATACACCAGAAATTTCATTCATTCCTATGAAGCGATCTTGCTATAAAAGTTTATGGCAACTACCGAGAAAAGTGATCAAGACAAAAAATTGCTGCATACTTTTTAGAGCAACAGGAAAGAAAATTAGAAAATTAGCCGCCAGGTGACGCTAATGAGCCATTTGCATAGAAAAAGGTAAGTAAGAAAAGAAACACCCACACACACACACATACATAGACAAGAAGAATCGTATAGAGGTGAGAAAGAGGCCACCACAGCACAGACGCACATATGTATATGTGAGCCATATGAGCAAACCCCCCCTAAACATGGGTCGTCATTGGCCAGTGGTCACCCATACACACACAGTGTCCACAACGCCTCAGACTCGACCAAACAGTGACCAATCCAAACGACTTGGGGCCCCCCAATTGGCGTGCGGAAACTTCAATTCGAATCTAACGACATGTGCCACATACGACAACTCATATGCTTGTCTGTGTCTGTGCCCAAACGCGCGCACACACACACACACACCGTCCATGTCCTGCGCAAAAAGTAAACGCCCGAAAATGCGAGACGCCAGCAGTAGCAGCAGCAGCAGCAGCAGTCACATTCACCGGCCATAGCAAAGCAGACGAGGACCAACGCGCAGCACATGTGTGCGCATTGCTCGCCTTCCTTCTGACCGCTCGTGGTCAATGCTGTCGACGCCAACGCTGACCGCTCTGTCAAAGCCAACAGAGCCGTCGGCATAGACAGCACCCAACAACCCCTGAATAACGCACGCAAGCCTTTTGATCAAACTTGTGCGAAGCCAACATGTTGGCCCGACTCAAATAAGCTCTTCAGCCTGGCCTCTTGGATTAAGACTTTCGCTTGTTTTCTAAATTTAATTTTTGTGTTTTTTTTTTTTTCTTTTCAATATTTTCTTATTTCAATTTTGAGGCACATCTTTTAATTTTATAAAAAAAAAAAAAATTAGTTTAATGATTTTTTAATTGAAAACTTGCAATTGTTTTGAATAATCTTCCAGGGTTTTTTAAGTTTTTTTTTTTATATAAATTTTTTCTATAATCAATTCTCTTAGGGATATAAATTTTTTGAAATATTTTTTTTATAATTAAAAAAAAGAAAAGAAATTGTTTTCCAAAATGATTATTTTTCTTTTTTTTATAGAAACTCTGGCTTCACTCTGGAGATTTTGAAATGAATAAAACCAACTTTATTATATTATTTTATTTATGCATAAACTTAAGACCTGCCAGACGATTTCAGCCCCAGACTCAGGGAAATGGAAAGGTCCAGATCGGTGGAAAGGGGTTTTGGGCAATGTTGAGACTATGAATTTTTGGTTGGAACTTTGGATATATCTGGATAATTGGCATTGTACGCGAGCAGCAACTAATTCAACTGTATATGTACTGATTATAAAAATACATACGAAGAGCAATGGGAGCATATAAGGGTGAAAAGTTTTAGTCCTTAATGCCTTATAGAGAGATTCTTTTCTGATGATAAATTAATTTATTATGTTCGAATTGAAGCACTCGCTTTGCTGGCATTACAGAGCCACCAATGTGAGACCAGTGAGCGAGAGAGACGGACACTCTGTCTGGGTGGCAGCAGTTCCAAGGAAAGGATATGTTATGTATGTGTGTGTGTGTGTGTGTGTGTGGCAGGCTGTGTTAATTTCAACCCCATAGGCAAAGAGTATGTGTGGGAATAATGAACGACACCATCTGACCACTTGAATAATTTCAAAGTGGTAGGCGTTGGAAACGGAACGGGTGGGCAATGCTTTAATTGAGACCTTTTTGGAATATGGCGACAGAACGTTGGTCCACACAGTCCAGTGAGTGCAAACAACCCGTTAAGGAATCATTAAGCCAAAACAACATGGCGGCCAATTCCCACCAGCCTACTGACCAAAGACCAAAGACCACTTTTATTCCATCAATAATTAAAAAAAAAAAAAAACAAAACAATTACAATTAAACAAAAAACAATAATAAAAAATAAATAAATCAGTAAATTAAATAAAGAGAAGACCGGCGCCAAAGCCATTGCCATGGCCAAGGCGGCAGTGGGTGAAAACTTACACTCCACTCTGACTTTGCGGGGGAAGTTCTTTCACTTATATACACAAATATCCTTCTTTTTCCTATTTTATTTGCTGACTGCTTCTTGAAAACCCGGAAAGCAAAGAAAGTCAAAGAACAAATATCTCTGCCCCACACATACACACATACACACTCGGTCACATGCGTGTGGAGAAGGTAGGCCAGCAAAAGAGAGTGGGGGGCGGAAAAAAAAGAAGACGAAAACCTGCACAAGATGAAGTAGAAAGTCTGAAAAAGGATGCAACCAGGACGACCCGGACGCAAACGCGCACGCCAACACGGACACAGGAACCAGAAGACCGGCAATGGTAACGGCAACGGCAACGGCAATAGAAACGGAGCCAGCACAAATGTATGAGGCGAATAACAACAAAGCACACACACACACAGACACAGAGACACATGGACAAGGCCCGGCAAAGGTGCGCCTGCCAGAGATGAGCTCGTGAAAGCAATTTTTCTTCGCCAGGTGTGAAGATTTTGTTCCATTCTACGTCGGTCAGAAAAAAGTTATTTTCTTTGTTGGATCAGCTGACTTGATGCTTGAAGAGTTGCCATCGATAATTATCGATCAATAAGCCCGTCAGCTGCAAATGGTCAGATCTAATTCTAAGAATTATACAAAAGTAAAAAGTAAAACGTAAAATAAAAATACTTGAATTATATACAAAAAGCCATAAGAGTGCTAAAATTATTTGCCATATAATTGGGAATATAATTGCAAAAACAGGCAAGTATGTTGAGATATTTGAATGTGTTTAAAGATAACAAAGACTACCCCAAAAGAATCTCTCTCAAATATAATCAGATCTATTCCAGGTATTATGTGAAATTTCATCAGCTTGGCTTTATCAATTGGAACAGGCGAAAGACAGCTCCTCCATCAGAGATCTTTAAAAGGCTAAGAGGCATTTGGAATTGGTAAAACATGGTTCTTTATCATGTATATAGAAAACCTTGAGGAATAAGTTCTTTTCTTTGCTCTTTCCATATTGCTAGCAATTGGAACAGGCGGAAGACAGGTCGACATCATATAAATTCAAAGTGGAAACCTTGGGAAACTATTTGAAATATACAGCTATATTCGTATAGGGAACCCTGACGGAATTAGTTAGCTTTCTTTCTCTTTCCAAATTGCCATCATTTGGAACAGGCAAAAGACAGATCCTCTTAAGATATATTCGAAAAGGTAAAACCTCCAGAGCAATTACTTCTCTCATTACAGTATTCATTTGCTATAATTTGAAACAGTTCCCCATCATCAGTATTTCTCGCTTTACACTTTTAATAACGATATTATTTGGAATAGGTATCAGACTGCTCCTCATCAGCTATATTCGTATAGGGAACCCCGAGGAGTTAGTTGTCTTTCTTTGCTCTTTCCATATTGCTAGCAATTGGAACAGACGGAAGACAGGTCGACATCATAGAAAGTCAAAGTGGAAACCTTGGGGATTTATTTCCCTTTTTTAGCTCTTTTCATATAGCTATCACTTGGAATATACAAATAACAGTTCCTCATCAGCTATATTCGAATAGGGAACACTGACGAATTAGTTATTTTTCTTTGCTCTTTCCATATTGCCATCATTTGGAACAGGCAAAAGACAGATCCTCTTAAGATATATTCGAAAAGGTAAAGCGTCCTAAGCAATTACTTCTGTCTTTATAGTATTCATTTGATATAATTTGAAACAGGTAGAAGACAGTTCCCCATCAAGGAAATGGAAAAGTCTCCCGTGAAAGTATTTCTCGCTTTACACCTATCATTTGGAAATGGTAAAAGACTGCTCCTCATCAGTTATATTCGTACAGGAAACTTTGTGGAATTAGTTATCTGTTTCAGGCATAAAACAGTTCCACCTCATAAATATATCAAAGTGGAAACCTTGGGGAATTATTTCCCTTTTTTAGCTCTTTCCATATAGCTATCACTTGGAATATACCACTGACAGTTCCTCATCAGATATATTGGTCAGAGAAGCCTTGAGGAATAAGCTCTCTCCTTATGTTCTTTCCATATTGCTATTACTTGGAACAGGCAAAAGGCAGATCCTCCGAAAAATATATTCGAAAAGGCAGTCGTCATCAGATATATTCGCAAAAAGGAAACTCTGTGCTATATACATATATTCTCACTTTTTCCGCTTTCCATTTGGCTTTATATTTAATAATTTTCTTTTGGTTAATTAAAAAAGGAGTCAATAGAAATTCACGATTTTTGGTTGCACATCTCTAATACAGCCTGAGGCGACCAATATAAGAACACTTACAGACAAACATATATGGCCTGATGTATATAGAGAAAAGCCTGGTCCATATATGCTTGGGTGTTTGTACGTGTGGTTCTGTGTGTGTGTATGTGTGTATATATCCTGACTGGATATCGTGCTCTAGAGACCAAATGGAAACTTAAGCCTTTCTTTTGTGCCAGCTAAGGACACTCATACTGTCCATGAACCTTTGTGGCGCTTTCGCTGTGGATCTCTTCCCCCCCTTCTACTCCTACCCCCACATTGTTGTTGTTGTTGCTGTTGTTTTTCTTCTTCTTCTGTATCTTTCAATCTTCTGCATTCTCTTCTCAACACCAAATGTATCTAGTATTGTATTTGAGGGTGTGTGTGTGTGCGTGTGTGTGAGTCTGTCTGCCTGCTAGACAGAGAGAAGTCTTCTCAATGCATCCTTTTTGGCGCGCGCAAAATTTTTCGTCTTGTTGTTCGTCTGCCGACCAACCGAACGACCAAATGCATGTGCGTGTGTGTGTGTGTGTGTTTTAAAATAGCGTGTGGAGTGCACTGTCCTTACATTGTATTCCACACACAAACACATAGCAACAGGATACCGCACACTTGCTCACTGGTTCGTTAATAAGAACCCCAAGGCCCAGCAAGCCCATGGCTATCCCTGCTTCAAAAACTGCAATCCCTCCCTACCTCTACCTCTTCACCCCGCTACCTTTTCTTTTCTCTGCTTCTGCCTAGCCCCCTCACAACTCACTCCGAACACTCGGGCAAAAATGCATGCCGCTGTCCAGAGCACATGCAAAAAAAAAAACAAAAACAAAAAACCAGCACAGAAAAACAAAAAAGAAAAAGAAGAAAAAAATAATGAATAAAAGAATCATTAAGCCGGCAAGTGTGTGCGACGGCAACGTGTATATCTGAGCGTGTGTGTGTGTGGGTGTGGGTGAAGCGTGGATTGCGGTGGCTCCTCTCGGCCGGTCCCTGAGCAGAGTCCACTCTGGCATCCACTCGCGCTTGCCGCTTGGCTGACATTCAATGACTTTTCTAACTTTTCACCGAGGGTTTCACTTGCTTTACCCTTTGTTATGGCCACGGTATGCTCAACTGTTCTTTCTATGCATTTTCCAGTCGAGCTTCACTCAGGTGGCTCCTATTGCCAACCCTCTCACTCCGGGGAATTTTCATTTGTCCAGTTTACTCAAAGGACTCATTCCCTTTTGAGCTTACCACTTTCAAAGTTTCTAATAGGCAAATAAGAAACAAAGGTATTACAATTCCGAATCGGTTTTTAAATTAGTCAAATTCCGAGGTTCTCATTAAATAATTAAGCAAAAAATTATGGATAATTTGCATCCGATACTTCAGCCTATTCAACGTTTTGTGATGACCATGCTGATTATATTCTTAGATCCACTTAAAACATTTCAATGAAATCAAATTCAATTCTAATTTTAATACTTCATTTATTTAGCTGAAAAGCCCCTAGAAATGAAGTCCCAAGACATAAAGAATTTAGAAACTGGGAGAATCCCAGGAAATCCCAGAATAAACGGAAACTATGACTTACTAAGAGAAGAAGAGAGAAGAAGGATTCACTTATCCTTAATAATGTAATAAAAAATATATATAATAATAATAAAATAGAAGAAGAATGTTACCAATCCTTTAATGTTGCAATTAAATTCCATCAGAAATGTTTTCAAAATTATTAAAATATAAAAAGAAAAACGGAGCTTCTCCAGCAATGAAGAAAGAAGCCGAGGACTTATCTCTTAATATTAAATAAAAAATAAAAAAAACTAAAATAAAGAAGAATGTTACCAATGCTTTAATGTTGCGATTAAATTCCATCAGAAATGTTTTCAAAATTATTAAAATATAAAAAGAAAAACGGAGCTTCTCCAGCAATGAAGAAAGAAGCCAAGGACTTATCTCTTAATATTAAATAAAAAATAAAAAAAACTAAAATAAAGAAGAATGTTACCAATGCTTTAATGTTGCGATTAAATTCCATTGTTAATGTTTTCAAAGTAATCCTTAATTCTTCAATTTAAAACTATTAAAATAATAAATAAGCTACACCAATTATCTAAGAAAAATTTAAAAAAAAAAAAAAATCTGACCTCCCAAGATGGGCATTTTTTTAATAATATTATAGTAACAAAATAAAGAAGAATGTTATTAATGTTTTCAAAGTAATTGAAAATTATTAAAGTTAAAATAAAAAATTGAACGTCTACAGCGATGAGGACGGAAGCCGAGGACTTATCTCTGAATATTAAATAATAAAAAAAACTAAAATAAAGAAGAATGTTACCAATGCTTTAATGTTGCGATTAAATTCGATTGTTAATGTTTTCAAAATAATTCAAATAAAAATATTTTCATAATAAACAAAATAAAATGTAATTAGAAGACCAGTTAACGACCGTGATGAAATAAGACAATTGCAGCTCTGGTTACTCTCAAATGGAAGCATGAAAGCAAAGTTGCAAATTAAATCAAATGCAAATCATAAAAAAAAAAAATAAAATATATAAATAGGAAACACAGGTAAAAGTCAACTAAAAAGAGTGCAGAATAAGAACTCCAAAACGAAACCAAACTAAAACGATTGCAAGCACAAATAAAAATATATTTCTTAATAAATAAAAAGTGTTCAATCAGAGATGTTTCCACTCCGATTGACGAAATAAGAATGTTCTGAAATTGTCAATGTAAAAATATAAATGAAAAATAATCTGTCAGTCCAGGCCTACTTTCTTTTCAGAAAAAGTGAGAAAAAGTTCACCAAAAATTATCGATACACCTTCACAATGCAACCTTGCTGTTGTCTGAGCAACCCTGTTGCGTGTTTCATGACTTGCAAAAAAAATATATATATATATATATTGAAAAAAATTCTTAAACTTTAAAATACTTTAATCAATTTAATCTAATATAGTCTGACCATCTCTGAGAGAATCCATCGTTGTAATAAAAGTCTGCTTCAAGACTCAGTGAAAGAAAGACTTTGGGGCTGGGGAAATCTATTTTCAGCTTACGGAATTGAAAGCATTTTGGACTGTGCTCAGCATTAAGACTTCTGCGGCCAAGAGACCAGGGGGCTTTGCTTTTTGCTTGGCTCCTTTGGGGTTGAGATTTGCCTGACTAAGTGGCAACTTTTAATTAAAAATTAAAATCGTAGTGAGCTTTCTTTTTACCCCTTTTAATTTCATTTTGACATAGGCCAAAATTTATATGCTGCGTGCCAAAACATGTTGTCATTTTGATTACAATTTGTCAAAGAGTTCAGCATTGCAACACGTCGCCTGAGAGTCCGAATATGCTCCAGACTCGGTGAGTTAATGATGGACAAATAGTGAGCCTGGCCAATTATCTGAGTCACTTGAAAATTCTTGCAAAAGTCCTTGTAGCCCAACAAATGGTTCAACATGCTTAGGAATTCTTAGCAAATTTTTGTCCCCAAATCAATTCAAAGTTCCTGCATTCTGTTGAATTTCTCTTAAATTAAGCAGAACATCTATTCAAATTTAAATCCATTAACAAAGCTCATTTAAAGAGAGAGAGAGTGAGACCCTTTCAACTGCTTTTGACCCTAGCAGGGACCAGGTCAATTTAGGTGTAAAAATGACTGAATAAAAAACTAGTTTTTATCCAACTAAAAAGACAGAAATTATGCCAGCATCCCAAGAGTTCAACAGGGTCAATTGGTCCAGAGTGAAATGCTGACAAAGAGGCCAACCATGAAACTGACCAAAATGGACACACGAAACTTGCTGGACCAGTCGATTATGCCCTGGCCCAGGGTCAACCCAGATGCTTTGACTTGCCTGATGATGCTGTGAATAAAAATATCAAACAAAAAAAAAAAAAACAAAAAAACGACAGAGTATTTTTGCCCTTTTCCATAGGAAATAAACAGACTCACACCAGGACCAATCAACCCCCTTAGGCTCTTTGCTCAGCCTTGTGGTTTCCTATTTGCTTGTGTATGCGTGTGTGTTCTCTAATGTCGCACTATTTATTAGCCTGAGGATTAATAAATTTATTTGGTCACCGTCTTAATGAAATCAGCAACAAGGCATTACGGAAGCCATTTAAGAACTAGGAGGAGGTGTTGGGTATGTGGTTGGGGTTTTCTTATAGATTTCTGGTAAGCTGGGCATTTTTCGACTCTGGCCTGGCTCATGTTTTGGGCATATTCAATCTGCTCGAAATCAGTCCAGGCACGAATATGTGCGGATAAGTGTGAGTATGTTTATCCTGGCCTAGGCTGGCCCATCTTGGCCTGGTCTGGCCTGGCCTGGTCTGGCGCTGTGCGCCGCAGGGGCAGCCCCATGTGTGTTTGTTTGTGTTTTTGACGTAACGCCAGGAGATATGTATCTCCACTCGCACACACACACACACACATCCATGAGCAAATAGTCAGTCACTCGTCCAGCCTTGCCGTCACTCAGTCAGTCAGTCAGGCAGGCAGGCAGGCAGGCAGGCAACCAGCTCAGTCAAATGAATCCAAGCAAGCAGCAGGCGACTGACAGGCTCAGGCCATGAGGGGACAGACAGTCAGACAGAAAGGCCGGTTGAGTGAGGGGGGGGGGGGGGGGGCAGTCCTGGCCTGCCTGAACTCAGACTAAAACTCAGATTCAAATTGAGATTCAGTAGCTCACAAGTTGCCAATTTGCCTTTTTGAATTTACGCATAGCTAAAAGTATCCTTTCGGAAACCACAAATATTTACCCAGCTCAAGGCTCAGGTCTGCGGTTGGTGGCCGACTGACGTCCCCAGGTCTCCATCCTGAGCCTTTGCCACTCCCATCCATCACACCCAACCAAAAAACTTACTGAGACGCCAAGGACCAACAACACGAGTCGTGGTCTTGCTTCTGGCCGTGGTCCGTGGTCCGTGGTCGTTGTCCTGTGCTTCTGCCATCCTAGTTGCTGCTTTGGCTGTCCTACCCCGAGGCAAGCTGCTGCCGCTGGCTGCTCACTGCCGGTTGGCTGACTGGCTGGGTTCACTTAGTTTGCTGGTGGTAATTTTCAAAATCTGTCGGACCATCATTTTCAATCTCATGGCCCTTGAGTTGCCCGCTCCAAAACAGGCGCTCACCGCAACCGAAAAAGCCCTCGACCAGAACTTATTTTTCCATCTGACACTAGCCAACTTAGACCAATACTCATATTTACACCATATGAACACACACACATACAAACAGAGGTATACGCACACACCACTTTGGGTTGGCAGACATGAGTGTGTTTGTGTGTGTGTAAGGACTTTCTAAAATAAGATTAAAAACGGTAAATTCCTGCAAGGGTTTGTTCTCTCTGCTACTTTCCATTCTCAATTCCTTCCTTCTTTTTGGTTAGTCCGCAAGTCCGTTCATCCGTTCGTTCGTTCGTTCGTTAGTTTGGCTAAGAGTAATGAATGCGGTTTCTGCCCAAAGTCAAATTTTAGAAAGTGTTTTATTTGACTAGGTTATACATATGCCAGCCCATTCCCCCTCCCAAAAAAAACACACACACGCACACACTTTGGCATCATCCACTTCATCTATCTGGACTAACCCCCTTCAGACCCAATATCAGCTATATGTTATATATTTGGCTAACACACCCTTCCAATATATAAAAAGAACTAAAAAAGAAAAAACAAATGAAAGCTTGCCACTTGGACTTTAACTTAATTACTCAAATGGTTAATGCAGATTCATAAATCACAAAAGAAATTCGTGAAATTAAATAAAAGGCTTCACAATTAATTGAAAGATAATACAAAATCTATCTAATCTATTTTATTTCAATAAATATAGCCAGGCAAATGGAACTTCCACGAGAACTCTCAAAATGGACTAAATATCTGAACTGAATATAAAGATTTAGATACCAAGGTTCCTGTGATCTTCAGTATCTCTGATAAATCTTAAGGAATCCTGAAACAAGCCTCAAGTCGAAGGTTATGCCTGATGCTGGCAAATTGTGCATCTGAAAACCGATGATATCCAAATAGTACAGATTTTTTTTTTAGGGTCTCAAAGCGCACAAAAGGTATTTCAGAATATATATATCAAAGATAATAGAAGTTTATAGTATATCAAATAAAAGCCATGCTTCAGGTATTCACAGCTAGAATGATATAAATAAAAATATTAACCTGATCCTATAGTTCATAGATTATTTAAATGAATAGCTCAATGCAGCAAAATCTTATGAACTTTTGAAAATTTTTTTAACTAGAGAAGGCGATATAGACATGAGTGTCTGTCCTTCTGGTTTCATTTATGAAACTGGGTATATATAGCCAGCCGTCTTATACACATAGGCTGCACATTTGTCGAAACTTGCCAGATCAGGTTATTATAGTCTATAGGAATGACTCCCACAATTTTTTAACCGATCTCTCTTTTAAAATTGGGTTACAGGGCTTTAACTGAGAATTACACCTACATGCCAAATTTACTCGAAACTGGCAAATAGGATTTTAAAGTGGCAAATCTAAAAGCGATGCTCTCAGTTATGTAGACGATATGGTACCAAAAATACTGTCATCAAATGGTCACATCTCCGTCTTATCTCTCGATTTTAATAGAATTGGTCCCAAAATAATAAAATGTCCGACGTCGACATACTAGCAAATGGGAGGCTCCCCTATCCATTATATTGTTTCTCATCGCTTATCATATAATTTCACTTCAAAAGAATATGAGGTTCAATATGGAATTATGTAATGATATAGAATGCTGTTAATACTCAAATGCTTATAAAATAAATAATATGCAAAAACACAACGACTCAAAATACTATCAGGATACCAAAAGAAATAGGCTCAAAATATTTAGTTACCTAAAACATAATGATCTGCGAAAACTAAACCAAATTATTTTAAGTTTGCGCTTAGGACACATAACACTAATAACCACATCAACATTATATTGCTATTGATAGGTAAATTCTTTTAAATTCTATAACAGAAATCAAATTCTATATCAGATGCATTAAGATGCAAATTCTTTGATAGCGTCACTAGTATTTTCAAAATGAATTGAATGCCTAAAGCAAACTAAGCTATACTACGAAATTTAAACAATATTTAATATTTAAATATATATATAATTGTTTATAGAATTGCCAGGCTAGATGCTCGTACAACGATGAATCGAGAGCCGGACAGTAGAGTGGCAATATCAAAGTTCCAAGACGAGATCTAAGTGGCTAGGTAACAAAATACTCGAAGCTTACGACATTGGAAAAATTTTTGAGAACTCTCTGATGGGACTCTGATGGACTGTCCTGATTCCTCACCGGGCCGGCCTTTGACCTTCTCCAAGTCTAGATTAAATATCCTTTGATTACTATATGTTGGGAGTAGTTGAGATAACGGTCAACTCATTAAGGATGCTCTCAAGACAACAATCATTTCTGGTTTAATATTCCTTTTCTGTATGGGTTGTAATATATTGGCTTATATACTGAATAGTAAATATTCATCGTTTTGATTACTTAAGACTTAAATTATCCTCTCAAAGTGATTCCTATCTTTCGTCTTCACTCGTTTCACTAAGCGTCTTTCGATTCAACTGCCTCTGTTCAACTCTTGTATCCCATCGGGAAGATATTGCCAGATCATTTATACATTAACTATATGTATATATATAGTCTTGCACGAGGTTTTAGCACCAAATATGTATTTGGGGTAAGAAATCTATGGAAGCTATATGACCTAAATAAATAAATAAATCTTCGAATGCCTTATGAAAATTCAAAAATATTTTCCATCGAAATATAAAACAATTTCTATTTTCTATTAACCACTTGACTTTATGTCTTGCCTAATCTAATGAAAATATTTAATAGTTTGGAAAATATTTTAGGATTAAAATAAAAAACAAAAAATTAGGCCACCTAAAAAACATAGAGCCGTAGTCTCTCCAAGTCAAGGTTTTTGGATTATATGTATGTAGTCTAGACTGAAATCTTCACATCATCACATAATGGGCATTTAAAGTTTGAATATTTTGAAAGATTTTCACCAAGGTTCAATAGCCAAATCGCAAGGCATTTAAACATTTTGTTCACATTTATGCAACTCATTTTTGATTTACGATTGAAGCTAATGGGTTGGTCGGCTTAGAGGCACCAAAAACGAGCACGTACATGCCACAAGCTGCTTTCCAGGCAGCCCGGGATACGGCAAGGTCGCGAGTGCTAACCTTTAATCTCTGCGTGCGTGCCCGCCTGGGCGAGTTGCGAACACATTCGCCATATACAGGCAATAGTATTCGCTGTTCCCGCCATTGCCAGCTGAATCAACCGTACCAAACGTGCAATGTTTTAAAACATTCAGACGGAAAGTATAGCGGCCCGGCCAAAAAATGGGTGGGTACCTCCGCCTTGGGTGCGGGACCCGGTGGACAAAAATGGGAAACTAGTTTATTCAAGGGTTGCAAAATGCCCAAAAAGCCCAAGGTATACGCTTTCACATCCCCGAAACTTCTCGGCAAATTATCAAAGGCCAGCTTTGTAGCTGACCGGACGACCAGCGGCCAACTTGGACTTATCTATAGAGTCCGAGGTGGATGAGCCAGCCAGCCAGCCAGCCAGCCAGCCTTGGCCCGTTGTGTGTAAATATTTTGAGGCACGCGTGTGTTTCTTGCTCTCATTATAAAGTTTAGCAATCAACCCTAAATTCAGAATGCTCATGATAACATTTGAATAAATACTTGCTTCGACATATGTAAATCATTTAATTAGACTACCGATATTTTCCATATTTTGGATCTTATGAAACAAAAAAAAAATATATATATATATTTATAGCGCAAAACCACTAAAAAACCAGAAGAAAACGAGAGTTAACTCAAGTCTGAAATATTTTTTAACAATAAAAGAAAAATTCAAATAATTTTAATTTTAGATTATAGCCGAAATATTTTAGAAGGCAATTGATCTTATGAAACGAAAAAATAATATTTGAAATAATAAAAATTTAATTAGACTACCGATTTTTGGTTGCCATATATTCCATATTGAAGCAAAAAAAATGATATTTTAAGCGCAAAACCACTAAAAAACCAGAAGAAAACGAGAGTTAACTCAAGTCTGAAATATTTTTTAACAGTAAAAGAAAACTTTAAATAATTTTAATTTAAGATTATAGAAAAACAAATAAATAAATATTTCAATGAATAAATTTAAAAATAATTAAAATACGAATACGACAGAGAAACCAGAGGAAAAAAATTGATATTATTGAATAAAAAAATAATTAAAAATAATAATAAAAATTTTGATGTTCACAATATGAAGACGAAACGTTGACTAAACAATTCTGGACTAAAGCAAATAATCATTTGGTTGAGAAGTAAAAAGCAAGGCCTACTAAGATGACGATATGAGAAACTGAATGACTGGCCAAACATCTTGACATCAGCATATATATATATAGATATATATAGTGCAGTGTATGCACGCTTATTTCAATTTTTGGGAATGTTCATTTATTATTCGTTCCGATTCAATTTCAGTGTGTACAATTTTATTAATATTAATAATAATACTCAGTATTTAAACTAAATATTATGATAATATGATTAAATTTATAAATTCGTTGGAAACTTAAATTTTACTTAACTACTTTGCCATCTACTCGTTGTCTTAATTTCATGATATTCTTTTCTTGTGGATCTGATTCCTTTATTCGTTCCGATTCAATTTCAGTGTGTACTTTAATTAATAATAATAATAATAATACTTATCGACTGAATATAAAATATGTTTGATAACTATTGAATATCCATCATATAGATATATGTATAATTCATATATTATAGCCACTGCACACGCACATAGAGACAGAGAGACCAGCTCAGATGGACGCTTAGATAGGTAGACAGACAGACAGACAGACAGACAGGCAGACATGACAAAGCAAGGCAAAGTTAGATGAAGGAGCAGGCGTAGACAAGCCATAAATACGAATATATATATAAACACACCCACACACACAATCACACCTATAGAGAATTGCATGAAATGGATGCGCTCCATAATGGCGTCGGCAGCGGGTGGATTTACGGCTGGATGGCCCGTTGGCAGCCCAACAGCAAAAGCACTCGCCAGGGCAGCATTGCCTGGTGGTGTTTGCTTGCCGCCAGCAGTATAACCCTTTTCAACGGTCGAGTCACACACACACACATAGAGAGATAGACAAACATATAGAGATGTGGGCCTTAAGTTGTGTTGGTCGGTTGGTCTTGCTTGTCCTTGGGCCTTTCGCCCACTATAGTATGTATGGCTGACTCGGTTGTGGCTATGGCTATGGCAGTGACAGTGGCAGTGGCAGTGCGCCTGCCTGTCCGCCATCAACCCGACAATGCTGGGAAAATATCCACCTAAAAAACCCATCTCATTAAAAGATTCTGACCATTTGAAAGCGAATTTAACCTTTTGTTCTCTCGATACGAAAGCATTGCGAGTCAGCCATGTGGATCTACAGACATGGCGTACTCATGTGACATGGCTTTGTGTGTGAGTGTGAAGCGCACAAAAATAAGCTTGCAAAAAATAAGCAAAAGAATACGAAGAAGAAGCAGAACAAAAACTTTTCTTTCTCTTTCTTTATATATGACGATTTATTTCCACATATACTATATGCGTGTGTGTGTGTGTAAAAAGAGTTGAGCAAAGCTAAAAGAAAAGGTGGTACAAGAGGCCGAGCAGAAACTGATGGAGCTATGAGCATGAGTATGGTGAGTGGGTGAGGGGGTAAGGGGTAAGTAGAGGCAGGTGGGTGCGGTGTAATATGAGGAAAGCCAACACACGTCGCCTTTTGTATTTTCATTTGGCTTTGGCATCTCGTTTTGGCTTCTAATTGTTGTCCTTGTTGTTGTCACCCGATGTCAACCATTTGCCAAGGGATTCATTTTATGCTCATATATACGGATATACACATGGGTAGGTGTGTGTGCCAGCCTTAGAATGTGTGCGTGTGTGTATTGGGTGTAAATTAATTTGAGACCACTCGAAAAATTATTTAAATATGTGGAATCTTGCTAAGGATAAATAAAAACCCAACAACAGCACCCAAAAAAAAGGAAAAGTATTCTAAACAAATCACAAACAGAAATTTTTGACATTCTTTTGTTTTATGTCTAGACTTTTGAAATATTTTAAGGTTGATGGGCTTCTTTTTTGAGGGGGTTGCAAAAAAAAATGAGGAAAACACAAAGCTTCTTGATCATCGAAAATATAAAGTAACATTGCGATCATTTCGACATTCATTTCAATTATCTTTCTTTTGGGCATGTCGAAACATGTTTGAAGGAAATTAAGGGTTTACTAATCGGCAGCTATATAGAGCCATAACAACTTCTTGAGAATCTCTGAAGGGGCTCACCCCAGCCAAGAAATAATGCAGCAATAGATCCATGTGGGACTGTAGCATTTGTAAAGTACTTCAGATTTATAGGGGAAGCTCTAAATCATATCAGGAGTTATAATAATACTATCTGAGTTGAAGTTCTTTATCATCGCCATAAATTTCAATAATAAGGACCACAGAACTGGAAGGAACAAGAAGGCTTCAATGTGCCCAAGACCAGAGACTCTATTCATAGTTTTATTTTTTCCTAAATATTTGAGTCGAAGTTCTTTATAATCGCCATAAATTTCAATAATAAGGACCACAGAACTGGTAATAATTAAAGGAACAAGAAGGCTTCAATGTGCCGAAGACCAGAGACTTTATTCACAGTTTTATTTTTTCCTAGATAAGCAAGAACTGGGTGAGTGAGAAAACTCCACAAGTGAAAATCCGATTGTGGTCCCTTGAACTCTCGCTTATCCAGTTTCGACTGTCGATATAACTCTAAAACCTATTTGGTTCTATGTAAATGATGTTGAAGTTCGAGCTATAAGGTTTTCAAGATTCTAATCAGTTTGAGGTTGGTCTCTTATACCATTCCAAATATCGCTTAATAATAAAGCATTCTGATTCTATTAAAATTAATGCTAGCAATCTGTTTCGATGAGCTTATAATTTTTATATAGAAAAAAAAACTGACTAGTCCTTTCGTTCCTTTAGTGCTACAGACTAGTCTCTCTTAGTCTCGGGTCTCCGACCTTTTCCTTCAGTTGATCAGGAAAAAGATACTTTACTCTCCCCATCAAATATATTTTTATAAATTCCAAATTGCTTTGATCAGAATTACTTGGAAAAAAATTTGTTTGATACCACACTATTCGTCTCTTTTCTTCAAACCTCAGTTCTCCCTTTCTGGCACTCTCTAGTCTCTAGTCAGATTTCAATAGATGGTAAATTAAGGGTGGCAAACTAGCAACGATCCTCAATCAACCCTTAAAAGTAATTGTGAAAAACTCTCTATTGGTCAAAAAAGAATTCTGATCAGATCGGGGTGTGGACATTTTATAAATATTTTCGTTTCAATACTTTTGGAAGCAACTGTAGTTCCTTTTTTTTGGATTTAGGAATTAAATTCCGATCACTGCATTCCCTGCCAGTCTAAGATATTCCTTGGCCTAGTTGGCTGTGTTTTTGCGGCGTAACTCGTAACGGAATTTATTGATTAAATAAGACTAAACAAAATGTGATATTTGGATCTCAACTCTATCCTATATGTAGGTATGCAAATAAGAATCTTTGGTACTTAGCTGATTAGGGAAAGTGAAAGTATGAAAACTGTACTTACACGAAGCTTGTGACAAAGGGAACTAAAATGATAGTGACTTTTTTTTAATTCCTAGAAAGCCTTTAATTTCAAATTCTCTCTTCTGTAAAATATCCCTTATTGCCTTTGATCAAGACAAGACAAATTATGATGTACCAGAAAAGAAAAGGGGTACCATTTATAATGAATTTGAACTCGACTGACCAGCAAAGACTTGGACGGCAGTTTCATCACTCTGATGATGACCAGCAAAATGACCAAAGATCTGGCACACGATGACTTCTTAACCCCCTCAAAAAAAAATTTAAAAGTAAAGAAAAAGAAAGAAGAAGAAAAAAACAAGACAGATTTCCCGCCGGCAAATAATAAGGGTAAGATTTGCATCTCAAATCAAAAAGTAACCCCAAGATTTGTACCTTTGACCAGTTCAGCCTTGAAAGACTGGACAATTTCTGAGAAATTCAAACTCGTTTGAATCAAAAGGTCCTTGAGTAGAGAGACTACGGTCAAGCCAACTGACTTGGTCAGGTTAAAAGCCAGAACCCCAATTAGGCAAATGTTTCCGCAACAAATCAAGGAAAAGTGAGAAAATGAATTTGTGGAAAACTGTGGAAAATGCTTACCAAAAAATGATTGATTTGTTTTTTGATTTTTTGTTTTTGCCTTGACAAAGCAAATGGACAATTGGGCAGAACAAGCAGCGCCCGCCAAAGGGGGTGAAAGGGTGAGGACTCCAATGAAATTAATCATATTTGTCTATGAAAACTTTACGCTGACACTGACAGAAATTCTGACACAGTCGTCGTTTCGGCATTTTGATATCAAATTTCACCCACACCACACGAAACCAGCCAGGATGCAGGACTAAACATTTCTTTTCTCTGTTTTCTTTTCTGCCGTTGTTTTTTTTTTTTCTTTTTCATTGTTGTTATTGCTTTTTTATAAGCCATAAAAAAGCATAAGAATTGGCAATTTGGCAACTTGTTCATTTGCCACAGATGGGCCAATTCAAGTTGTACTTTTCTGAGCCACTCTTCATGCTCTATTTTCAATTCACCTAGGGGACCTGACCACAACCACGGTCCATAACTCTACAAATAAATAATTGACAGATTGCAATTAGAAATCGATTCAGAGTCTAACTTTCTGCCTGTCTCAAAGTCTGCCGTCCCAAAAGTATCAAATTTCACTATGGGCTATTTTTATTTTTGGGTTATAAATTTTTGTTTTTTTTTTTGAGAAGGAAAGAAGGCAACTTTGCAAAGGTGTGCAAAGTTGAGGCACTTGTATTTTTCAACTATAATTGAAAAGGGGAAAATCATCATCTTTGAGTTGGCAAATTTTCCATACACTTTTCCATTCGACCAAGGCAATTATTTATTCTCTAAACTGTCAGACCCCTCAGACTTTTAGTCTAAAAATTTTGAAAAGATACTCAGGACTATGAAGAATACTAGATTGAAATGGACGTGAGTTGTGGCTAAAACCTCCACAAATGGCGTCAAAAAGTAAATGTGAAAATGTGTCTGAGAGTGGAAGGGAATGGTGGGAAGAAGAAGAAGAAGAAAACTGAAAACTGCTGTTGCCGCAAAAGCCTTAACAGTGGCCATAAAATATACCAAACACACGTCCACACCCACATTCAAATAGCCCTTTTTAAGGACAGACGGACACACACACACACACACACAACCCCAATTTGATCTCTGTCTCTCTCTCTCTCTTTCTCTCTGTCGGTCTCGGCCAAGAGTCCATGCGTCAAGAAGTGACCGTAGAAATCGTAAAAAGTAAGACGAAAACGAGCACAAAAAAAAAATAAAAACACATTAGACACAAGCAAATATCCTTTCCGTCCTGCTGCTGCTCCTGCTGGTCGCAGGGAGCATTTTGGGGATGGACAAGGGAGCCTTTTTTGCTTGCATGTTTATTTGTTTGTTTGTTTGTTTGTGTGTGGTCACACACACACACATGCGTAAAAATTTATCTCCATTTGACCCTCTTCAAAGTGCTTTTTATAGTCATTTAGTGTTTTGGCCCTCCCGTCAAGTACTTTTATTATACACGTATAAATCCAATTCGGCATTCAACAGACCCGCACACACACACACACACACACACAAATAGGCCAAGCCTGTATATGACCAAGTCCAAGAATATTGCAGATGGAATAAAAGCTCAATGTATCTCTTTGAATGTATCCGTTTGGCTGTGCGTATGTCTGTGTGTGTGTGTGTGTGTGTGTGTGTGTGTGCCACCCTAGTGCGGTAAAGGTAAACGACTCGACAGTCCAACTAATGAAACGGAACCGACCGCCCTGGACCCAAGTATATACGAAACACCCAAAAAAAAAACAAAAAAAAAACAAAATACCCCAAGCCCAAATGTCCTTTGATATTTTCCATTCCAGAAATCGAAATACTCTTCTTTTGAAATATATTTTCACCTTTCATTCAGTAAGAGAAAATATGTCCATATCTTCTATAAAGTTGTTCCAGGTCTTCTTCTTTTTTCTATGAAGAATCATGATAAAGATTTGGAAGACTTAGATATTTTTTTCTAGGGGAAAAAAAAGATAAGCCTAAAATAACTGAAGGTATCAATTTCAGTATCTCTAGGTTTATCTGATAAAATTATAGAAAAGTACTTATTCATATAGATCGGCTGGATTATCTAGATCTGTTGAAATTATCACTGTCCCTTGGTGGTCTCGGACAACTTAAGATACTATTTATTTCGAAAAAGTCTAAAAATCTACCCACGAAAATGGCCAAAGTTTTTGGCTCTGAACTACACCCAAAAGCACACACACACACACACACACACACAAGACGAACTGTTTTTTGGACGGACATCAGCCACACATATGTAAAACAGATGCCAAGGTCCTTTTTATTTTTGCCCAGCTAAAAAAAAAAAAATATATAAATAAATAAATAAATAAATAAAGAAAACGCCAACGGTCGAAGGTTTGGTTGGTTGGTCGGTTTTTGGTTGGTTTGGTTTGTTGGTCTGGTCTGGTCGCCTTGACGTTGTGTCCTTTTTAAAATTTTAAGACATGTAAATATAAAACGTAACTTCCCCACCGAGTCTCTCCCCCCCCCCCCCCCCGGCCCATTGCCATATTTGTTGGACCCCAAAAACGGTTGCCATCGACCGACCAACCGACCCAAAGTCCACTTTTTTTTTTTTTTAGCTAACTGAATGTGTATCAGTCGATCTATCCCAGTGTGTGTGTGTGTGTGTGTGTGTGTGTGTAGTTGTGAATGTTGTGTTAGCATGTTGCCATTCTTGTTATTTCAGTCCTTGCGTATATGTCTGTGTGTGTGTGTGTGTGTGTGTGTGTGGTTCTGGTCGGTTGGCCGCCCTTTTTTTTTTTTTTGGTGGACTCCCACCCAATCTACTTCAATCTGCCAAAATGGGCAACGAAAAATATCTGCAAATGTTGTTTTCCTTTGGGTTGTTATTATTTAAAATTTCTTTTCATATGTTTATTTGTTTGTTTGTCGTATGCTTTCAAAATTGTTGGTTACTTGTTGTCGTTGTTGTTGTTGATATTTCTTTTACTCCCACCATGGCATTTGTTTTCCTTTTATCAAATAGTGGTTACGTTTCGAACTTGCAACAAATTGTTCGACCAGAAAAACAACTAAGAAGAAGAAAAAAATTTTGAGTAAATAATTCATTTTTATAAATTTAAATATTCCTCAAAACTCTTTTCCAAACATTTGAGGAATATGAAATTTAAGCAAAAAGAATACTGAGGAAATTTGATTAGTCTAAAAAATATATATAATACTTTTATACGGGATGGAATGTATTGGAAAGCGAAGACATCGAGGAGTAGGAATGTCTATATAGAGGACATCGGAGATCCGCCAGATTCACCTAAATTATTTTTAGAAAATTCCATCTAGTCATATCCGTATCTTTGTCTGACTAAATAAAAGCAAGTAGCCATCTACAAGTTATGGGGAATACATATTTCGATCCGATTCCCCATACCCCATTCGGGTAAAATTAAGCTTAAATTTTAGTCTAACTAAATACCTCAAGAGCTATAGCATCCAAGGCTTAAGTCGGATATTAATATATCTCCCAAGATAAGTGAGTTATAAAATTATTTTTTGATCTATTTGGAACTGACCTTTACTCCAGAGTCCTGTTTTTTGTTTCGGCTTTAAAATTCTAGTATTTTTTTTTTTTTTTTTTTGTTCCAATAAAACAATAGCAACCAGGCTTCCAGGGCAACTCTGAATCATTAATATATATATTTTTGCTTTTGGAACTTGAGTTCCTAAGAGAGTCTGAATGGAAACTTATTAGAGGAGCTTAGCTATTGATTTCACCTATCTTAAAGTCAGATTAGCTCGATCTTATCAGGAATATTTTGGGTCTTGCTAACTTATCTTTTGTTTTTCCGATCTGATTCTGAGATAAAAGAAAATGAAATATAAAAAACAGTGCCCTCTTTATTTACACCCACACACCCTCCCAAGCACAACAGTTACTTTAAAATATATAAAAAAAAAAAATTGATGGAAAGAAGAAGAACAAAAAACAACATACGAATTTTAACAGGGCCATTAATTTTCCAATTTACAGTCTATTCTCAATCCGTTTCAGAAATTGTTTAAGGTTAAAAAAAAAAAAAAGAAAAGCACACACGCACACGTATCACACATACATATGAGAAATGGGCATATATCTGTCTATATAGACACACATAAACACATACTGATAAATGTGGGTTTCGGGCTTGCCAGTGGCCATATGTCCATTTTGGTTAAAAAAAAAAAAAAAGAAAATAACCAAACCAAACTCAAAGGAGTTTTAAACAAACTGATGCAACACACACACACACACACACACACACAAACAAAGATACACCTTCTGTGTTGTGTTCTTTTGTGGCTCATCCCATTCACTTGCGGATCCTGCAAATGGGGTGGTAAATACTCAAAGGAGTTTTAAACAAACTGATGCAACACACACACACACACACACACACAAACAAAGATACACCTTCTGTGTTGTGTTCTTTTGTGGCTCATCCCATTCACTTGCGGATCCTGCAAATGGGGTGGTAAATGCCGCCCAAGGGACTTGTAGCTGGATACCAACAAAGTTTTCTTTAAAGAATACAAAAAAAAAAAAAAAAAACACACACACACACACAAACTGTATTCGAATCATGCTGAATGCGAACTCACTGGCTTGACTGTGTGGCCAAGAGTCTCCATCAGCCGCCAGCTGAGACAAGGCACAGAAAAAAAAAAAAAAACAAGGAAAAAAAGAAGAAGCCACCGCATGGTTTTATTATATTGTGAATGTGATTACCTAAAGGATATGCAATAACCCAAGCCCACACAACCACACAACCACACAACCACACACGCACACATACACATGGACATATTTTATGCATGCCTGTGTGGGTGAATGGGAGTCGGCTTTGTAAAGAGATAACCAGTCCAACCACCGCCAGGCCAACTTAGCTGGACAGACCCACACCATTTTCTTTTTTCTTTTTCAAAAAAGGCAGAGTGGCATGACTTGCTAAGCCCGACAAAAGTAATACCAGGATACGACAATTTCAACTCCCTTCTTCAAATGCCCGAAGCTCTAAGCCAAAAGTCTTCGTTTTCTATTAGAAACTTTGAAGCTGTACAGTTATGAGCTTCATCCAGATTAAATCGAAAGATTATATGGTCAAACAGACTTCGTACTATAAAGAATCTCCTGGGTAGAAAACTATTAAACTATATAGACACTAGACACAGCCAGTCGGATTCTGGAGCTCTTGAGTTAGGTCAAAGTCTTGGTTTTCTATTAGAAACTTTGAAGCTGTACCGTTATGAGCTTCATCCAGATTAAATCAAAAGATTATATGGTCAAACAGACTTCGTACTATAAAGAATCTTCTGGATAGAAAACTGTAAAGCTATATAGACTCGACCCAGCTAGTCGGATTCTGGAGCTCTTGAGTTAGGGCATAGTCTTGGTTTTTCATTAGAAACTTTGAAGCTGTACAGTTATGAGCTTGGTCCAGATTAAATCGGAAGATTATATGGTCAAACAGCCTTCGTACTATAAAGAATCTTCTGGATAGAAAATTGTAAAGCTATATAGACCAGACACAGCCAGTAGGATTCTGGAGCTCTTGAGTTAGGTCAAAATCTTGGTTTTCCTTTTAGAAACTTTGAAGCTGTACCGTTATGAGCTCCGTCAAGATTATATGGCGAAACGAACTTCTTACTATAAAGTATCGGTTGGATGCAAAACTTTCAAGCTACATAATCAGATCCTAACCGATCCAAGCGAAGCCCGACAATTTCAACTCTCTTCTAATAATTCGTAAAGCTCTTGATATTGAATTAAATTAAATTATAAGATTATATGGTCAAACAGACTTGTCACTAGAATGAATCTCTTGGATACATATAAAATTATAAGACTACAAAGACTTTTTTACTTCCTCAAAAGAATGGAGTGGCACAACTTGCCAAGCCTGACAGTACAGTTAAGAATCTGGCTAAGCTTTAGTTATACAATTTTGTGGTCAAACCGAATTCAAACTATAAAATATCTCTTGGTTAGCTACAAGAAATCCAATTATTCTTTTTTTTTTCTCTCAGAATAGAACCTTCTGTTTGTCTGTCTGTCTGCGGCAAATGACTAAAAGGGTAAAAACCAAAAATCGAGGATAAGAACGGATAATCTAATGTCGCTGTGAAGAGGTGGTTAAAGTAGCCGAGTAAGAGAAACTTTGCGGCTGCTGTCAGTCAACGAGAGTCGTCGATTCGTCGAGTCATCGACACTCACACAGGCACCAGACTTACTTACTTACTTTGCCAACTGATGGCAGTTGGAAAGGCCTATAAATAACTGCAAATAAATCAAAATCTATCAATGCGAACAATTCGATGTGTTACAATTGACTTCACCGATCAAAGCCGTTTGTTGCTGTTGTTGTTGTTGTTGGTATATTTCATCCTCTTTTTCATACCTTTTGTATGAAGTGCACGACAAAAAAAAAAAAAAAAAAAAAGAGAGAATGTGTGTGTGTGAGTACCCTTTGTGTCAATATTATTAGCAATGGGACCAAAACCCAGCATCACCAGAGAAGAGCACCAGCACCAATCGAAAGGGGTAACGACTGAAACGGCATTGACCCCTCAGCAAACAGGGACCAGACTAGGACAGCAGCCACCACTGTCGTGGCCTTTTTTTTTTTTTGTTTCGGTGAGTGTGCGAAATTTTACAGTAATTTAAAAAAAAAAAAAAAAAATTTACCAATTTAATCAATATTATACAAGCCATTCAGTATAAAATTGACATAGATACACACACATAGATACATGCACTGGGAAAGGGCCAAGGGGCAAAGCGTATCTGATAGAACGCATATCGATGCGCTTGTAATGGACACAAACGGGAGCACCGAATATAAGTGAGTGAGCCCAGGCGCTCTAATTTTATTTATGATCTAATATCGAACTGTCTCAGTATGTCTCCCAGTGGTGAACGGTGAGTGGTGGAAAGGTGCACCGGGGTGAGCACTGATAACGCGGTGTGAAAGGGCATGTTTTTTTGCGGATTGATGTCCCGTTGTCCTCTTACACACACACACACACATAAAAAAAAAATAGAAAAACCGAATTCGCTTTGTTTTTATTTTTTTCTCTTTCGTTCTTTTTTTTTTTGGCAAATTTATGCGCTTTACCTTTTTGGACTGACACATTTTTGACAGTAGGCGTTGAGGAACCTCAATTCGTTTATTGTTTTCTTTATCATTCTCTGTTTATTTACTTTCTATCGAAAAATGGGCGAGGCAAGGTATTTAGTCTTAAATATCTTAAAAAAAAAAAAAAAGAAAACAATTATCACAGACCAAAGGAGAGTAAGAAAGAGAATGGGGAATTGAGTTAATCACAAAGAAAGAAAAGAATAATATTAGAAACCATTCTACCACTCTGGAAACTCTCTCCCAACTGAATAAGATTAGCTTATATATTGTATATATCGGGGTTAATTCCAAAATTGATTTAGGAGGATATCCCAGCCATATGATTTGTAGGTCTGAAAATTTTGTATATTGATGCATTCTCATATAAGAATTTGAAATCCTTAATTAAAGAATTTGATTAATCTAAAAATTATGGAGATATTCTTAAAACCGATTAAGGACCAAACAGTTGGACTTGGGTCAATCGATTTGTCGAATAATACTGGCAAATCTGGAGCATACTTTTTTTCCCTAATATAGTCAACTTTAGTATGAATGAAAGAATTAGAAATCATTCTAACTAATCTGAATTCGATTAGTTAAAAAAATGGTGGAGATATTCTTAAAACCGATTAAGAGACAGCCATATAATATATATGTAGGATCCAGGGTATTTAGATTGAAAACTGCTAGATGGACTGACAGACAAGACAGACAGTAATTCAGGCCAATCTGGTGGTATCTTTTTTGAGTCTATGTGCCTCTCCAGAAAAAAGTGAACTCGATTGGTCTATATGAATGAAGACATTAGATTTGTTTTAAAATGATTGATATAGTTATTAAAACCGTTGATATAGTTCTATGATTCAGCTGATTGGGACAGATTCGCTGGGTACTAACACTGAGAAACTAATTGAGACACCAACAGACAGACAAGACAGATGGTCTTGGATCAAATAATTTCTCTCACGATACTGGCCAATGTAGAGCTAACTTTTTTGAGGGCCTAAGATATCTGGTTCCCCAAATGAGTTAAGTAAGAATGTATAAATTCGATTAATTAAAAAATGGTTGAGATATTCTAAAAAATGATTAAGGACTTATATGATATAGTGTTACGATCCGGTCGATAGGGATAAGCTTGCAGTGTAGACAGATTGATTCATCTAATAATACTGTTTAATCAGAAGTTACCTTTTCTGGGGGGGTCTATGATATCTTACTCTTCTTATAGTTATTAATTTACTTCTTCTTTGTCGAAAAAACTTAAAAAAAAGTCTTTGAAGGAATGTTTCCAAAAGTATTCAATTCATTCCTTCTATGTCTTCTCTAATTTCTTAGAAATCTAGAAAATCAGAAATTTTTGAATCTTATTTTTTAGAGAGAAGCTTTTAAATTTTTCAAATTCATCCAAAGATATTTCAATTCTTTAATCTAACGACACGTATACCAAAAGCTAAGATATACATATATGTATGATGAGTGTGTGGAAGTGTGTGTATGTGATTAAGTGTGTGTTCAACCGACCACACATATAGACAACGTCGTTCATATAACATTCAAAAAAAATCCCCAAGGGCCGTTTTGCACTAATTAATAAGAGCAAATTCCCCAATGAGATACAAAGTCCGTAAGGATCTTTCGGGTTGCTGTTGGCAAATGTTGCGGCCACGCCCCACCACACCCACCTGGCTGGCTGATTCAGTCCCAACGCCCTTGCATCAGAACTGGCCTGCCACACGCTGTCTACCAGGCAACCATCAGGGCCCAAAAGTCCTGGCGACTGTAAAACTGACAGTTAAAAATGTTGCATAGTTTTTTACTAGGCTGACGAGATGTCAACCATCCAAAAAAAAAAAAAAAAAACGTATACACTTGCCACAGATGTGGGGCGGGGAGGGGCAGATCCATACACGCTTTACTGCCCTCAACTTGTATGTACATATGTGTGTGTGCCAGTGTATGAGTGTATGTGCGAGTGTGTGTGTGTGTGTTTGTCCACCGACTGATACAATCGTATGGCATTTCCCTTTTTTGCTAAATTGGCAAAATTTTCTATTCTATTCTTGTTCCATTCAACGGCCATAGCAACTTTCTCGTTAGCCATACACACACACACACACACACACATACAAATACGCAATCAAAGAAAGTTTATTGAAATGGTACCCCAAATACCGAAAACCCCATTTGAAATACTTTGGACATTCAAATGCGAAACGATGCTAATTCATATTCAAATGAATGCGAAATAAACCCCAATCACAATTATTATGAGACATGTTAAATGGACCAAAAGTCCTGTATAGCAATAACAACAACAACAACATACACACACACACACAGCTTAAAGATATGAAAATAGATAGATCGAGGGTGGAGGTAAGAAACGATGGACCAGAGCAGTCCAAAGGACATTAGAAAGGACATACGCATATGTGTCTGTTTAGATGTCCAATTGTGTGTGTGTGTGTGTGTGTGTGTGTGTGGGTATCTACAATACGCGCATGTCCCAAAAAAGCGTATGGCAAATACAAAAACGGGTAAATGGACGAAGGACAGACAATTTGGAAATGGTCGATGGTCTAGTGGGTCGCCAGCCAGAGTGGTGGAATGGTTAAGTGGGTGGTGATGGCTATGGTGTTAGTGGTGGTGGGTCAGTTTAGAAATTTTAAAGACGCAATAAAGTCCATAAAGAAAGAACTTCAAAATTGAGGCTTATGAATCTGGAATTTTTTTTTTTTTTTTTTTTTGAATTCAGCTTATTCCGATTAGTTAAACATTACCTATTTAGAGAGAATACCCCCTGACCAACTCATATGCCAAAAATATTCTCAGAAACTACCAAAAAAAAAAGAAGGACTTTCTATTAAAATGTTAAAAGCAAATCCTAGTCAATTAAAATCCAAGTACTGAGATTACTTAACGCTTTGCTCAAGATGTTCCCAACAAGAGTCAAAGGTAAAAGTTCAGGTTAACCCTTTCAATTTGTATAGTCTATTTATAAGCCTGCCCTGATAGGAAAATACTTGGTATGCAAATCCTTAGTAAAAAAAAATATAAAACACCTTCTTGGGTTTTATGTGGGACCACTTAATCAGCTCGCCAGACCACTCCAGAAAGTCACCCATACCAATGAATTAAACCGACACTTCTCCAGCATACAGCATGGTTTTCGCATACAAGTTTGGTCAGAGATTGACAACGGATGCCGTTTTTAGATTCCCCAAAAGGCGTTGGCCTGAAGGCGGATGTTGGCCGAGGCAAACAAATAAACATACTGTCAACTGCTGCCGCCTGACATCACACATTGTGGCAGCCACCACCAACATTGCCAGTAGACCCAATGCCACTACCACCCATTAGGCTACAAAACCAACAAAAAGATGAACAAGAAGAAGAAGAAGAAGTAGAAGATTGGGCAGAAGAAGAAGAAGAAGAAGAAGCAGGAAAAGCAAAGAGTCGCCAGCCACATTTGCATACGTGCGGCCAAAAGTCCCAAAGAGAGAGAGCTACCAAACAAAAGCACACCACCTCAGTACCCCTGGACTGGGTTGGGGATATTAGAAGAGGCCAGGCCGAATGGATTCCCATCACACACACACACACACACACATGCACACACAAAAGCCGTAGAAACTTTTTGGAAAGAACTTTCATTAAACAATGCGACCAACTCGGTACATTTGTGCCCGGCCCATTCATCTCATCTGTCCGTCCACATCCGCTTTTTGTGTGGTGTACACTGTACACACACATATGGGCATGGTAAACTGGAGCTGAGGCTGTGGGCTGGTGGAGGAGATATGTGTGGGTGAGTAAGTGCGTGATTGTTGGCTATGTCTGTCTGTGGGGAGAGGGGCCGGCCAGCCAGTCAAGTGGGAGTTGTTTGGGGGGCAAAGGGAGGGCCATGGAGGGATTGGGACTGGCCGTGGTTAGCACTGAGCGCCATTCAGTCTGCAAAAAATCATTTTAATATAAGCTAATGGATATCGTGCAAACACACACACACACACACACACACACACACACATGACTGTCTCCAGCATACACAATGTCTTCACTGCCCCGAACCGCTTTGGTTTTGGCAGTTGTCCCGCATCATGGTATGATATTTCAAATGCTTAATAATAGCACTCAAAAATAAGAAATGACACAGCTTTTTTTATGCGCTTTTCATTTTTATTTATTCGTAAATACACACACATACACAAACACACACACACACATATATTGTCTCATATGTCTCTGTAAAATATTTATTTGTTATTTTTGTTGTTGTTGTTGTTGTTAAAGCACAAATTGCGAGTGCGATTACAGTTTTGCTAGCCTGTTTCGGTTACGACAATGTGGGCCAATTAAGTTGAAATTGGTTGCAAAATGTTAACGTTTATTTTTAATGATTACACAGAGAATGCTGTCAACTTGCCATCTCTCCTGCCAGAGACCAAATATACATATATATTTTTTTTTTGTGTATAATTCTATATACATATATACATGTATTATTTAAATCAAAAGTATTTAATGATTATTTCAGCTGAAAAATAAAATAAAAAAAAAAAAATTGTGAAAAATATTCCGGAATAAGGTCGATAGAATCTTGGACAATATCCAGGTTTATGTCAAAAAAAAACTCTGCAATTATTTAATTTAAATCCAAGCTAAAAAAAAAACATCTTCAAATTAGCTTTAACCTTTTTCAAAAACTACTTGGGCCCAACTTTCGAGCCAATCGGACTGTATAAATTATAAGGCATTCCTAAAATAACCGAACCCAAACGTCTAACAAAATTTTTAGAACAAACACACTCAATCATGGTCAAAATCTTGACAAAAGTATTTACTCGCTTGCCCAGAATTATGTTTATCCACATGCATATTTTATGAATCTAATGGCCAAAATTGCCGGCACAAAAGTATCAGGTAATATAAACACCCTCACACACACACACACACACACACATATGTGAAGATACTTTGGCATCCATTTTTGGTATAGATTGACACGGACGTAGTATTCAACTTATTTCGCATGCTAAATCGTTTGAATCCTTTTTCCGACCCACTTGAATACACACACACACACACACACAGATACACAGACGAGAGTTAGAGGCCAGAGGTAGATGGAATAACAGGACATAAGCAGGACTATAGTTGAAGCTTAAGCTCAATAGAACAAGGACATGCAACTGGCCGTGGCCCAAAACGAAACCAACCTTTGACAGCTATCGGTATTTTTTTTTCCGCAAAAAAAAAAAAACTTTTAAGATTTTCCACATTTTCTTTTACTTGTGATTTGTTTTTTTTTTTTTTTTTTTTTTTTGGATTGAACATGTCCCATCCATCATCACACAATCACAAAATGAGTATCATGACCCACACAGCTCAGCTCAACAGAATTCAACTCAACTCGATGCTCTCCGAGTCTGCTCTGGAGTCTCTCAGTCAGCCACACGTAGTCGCATTCTAAAGGTATAAAACGTACTTATCAGCTTTATCCAAGAGCTCAAGAGAAAACCCAAACCCAAACCCAAGCCCAAGCCCAAACCAAGCCAAAAACTGAACCATGGTACAAATTTGAACCCTCTCGATGAAGAGGAAAAAAAAACGAGTGAAAGAGTTGAACTGCTTAAAATACCAAAACCAAAATCTCAAATGTCCATTAGCATACACAACAGCCAACAAGGACAAACTGCCTTTTCGATTTGCCTGCGCTGTGTCCTGTCCCATTCTGGCTAGCCAGAGCCAGAGTCAGAGCCAGAAACAGCTTACCTATGAATCCGTCTTGCCGTCTTGGCTTTCTCCATACAACGGTAAATTCACCCACATCATACCAAACCAAGCAAATGTCTCATGGACCCACTCTTTCTCTCTCACTCTCTCTCTCTCTCTCTCTCTTTGTCTTGTATTACAAGTTACCCCTTTTTTCTGCTGGCCACACACACACACACATACACCCACACACAGAAGGATAACCGTTTATATATACAGACACATTACCAAGACCAAAGCCAAATCCATACCATCTGCTTCACCTTACACCTAAACAATCCAATTCCAACCTACCAACCAACCAACCAACCAACAATATGCTTCAGTTTCAGCTAGAGCCACAGCCACAGCCACAGCTACAGAAGGCAATGGCTTCATTGGGGTATTGGGTTAACTAGACCTCGGCTAAGCTCAACTCTACCCCATCCCTCTGATGGGGAAGGGGGAAACAAGCATATTGCAATGTATGACCGTCGCATGAGGCACGCAGTCGGCTCACGGAGGACAAGTGTACGTGAATGTGGACGTGATGCTCGAAGGTAACCAAAGCCAAAAAAAAAAGTCTAAAAAAAAAACGACCATACCCCCGGTCTCGGCTCAAGGAAGATGTCGGTACGGTTACCGTTTGCTGTTGCTATGTTCTGTCGTTTCAAATTTAAATTTAACCTTTTGTTTTTGTCTTAATATTCCGACCAGCGGGACAAAACTGTGAGACCGGGCCGAAGAAGTGGCTTTGTGGACGATGTTGAAGGCAACGCATCATAAAAACGCGCGCTAAGCAAAAGGATTCCAAAAGACAATGGCATACAAAGAATAAGAGCCTGGTTGGGGTAGAGGGTGGGGGGGCACAAGAGATCCGGTCAGAGTATACGACTAAACTTTAGCTTCAAAGTGCCAAAAGTCATATACTCTTTTTGTTGGCTTCCTGCTTTATTTTTGCCAACAGTCCAATGCTTACTTTTATTGGCCCAACCAATCTGATTTTGAAAAACTTTCAGCAGCTGATTCAGCAAAAACAAAAAAAAAAAAAGGATATATCCATGAGGACACTTTGGTTGGTTGGTTGCCATTTGCTTGGTTTATTTGTTTTATTTTTACTTGGACATCAGCTTAGATGGTCTTATTGGAGCTTATTGCCATATGATATACCAGCTAGACAAAAACGAAACTGTAATCCTTTGGGTTCCTTATTTATTTTATACTCGTAACGAATGTGATGAGGAAACACAAACAAACTTGCTGACCTCATATGAATTACCAAGGGGAAAATGGAGAGCACCTTACGAAATTGATATACATATGTTTCGCTTTGATTCTAATTGAATTTCAATAATTAAATTAGTTTTCGGATTCGAATCGTATCCTTTTTAGTTCTAAGAAATGAAACCAAAGTATTTTAGGATTTTAATCTGGAAAATTCTAGAGAATCAATTGACTTGACTGTCTTGAATATAAAATTTAAGTGAGGAATACAATTTCAGATCTACATATATATTGTATATATCTATATATATATATATATATATATATTTTTTTTTTTTAGAATTTCAGTTTTATTTACCGCTATTCAAATATTAAAATCAATTGCTAAACAACGAGGTGTAACGAAACGAGGCGAAATTCAAAATGGCTACTCAGGACGTGACGGGGTGGGAAATTGTTGAGCATCGGGCATTGGCATTGTGCGTAGTGGACAAGTTGGACAGCCAAATACACACAAACAATTCGCGAGCCACACACACACACACACACACAGGGACACAGAAATATACACACAATGGAACATGGACAGTTATCAACATGAAAGTCAATCTGTCCGAGGGGTTGAATGGCGAGCAAGCAAACCAAATAAAATGCCTTGGAGTGGGCAGAATGGCTGGAGAAGTTTATCGAGGGTGGGAGGGAACCACAAACCCAGTCTCATACCCAGTCCCTGTCCGGGGTATACAAAACAACAGACGATGAAAAACGTGTCCGACAAAGCTGCCAACCAAACCAACCCAGCAATTCAACGAACCGAACTTTTTTGCATTGACCCTTTTGTTGGAGCAAACGAGCCCCAACTTGCCTTGCTCCGAGCTTTCGGACTATCCAATTCAAGCTGTCCACATTGCCTGCAGACATTCCGTTTGCCACTCTCTGTGCTCTTGTGTGTTGGGTGTGTGTGTGTGTGTGTGTGTGTGTGTGTAAGAATGAGTGGAACGTTTGTTAGCAGCGGTGATGGACGGCACTAGCCAAAGCCCAACTGAAGTGGCTACCAGAATAGCCCGGGCCGGGGCAGGCCAGGCCAGGCCAGGCCAGGACGGGCAGAAGACACTCACAGAGTGGGCAGTGCGGTTATGGGTGTGGGTGTGGGCAGATTGAAGTGGCTTTCATTCGAATTGTACAATATTTTACCTTGTTTGCATCTCGCTCTCACTCCCGGAACTGGCCTTCGAGAATATATATATATGTATGTATGTATGTAGTATATATATATATATTTATTGCGATTGGATCGAAGTCCACCCCTAATGGCCGGCAAAAGTAAACGGACCTCGAGACGGACACAACAGACCGAGACCGAAATAGCACAAGCACAAAAGGCCATTACATCAACCCTATACCATGTTTCGCTTGGCTACTCCAGCACAAATCAACCCAACCCACACCAATCCCACACCCAAGCACCACCCACTCAACTCAACCCTCTCACACTCTTGCAGTTCCCATTGCCAAAGCCAAAGTCAAAGCCACCGACATCGCCATCACCATCACCATCGCCATTGCCATCACCCTTGCCAATACAATTCAGTCAGCAACTCAGACGAACTCAACAAAGCCGCATCTATTGGTATAAGCCCATTTATACAATTACATTTATAAATGTTGCGCTGTGATATCAAACAGACACACATACCTACAACTAAGAGACACTCTAACAAACACACAACTAGACAGACAGACAGACAGACAGACAGACTATTGAATCGCGCAAACATATTCGCATATTCACCATTATGGTTAAACAAATAAGACTCTAAGTAGGTCCATAGAATAAATGATGTTTTCTTTTTTTTCTTCTTCTTTTTATTATTATTCTTTCATTTTATTGTGTCCAAGCTGTTTGAGTTCCCATATTTGTTATTCGTAATTTTGAAGTTTAGGAGGAGTATGTGTAGCATCAACTAAGGTATTCAATCTAGAAAATTACTCCAATCTCTTTAACTGGGTTTCTTATATTTGATCTGAAATTCTGAGACTGTCTTTCCAATACTTAAGCAGATTTTGAGTTATTAAGTCATACAAATATTAAGTCTAACATACCTCAAATAAGTTCCCGAAACTCTTCCCGAGCTAGAAATTATTTAATCAAAGATTGCAAGAATAAATCTTTGGAGTCCTTAAGAAACTTTTGAATCGTGACAACACCTTGAGAACTTTGATAATAAGCCAAGCAAGATATTAATTCTTAGAAAATATATGAGTAAATCTGAACTGAAGAACCCCTTTCAAGAACTTTGAGTAAACTAATCATAATAACTAGAATCTTTGATCTAAGGTCCTTAAGTTTTGAGCTTAAAAAGATATTAGTGGATCGGAAATTCTATGAGTAAGTCTTTTGTGTACCTAAAAAGCTTCTGATTATATTGATTAGAATATCTTTGAAACTAAAATGTCACAGCAAAAATATATAAAAACTGATCCAACTTATTTAACTGAATTTGTTCTCAATTTGTTCTCAATCTTGGATATTTTAAAACTCAAGACTCCAAGTCTAAATATTCCCTATGTTATACGAAATGGATAAGTCTTATGAGCTGTTGCCTTAAATGTTTTATTTTTTACTTCTAAGTTTTCTTTGTACAAAAATAAATAAATATAAATTCGATTTCTTGAAAATATATAAATGAGTGCTTTCTATATTCCCATGACAAAGTGAAGTAACCTTTAAAAAGACGCTTAATAAATCATTGATTGGTACTCGAATAAAATAAGTTTTATCTTGATGATTTCAATAGCATCGACAACTCAATTGAAGAGCAACAAAAAGCACAGCCAACCCAAACAAAGCCAATAAAAATATTCTAATTGATGACACTTTCAGTTCTACTTGACTCGATCAGCCAGTCTGATTAAATCTCGGGATCTCTTCAGAACTGCGACTGTGAAAAGCACAAAATTCGAGAAGATCTCTGGCAAAAAGATAAGAGAGAAGGAGAGAATGTGCATCTGATCGGTGCACTCGACAAAACACTCTTAGAGTAAGCGATAATGGCAGCATTGATAAGGAATATATATATATATATATATATAAGGATAATAAGGACGACCCGCAGAGTTGACGCGTCCGATCGAGGTAGCGGCCGAAGAACGTTTGCCTGGGCTGAACGATCGTGATGTGCCAGATTTGCGTAAAACGGGTGTAAAGGTAGAAAGGATGTCAGTTTGAGAGTAGCGTCGTCATTGGGGTTAATTCAGTTTTAGCGTAATTTGTAACCACTTCTTTTTACCCCCTTTTGAATTAGGTAGGCAAAAGAGATCGAGTGTTCGGTGCCGAGTTCAGAAAGACGACGTTGCGTCAGTTCTTTCTGTTTTTGTGCGCATTCATTGAGCATAACCGGCTACCTAATCCAGACCAGGATGGCATACAAACACACGAAACTCAAACCGAGTGCACATTAAACACTTTGCCATATTTTGTTATAGGGACGTCAAACTTCAACAAAATCCAAAGGGGCGAAGGCAGTGAGAGAGAGAGAGAGAGAGAGAAAGAGAGAATAACCCTTTCCTAAATCAAATTAATCCCGAAAACCCAATGCAGATATAAAAACGTGACGCACCGTGTTCCGGTTCAGGTATGCCAATGGAAATTATCATTTTTCATTTTTTTTTCCAGAAACCAAGAGACATCTGCGGAATTTCCGAGTCGATCTTCGAGTGAAGTGCTTCTGCTTGTGACAAGAGAAGGCAGTAAGGGTCTGCGACCCAGAGATCGCGAACTCAAGACGGTGTCGGTCGGGTGTGGCCCACAATAACCCGAAATGTCACCGCGACAGGAATGTAAGAAGGCTTAGCTCAACAAAAAAGGATGTAGGCAAAAGGACGAAGGTGAACATGTCATTCCATCTACCACTCCAGACCACTTCACTACTCCCTGACTTATTCATTTTGATTTTAATTTCGTCGTCTTTTTTATTATTAATTGAGCGCACACATAAAACACATGCCAAAATAAATAAAAAACCCGAAGAGAATTTAAGCTTTTGTCATACACAAACCGGACACTCGAAAGGACTGAGAGAAGTAAAAGTCTTTGTTACTCTCTTCCGTTGGCGGATTTTTCCTTTTTGTTTTACAGAGAAAAGAGGACGACGACAAAACGGTGCCAATAAGGGGAAGTACAACTCTGACTTGTCACATGTCAAACCAACAACAGAAGAGGAAGTACTCAAATCAAACCAAAAAAAAAAAAAAAAAAAAAAATTCCAGAATTTTGTCGAATCGAGTTGACAACTAATAAATACTCTTTAAGTAGGCCCCGAAATAAATAACATTTGATTTGGTTAGTGAACAAATTTCACATCTCATATAGTCAGTCTAAATTATCCGTTTAGTGAGTTTGGATATAGAAATAATATTTCGAATAAATCTAAATTTTTGTGAGCTTACAAAATACTTGATAAAATGGCGCAGACCACAACTAAATTACGCTTTGCTCTCATCACCGAAGATGCTCTGGACAAGTTGCGACCTCGTTCGGTATCGGCCAATCCCGATTCCAAGCAAATGAATGAAATATATAAAATAGTTCAGCAGACGGCAAATGAAGTTCTAGAACATAAGCTAAAGCAATTAAATATTGAGAAATTAATTGATGATAAGTTTGCTGCCTTGATGGAACGCGAACGTCGAAAGGATTCGAAAAAGCCCATTCTAATGGAGCAATCTCGTCAGGTACGCATCAGTGATCAAATCCCTCTAATGGATCGACAGAAGCCAGACATACAGGTCAACCGGATACCCACAGATATCGATTTCTATAATATGGAAAAAGATTTAATTGTTCACAAGCCAAAAGCTTCAAAGAAGCTTAAAGGTAAAAAGGTCACTTCCAGTGTCAACGCTGCAGCACTCTTGAGACAATCGGCGCACAGATATCGTTCTCATGGTGGGGCCAAGGCCAATCAATACTACACTGTCCATGAAACGCGTAGGGCCACTGAAGT
Source organism: Scaptodrosophila latifasciaeformis (assembly GCA_037075145.1). Taxonomy (NCBI): domain Eukaryota; kingdom Metazoa; phylum Arthropoda; class Insecta; order Diptera; family Drosophilidae; genus Scaptodrosophila; species Scaptodrosophila latifasciaeformis. Next base: position 911,512 of record JBAMCM010000428.1, read on the forward strand.
TAATGAATTATTACCGAAGGCACCTTGCCAGACCCCAGTCTCGACTCTGCCCTCTTCCCATGAGGATGCTGTCTATAATTTGGCCTCGAAATATTTACCGAATGTTGAGAAGCAGCGCTACCGTCCGATTCAAATAGATCAGACGCGTCCAAAGAATCCACTTTGGTAAATTTCCTATATATTTTATTCTTTTGATTTTTTACAAAAAAAACTTTCCATCAGAATTCCATATATATAGAGAATGAAGAAATGAAGTCCTCCAACAAAATTGAAAACAGAATTTCATTCCCTATATTTTAAAATATATAAACCAGAACGCTCCATAGTTGTTCAGAAAATCTTGGGTCAAATTCAAAATCAGAAGCAAATCAGTTTAATGGATCCGTAAACTCAGAAATTTTTTTTTAAATTATACAAAGTTTTTTTTTTTTTTTTTTTTGGATTTTATCTCAAATTTCCAAAGTTTTAAATTATATTTATGTCGATATCTTTTGCTAGTAGTGGTCAAAGCAAATACAGTTTTCCCAAAAGACCCATGAATTCAAATGTATGCAAATGTATCTATTTATATGTAATATTTATTCCTTGTTAGTTTTTTTTTTGCTTTGCAAAATAACAAAAATACCCAAGAATCGTCTAATCCGTGAAATATGCAAAAATGAAAAATTGAAAATATCAAAAAAAAGGGGCAAAAAAAAAAAAAAACGAAACGCAATGCGTATGAAGGAAAGAGTGAAAGGCGAGGCAAGTCTGGTGTGAGGGGGCCAGGGGGAAAATTGGCTATGGCCATAGTCTTTTGAGCTTATCAACTCGCAACAGACAAGGGCAGAGCATCAATCAAGAATTTCCAATGAATGGCTATCGAGTGAATTAGAGAGCCAGGGCCATTTTTACCCAATTTTTTTCTTCTTTGGTTCTGATGGATATATATATATATATATTTTTATTTTTTGGGAAGCGACCACCACCACACTAAAACCCAAGCTGGGCAATATTTTTGCGGCTTAATATGTGTTAAAAAAAAATGTAATATATATATATATGCATATATCGTGTAGGAAACCAAGGCGATGGCGATGGCGATGGCAATGGTGAAGAAAATTGCAGGCACAGGCTGGGCTTATCATAGCCCTGTAGTCAGTGACAGGACATGGCATTACCCTTGGTATATCTGCAGAGTACCATGCGTGCCTGAGTGTGTGTGTGTGTGTGTGTGTGTGTGTGTGTGAGAGGAATGGTCACCCCGGCCAGTGCGAGGCCACCTTCAAAGAAGGCGCGTTGGTTGGATGGCCTGATTCCATAGTGACGTGGCAATGGTGGTGGTGACGGTGATGGTGATATTGCCAGGGAAAGGGTAGAAGCTGCTGACTAAGTACTTTGCAAAATTGCTTACATGCGTTCCTGCCTGATGGAGGGGGGTAAAGTTGGCTGAGGTGGGTGTAGATGTGGGGCTGGGGCTGGGTCTATCGTCCTGCTCGACTGGCCCGCCGTTTAGCGGTAATACATTGTCATATATGTTAGGGACGTCGTGTCATCATCATCATCATCATCATCGCCATCATCATCATCATCATCAGACAGACGTACATATCTTTGTTTGGCAACGGGCAAAACACAAGGAGAAGAAGAAGAAAGAGTGGACGATACCACAGACCAAGCGGAAGGATGAAATGACGGACGGATGGAAGGAAGGAAGGAAGGATGGGGCGGAAGGGGCGGACTTATACTATTCGTAAGAACACAAAATGTGTTGGTGCCATATTTATGTTTTGCTGTTGTTGTTTTTGTTGTTGATATTCCTTTTCCTTTGTCATTTCCTTTTGAAGCCAACTTCGCGTTTTATTTTCTTGTTGTTTTATGAAAAAAAAAACAACAACAAAAACAACAAGCTCACATATGACAACTGGCATTGCTCTACACGGAAACTGCCCTAAAAAACAACAACAATAACAACAACAACAAAAACATGAAGAAAATGGAATCAGCAAATCTTTGGATAAAAGTGAGGTTGGGGCCGACACAAAGAGACAAGACAAGACAAGACAAGTCTTTGGCCACACCGTGTTTTGGACCACCGTCGTCGTCAGCTTTGTTGGCGTTTTCTGATGTTTCTGATTTTTTGAAGCGTAAAATCAACATCAAATTGGGTTTACACTGGTCTCTTCCAATTTTCTTCTTTTTTTTTAGAACTACAAAATAAGCGAATTAAGGTTTTTAAAAAGAATTTTTTTTTTCAAGTCGAAACTTGAGTCCTAGTCCAAGTCTATATGAAAAAAAAAGATCGACGGAATCAAAAAAATATGAATTGAATCTTAGCCCAAGTCTTTTTGAAAAAGATCAAGGGAATCAAAGAGTTCCAAGGATCTTGAAAATTAGTTTTCTATATGAAAAAGATCGAGGGAATCAAAGAAATATTAATTGAATTTTAGTCCAAGTCTAAATGAAAAAGATCGAGGGATTCAAAGAGTTCCCAGGATCTTGAGAATTAGTTTTCTATATTAAAAAGATCGAGGGTATCAAAGAAATATTAATTGAATTTTAATCCAAGTCTATATGAAAGAGATCAAGGGAATCAAAGAGTTCCAAGAATCTTGAGAATTGGTTTTCTATATTAAAAAAAAAAGATCGAGAGAATCGAAGAGTTCCAAGAATCTTGAGAATTGGTTTTCTATATGAAAAAGATCGAGCGAATCGAAGAGTTCCAAAGATCTTGAGAATTAGTTTTCTATATGCCTGAAAGATCTTGGAATTTTTGAGATTTTTTTAGATTTTATGATTTCATCGACTTTCCAGACTTTTCTTCACAGTGTAAACGGTGTCAAAATCGCAACAAAACACGCTGTCATGTGTAGCAGTCCCTCTGTGTGTGCGTGTGTGTGTGTGTGTGTGCGTGTGTGTGTTTCAGTTTCAGAAAATTGCATTTTTTCATATCATTAGGTTTTATTGGTTTCTTCCTGTTAAATATGCTATGCCGCTTCTCTCGCCCCTTTATTTTCTGGCGCTTATGTTTTCTGCCGCAGCAAGGAATTAGGAAGAGGTGGAGGGATCCTTCGTCCTGTTGTTGTCAAAACAACAGCGGTCGTGCTCCAAAAACAAACCTGAATGTGGCGAAACCCATCAAAAGAAAGCAAGCCAGTGCCAAACTCTGCCAACGACCAAACGATGGGGGCAGCCAGTAGTCCTATATATATATGTATATGATAAAGCCCGACAAGCTTGGTTCCATAGCTGCCAACTGACTGTCTTTCTGTCAAACTGTCTGCGATGGAAGTGTGTCTGTCCAACCGTCCATTTTTCTGCCTCACATGAGGCGATAAATGCAAGTCGTTGAGTTCTTTGACAAACTCTTTTCAGCCTGCCCCTCATTTCTTGCCACTTTTTTGTTTTATCCCCAGAAATTGTCAGCCAAGCAAACAGTGAACAACTTTCAAATTTGGTAGTCCATTATCTCCGCTTCAGCACTCCATTTGCTGGCAAAGCCACTCGATTCATTCAACTTGCCATTTTATATATATTTTTTTATATTTTGTTTTATATTTTGTTTTACCCAACATTCAATTAATTTGAGTTCGTCTTTAAGTCAGGCCCGGATAGGGGAACGCCCACAACTATTAACCAAAAAGGATATTTACCAGCCTTTCAAATATATTTACATAAACTGATTATTAATCATCAAAATATTATATAATTCAATTTGCAACTGAAAAATCACACAAGTTCAGGCCACAAACTGTGTTTGCCCAAACCCAAAGAAATAATCAAAATATTAAAGAAGGCAAAACGGAATAAATCAGGAAATATGGCAACCAACAAGAGTCTCGTCTCATCTTCTCTCAAACCCAAATAAAATCTGATTGATGAAAACCTGAAACCAGCTTCTCCACTTTGCCTGGTCAAGGGGCTTTTGGATCCGGACGAAAACGTAGACCAAATTCGAAATAGAAAAATGAAAATGAAAATTGTTGTATATAATTTCAATGTGCCACCAGAGTCATGCCTATACGAATTTGGCTAGCCCCCCTTACCCATTCCAGCTTTTATTTGACAGCCGTTGTCACAGTCGCCACCACCTGCAGTGGCCGTCAGTCTGAGAGCCCCCGGGGTCGATTTGCGTACGCCCTTGGCAGTGGTCTTTTTGTAACTTTCACCGATTCGGATCTGCACATATGTCTGTGTTTGTGTGTGTGTGTTGCTGATGCGCTTCGATGGTCGCCACGTCCAAAAGGCCGTACCCAACGCCTGCCAACGGAAGAGGAAATGAAAAAAAGGCAAGCAACCAGCGTGCGTTCTATCCACCATTCTCATTGACGAAAAACCCCCCAAAAGCCAACCCAAGCCAACCCTTGCCCCACACCCTCTCAAAATTGCCCAACATTCTGTTGAAAGCAAAAAAAAAAAAAAAGAAGCATCTAGCTTCTTTGGAAACCCTCAAGCCAACATCGTCTGTCCACATCTTTTTACCAATTCTGCTTGGTTGGTTTGCAAAACTTGGAATTGGAACTGAATTGGATACTCTGCCAACCAAAACGCCCACGCACTGGGCATCCATACCCATACCCATACCCATACCCATCCCACTCCAACCTCCCCCTTCAATGCCAACGTCACCATCAACTGCCTAGCGGGCGTTTCATAGAACATATGACCAAAAGAATCAACGAGTGGTACATATATACATATATATATATATGTGTGTGTGTGTTTGTGCGTGTGTGTGTGTGTCTGCGCAAATACTATTTGAAATTTTGCATATTAAAATATCGTCGTATATGCAAAAGGTCGGTCCTGTCCTGTGTTGTCCTGTCCTGTCCTGGCCTGTCCTATGCTCTGCTGTCCTTCTCAAATGAGGTAATGGCCCCGTGCTTCTTTCGCTCGCACAGCCTGTGGCACAGTGGTTAATGATTCTAGAATTTTTAAATTAAATTTTTTGATACCTTTTGAGGTACAAGGGATATATCAATTTTGTGGAAAATAGTTTGAGATAGCGTAGGAGAGATCGGAGATTAGCCTAAAGTTCGATCAGTTTGACTAAAGATCTGATTCTTTGCTGATCTGGTTTGATCCACTATCCAAAAGGCTAGATCAAATTTATCATATACTTTCGATCTAGGATATAGGTTCAGAATAAAAGGGATTTAGCCACAACTCGAAATGAGCGCAAGTCTATGTTAGATCAGGTTTACAAAAGATCTGATTCTTTGAGGTAATCTGGGCTATATAAAGTTTAATATATGTTATCGATAACTTCTTTATCACTTAAGTATTTATAAACCTAATTGAAAATGCCAACAAGATCAAACTGTTGGATCATATAGTTCCCATAGAGCCGATGAAAATTTAGGTGAATCTTTTATTTAATCGTCTATATATATTCCGATTTATATGTATATACTGCTATACACTTTCTGAAAGATATTTCTTTTAGAATTGGTTATCGGAAGTTAAGGAAGAAAGATTTTTCTTCGAAAGATTTAAGTGGGAAAAATCGGTGGAACATAGCGATAGATATCTGGGATATCTGAAATTCGAGAGCAGGTCCATTTTTTTTATGAATTTTTTTTTTAATGCTTTTTGAGATTGGAAAAACCCACTGTCTATCTTAGTTGTTTCTTGTTGGCAACGCGCAATAGTTGAAATTGTTGTTATTGGACCGATGCTCTCTGGTTATGACACTGGCGCAACATTGGTATATATCGCCTGTGGTAACACAATAACGAATTTCCGTAGCAACTTCACAGCGACGTCGTCTACCGTTGTCACTCCCACTCTTTCACTCTCTCTCTCTCTCACACACACACACACACTTGCGGTTAGTATCTCATGTTTTCTCTTTCAGATTCCTTCTTGGATTTTTTTTTTACTTGCCTGAAAATGTTATTCATTTTGCATGTTTTTGGCTAGTCCAAAATGATGGCTGTGTTGTTCTATTTTGCATTGGTTGTTCAATTTTTGCCTTACCAACAACAACAACAACAACAACAAAAGTAAAGGAACCATCAATGAAATTATAGACTTTTCTAAGGCCAATAATAACAAGGTAAATAGATATTATAAATATCCCAAACAAAAGGTGGAAAAAAATGAAGGAAGCAACAAAGCTGAATGCATTTATTTTTGTGGTTTATTTTCATGAATTTTTTTGTATAATGGAAAGGACAATTTTTTTTATATAGTATTTCTTTTCAATTTCCATACGATAAAAGTTTATAATTGGATAATTCAAGTTGAATGTCTCCGATTACTCTCGAAACACCTTGAATCTTTCTGATGAGATTCTGCCAATAAATAAGAGTTAAGGAAATTTTTTCAGGGAGAGTTAGGGAGTGTCCTAAAAAGCCAAGGACCTAGAGAGCCTTTCATTTTTAAGCTTTCATTTTATTCTCAGAAGAATCACTTCCAACTAGATGGTTTTTGCCATCACTTCCATTTCCTTTGGTAAATATTTTTTCAAAATTATCCTGACATATCTCTTTTTTGCCTTGGGTCCTGTCATGACAAACAATTAAACTTAATCACAATTCCAACTGGCAGACAAAAGAAAATTGAAATCCAAAAAAAAACAAAAAAAAAAACACATACCCCCTTCGACAGCGATCAATTCCGAGTCCTCCAAAGGAAAACAGAAAACCCGTTACAATTATTTCGAAGGGATAGGGTAAAAAAAAAAACAAAATATGCCTTGAGATTGTTTTTTCTTTCTTCCTTTCCTTTCTTGAATTTATAGATTTCCATTTATTTCACTTTTCCTTTATAGATCGTGAGAAAGTTTAACCCCTTCTGGGATACAGATGATGCTGCTGCCGATCACGATGGCCTATTGCCACATAATTTATAATGATTAGGTACCGTTGTGCTGTACAAAGAAGGCAAAATTAAAAGGAAACAGTTGCAAGGGCGCCCCTTGGTCCCAAGCAAAAAAAGGAAATTCCTTTGCAGCGAAAAGAACAGACAGGACACAGCTCAGTGTGTCTGTGGCTTTCCGAGACTTGGAAGGCGTCATCCCTCAGCAAGGGTCCTTGAGACACATTAACTACTCAAAAAAAAAAATATATATATAGAAAAAAATTAGGGTGAGCAATGCGTGTGTCCCTAACAGCTGCCAGAGCTAAGCAATTTTTTAAATCTTGCAAAATTAAAAGGTAAAAAGTTTGCATTAGATAGAAGAAAGGTAGAGCCGAGATATGTCATACCCATTATTTTTCAAATTTTCCATTCTCTCTTTTAATTTGAAGAAACTAAACTTAAGTGATTTCAAATCTTATAAGTTTAACTTAAAACAAATTAAGATCTTTAGATTAACCTGCTTAGAACTAACAAAACAGCTAATGTAAAACAGTCCAAGTTCTTTCCAATAAAACTTAGCCAAAGACGATCTAAGATCTTACCAATAAGTCCGCTTTTAAAAGGATCAAAACTATCAAGAAACGATCTGAGATTTTCGCAATTTGTCTGCATTTTGAAAGGATTAAAGATCTCTTAAATTAACATTAGAGAATCTGAGGCCTTTGCTGGATCAGAACACTTTAGAAACTATCCTAAGACGATCTGAGATTTGCACAATTTGTCTTCATTTTGAAAGGATCAGAACTCTCTAGAAGTTATACCAACTTGTCTGCATTTCGAAAAGATCAAAGCTCTCTAGAAACTAACATAAGAAGATCTGAGGTCTCAGCTGAATCAGAACTATCCATAAACTAAACTAAGACGATCTGAAGTTATATCAATTTGTCTGCATTTCAAAAGGATCAAAGCACCCTAGAAACTAACATAACACAATCCAAGGGTTTAGCTGAATCAGAACTATCCATGAACTAACCTAAGACGATCTCAAGTTTCCTCAATTAGTCTGCAATTTGAAAAAATGACTTGAGATCTAACCCAATTCAATGCCCGACTTTACCACCCACAGTCAACTTAATTAATGCCCTGGGCTGACCATTAACCCTAGGGGTCAACTATTGACCGTAATATATTGGTTGTCATATCGATTTAAACATTAATTAACCAATTAGTCAAGTTTAGCCCAGCCCCTAAATAACAACTTTCCTCACACTCACACTCCCTCTCTCTCTTTCTCCCCCGATTTATGCCATAAATGTATAAATATCAATTTTATCTGTCAAATATTGACACATCAAACCCTAAACAAACCAATGACAGGACTATTTTTTTTTTTTTTTTTTTTTTGGCCGGACTCCCCTTACCCCCGGCACACTCATTTAGCAGCAATTTATGAGCAACAACAACAACAAAACACACGCACACACAAAGACGAAGGAGAAGAAGCAAAAAAAAAAAAAAAAAGGGCACAAAAAAAACGTGAAAAAATGGGAGAAATAATAAATGAAAACACAACACAAAACGGCACAATGCTTAAATAAAAAGGGATTTTTCGGATCATTTCAAGGGTCCTTGACTTAATGCCGGCAATGAGCCAATGAGCCAATGAACCAACCAATGAGCCAATGAGCAACGAGCTCAAATTGCTCGGATGCTGTTTGGCAATCTTTGCCCTCTTGAGCACTCAATCCTGTTCGTCCTGTTCGTCCTGTTCGTCCTGTTGGGTCTGCCTTTTCCGGGGCATTAGAGCAATTATATGTATTATATAACATGATGTTTGCAGTTTAATGTCAAAAACTATGTTTTTTACACAAAAACATCGGGCATTAGATCCTCAGATCTTTTGCCTTCATAGGGGATGCTTCAAAGGGATGCTGACACACACACACAAAAACACAAAGAGAGCAACGTGATAAAATTTGGTAAGGTTCAAAGTGCGTGTGAAAATTTATTGTTTCTCTATTGTTCTTGTTGTTGTTGGATGCTGAAAAAGTTTTGCGGTGTTTTTAAGGTGTGAAACCGGCGACCGGCCGGGCAACAATTGAAATTGTGGCCCGTGTAATGCGATAAGCGCCAATGTGGATTCGGCTCCGGGTTTCCCAATTATCTAGCCAAAATGAATATATGTGTGTGTGTTTGTTGTTAGTGTTTCGCTCTTGACACTTTTGGGTCAAAAGGTGCAATTTTTTACACCAAAAAAAAAAGATGCAGTCATCTGATGAGATCAGGGATTCTGTGCAATTAGTCAAGTGGTTAATGAATTGAATCAAATCGTATAAGGGATTTGCTACCCCTCCTCCCCTCTCTCACTCTTATTTCTAGTGGTTTTTTTTTTGGCGTCAACTGTACCTGGTTTATGATTTTTGAATTTCTGTTGTTGTTGCTTTTTTTTTAAGGCTTCTGAATTCGACATATTGGAAAATTGCATAACCGTTGCAATTTTTTTTTATTCCAAAAATAGAAAAAGGGTTAAAGGGCTTAAAGGGTTGTGGCTGTAAAAATCCAGAGAGATCTGCAAATCCTGTGCATTAATGAGTTTTGCCAAAAGTGTGTGCATGTGTGTGGAAAATATTTCCAAAAGGGGTGGGAAAATTTTACAAAAAAAAAAAAAAAAAAATTAACGATGTCATTTCTATCATTCGGAAAAAATTTGGAAAATTAAAAAAAAAAAAAAATTTTTGAAAAAGAAATGTTTTTGTGTTTCTTTTCCTTCCAAATTCTAAGAAAATTCTTTTTCAAAAAAATTTTTTTTTTTGATATGATTTTCTTTTCATCCCAAATTCTTATTTTCAAAAACAATAAAGGTGAAGAAAAAATCACTCCTTCTCTCATTAGTTGTTTTGTCAGGTAAATTGTATGCTTTTTATGGCTTTGATTTTGGCATTATAGCCCGGCCCAGTTGAGCAGGAAAGCTGTCCAGGTGTTATGGCTTTGATGTTGCAAAATCCGCTTCGGCTTACCCCGATTGAATTTTTTCTCGATGACTTTGGATAGGGGGAGGGGGGTTCCCGGGGTTGCTCAGGACACCCAGCATTTGCATGGCCTCATTTCAATTTTAGCTCTTCCTTTTTTTTTTCAAATTGCAAGCAAATTTTCCACACACACACACAGACAGAGAGTCGGCTGGCATAGTTTTTCCACAAAGAAGGATTATTTATTTATTACGAAATTTTAGTCATTCGATGCGAACTGGATAAATTTAACCTTCTCTCTCTCTCTCTCTTTCTTTCTTTCTTTCTTCTCCCCCCTGCTTGTTCCTTTTATGTGCATAGGCCAGGTAGGTAGCCAACACAACACATTCCAGCTCAGCACAACCCAGCGAACCCGCAAATGTCGAATTATTCAAATGATGATTCCAACCCCTCACCAACCTCTACCCCTTCTCCTAGGGTATGTGATATGCAAAAAGAAAAAAAAAATGAAAAAAATGAAAGAAGAAAGAAAATAAAATACGCAAACACGCACGGGACACGGACACAGACACGGGACACACGACAACAGAAGGCGCATATCAAAGAGAGAGAGAGAGGGAGAGGGGGGAAACGAGGGAGGTAGTTTAGATGAGAAGGGGACAAGAAGAGACAACGCAACGGCCGTTTCAGCGTTGATTTCGTGTGCATTTTTTTTTTTTACCTTGCGGCAATCTGGCGAGCTCACACACACACACACACAAGCTCACACCGGTATAGTGGAAATGGCCCTCATGTTATTGCTGCTGATACCAACGTTGCTTTTGTTGTTGTTGTTGTTGTCGTCATGTTTGTTGTTGCTCCTTTGTAGTTTGCATGTCCCGTTTGGTTATATGAGATCGCGAGAGCGCTTACAAATTTTTCATTTTATTCAAAACGTGAGCTTGTATGCGCATATATGCGTATGTGTGTGTGTTGATGAAAAAAAAAAAAAAATGAACCAAGTTGCTTTTAAGGACATCTGCGTATTTTCCCTATCTAACTCTCTACCTTGCTCCCTCTCACTTAATTCGTATATATATAAAATAAATGCGTACGAGTGTATGTGTGTGTGAGTGTGTGTGTATTTTTTTTTTTTAGTGGGCCTTTGGCCAAACCGCACACGGCATTTCATTTGCACCTTGTTCGGCAGTTTGGTAATTTTATATTTGTTATTTCTTTTGTATTGTGTACCTTTTGCATAATATGCTGGCTGCAAAACATCTGTCCCATTTGCTGACATAACCAGTAAGTTAATAAACTCTTGGGGATGATTGACCAAAGTGGAGTTATGATCATACTGGTCTAACTACACAACAAAATCATTAATTGAATCCACACAGCCCACACCCTCGTTCAGCAATCAAGCAATTCACACAGCAACTTGCAGTCCACAGTGGAAGATAAGAGCGCACCCACACTTGCTCTCTCAGCAGACAGCAAAAAAATAAAAATGAAACATTCTCTCCCACCACAACTGCACGCAACAAGTTCAAGCAAAGAAATGCGCGAATATAGCACAAAAGAAAATGCAAAAATTACTTACCGACCACCACAAAGCACTGCATTGAGTTTTGCTATTGTTGTTGATTTACCGCTACTTGGAAGTCTCTTTTCAACACACCGCACGTGTTTTTCAATATTTAAAATGTATTTGTTTACCGTACCCGAAATTAATTTTAGCTTTATTATATTATTTTATTTAAGCCTTGAACATTTTCATTATCACAGCACTGCTTTTCATTTGATTCATCACCAAAAAAATAAAAAAAAAAAAACAATAGAAAAGAACTTTTGAATTGCTCACTTCACCTTAAACAAATAAAATAAATTTTTCAAGGCTTAAATATTTTATTAAAACGAAATACCGCACTTTCCGTAAATTACGCGACGCACTCGTATTTTTTCTACTCATTCTTAGCTCAACGCAGGTCATTTTCATTTAATTCATTTTTATTTTAAAACAAAACTTACACTTTTCGTTTATTCCGCGACGCACCTGATCGATTTGCTTAGTCTTTTCAAATGAAAAATTCTGAGCTGAGCTCAGCTCAGGTGAATACTTTTGCTGAATGAAGCTTTCGTTACCGTTAGGCTTAGGCAGCGTGGCGCCTAGCTCACAGAACAATGAGATGAAGAGCATAGCTCAATTTTACTCTTTTGATTAAATTAAAGGTGATAATATTTCGCTCACTCCGCTTGATAATTTCGCTTTAATTAAAACACACCTTTTATGAGGCTGCTTGATCTTTTTCGTTATCGCGCTACTTAATGCGAGCTCAGCCGGAGGGGCTGCCAACTTGGACGTTAATTGCATGAAAATGCCATTGATTTGGTTTGCAAAAAATACAGTGGCGGCCAACAAATTAGACGCACTGTGTAATATTTAAATTTAAACCAAATTATATCTAATCGATGCGCCTCGACCACAGGGGTAAAGTTTGCTTAAATTGCCGCAAACATAAGTTGGGGCCTGCGAAAGGAGTGTGAGAAAGGACAACGGACTAAAAATGGAGCTGGAGATCAACTATATAAAAATGTTTGTTTCAGTTGTTTGTTTGTTTGTCTATGTTTCGGTTTGTTTGTTTGCCTTTCGGTCTTTTCCTTTACCACAGCCGTAAATTTAATGGGCTCAAAAAAAAAAAAAAAAAACAGAAATCGAAAAGGAATCGAAACGAATCCAATGGCACACATAACGGAAGGAGGAGGAGGAGGAGGAGAAGGCGGAACACACACACAAATAAGCAAACATATGAAATTGACAAAGCCAGCCAAGGGTTAACTTCGATTAGCCCAAAGAAAAATAAAGAAAGCAAAAAAAAAAAAAGAAAATGTGCTATGACCAAAAGCTCGCACATGGTGTGCGGCCAAAGCTCCATTTACCCCCACCGCACGCACCCGTAGCCCCCTAGCCAACTCCAGCTACTTATACGCTGAGATGATCCGTTGTATGCGTGTGTTCATATGTTTGTATTTGTGTGTGGTCATAAGGCCAAAGCACAAATAATAACAGTCACGCGTCGTCGTCACCCTCCCCAATCCCTCCAGCTTCAGTGGAAGAAAAAAAAAAATACAAAAAGAAAGCCCAAACAACCAAAGAAAATGAAGCAGAAAAAATATGCACAAGACACAGACGAGGCAAAAATAAATAATAAAAAAGAAAGAAAGGACAGCAAAAAAAATACACACATACACATACACACATACACACACACACACATAAACATACATGGGAATGAATATGAGAAGGAAAAGCCACTGTGCACAGAGACGGAAATCGTTGATGGAGTGAGAGGGGGCGGGGGAGGTAGTGGTTGGTTTGGCGGACAGCAGGCCAAATAGGGCCATTGATCAAAATTGTTACAATAATGGCGAAAAATCACCCCCACAAGCGAAACAACAGGGCAAGCTCAAGACTAAGAAGAAGAAGAAGAGAATACTCATACGAATATATCGAGACAGTTGGCCACCACCGGTCGGTCGGTCGGTCGGTCTTTCGACCAGAGGACCGAGACCACCCACCCAAAGCAAACGCACACTGAGTAGAAAGTATAAAAAAAAGAAGAAGAAGAAGAGGAAGAGAAAATGCGGCCATGGCGGAATGGCAAATATCGCCAACGCCATTGCTGTCCGACATGGCAACGGACAGGGACGGACAACGGCGAGTCCTGCCTGACTGCCTTCCTGTCGGTCTGTCTGTCTGTCTGTCTGTCTGTCTGTCTGCCCTGGAAAGCCTTTTGATGGTGGCAAGGTTGGCAAGGGGGTGGTGGCATCTTTGTAAGGTAGATTTGAGAGGGCAAGCAAATGGTTGGGAGGGTTTTCATGTTGCTGTGTCCAAAAAGGACAACCGACGGGACCGGGCACGAACAAACTCACACACACACACACACACACACACACACACACACACACACGTGCATCACATGTTCATGTTGGTAATGGCCACAGTTGTTGTTATGGCAAAAGTTCGTACGTGAGGGTCGAGTCGAGGACGACATCCTTTCGCCTGGGTCCTTTTGGTCGCTCTGCTGTTGTTGGTCGGTTGGGTCGCCAGGCTTCCTCATTTCTATATATGTTTATTTCCTTATTATTTTTTTCTTCTTCTTCTTCTTCTTCTTTTTTTCCGCCAACATACGAAGATATTGCATCAAAGAAAACTTCTGCTGCGAAAAGTAAAGGACGAAAGTCCTGCACACACACACACACACACACACGCACGCAGCCGCAATAGAAATAATAAAAATATAAAAAAAAGAAAGCGGAGCTGGCGAAAATTCGTTTCCTTTTTTGCCATGTGCCACAGTCAGGACAGCAAAACGGACAACACACACACACACACACACACATATATACACATTTAAATATATTTAGTCATGTGTGTGAGGAGGATATATACCCATATATATATATATATATATAGATATATTTATTTTATTCTAAGTTTCGTCTCTCAGCTCACCTGACCGACCGGTTAGTTCCTTTTTCCCGAAAATTCGGCATACGGAAATTGCCTGCCATTTGAATCTTACCCAAACACAGCTCTCAGAGGTAGGTTACCCCGGCAAGGAGGAGAGAAAAAATTTCAAAGTGGATCCAGCAGGTGACCAAGTCATTGTCGGGATGCATAAAAAAAAAATAAAGTAAAAAATTTTACATTCTTAAAGTTGTTTTTCATTTTTGATTTATTCAAGAATAAATTTCAAGGTCATAAGTTTCGGGGTTTCGTAGAGCCCAAGGGCTTCACTGTTCTATAAGGAAATGATTGGCTTATGGTAGGAAATCCAAGGCCCAAGTTGACACAGTTTTCATTATGGTTTCGAAATAATTTGCCCCCACCGAGATCTGAAGGAGTTGATTACCTTTCGATAAGGAACCTATTGACTCATAGGAAAGTAGGAAATCCAAAGCCCCAAGTTGACACAAAATTCTTTATACAAAATTCAAGATCCTTTGCCCCGCCGAGATCTGAAGGACTTGAATACCTTTCAGCAAACCCAAAAGCCTGAATAAAAGAAAGCAAAAAAATAGAATAACCTACTAAAGGTCTAAATATCTGGTAAGATTCGATAAATAAAAAGTATATAAGAATTCTAAAATTATTACAAAAATCTTTGAAAATAATCGAAGAAAATTTGATAAGACCAAAAGTACAGTCTAACGATTTTTGTTAGTTTCGATAGTTTCTCATTGATGCTTTAATTAATTCAGCTATTTATGTCTTACCCAGAGAGAGAGAGAGAGAGAGAGAGAGTTGAATCGGAGCTATATTGTGTGGGGTAATTCCATTGGAAGCCTTTGAGGAGCATAAAAAGTTGAAGGCCTAAACCACAAAAGCCACCGACCAATGAGGACCAAGGACCAAGGATCAGGACCAGCAACCAGAAACAAGAATCAGAGCTAAGACCAGGGCCAGGGTTAGGCCTCACACACACACACACACACACACACACGCACACACAGAGAGAGTGTGACACGGGGGCAAAGGCAAAAAAGGACATCAGCAGCAGGCTGATCTGTGGAAAAATATTAGTTCTGTCAAAATAAATTTCTTTGAGTAATGTAATCCCATTTTGCGGTCTTGACACACACACACACACACACACACAACAATTCTTTAAAATTTACTTCGGCCCGCCCACGCCCCCTGACATCAACCTCGAAGAAATTTTTGGCAAAAGACTTTTTGCAGTAGAGAAAGTGCGGCCAAGTAAATCAGGCCTTTCCATTCCATCCCCATCCTAACCCCACCCAACCAACCAAAACCCACATCGCACCACATATTTGCAAAAGAAAGGAAAGGAAAAAGGAAAAGAGCACCATTTTTAGTCCTGCTCGGTCTCGGTCACATATCGCATCATGCTGAATATGAATGCGATAAATCTGTTCGTGATTGTTTTTTTTTTTTAACCCCTCCTTCCCCACCCCTCCCGAGTTGATTCAGTGAGCCATAAGACAACACCCTCAACCTCAAGCTCTACACACTCTCTACACTGGATAAGGTGTCCAGGACTAAGGACATTCTCCTATGTTCTGTTTGCTCTGCCGAGTGTGTAAAAAAATGCCAACGGAATTCGCTAATCCAGCCAACTGCCAACTTCTTCTTCTTCTTCTTCTACTACTTCTTATTTTTGGTAGGCCCTGAACTGTGCTACGGTGGTGGGGACGGTGCGGGGGAGTGTGACGTAGTTCAGCTGTCCTTTATTGCACACTATTCAGCTAGATACACACACACACACACACACACACAGGTGGGTGGTTGGGTTAAAATTTTTAGACCAGCAATGTTATTCTATTTTTTTTTTTTGGCCAATGATGACAATGTGGTCTGACAGCTTTTGCGTTTGTGATTGCAAAAAATGAGAGACGATGACGAGTAAAGCAAAAAGAAATTGCAAATTTTTTGGTTTTGTCGGTCACACGAATCAACCAGAGAGCCATGAAAATGAGCAGAACAACACATCCCTTCCTCCCCCTCCCCCAAGCCGCACCCCCTCATTCTTCCCCTGAGAAATATGTGTGGCCCAGAAACTGAAAATCCGTTGAGTTTTGAGTTTTGCGTATTCCAAATGTGCGTGCGAAATTGCCAGCAAAATAAAAATAAGAAACAAAAAAAAAAAAAAGGTAGTTCAACTTGATGGCGAATTGTCCTGGAGAGTGTGGGAGGACGATAAGGATGTGCTGGAAGCACTGTACACATTTGCCACAACTTGAGTTTGCCTAAAAAGAACCAAAGCGGGTAAACATTGATGAGGCCAAATTTCTGTGATTCGTCATCTAAATAGGTTTTTCTCAGCTTTTCCTAACCAACACATGGAACACATGTGTATGAAATTACACCACATTATGGACATACGAGGCCTTCCCCTTCGGAATAATAGAACAAAATTGGTGGAAACAAAAAAAAAAAAAAAAAAAAAAACAAAAATAAATTATAATATATTTTTTTTTTATGATTGCCAAGGCAAGGAGTTACCTAAGATATAGAAAACTATATCCTAGAAATCTAGAAAACTGTTTCAGATTAAAGCGGAAAGATTTTTGTAAAATAAAGGAAATTTATTGGGTTTTACTTTGAGTCTAGAAAAACTGATCAATAAAAGAATTTACGCCTTAGACCACCCATCATTTCTTCTCTGAGATCCATGAAAGTATCTTTTGTATTTCAAATAAAACAGGTCCCCCACGATTTCATCAAAGATCTTAGTCGTTTTTAAATATAAAAAATAAAATAAAAGAAATCATATAAATTGCAATTAAAGCTTCGTTTCGATACTTCTCAAGACCCATGGGATTATCTTAACTAAAAAATAAAATAAAAGAAATCATATAAATTTGCAATTAAAGCTTCGTTTCGATACTTCTCAAGACCCATGGGATTATCTTAACTAAAAAATAAAATAAAAGAAATCATATAAATTTGGAATTAAAGCTTCGTTTCGATACTTCTCAAGATCCTTGGGAGTATCTTAATTCAAAATAAAATAAAAGAAATCATATAAATTTGCAATTAAAGCTTCGTTTCGTTACTTTTCGAGATCCTTGGGATTATCTTAACTAAAAAATAAAATAAAAGAAATCATATAAATTTGCAATTAAAGCTTCGTTTCGATACTTCTCAAGACCGATGGGATTATCTCAATTAAAAATAAAATAAAAGAAATCATATAAATTTGCAATTAAAGCTTCGTTTCGATACTTCTCAAGACCCATGGGATTATCTTAACTAAAAAATAAAATAAAAGAAATCATATAAATTTGCAATTAAAGCTTCGTTTCGATACTTTTCAAGACCTATGGGATTATTTGAATTAAAAAAATAAAATAAAATAAATTAAAAAGAAAAGTCACTCAAAAGAAAGTATGTTTTTGAGTCGAGAATCAGAATAATACTAAAATAATTTTCATAATAATTTCAAATTGAAGTGACAGGGACAGAGGCAAAGCCTATTTCGATTTGATTGTAAGATTTTTATACAATTCAAATATAGAAACTGTTAACATGGATTTGTTAGGCAAAGGTCAACTACGACTAACCTTTTCGAATTTTCCTCATTGGTCATTAAGAGTCTCAATAACAAATTGCAGATTTTAGCAAGGCTTTTGATTCCATCAACTATTCCTTGCTTTTGTATAAATTAAATATCAACGGTTTCCTTTGATAAATGATTATCTTACCTCAAGAACCCAACGAGTTCCTTTTAAGAAAGCATTATCTAATGCTATAAGTGTGTCGTCCGGGGGTCACTTTGGACACCTTTCGTGAACTCTTTCTATAAACAATCTTCCAATGGTCACATCACAAGTTTATGACCTTCTGTCGAGGCACTCTACTCTTGGTTCCCTTTTAACTTAATCTAAATGCTCTTTATCGTATAAGTTCCAAAAATGATTTGGGGATTTTGATAGTCAGATTCTAGCCACCATGGGAGTTCTTGGTTTTGTGAAGAGATGGTCTCAAGAATTCGATGATTTTATATGTGACTCTTGTTCGTTCAATTTTAGAATTCGGTTCATGGGCTTGGTGCCCTCAATATAAGGTGAGTCTATTCAAAAGAAATGTTTACTCTTTGCTCTCTGTGGCTTTAATTGGAATTCGGAATTAAGCCATCCATCGCACTCTAGCAGGCTATGGCTTATGGACTTGCCGTCCCTAGGAAATTGTAAAGCACTTCTCAATACTCCTTTTATGGTTGGCATGGTTGACTTTACTGAGTTGCAGTTCCTTTTGAGACCTCTACGAACCTTTAATGCTTTAGTAGTCTTAGGGACTATAAGTTTGCTTATTTTGAAACCCTCACAAAAAAAAAAAAACAAACCATAAACAAAAATCTGGACATCAGAACTATCAGGGTAAGGAAATTCATATAAAAGACCAAAAAATATTTTAAATTTAACTTTACCAATTTCTAAGCAAAAACCCGCTGTTAGATTTAGAATAAGATATGACCCGATCTGAGCTTCAATTCGTTATTAGTTCTACTAACTAACTTAAAATATTCTACTCGAAAGTATACTATTATTAATCCGATCCATCTGACTCATCCGTTAGTACACATATCGAGCTGTTTATTTAGGTCTTTATGACACCTATATAACAGAGTGATTCGATCCGGTAGGTACTGAAAAGGACGTATAACAGTTTTCATTGCGATACCTTTCCACATGAGAGACTATCTTGATTAGAAACAGATGAGCTGACAAACATGGCTCAATCTATTTGTCTAGCCTTAGAGACCAATCAGATCGTAACTTTTAAGAATCCACCATATGTAAATATAAAATAAACATACTCAAATTTCTTTGAAAATATGCCAGAGATAAGTGAACTGCTTATTGCGGTTCAAATGAATCAGTTCTTTTGAACAGCTTGATGGTATGAATTTGGCTCGATCAAAACACGCAAATTTTGCAGGCCTACAAAAGCTGGCTGCTATGCTGAGGAGTGAATTGAACAATTATAAAATTTGCCTCTTGATAAATAGAAAAATAAATAAGAAAAGAAATCATATAATAAAAGAAATTAACTGTAGAAATTATAATTCACATTTTAACTCCAATTTAAAGCAAGTGCAATGAAATAAATAAAATAATATCAAATATAATTATTGAAAATATAAATTAATACAAGGTTTACTCCGAATCAGTACTAAGCTGAAAGTAAATGAATTTCCATTTGAATGTCTTTTTTTTTCTCTGAATAAAAATACATTTTCGATTTATTCTTAACAATTTCAGTTAACTTTGAAATTGACCAAAGAGGTGAATGTTTTCCATATATATTTATTTTGTTATTTATATATATATATATTTGCTGTTGTATTTTACAAATGATCTTAAACAGAATTCAATTTCATCGATGACAATATTGGACAAAAAAAAAAAATATGTATATATATATATATATATTTATTTAATAAAAGTAAAAGAATTATTAATAATTAATTGTGGGGATGACATTTAATAGCTAAATGCATTTGAATGGTCTCGAAATTTGCTTAATCCAAAAATGATTTGATATTTAAAGAATAAAGGGCCCAAATAAAAAAAATCCCAACGTTATCTTCGGGGTGCCGAAGGCTAAAAACTCTTTTCGAAGTTTGATCTGCCGTAAATCAGATGATTTTGGTTGGTAGGACAGCTATATGATATAGTAGTCGGATGTAAGAAATGTGTGTGCAGAGCTTCGAAGAGATCAGTCAATAAATTTGGAGGGTTTTCCTAAAACCAATTTAGGTTCGTATTGCAGCTATGTAGTGGTCCGATCTTTATGAAATTTGGCAGGTTAGTGTAGTTTTGTATAGGAAATGTGTGCCGAGTTTAACATAAGTATCAGTTAATAATTGTGAAAGTTATTCCTTGAACCGATTTAGGTTTGTATGATATAGTGGTCCAATCCGGCTCCGATAAATGTGCAGCCTGTGTATGAAAGAAGGTTATATACCAAGTTTCTTCAAAATAGCTTTAAAAATGAGAGACTAGTTTGTATATAAACAGACGGACAGACAGACATGGCTATATCGAGGTAAGTTTTGGGGGTCTACGATGAGTGGTTCTCTGCGTGGCAAGCTTCAGAGCATCTTTCTTCGAAAAGAGTATAAAGATATACATATATATAGGTACATATCTATATATATATAAAAGAGAGATGATGCAGGGGGTGAAGCCAAGAACATAATAATTAGGCTAGTATATTCGGTATACGTAGGCTTTTTTGATTGTTGTTGTGTGGATTGTGTGGATGTGGTGTCGTGGTGTTAGTTGATTAAGCACACCCCTCTCAAAGCACAAGGGGCAGGTCAAGTTGGTAAGGATTCAATAAATCTGCATAGACTTTTGATAACTTTAATGTAGATTTAATAGATGATATAAAAATGTCCAAGCAGAGTTGATGACAGATGTGGGGACCAAGGCAGGAAAGGGCCTGGCCAGTGTGTCGGTTGCTATCAGGCCAGTTTTGAACGTTTCTTGGCAATAGCATCTTCGACGGCTCGCAATTGCTTCAAGAGCTCTTCGCGTCGAGATTTCTTGCCGTCTTTGCCCGAGCCATCACGATCTTTACCATCTTGAGCAGCAGCTGAGGCCATGGCTGTATCTTTTTCCTTATCGGAATCGGCTGAATGATTGGGTGAGGCCAAAGCCGAGACTCCGACCTTTGTGGAAGGTTTCTTAATCTCAATGGAAATGGGCGAACGTTTCTTTGTGGATTGTTCTGTGGCTAAAAAACAAATTCAATTAATTTGCCATATTTTCTTTTCTTTACTTTTTTCCTTTTCGAATAGAAACTCACGTTTTTTAATTAATTTGCGCTCGTTGAGTGCCTTGTCTGTGGCGCGGACACGCTTCTGTGGGGTATCCCGAGAGCCTGACGAACTATCCGATGATGAGGAGCCAGAATCTGAATCAGAATATGAAGTCTCTGAAGAATCTGAATTCAGCAAAAAGATTTCTAACATGTTCTACAAAATTCAAATGACTTTTGCTTACCTGAATCCGATGAGCTTGAGCTACGTCGCCGTCTCAGTTTGTCAAACTTTTTGGGTGTGGGTGAGACCTTCTTACGCTTGGACACAGGACTCTGTACACCACGTTTATCCAAGGCAGGACGTTTGTATGAAGGCGAGACGCTCGGAACTAATTTAAAGAGCATAAAAAAGAAAAATTGCTTAATACCCTTGGGAAGGGGGTGGCAGGCTGATGGACTCACCTGGCGATCGTCTTGGACGCCGAGGTATCTGACTGGGTGAGCGAGCCGCTCGACCAGCATGGCGTCGCCCCGAAGGTAGCATTTTATGCGCTCCATAACGACGCTTGTGTTCCGAGGGGCTGCTCGAACGTGACGAATCCGAACTGGAATCGCTCTGTGAGGAATTGGAGCTGGAATAGGATGAGTTGCTGGTGTAGCTGCGTCGATCGCGACGACGACGCACATCACGTTCAAACGAAGTTCCACGGGGTATGGACTTGGAACGCATCCAGGGATCACTCCATTCATCACCGCGGCCAGCAGCCTCCACGCGCTGAACGATCACCTCCCGGGCTGGCCGCAGACGACGATCATCCTCATATTGAGGCATGCGATGCGGTGGCAATTCCCGATACCGGGCCATACGCCCATAGACATCTACATCATCGTAAGCGGGTGGCGCATATGGCCGACCATACCGATCTGGTGGACTGTACACAGTATACTAAATCAGGAGTGGGAGGGGAAAATAAATTTAGAAAAGTTTTCTCTTTGAATTTTATTGTTTTTCAAACTCACCGGAGAGGGCGAACTGGCGCGCTCTTTGAGGTAATACGGATCCTTTTCCATTTCATCTGGGGAAAGCGTAAGATTCATTTTCTTATCCTCGAAGTCCATATCCTGCTCCTTGCGCTTATTGGCCTTGCGCATCATTTCCTTGGCCGTGCGCAGACCACGTTCCCAGGCATTTTCAACCACAACCGGAACCTCCGGCATTATCATACGAGAATCATGACTGGCATATGTGCTGGGCGGGGCATGATGCAGGGGCGGTCGATGATGGAAGGTTGGACGTTCAGTGCGATAGTCGTGGTACTCACCGGTATTGGCATGATTGTTGAAAGCACTGGCACCTGGTGGCCGGGAACTGACATTGCCGCCACCACCGCCACCGCCACCCTGCATGGGCACTGAGCGCACCAGACTCTCGAACATGGTGTAGTTGCCCTTGTCCGTGACACCGGGATGCAGAAAGCGGCAGCTCATGCCCCAGGTACATTGGCCACGTGTGTAGAAACGACAGACGGGCTTGGGTTCGGTCTCCTCGGGACGCTTTTCGTCCTCATCTGAAACCTCACCCTCTTCCAGTTCATCATCATCTTTTTTCTTCTTTAATTGTGCCTGTTTCTGAGCCTCCGTCTCCTTGCCCACTTCACCGTCATCCAGATTCTGGGACTGTGTATGCGAGGACTTGTTTGTGTCCTGGTGTCTGCCAGATTCCTCTTCCGGTTCCTTGCATATTTCCGGGCACTCACCCTCCTCGGCTTCAAAGTCCAGGGCATCATCATCGTGTGTCTTACCCATATCCTCCAAGACTGTCTTGGGCATACGCCCGCCACCCACACCATTCGAACTTTCTTCATGAGACTGTGAAAATTTCGATTAATCAATAATTTGTCAGAGTTTCGCAATTTTTGAATTTCAAAGACCCACCTTATACTCTTTATCCCTTCCTTCGCCAGCTTTATCACCGGCTGGGTCAAATCCGAATTTACTGTCTTCACCGTTCGTCTTGCCCGTTGTGGGCACAACCTCATCCAAGGCCGACAGAGAATCATTGGAAATGGCACCATCCTCGTCATCATCGGCATTCATTGAGTTCTTTGAGGGCGCCCGCTTCTCACTGCCTATCTCACTGACATCGCTTAGATCCTCATGGCTGATATTTAGGTCGACAGTCGCCTGTTTGTATTGCTGGTACAGTAGGGGACTGTTGCTCCGGCTGCGACTACGACTGCGACTGTGAACCGAGGAGAGAAATGAGCTTGGTTGAGACTTTTTTGGCGATGTGGTGGACTCTGTGGCCGCAGGATTTGAGTTATTTGTGTTCGTGGCTTCAGCTTCCGCTTCGACTTCGCGATCGGCTTCAGGTTCCTCATCGCTGGAACTGCTACTGCTGCTCCCACTGCTGCTGCTGCTAGAGCTGCTGGAGCTCTTTTTCTTGCTCTTAGATTGATTGCTACGACTGGACGAGGAGCTTGAATTTGAGGAGGAACTGCTGCTGGTGTGTGTAGGGCTCTGTAGGCCGGCGTTGTTATCGAGCGGCGGCTCATCGCCACCTCCATCGATGCCGTCGTTTTTCGTTGGTGTCTCCGGACGCGAATTCGACAATGATTCCGATGAATTGGACACCGAACTGGTGCGGGAGTCATCCGATTCCATATTGATGCCCATGGAATTCACGCAACTCAGCGGCCTTCAGTTGATCGACTGCCTTCTTTTTCTGTGAAACATGCGTTGAGGAGGAAAGGGTAAAAATTTTCAATTAATTCTATTTGAAAACAATAACCAAAAATTGATTTTCACCAGTTTGACATTCTTATCAGAGTAACTAAATTATTTATTTACATAAATGGGCAAATTAATCAACAAATTCTCGAATCTAATATGTAGGTTGTTGGTGTCGGATGGGAAAACATGGAAAAATAATTATTTCCATAGTCAAGCTGACCATTATCCTACTACAAGGAGAAGAACCGCTTTGAAACTTTGTTTGGAACTACTTTTTTTTTTCTTTGGAACAGTAAAAAGTTCACTTCTTTTCTAAGCCGCATTGCACACTCTGGTTCTTTTTTGATGAACTTTCTCTTGGCAGTCACGCACACACTCACACACACAAACAAAAAAAAAAAATAAAAATAAGCTAGGGCTTAGATGAAATAAAGATGAAATAATAAATTTAATGGATCAGCATTTCAAGTCTGATGGGTGAGGATTTTCTTGTTTCTTTCGGTTCATTTTTAAACACTTGTGTTTTTCTGTTTTTTGTCTTTGTTGACTTTGCACCATTATTATTATTTTTTAATATTATTTAAATGTTTGTTTATTTTGCTTGGCAGGGAGAAAGAGATAAAGATAAGTTTTTTGCATTTTTTTTTTTCAATTTTTATCGTTAAGTTTTCTGTTCACTTTGTTTTAATCTTACCTTCATGATTGTACAAATTCTTATGATTTTATTATTATTTATTTATTGTGTGTGGTTTTCTTTTTTTTTTTTGTACTTTTTTTTTTCTTTTTGCTTTCTTTAAACTTTAAAATTGAAATGCTTACGACTTTACGCGTGAGACAACATGGAGAGTATGCAAAATAAATAACAACAACAATAACATCAACAATGCGAAGGCGTAACGGAATAAACTACAATTTGTAACGAAACTTATTATTTAAGTTTGCATATATATATACATATACATATCACGGTATATATATATAATTATATACATATAGATAGATTTCTTTATTTTGTGCCCTCATGCGTCTCGACTACATATACAAATAAGCACACACACACATACACTTGGCTCATACATTTATATATATATATATTGCTTATATTGAAATGTATATATATATAATATATATATACATATATATTTATATGTATTTAAATATATATACATATATAATCAATCTTTTCGTACTTTTCGCACTTTTCGCGACCGACAGAAAATACTTTTTTTTTAAGTTGAATTTGAATTAAATTTTTACAGTTTGGTGTCTGTAGAGTGCCAAAAGAAAAGACACTCTTGAAACTTTTTCTCAGACTTTTTCAAGGCACAATGATTTCACAAGTCACAAGTCTGTTTGTTGGTTTTAATTACTTTTGCATTTTTTTTTTCTTTTTTTTTTGAAACCACTTTTTTTTTCTTTCACTTACGTAGTTTTGGAGGGGAAAAATAGAATACTTGAAATATATCAATTGGTTTGGCATTATGCATAATTTGTTATTGTTACTTACCCACACACACGTCAAGTGGCGGCAGCGGCTGCGGCGTCGTCCTTGTTGATGGGACGCGATAGCGAATTTTCCTACGCTCGGTAGCCGATTGAAATGATGAGGCTGTGTGTGTGTGTCTATGTGTGTGTTTGTAGCGCAGCAGCGGGCACACTGTCAGGCCGAAGAAGTCAAACCAATTGCTGTCGTCAAAAATTTTTTTCTGGTTATGTTTCTTTTATGCTTTGATCCAGTGGGTATAGGCAAATCCGTTTATACTTCTTTGGGGGTTTTACCTGATCAAATTATTGATTAATTATGTAGTATTTTATTCGTGGCGTCTTAATTCTCTTCTTTTGAAATCGTCGTGAATTCTTTTGTCACAAACCGCCGCTACACTGTCGAACTACCATACGCGACGGCCATTTGCTTTTCTGCGTGTTTTGACTAGGGTTGCCAAAGTTGCTCTTATAGTTTATATATTTAGAACAAAAAACACTCATATATTCTTTTAAAATAATATTTAATTTATTTTTATAATTATAGTTACAAAAAGTGATCTTAACAAAAATACTTTGTATTTATATATAGTAACATATAATAACATATATAAAATATTTTAGAAGCTCGGCAGCTCTATCATGACGAGCAACTTTGCATTTTAATAAAAAGGTTGTCTGTTTTGTATCTATATATATAAATATATCTATTTTTTAAGAAGAAATTTTCTAATAGGTACTTCAATTAAATAAGACTACGGAACTCTTTTCTAATAATTTATGCAACTCAGAGCATATGCTCTTATAACTGCTGACAATGTTGCTCTGTGGTTAAATATTGTTAAGAATAATTTTGAAATTATATAGTTTTTTTTTTTTTTTTTTTTTACTTATACATATAATAAAATTTTGTAATTTAACAATATTATCTTTAAGAATTTCTGGCGACATAGCAAGAGCTGATGCAATCATTTCTTTTTTTTTTTTTTAGTTATGTACACACTGGCGTAAAGTATGCTGTTGGATAAAACATTGAGTTACGTACGTGCTGGCAAATTAACAACAAAATGCCTGTACAGGACCCTTTTGCCCCTGCCACGGTATTACACTCAACTACCAGATTCTATACTGATGAGCTCGGAGATGTTTGAAAGTCCAACTACCGATGTCACTATTCCACCGCTGATCATTATGCACGGCCTATTTGGGTCAAAACAAAACTGGCGTGGAATTAGCAAGGCTGTGGCTAGCAAGACTAATCGCAAGGTAACTCTATAATAAACTAAAGATACGATTTTCACCAGCTCTTGTTGCACAGCTCTACACCGTGGATGCCCGGAATCATGGTGACAGCCCGCACACCAGTAGTCATAACACCTTAGGAATGTCACACGATGTGGCCGCCTTTCTGGCCAACAACAGTCTGAACAAGGCCTGTGTAATGGGTCACAGCATGGGGGGACGTAGCTTGATGCACTTTGCTATGACGTATGTATGTAATTTGCCTCCTTTATCCACTGGTCCACTAAATATTCACATTACAGCCTGAACTGACCGATCGCTTGATTGTCGTGGATGTATCACCAATAGCCGTACCCCGTAGTTTCTATGAAATGCGTAAAATATTCGATTCTATGCTGAGCATAAATGTGCCTTCAACACTGCCTATGGCCGAGGGTCGCAAAATAGTACGACAACATATGAAACAGGCTACGGATACAGAGACAGTGGATTTCGTTATACTCAATCTGCGAAAGAATCCCGAGACTGGCGAGTAAGTTTTAATGCTATATCAAATATTTCTGTTTTTTTTTTTTTTTTTTAATTCGTATTCATATTAGATTCTACTGGGCTGCCAATGTGAAAGTCTTGCGCGATTGGATAACTGATTTCGATAGTTTTGAAAATCGCTTGAAAGAACTGCCACCCTATACAGGACCTGTCAAATTTATTTGCGGAACAAAATCTCCATATATGCGGTTAGTTTATCCGTACTATTTTTATTCCATAAATCTTAACTATTTCCCTTTATAGTGAAGGACATTGGCCACAGGTGCTAAAATATTTTCCGAATGCCGAAATTAACTGGCTCGATTCTGGACATTTGGTGCACTTCGAACAGCCGGCACAATTTATAAAACTTGTAGTTGAATTTCTCAGTAGATAGTTATATTTTTACCAAAGATCAAAATTGTACAAAGTGAACAAAATTAAAACAATTTAAGCAAAATCTTCATGTGTTGCACTATTCCTACCTCACTCTAGCCTGTTAATGAAAAAGAATGAGATGGACACACTCATGAATTAAGATGAGAGGGTAACACTTAACAGCTCTTTCATACCGATAACCCATGCGTTGCGCGTATGCGCCAAATCGATAACCCAACAATCGAAATGTTAAAAATTCAAAAAAAAACTCGTTTGGAAAAATTTTGGTGCTGTACATTTAAAATGTATTTTCACTTCTCATATGATTTGTAAAGTACAGATTTTTTGTTGTTGTTGTTTGTTGCTTTTTTTTTTTTTTTTTAGTTTTTGTTTAAAAAAATATACACA
Source organism: Scaptodrosophila latifasciaeformis (assembly GCA_037075145.1). Taxonomy (NCBI): domain Eukaryota; kingdom Metazoa; phylum Arthropoda; class Insecta; order Diptera; family Drosophilidae; genus Scaptodrosophila; species Scaptodrosophila latifasciaeformis. The sequence goes on from JBAMCM010000428.1 coordinate 939,313, forward strand.
TACACAAATCCAAAGAAGCTTAAAAACTTATTCCAGCATACAAAATAAATGAGTATACAAATGTAAGTTTTTTTCGCACAAATGTCTGTGTGTGTGTGTGTGTGTGTGTGTGGGTGTGTGAATATGCTTGCTAGCTTAATTGGTTTTGCATTTGTGTTTTATAAACTAATTAAATACATATAAAGACTTAACATACACTACTATAAAAATTAGAAAGAAACAATTAAGAAAAATTACAAAAATCAAAAATATATAAATAAATAAATAATCACATTGCATTACAAAAATGTAACAATTAAGGTAAAAATATATATTTAAAAATGAACACAGTCGTGATTTATTCGTGTGGTGTCTGCGTGTCTGTGGGTGCTTGCGTGTGTGTGTGTGTGTGTTGTTTAGAATAATAAATACATTAAACAGGAATGGTGGGTAAAAACGTTTGTTTTGTTGTTGTTGTTGTTGTGTGCTAAGGCTAAAATGGTTAACCGATCAACGTATTTTAAAATTTATGATTTTTTTTTTTTACGATTTTCGTTTTTCTTTTTTTTTTTTTTTTAGTTTGATGTGTTTTTGTTGGTGTGTTTGTTGTGTTGTGGGTGGTTGTGGTGGTGTTTGTTTGTTTGTTTTTAGTTTATCTCTTTTTACTTAGCAATTTAAATTTTAAGTTTAGTTTTTTGTTTTGTTTTTGCTCTAGTTTGCAGTATTTTGTAGTTGTTGTTGTTTTTTTTCGGCTGTTTTTGAAGCGTTTTGCATTTTATCATTTGATTGGCTCTGGTTTTTTTTTTTTTTTTTTTTTTGTTTAAACAATAATCCCACCATCGTAGGCATAGTCAGCTTTATTGTGCATCACGAGTCGATTTTCCACAAAGTAAAAACTGTCCGAGCGCGTCTCGAATGGGCTCGATATCATTTCAGTCACTGCAAAATAAAAAAAAAGAGAGAAAGAGAAATATATATATATTTGATATTTGGAGCAGCAGCTTCAAAGCAGCCTTGACCCAGTTAACTCCCCAGGAGGCAAAAGGCCAACAAGATATACAGATTTTTCTCATTGAACTCAATGGAGAAACCTTTTTAGCTGTCAAAAAAAAAATAAAAATAAATAGCCCTCATAAGTAGACTATGATTTTTTTCTTGCCCTTTTTGCCAAAAGCCAATTCGGAGCTGGACTCACCTAGATCTGGTGGAAGGTTAGGAAACTCGTATATGTGCTCACAAGTGTTCTTTGAATATGGAATACAATAGCCAAATTCAAAGTCGAATGTCTTAAGCAAGCGATCACGAAAGAAGTGCCTTTCGATCATACGAAAATTATTAACCGGCTGGCTTCCCACTGTGAATTCCACACTAAAAACAAAAGAAAGGAAATTGGAAAACAAAAAATGATATAAATTTTGAGTTTGTTAACTTACGTGGCACCAACGGTTTTGAGATTTAAAAATGCCGGCGTGAACTGATAGCGCACATAGCGCCCGGCATTGGGATCGGCAGTATCATCGAGTGATAGCTTTTCGGTGGCGGCCAGCATTGTCTCCTCCACCGATAGGCCATCTGGGAATTGTTCACTGGGCGGCTTGGCGATCTCAAAGAGTACAGCACCACTCTCGAGGTCGCGTATTTTGAAACGCGTAAAGTCAATTTCGAACACGTTGGCATTGGCCGAGCATAGATAATCGTCGGTGATTTTAGTTAGATGCAAGACATCCTCAGGACAGACTGTACTATCCTCTGGTCGTTTCGATTCGGCTGCATTGCTGCCATCGCTATTATTGGCTGACGTTGCCGATGCTGATGCAGTTGCCGAGGATGAGGATGATTGCACTGGATTGAGTTGCTTGCCAACGACACTCATGGTGTGTGTGTGTGTGTGTGTGTGAGTGTGTTCTTTGTTTAGATTTTTTGTTACTGTTTTGTTTTTATTAATATCGTTATTACTGAGCTGTAACGGTTCCACCACCTGTGCGTGCCAAGTCCTTCAGACTGAAAGAAAAAACTTTTTAATTAAATCGAGTTAAAAAAAGAAAGTCGTGTTTTTTTTTAAGCCAAGCGATTTTTTTTTTTAATTAAGGGTTTGCCTTTGTTGTTGGTTTTCACGCATTCGAGACTTGCGTGCGAAAGAAGTGCAACAACAAAGAATGCACAAAGCCCACCACAAATACATGTCAAAATTCCTATTTATATATATATATATACATGCATACATGTACATATATATTAATAATCTTGTAAAAAGAAAAACTCAACTTACCCATACATATAGAAAGAGTTGCCATAACAAATGCCAAAAATGAGAAAAAAATACGCGACCCAATTTCAGGAAAAGCTTCTTTGTTTGTATTTGTTTTGTCTGGTATGTGTATGCAATTGTTTTTTGTGTGTTTGTGTGTGTGTGTGTAATGTTACCGTTGCTGTTGCCTTTGTTTATGTGATTGGTAGTTGTTGTTGTTGTTGTTTGTCGCTGGCCTGCCTTTGTTGATCCTGCTTGATTTGAAATTTTAACTAAAGCATATTCTAAATTTTTTATTGCTTAAAACAGAGATCGGCCCTGTACAAGCAATTTTACCACAGACACCACTAAATAGTTGTTGGTTTGTTCCGCTTGGAACGGCCATCAAACTATAAATGCCTGATTCCATGAACGAACGGAACTTCAATTTGGCGAATTCAAATTCACTTTTACCGCCAAGGTCTTATTTCACTGCTAGGCTTTATATTAATTATGTAAGCCCATCATCTCTAACTATATTTGTAAAATTTAAATAATCATTAAAATTATGGGTACTTTTAAAAGTACAATCAAAGCGCCTGACTGAATTTGGACTTACTAATATAAGCTATAGGGATGCCATGTCCATAAAGAATGATTTTGTGAGATAGTTCCAGGATCTACAAAAGAGTTGTTTAAGCAAAACTTAATCTTGATTCTTATTACTTTTACTTTCTCAGTTATGATGCTCTCAATTATGATGTTCTACAGGTATTTTTTATCTTTTATTTGTATTTTGATTTTAACTGAAACACAGCTGGCAGCCCTGGCCACCAGTGTGTACATTTTTCTTTACTGACCTCTAGAAAGGCGCGAAGATAACATTTTCAAAAAGGAATGATACGAATTTAATCTTAATGCATTTGAGTTTTAAAAGGATTATTTTAAGTCTGAGTTTTTCATTTTAATCATATTTTTATTTAAGCCTTAAAGTTTAGTTTTTGTTTTATATATATCTTGTGCATTTGTATATGCATATGCCAAGGCACTGCAATTGGTCAATTCTATTTACATCCGAGTGGTCAAGAATGTATGAATATGTGTTTTATTTGTTTGTGCGGTTGTTTTTTTTTTTTGTTGGTTTTAAGTGGTATTTTAATATTCGCTGCAAGCCCAACAGTGTTAAGTTTCATACCATATGCATTTATGAGTGAGTGAGTCTTTTGGTCCGTTGTCCAACGCCCCTCTGAGGCCCGATAATGTCTTCAGTCTTCAACTCAGTCTGTTGTCCCTAGGCGTCCCATGTCCACGTTTCCTGTATAATGCCATATGCGTGTATGTATATGTGTGTGTGTGTGTGTGTGTATGTGTGTGAGTTGGTGTTTGTGCATAAGTGAGAACGTGTTCGCTGCTATCTTTAGTACAGTTGACTGTGTGGTGGTGGCGACGACGACGACGACGTCGGCAATCCAAGAATGAAACGATTTAAAAAGGGGAGAGAATCGAAACAGCTCGTTGATTTCTTGAAGGGCAGAAAAAAAGTTTTGAAAAGGGTTGTATAGCTCCAAAATACATCAATAATCCTGGCCAGCGACTAAGCAACAAGTTTGTGTAAAAACTTGCCCGGAAATGCTTCAAGTCTCACTTCAGGGCCTCCAAATCTGAATCAATTAATTCATCAATTTATTCTGTTTATTTTGGCGCTAAAAAAAGAAAAAAAAAAACAAAAAATCAGTCTGATTTGAAACCACAAAATATAAATAATATCTGCCCCCCCACTCACTATCAATCGATTCCAAATCTATGCTGAAAATGTGGGCGTACATTTGGGGAGCGCTACAAAACTGCCCAAAACCAAAAGTCGATGCCAATGTTTTACCTTTTTGTTTATGAATTATGTATAAAAAGCAAAATGCATTTTATTTTTTTTAGCCAGCTCCGCTGCTCTCTGTTTTGTCTACAACTGTGTGGGGGTATTCAGTGCGCCTTGCAATTACCCAGCCCTGGCAACTGTAGACTTCAAAATACTCTCTCAAAAAAACGAAAGGAGAGAAAAATATAGCAAAATAGAATTTCAAAATTTGATCGAAACTCTTGAAACTCGAAATTGTTTAAAGGGTATTGAATTTATGCCAAAAATAACAGACAAACTAGCGCATATTCGTGGGCGATAAATTCATACTCTGCCGCCAAACCCATAGCCAGGGGCGTCAAAGAAAACGGGGATCGCAAAGAGAGGCAGAAATAGTCCACAAGATTCTATTCTATAACAGAAAGGAAGCTCAAAAACTGATCAAATTTGTCAAGATCTAAACTAGGGAGAATCTGAGGCAGAATAGGTTAAGGAGAATATTTTATTTAGATTTATCCAAGTTCTAAGAATCCCAAAAGGATTCCACAAAAGATTCCATTTCTCCAGATCTCCAATGAGGGATTTTTATTATTCAAAATAATCCATCCAGAAGAATCTATTCCTTATATCAATATTCTGAGAATCAAAAGTGGAACTCAAAGATTCTTGAGAATCTCCTTGAGAATCTCCTATATATAAAGAAAAGTTCAAGGAGTGAGATTTCGATATCTTATATCCCTGGAGAATCTATACCATTTTTCCTTATCAAAATGGTCCAGTTGAAGCTATTCCATAATTCAATATTCTATGAAAAGTTTTGCAGAATCGATTTCATATCTTTTGTATATTTACAATTAAAGAGGATCTTCATGAGAGGACCGATTATATAATATATATCTGGATATATCCTAAGACTTAAGAGAGAATTTCAAAGACCACTTCTCGGGATCTATTATATAATATATATCCGCATATATCCAAAGACTCAAGAGAGAACTTCAGAGACCATTTCTCGGGATCTTAAGATAGTACCCGGGACTATCCTGGTAGTACTCGGGATCTTATAAGAGCACCCCAAAAAAATCTTTTATGAATTGAAATCTTATCAAGCCAAGAAAAATATCTCTGAAGCTACTTTCAAACTTGAATTGAATCTATTCAAAAAAAATTATCTGATAGACTAAAAACTAATTAATTAAAATTTTGTAAGAAAAAAAAAAAAATCTGTCCAGCTTAAAAAGTTAATCAAAAGTAAAGAAAAAAGCCTCTTATCAAAGTATGCAACCCTCCCACCCTACCCCATCGCCCCTTCCCCACCGATTATTTTGTAACTCTCGGTAAGACTCCATTTGCCCTCCCCCCTTTCCGAAAGCAAAATAGAAAAGTCACCGGCGCCTTGTGCATTTCGTTGGGAACTGGCTCGATGACGTTGGAAAGACCGCGCCGTACGGTCTGGCGTTGCACTCGTTGCGCCAGTGGCAGGGGCGGTGTTGGTGGCGGCGGTGGCGGTGGTGACGCTGCGTTGGCAGCATTGGTAGGCTCTTTCCCCTCGCCACCTCTTTTGGCTTTAACAAGTTTAACCCCCTGCCAAGCGATAGCGCGCAGCTGCTTCACTCTCTGCTTAAGTGTGTGTGCGTATGTGTGTGTGTGTGTCTGTCCAATTGTCCGACCTACCAACGTTCGTTCATTATGTATTGTAACACCTCTCAAGCCGCACAACACGCCGTTCGTCAAAAGTGCCAACAACAACAACAGCAACAACAACAACAACATGGAAAGAATATAATCTAAATGGAATTTTGCTTTGCTTTGCGCTTCGCTTTTATTTCTTCTTATACATTTTTCTTTTTGTTTTTTTTTTTTATATTTATTTTATTTTTTTTACCGATTTCTCAACCAGATACAGATACCAAAAAAAAAGGGCCCCTAGGGAAGGGGGTGGATGGGGGAGGGGGAAAAAAATATAACCAAAGCCACAGAAATCGTTGAGTCGGATGCGAACGACGCAGACGACTTGAACGCCAACAACAGCCACAACAACAACAACAACAACAAACATCAACATCATAATGAGCTTGAGGAAGATGATAATTATGTTGTTCATCATTTTCATCCATAGCTTTTGGCAGAGTCAGTCACATGTACGCCCAATGCCCGTTTGCCACCAACGCCAACGCCACTGCCACTGCCAGTGCCAGTGCCACCTCTAACATTGTCGGCGATGACGGTGGCGATGACGTTGGCGGCGGCAGCAGCAGCATTGCTCCTTCCTCTGGCCTAACCCCTTTACCCCTTTACCACTTGTGTGTGTGTGTATATCGCACACTCTATCAGCATGTGAGTGCCAGTCTGCTTTGCCTGTGTATGTGTGTGTGTGTGTGTGTAGATTTTTCTGGCGACAGACTGTCTGGGCTGACTCTGCCTGGCCTGGCCTGGCCTGGTCTGGTCTGGTCTGGCCGGGCCCGGGCTGGGCTGCCATAGCACGTTTGTTTGCCTTTATATGGTGTGAGTGTCTCTCTCTCTCTCTCACTCGCTCAGTCTCTATATCTCTCGCTCTTGCCTCCTGGTTGTGTGTGTGTGTGTGTGGCTGAACTTTCATACATTTGCCAGGGCACAAGAGTTTTGTATGGTTTTCGTTGTTGTTGTTGTTGTTGTTGTAGCTTTGGTATTGTATTTTGTTGATATGGATTCTTGTGTAGAGACAGAAGCGACGCCTCAGACAGCCCGACAGGCTATATAAATGTTTATATATATATATATATATGCATGTGTGTCCATGTGTGTGAGTGTGTGAGTGTGTGTGTGTTTTATGTAGGTATCCCAACGCCACATGCATAAGTTGCATTTACTTTTGAGATACTCCAAACGAATGCATAAACAAGCCCAACAACGCCTTGCTTATCCAACAAGCCAACCAGTCAGTCAGACAGAGAGGCAGACGGGCTGCACGGGGAAGGGGGGTTGGGGGCGAAGGGGGGGGGGTGTCTTGGTGAAGGTGGCGATGAGCTTCCAAGTATCGGAAATCACAATCATAAGAATTGCAGTTTGGAAATTTTCTTCATTCCTTCGATTAGAATAGAATTTTTTTTCTTTTTTTGGTTAACAAACAAATAAACTAGCTGCTCCCCTCCATCCGCTCCAACCGCTCTTTGCCTTGTCTTATTTTGCTTCCCACATTTGTATGTAAATATTTACCTAGAATGAGATATTTGTGATCCCCTCCCCTCCCCTCCCACCTCCCCACCGCTCCACACAATCGACAAGAAAAAAAAAAAAAGCTTCAACTTCAGAATTAAAGCCAAAACAAAAAACATAAATACAATTTGTCTTATTTGTTTGTCCATAGCATACCATATAGTATATATAGCATATATGGAATATATAGAATATATGGAATATATGGGGAATATTTACATTCTATCAGTCATATTGAGATTTTGTTGTTTTGCCTTTATCAAAGTCTAAATATTGAGTTTACCCACTCGAAACGAGCTGATAGGAGGGAATAACAGTACAGCTCAATGAAAACAGTGGAAAACACTGGACTCTATATGATCAGTGGAGGAGCTTCCAGCCATTTCAAATATTCCCAAAACAAAGCTGAGAAAGTTTTGGGAAAATATAGGTAAATCTAGATTTGATTGGGTTCGTATAATCAGATGATAGCTAAGATTTCAAAGAAAAGTTCTGGATTTTATAGGTAAGGATTTTATAGGCAGTTTTAGCATAAAGTAAGGGTTTGTAGCTGGGGATTATCTAACGAAATAATGTTGGTTATCTTTGAAGAAATAAATGAATAAACTGGCTGTGGTTTACTCTAAAAAATAAGGAACTATTCTTTAACTTTTTTGAACACAAAATGGAACTAAGAAAAATATAAAGATTTTATTCATGATCGATGGGGTAGGGATCTTTCGATAGTCCAAGAATAAAGGCTGAGGAAATGATTACAGGTCTTTCTTTTCCATCAAAATAGAGATCTCTTTATAGTCAATTGGAATTACGAAAAACTTATATGTCTATTTCGAATTAGTTTTAAGTTGATTTTGAAAAGAGTTTCTGGAAAGCATAAGTAGCATTTTGATATTTTTGAGATAAAGAAAAATGTGGTAAGGAAATTGCGAAGAAATATTCACCTTATAGCTGAGTTTGCCTTTCCAAATTATATTCAATATTTTCAAAGAGATATTTGGGAAGCAACGTAGGATTCGGTCTATATAGTATAAGACATTTTGTACAGCAGTTTTAAGTGACTGAAAGTCTCAAGAAAAGTCCTAGAAAAGTGGTTGTTGGTATAGCCCAATCTTGCTCTAGGATATCTCAATTACTTGGGAAGATCAATAAATTCCATAAATCTAGAAATCAGTTCAGTCTTAAATGGTTCTAAGGTTCCATAGATCTTGGGATCTAACTTCCCCCTACCTAGAAGGAACTCTCGGATATTTTTTAGAATATGGAAAACTTCGGAAGATAAATAAGTTCCATAAACTTAAAGGTTCCAATGTTCCTTAAAACTTCCAAAAAGTCCCTAGTCCATAGGTCTAGGGATCTAACTTCCCCCTACCTAGAAGGAACTCTGGGATATTTTTTTTAGAATATGGAAAACTTCGGAAGATAATTGAGTTCCATAAACTTAAAGGTTCCAAGGTTCCTTAAAACCCCCAAAAAGTCCCAAGTCCAAATCAAGATCTAACTTCCCCCTATATTTTTTTTAGAATATGGAAAACTTCGGAAGATAAATAAGTTCCAAAAGTCCCAAGTCCAAATCAATATCTAACTTCCCCCTATATTTTTTTTAGAATATGGAAAACTTCGGAAGATAATTGAGTTCCATAAACTTAAAGGTTCCAAGGTTCCTTAAAACCCCCAAAAAGTCCCAAGTCCAAATCAAGATCTAACTTCCCCCTATATTTTTTTTAGAATATGGAAAACTTCGGAAGATAAATAAGTTCCAAAAGTCCCAAGTCCAAATCAAGATCTATCTTCCCCCTAGAAGAAACTCTCTGATATTTTTTTAGAATATGGAAAACTTCGGAAGATAAATAAGTTCCAAAAGTTCCAAAAGTCCCAAGTCCAAATCAAGATCTAACTTCCCCCTAGAAGAAACTCTCGGATATTTTTTAGAATATGAAAAACACTGATTGCTTTTATTCACCAGGATAAGTTTAATTTTTTGTTTTATTTTCAAAGTGTTTTTATTTATTTTTTTTTTTTTGTGAATTTCTTTAAAAAGTAATTCAATATGATTTGGGTTGTTGGAGTGTTTTGAAAAAATATTTTAATTTGTTTTGCCATGTGAGCTCGGTCATCCACCGAGCTATTTCTGCTTAAATGGCAAATTTCATTTTGTTTTTCTTTCTTCTGATTTAAAAGTGGCACAGCATTTCCTCCACAAAAATAAAAAAACAGAAAAATTATTTTTGCGTATTTCAAAAGTTGTTGATTTGATTCTTTTTTTTTGCATTATGCAAGACAGTTAGAAGGTACAATAATATTATGGGGATTTGTTTATAATGATTTGAGGATTATTTCGGAGGGGGTAATTTGAGATCATCATTTAAGTTCTCTTCATATTTATTTATTGAATTTATTTTCTCTATATTTTTTTGGGGTCTTGGAAATTAGTTGGACATGTGTGCTGGTTCCGGTTGAGTGTTTATGTTCGAATTCTGAAAAAAAAAAAAATGTTTGACAAAAGTTCAGTTCTCTTTTGCGAATTTGCAGTTCTCGGGAATTTGTCAAGAATAGATTTCCAAGTATTTCCCCTTAAGAGTTCCCAATTTCACACCTCCACAGAGTGTAGGCAAAAGTCAACGGGTAATTTGAAATTTATGGTCATGTTTATTGGAGTCGATCTAAAGATGGAGATTTATGCTATATAGCTGAGGCCGGTTAATTAAAATTTCCTAAGCGTCTTTCTGGGGTGTTTTCTTTAGTTTTTTCTTGATCGATTTATGGACAGTTGCCAGCGGCTACTGTAAGAATTATTTATATATTTTTATTTATTTATTAAATATATATATTTTTTTATCTATTTAAAATTGTTTATGCTTAGCGCGTACAATGGAGCCAAAATCAAATATCTAATTGTGACCCGAGTGAGGTCTGAAAAAATTAAAAAATGTCAAGTCAATATGAATAATTGAAATTGTTGAATTATGGCCACCTGTCAGTGTCAAAATCGAGTGGCCATATCAACCAAGGAAAATCGAAAATTCATTTCACCATTTCACCACGTTCACAAAAAAAAAATGCATTGATTATCTACCGGAACTTCCGGAAATGGTGTGATCTTTGTGATTTTGTGAAAAAAAAATGTTCGATTGAATTGAACACCTGAGAGTTTCGGGTCTTTGTGGAATTCAAGTCACGTCGAAGCGCCTCTGTTTGAAAGGCGACGATAAAGACCAAAAGTCTGATTATTTTGACTGAATTGATTTATTTGAAAAACTGTTGACAGGCTGACAGGACCTGAGGGTTCCTGAAAATATATGTATATGGCTCCGGAGAGCAAATTATCTAAACTTGTGGGGGCTTTAGTTAGATGATCTCGGGTCAAGTGGTATACTAAGGAAATTTCGAGATATTTGATCTTAAAGGGTCTTGAAAAATGTGAGGCTTGAGACTGACAAAATAGATCCATGGGGGTCTTGAAATTAACCATATAAAGTGCAGAGAAAAATCAGGGATACCTTCAAACTTGGGAAAAAATTAGATCTTTAAAAATCTCAACCCATCCCAAGACTTGAAGGTCTCTTAAAAAAGGGTACAGATTCCTATAGACTTGGTAGATCTCAAGATCTCGAAAGGTATACGAATTGATGAGAGCTTATAAAAAATTCTGATATAATGACATAGATATAGGGCTGCCTTAAGGGTTCCCCAAAGCATTTAGGAATCTCTCTTGCTTTGAGAGATTCAATAGTAATCAATTCGAGTGGGTGAGAATATATTTAAGGCTTAAGGCTTTTAATCATATAAAAAACAGTGAATCTTCATCTCTCAAGACTCGAGAGCCTATTAAAAAGCTAGGGTATTTCAAGTACTTCATTAGAATGGAAAGCATAGTGCTGAGAGTTTTAGATAAATCTGTTTTAAGATTCTCAAAAATGATCTTATTAAAAAGTAGGAAAACCTGATCTGAATCGACAGAAGGGTCTCTAACATATATATTAAGGAACTCTCTAGACTTGAGGGATTTTCTTTTAGACTAACTCTATTCCAAAGGGAAGGAATATATGGCGGATTCAAGGGGATCTCAATCACTCTATTCAAATGGAAAGCAAAGTGGTGATTTGATGGAACTTAAAGGAACTCAAAAGGTCTTCAGATAAATCTGGAACTTAAGGGGTCTCATTTTGAGAAGTAGCTCTTAACTTATTCGAAAGTGAATATAGACTTGAAAAATCTGGGCATATTAAGCCTTACACGATATACATATTTGATTAGCCATTCAGAGCGGAGTGAGAAAATTTGCTTGAAGGGTGAGGAAAATAAATAAAAAATCTAGTCGAGGTGTGAAGATTTCCGAGAGACATGACTCAAATCGTAATTCTGGGAAATCACTGACCACAATAATTAAAAATGCAAGTGTCGAAATCAAATTCAAAAAGGATGTTGAGCCGAGAAGCAGCTAAATCAATTCAGGTAGCAATCCAAAATCCTCAATAGAAAACGCGTGCGCAATATTTGGCGAGTGCAAGCGAGAGAGCGTCGATGGCCATGGAGGTGATAATCCTTGTGCCCTGCCCACTTTTGTTGTCCGCACCAAGCAGAGGAAAAGAGAGGGCTAGCTGAAACTCTGGTCCAAAACTGAGCTGGCTCTGAGCTGGCAAATGTGGACAGGGCCTTTATGAGGGGGCGACCCTAAATGCAAGCCAAGTTCTTTACAAACCCTAAAAGTGGATTACGCTAATATTGCCCCTAATAAAATCCATCCACACACACACACACACACAGGCACAGGCTGTCCGATCTGTTGGTAGGAATGTTACGTCTGATTGGTTTTTCCCACGATTACAATTACGCGGAGGACTCGAGAGAGAGAGAGAGGCAGGCAGAGCAAGATCAACTACCTCCGCAAAGTGCAGACGGAACTGAAAACCTGGAAACGGTCAGGTTCAGGTCACTCACGCATGTCCTTTGTGTGGGCTGAGCACAGTTCGGGTAGAATTGTGTGTTTTCGTAAGGATTGTGCACTAAGTTGCTTAATCCGACGGGAAATCCAAAACAAATGCTGGCGTATGATGGGTTTGCCTCAACGCCGTCTCAAGTTATTGAACCGACTCTGACTTGACTGATAATGCATACGCGACACCCTGATACTGTGTGTGCCTGTGTGTGTGTGTGAGCTGGGAAAGCCCCATGTTAAAGCTGACCCCTTGGCAAAACACATGTTATGGTAATCAACAGACATCTTGTCTCGAGGTCGTGGACAGGTTGAAAATCTCTCGCCTCGGCAGATAACAAAGGCTCAGGTTGCAAAAGGCCTCAACTTCTTCTCCAAGAAGAAGAAGACGAAGAAGAAGAAGAAGAAGACCTTCAAATAAATGAACTGCCCTGGCAATTCTTTGAAATCAGATTGCTTTTCCTAGATTCTGGAATTATGCGAGCCTACGAAATGATTTCAATCGAAAGATTTTTGATTGAATCAATTATGTGAAATTCCTTTACCAAATTGAAAAGTTTTTATTATTTTACATGAAATTCTTAAATATTAAAGAAAATTTTTGTTATTTTATTATTTTTACTTAAAAATTAAATTTATTTTTATTTTTTTTTTCTGAAAATTTAACTAAATTAAGATTAGGTTTGTCCTTGTCTTCCAAAATAGTAAAAATTAAAAATATTTTTTTTTTTTGAGAATCTTAAAAAATTTTTTTAATAAAATTTATTTTCCGAGATAAAAAAAAAAAAAATATATATATATATATATAAACACATACATATATACTTAATACTTATTTCCTTAAGAATATTTATTTTTCAAATTTTTTTTATTTATTTTATAAAACTATTTGTTTTTTTACATTTATATTTTTTTAATTATTATTTTTGAATTTTATTTTTTTTATAATTATTATTATTATTTTTTTAATTTATAATATTCATACATTTTTTTTAGGGTTTCCTTTTTTATTATTATTATTAATATTTTTTTTTAGTTTTTATGATTTCTTTGATTTTATTTATTTTATAAAAGTATTTTTTTTATATTAATATTTTATTAAATTATTATTTATTAGGTTTCCTTTTTTATGATTTCTTTGATTTTATTTATTTTATAAAACTATTTGTTTATTTTTACATTTTTTTAAGATTTATCCTAAGATATTAATGTATTTTTTTTTTTAGTTTTTATGATTTCTTTGATTTAATTTATTTTATAAAACTATTTGTTTATTTTTACACTTTTTTAAGATTTATCCTAAGATATTATTGTTATTTCTTTTTTTTTTAGTTTTTATTATTTCTTTGATTTTATTTATTTTATAAAAGTATTTGTTTATTTTTACATTTATATATTTTTTTTATTTATTTATTTTTAAATATATATTTTTTTCAGGTTTCCTTTTTTTTATTTTCTTATTTCTTTTTTTTTAATTTTTATCAGATTTCTTAGATTTTTTTTATTTTCTGAAATATTTTTTTTTTTAAGATTTATATATTTTTTTTTAAATTAAGTCAAAGTGTCAAAGTCAAGTGAAGCGTAAAAGTGTTTTTATTTCAGATTTATTAATTTAATTTTTTTTTATTGTAATTTTCATATATATTTTATTTATTTTATTTATTTTATTTTTTCAGACTCATTGAATTCTTTTCACAACTTTCCCCAAGTCAACAAAAAAAAAAATGTTTTTTTTATTTAAATTTTTGAAACTTTTGAAAAATTCTTCAAAAAAAAATGAATGGACAGACAAATTTTTAATGAAGAAAAAATAAATTGAGTTCGAATCGACAGTGCAGAATTTTTCAAAAAATTTTATGCCATTTTTTTTTTTTTTTTTTTTGTAATAAAGAAAACAGAGTGGCGAATCTAAAGCGAAAATGAAAATATTTATTGAAATGAACTAAAAACCTAACAGGCTGTCATTTTACTCACACAGACAAATATCCACTCTATTGCACAATTTAGGTTTATCATTTTCAATATATTGAAGTGATGGTGTGCTCTTTTATATACTCCGAACAGTCTATACTCTTTTTAAGAAAAAAAATATGTTATTTCCTCTGAGGTTAACTAGATCTGATGGGATCTGGATTATAAAGAAATTTTATATATTTTCTTATATTTATTTTGCTTGGATCTGATCCAAGTCTCCCCCCCCCCTCCCCACCCTCAATCCACAGAACCATCATAAAAAGAGTATAGAGAATTTGTGGTTTTTCTTAGTACAAAAAAAATTATAGTTTTTTTAAGGTGCTGGGAGAGTGATGAGAGGGGGGGGGGGCGGCTTCAATAGAGCTTAGACCACAAAAAAGCCCCAGCGACGCTATCTTGCCTAGCCGCCTACATTCCAAGCAGGAGAGAATCGTTGGTGCTGGGGGGAAAAAAAGAGCTGATGCATTTAAAATATTTTAATATATATTTTAACTATTCTTTGTTGTCATGGCCAAAAAATAAACTGCGACTAAAATTATTTTGATAAGAAAAAAAAGAAGACTCTGAATAATATGAAAAAGTGTGGGCGCTTTGGAAAATGAATTTATTTTGCGCAAAATTTTTTTGTTGACAATGCATTGTTTTTTTAAGAACTATCACATACACACACTCACACACACACACACACACACGCACAATTGAGTCTGTTAAAATGAAAGCTTAAAAATCAGCGCCATATTGTTTTCGCTCACCCACACAAATGCATAGAACAAAGTAAATAAATATATATAAATAAATATATATAATTAATATGTATATATTTATATATATAATATTATTTATTCAACAATTAAATAATAAATAACTAAAAATTGAATGAATTGCTGAAAAGTACAGTCAGACAGAGTTTGGCTAAGTACAGTCAGACATATTTTTAGCAGGGTTTTCGTTTTATTTTTTCTTGATAGATTTGATTGGATTGTTTTGAGCTGTATAAATTAGTTGGATACATATAATCAGATATTTAATTAACCAAGAAAATTATTAAATTTTTATTTTATTTTTTTTTTTATTGAAAAAATTCCAATATATCTCTCTGTCTCTCTCTCTCTCAGTATTGTTGTTTTTAGCCAATTATATAGCGAGTTTATTAGTTTAGCCCCAGTCTTTGGCAGTCTTGGGAGACTCTTGAAAAGGCGGAAGAGTCCACAAGTCTCTGGGGTTGGGGGCTATCGCTGCAAATATGCAATATGAAAAGCAAAAAGAAAAACAAACAAAAAAAAAACAGCAAAAGAAATAGTGCAGTTCGTGGGGGGTGCGGGGATGTGGGGCGAAGAGGAAGCCTAAGGGGATCCAAAAGCAAAATCAAAGAACCCAAGACGGGTGAAATGGTGGCAGAGAGGCAACAACAACAACAACGACAACGACAACGGCAACGGCAGCGATCGCATTTGGTAGGCATTTTGGTGTGACCACGGGCGGGCGCAGCGTGTGAAAAGATGCGACGCGTCGAATGGCGGCGACATCGAAAAGCAAAAGCAAAAGCAACAGCACCAGCAGCAGCAGCAGCAGCAGCAGCAAGAGCAGCAACAACGACGACGACGGCAACGACGACAGTATGTCTGGCGGCGTAGCATGAACTGGCGACATTCTGTCTGGTGCCGTTCAACTGCGTCGTTGCCGCACTTCACTCACTTCACTTCAATTCACTCACTCACTCGCTTGCCGTCGCCGTTACCGTCACCGCCGCCACCGTCAACCGACACCGACAGTCGATCTTTTCCACACACACACACACACACACACATACACTTTAACTTGGAGCGTGAGCGTGCGGTTTGGTGTACCTGTGGCTCTGAGTTTTTGTTCCCTATCCAACTGTGTGTATATGTGTGTGTGTGTGTGTGTTTGTGAAGAGAGCACACAGTCGCACAAGCCAAAGAAGAAACAACAAAACGTTGAGCGAGCACAGACAGAGCGACGACAACGCCAACGACGGCAACGACAACAACGAGTGAATTGCCACTGCCAGCGCAAAATGAACACCCCAGCAAAATGAACACCAAGCTGAATGTGTTGGTTGGAAAGAACAAAAACAAAACAAAAAAAAAGAACATGCCAGATTCAGTCCCCAACAGGCCGAGTTCATCCACACCCACACAGACACACAATATCGATCAAAGAGAACGAGAGCGAAAGAGAGAGAGAGAGACAACAATACAAAGAGAGAGCCAAAGCACGAGAGTCAAAAAGTCTTATGCCTTGTCTGTGAGTGTGTGTATGTGTGTGTTTGTGTGTGGGTATATCCGATGAGGTTTTGGCGCTTGGCTGGCTGGCTGGTCTGATCATCGCTTGTTTGTGCTGCCCACGTCCGTTTTAACTGTCCCACTCACTCACTCACTCACTCACTCGCCGTCTGGCGTTTGCGCTCTTTGTGTGAGCGTATGTGTAAAGCTGCGGCCGGTCATACACACACACACACACACACCCCAAACCACATCACATCACACGAAACGTGTGAATACGAAAATAAATTAAATAATATCATTTTTTTGATTTGTCCGATTTTTCAAATGCGCTACACTTGTCCGAGTCAAATGAATTGTATGAGCAGCGCATCCAAAAGCTTTGAGACTTGACTTTAACAGAAGCTTTAAATATTAAAAAAAAAAAGAAGAAGCAGTAAAAAATTCCAATAATTTATGGAATATGCTTTTATTTATTTAAGATGCCCATTTTAATTTCGTCTTTATAAGCTTCCAGATAATTCAGACTTATAACCGAGACACTCGGCATTTAATTAGAGAATTGAATAAATATTTTTATTTTTTTTTAAGAGAAATGGGAAATGCCTGACAAGGCTGACAAGTGCATTCATTTTTGGAGCTTTGCAAGTACCGTTGGCCAAAGCTTTGTTGAAAGTCTTCATTAGACTCTTTAAATGAATTTTTCCTTAAATTTAATTTTTGATTATTTTATTTTTTTTATTTACTTTTTTTTTGGTTATGTTTTGTTAAGTATTTCTTAAATTATTTTAATATTTTCTTTTACTATTTAATTTTTTAGAGAATGTTTTAATTTTTATAACATTTTTTTTTCAATTCTTTTAATATTCTTTGAGGTTAAAATTTTTTTTTTATTATTATTTTTATTATTTTTTTTATTTCTTTTTCAATTGATTATTATATATTTTTTCATTAAAAATTTTTTTTTTAATTTGTTAATTAGACTATAGATTATAGATATTTAGAATTTGTATTTGAGATAAATATTATTATTATTTATTTTTGAGGTTATGTTTAAACTTTTACTTATTTCTTAGATTATTTTAATATTTTTTGAAATTATTTTTAGAGGTTTTTTTTTTGGCAATATTTTAGTTTTTAGAATAATTCCTTAAAATATTTTAATATTTTTTTTTTTTTTTTTTTTTTAGATGAATATTTAAAAAAATTTTTTTTTAGGTTATAATTTTATTTTTATATTATTTCTAATTTTTTTTTCAGTTAATTCAATTTTTTAAATTTTTCTTTAAAATATTTAAATATTTTCTTTATGTTATTTTTTAATTTTTCCCAATTTTTTTTTTTAAATTAAAAAAAACCCCATTGCTTTAATTTAATTTTTATATTATTTCTAAATTATTATTTTTTTTTAATTTTAGTAAAATTTTCCTTCATTATTATTATAATTTTTTTTTGAGGATATTTTTTAATAAATATTTAATAATATATTATTTTTTTCTGAGATCATTTTATTTTATTTTTTTTTACATTTTTTTTTTAATTTTTCCTAATATTTTTTTGAAATAAATTTTTAAAATTTTTTATTTATTTTTTTTATTATAATTTAACTTTTATTTTATTAAATTAATTTTTGAGATAAATATTTAATTTTTTTTATTATAATTTGATTTTTAAGTTTTCCTTAGATTATCTCAATTTTTTGGTGATATTTTTTGAGGTTATTTTTGAAATTTTCCTAATATTTTTTTAATAATTTTTCTTTCGAAATTTAATTTTATTATTTTTGTTTTAATTTTTATTATATTTCTAAATTATATATTTTTTGAATTATTCCTTAGATTATTGAAATATTTCTATAAAATGTTTTGTTTTGAGTTTATGTCTTAATTATTTCTGAGAATTATTTTACTTCATATAAATATTTTTGTATTATTTTCTAATAATTTCATAATTATTTTTTATAGGTTTTCATTTCATTTAGTCCCCCCTTTTTTGGTTATGAATGATGAATATTTGATTTTCTGAATACATTCATTTTTTAATTACCAAAACAAGAGTTATATTTTTTATTAATTTTTTTATTTCCATTTGCAGGTCATTTGGAAAGTCTTTATAACCGTTTATGGACGACGTGCCACATGCCCAGCCCACAGCTTATGAGCCCCCCCCGCCCAAGCCGCCTCTGCCATGTAACTGCACACACAGCAAGAGAGACAGAGAGAGGGAGAGAGAGAGGGAGAGAGCGAGTGAGTGAGACAGAGATAGACAGACATTTACAACGGAATTTCACACCAAAAAGGTGCCCGAACGTTTTGGTTATTTTTTTCTTTCTTTCTTTTTCTTTCTTTCTTTTTAGCAAGAAATTCGCATAGCATCATCATCATCATCATCATCTTCTTGTTCTTCTTCATCATCAGAGCATCATTAAGATTGTCGTCGTTGCCATCGTTGCTGTCGTTGTGAGTGAGCATTGTCAGCATCGCCTCGAAAAAAAAAGTGAACTGACCAAACAAACAAAAACAAAGTAATCAAGTGAAAATGTGTTCTATAATTTTTTTTTTGTGCTGCTTCTTCTTGCTTTTTTGTTTCTTTTTCTTTTCTTTTTTTTGTTAGAGTGGAAATGTTTCAGGGCTTGGGCATGTGTGAAAAGGAGCGGCGAGCAAATCTTCCTAAATCGAGGCACAGGTAGTGGCCCAGGGTTGCATTATGAATTATTGAAACTTTGAGTGAAAACTTTCGGCTCACCAACCAGCCCAGCCCTCATGACGGGTGGGGGGGACTAATTCTTGTTGCTGTTGTTGTTGTTGTTAGGCGTGAAACGCTGCCGTTCTGGCGCTACCGTCTCTGCCAAGTTGGCTTCTATAGAAAATTAGCTAAGCTGGCTGCCGCTCTGTCTGGCCAGAGCTTGGCTAAGGCCAGCGCCGTCACCCCCCCTGCCTACCGCTGGCTCACACAACTCGGTCGACACCGACAATTTTTGTATTTCGTTTTTTTTTTTTTTTTTTTTTTTTTTAACGAATTGAAAATCGACAACAGCGCTGCAACGGCGGCGTTGCCAACAATGAACCGGCACAATGCGCTGGACTCTGCCGCGCCAAGCCGAGCTGAATTGAGTTGAGCCGAGCTGAGCTGAGCTGGACTGGCTGAGAGACAACAAGGGCAAGGGTGAGGATGAGGGCGATGGTGAGGTAGAGAGGCATAGCCATATTGATGCAGGCGGAGGCGTCGAGCCTGTAAACAGCACGACGGGTGGGGTGCGATGGGTGGGGAGGGGAGGGGTGGGGGGAAGGAGTGTGGGTAGGAGCGCGGGGCCAGCAAGAGACAAGCCGACTGACGAGTTATGTGCTGCGGTGTAAGAAGAAAAAAAAAAACCTGTTTGTTTAAACAACAATCTTGTACTAAAAATACGTTTGCCACTCACACAAACACACACACACACACATAGACAGAGAGAGAGACACACACGCACACACATACACACAGAAACACACACACTTTGTCAGTCTAGAAGAGGGCCAGTGAATGAGACAAAAAAAAACACACACACACACACAGCCTGAGCTCCAGGTAGCCAGAAAGAGAGAGAGAGAGAGAGGGAGGGAGCAAACGAGTGAGAGATACAAGCAAGCAGAGAAGAGAGAGGGGTGAGTGGGGGGCTTAGCCACACATATGCACATGTGTGTGCACTGTGTGGCGCTTTCTGTGGCCGACAATAACAACCGATGCAGAGGGGGGAAAGAGGAGAAGAGGGGTTAGCTGGCTATGTTGCTGTTGTTGACGGCCAAAGTTGCTGTTGCCGTGGAGAGGATGAGCAGAGCCAAAACCAGAGCCAGTGTGTCTGCCAGTGCGCCAGTACCCCCCTCCACGGGGGCCAAAACAGTGCAAACCGCAACACAACGTATCAGCCCCAGCCCCAGTCCCTCCCTCACCTCACCCTAGGGCAACCTGAGGCTTGCCTGAGACAGCCAAAAACCAAACCAGAGACCGATAGGCTGCAGTGTGAAAGAGATGGCAATAGCCAGGCAGGCCATAAACTCTTTGATGATCTTGGCTGCTTGAGAACCAAAAGGGCCAGGGGGAGGGGGGGAAGTCTTTTTTTTTTTTTCTTTTCCTTTTTCAAGTCTTTGGCTGTTTACTCGTTTGGCTGCACGTAGGCGTCCCTGGGTCTGCCTTGGCTGGGAGCCCAAAACGGAGCCCTCCAACGCCAATCGACTCGTAAGGTTTATTCCTCTTCTCCTTCTTCTTCTTCTTCTTATACATTTTATGTTGTTTTTTGCTGTTGTTGTTGTTGTTTTATGTTATTTATGCGCTTCGTTCATTTCATTTCGATTCATTTCGCTGCGGCTCGCACAAAAATTGACTCAAATTGACGACAACAACGACAACAACAACAACAACAACAACAACAAGGATGAAGACAAAGACGATGGGGCATCCGTTGAAAGAATGCTGCGGCGTTTGCTAACTAGCCCCAGCCGACTTGGCCAAAGACTGGACAGATCAGACAACTTGGGACAGAAAACCAAAGACTCAAGAACCGAAGACCGAAGGGCAAGAGATGGCCAACCAACCAGCCAGCCAGGCAGTCTGTCTGGACAGACGGAGCACCTGAAGCTCACTCACTGGACAGACCATGTGTCTGCCGCTCCAAAACTGTTGGGCCCCCAAAAGCCAGGGTGCCTTGTTCATGGCTCTTTCCATTTGCTCTGTTGTTGTTTTTGTTGTTGTTGTTGTTGTTGCGTCGTCATCCTCGATTTGCAATGTCGATGATCGTGTGGATGTACCTGCCTGCATGTGAAGTCTTGCGAGAAAATGGACAAAATAAAAATGACGAGGTGGACGAAGTAGAAGTAGAAAAAGAAGAAGAAGAAGAAGAGGAGGAGGAGGAGGAGGAGGAGGAGGAGGAGGAGGAGGAGGAGGAGGAGGCCGGGTTTGGAGCTTCGCATGAGCAACATTTAAAAGTCAGTCGAAGCGAAACGAAACAGGCAAAGGATCCAAGAAATGGAATTTCTTGGAAAAGTTAATAAAAGTTTTTTTTTTTGCCTTCTTCTTCTTCTTCTTCCTACTCTTCTTCTTCTTATTCAGCTTGTTCTTGTTGTTGTTGTTGTTGTTGTGTCGCTTTGCCGCCTTGTGGCATAAGACACCGATCTGCCCACTGCCCTCTCATCCTCACCCCCTCTCCCATAACAGACTTCTCCTTGATCCTCTCTCTCTCTCTCTGGCACTCTCTCTCTGTCTCTGTCTGTCCTTTTCTTTTTTGCGTTCTTTGGGGAACCATCAAAATGTTGTTGTTGTTGTTCTTTCGATTTCAGAGCCCCTGAAGCTTTTTGCACGACGCTGGTTGGCTGGGACCAGCGATTGATTCTCTTTTGGCTACTCTCTGGCTGGTTTTAACTGGCATCCAGCATCCAGCATCCAGCATCCAGAGTGGCTTTCTTTTCCAAGAAGAACTATTCATTAGGGATCCCAAAATTGCATATTATTTCGTTTTTTTTTGTTTTTTTTTTTGGTTGGGCAATAAAAATCGATCGTAAACGATCACAAGAATCAACCCAAGAATTCTTCGCCTCTTCTCCCACAACACATTTCATTCCCTTTTCTTTTTTTGTTCACCCTCCATTTGTAAAATCATACTACCATGAAGTCTAGACAAAATTCTTTCAAAATCAATTCTCAAAAAAAAAAAAGAAGAGAATACAAGAAAATACCATGACTTCTCACGTGTAAAGCCATTAACACTTAAAACATAATAATAATTCCCAGAAATTGTCCAGAGCCCAAGCCTTCTTCCTAAGGCCAGCAGAGGGGGGGCTTAAGTTATTTCAATCGTATGATTAATGTAGTAAAAGATCATAGTCTTTATTTTATGGAACCCATGCGAAAGTCTAAGGAATTGATTACCTTTAAAAGTCGATCAAATTCTTGGGCTCTGAGGATTTCTTATAAATTTTTGTATCACCCAAAAAAATATACATTTTTGATCAGCTGAAAGGTTGATCAAATTCTTGGGTTCTGAGGATTTTTTATAGATTTTTGTATCACCCAAAAAAATATACACTTTTGATCAGCGGAAAGGTTGATGAAATTCTTGGGCTCTGAGGATTTTATATAGATTTTTTTATCACCCAAAAAAATATACATTTTTGATCAGCTGAAAGGTCGATTGAATTCTTTGGCTTTGAGGATTTTATATAGATTTTTTATCACCCAAAAAAATATACACTTTTGATCAGCTGAAAGGTTGATCAAATTCTTGGGTTCTGAGGATTTTTTTAGAGAATTTATTATAGGCTTAGAATATGCCAAAAGTCCTCTCAAATTCTTTGATCCTGAATAATTTTTTCTACATATTTTTTATCAACCAAAATATATTGATATTTTGATCTGCTAAAAGCCTTATTAAGTCCTTGGGTCCTGGGTATATTTTATTTTAGGCTAAGAACATGTTCTAAGTTCTTTGGTCCTGAGGGTATTATTTAAATTTTATTTTAGGCTCAGAATATGTTCTGATCAGCTGAAAGGTCGATCAAATTCTTTGGTCCACAGAATATTTGATATATTTTTTTTTATCTGCTAAGAAGAGATACAATTTGGATCCATTGAAAGGGCCTATCAAATTCTTTGGTCCGCCGAATATTTTACATAGATTTTTTGTCTTTTAAAATGTATTCGATTTCGATCTGCTGAAAGGTTTATCCAATTATTGAATCCTGATTATATTGGAAATATTTTTTTTATATTTGATCACCTTATAAGGCCTATCAAATTAGTGGGTCCTAAGTAAAATTTATACAGCTCTGATCAGTTGAAAGATCTATCAAATTCTTTGGTCCCGAGTATATATATCCATGCAGTTCTGATCAGTTGAAAGGTCTATCAAATTCTTTGGCCCCCCAAGAGATACAATTCTTTGGTCCTGTTTATATGGTATATATTTCGTTATAGACTTGGAATCTATACAATTATGATCAGCTTAAATAACTATCATATTCTTGGATCCCAAATAATATAAGAATAAGAATATATGCAGACTTGAAAGGGATACAATTTTGATCAGCTGAGAGGCTTATTAAATTTTTCAATCTTGAATATGAAAGGCGCTCAAAATAAAAGTCCCGACTTTCTTAGGATCTCTCAATTAAAAGTAGGTCTTTAGTTTTGATTTTTTTAGCAAAGATATAAATCATCTGATTCGGGTATAAAGTTGAATCAGATGTGATAAATTAAGTAATTTTCATTTGTCATTTTGCACTAATCACAAAATCATTTTGATCATTCAATTAATTTTAAAGGTTCCATTTGGAAATCAATTTCGATGACGATGATGGAAGAGCTTTTATCACCTGACCAAATCATTTACTGAAAATCAAATAACGAGACTTTTTCCGATTTAGTTGACTATTTCGTTTGCTTAAGACTTTCACTATTTTGATTGCATTTATTGTGAGTGATTCATTTGAAATAAATGAAATAACCAATCAAGCCTCCAAAAACCGTTTAATTAAAATTTTACTACCACTTATTAATATCGGTATAGGCCAATTCGTTTCGTAATCAGTAAATGTGCCTACTAAACTTAGCTGACTATTTAAGTAGTTATTGCAAAAAATATTGGAATCGGAATAGGTATAACAAGCCCTTATCTCAGCTACCCCCAATATTAAATCTTTTCTTTTCTGTTTCTGTTTTTTTTTCCAGACGATTTCATTTAGCTGGAATAGTTTTTTGTTTATAAAAGTAAAACGAGAACACATTGAACTAATATGTTTTTTTTTTCTTTTGGCTATAAATATCATATCAACTGGGTCTGTCTTAGCTTTAGGCAGATATAGCATAATTTCCATAGAATTGCCTTATTTCAGATTTTTTCTAAGAAGAAAGCCATCAGTTTGGCCAGTATCGGATGGATCGATTGAGGCTTATAAGTTCCGAGGTTTTCGCTTGGGAGATCTCTTCCATTCATTGAGCTATCTCATTCAGATTTGGCCCAAAAAATGGCTTAATATTTCTACCAGATTTAACTTGAATTGGTCAGCAAAATCCAAGTTATCAAATATGTGCAACAAAATTCTAAGATTTGATTTGTTTTTAGGAATAATCAAATTCCAAGTTGGCACTAAGAATGCTTCAATTTCAGTTTATAAATCCACCAAATTTCACTTGGATCGGTCGGTATGTTACTATGATAACTCTGACATTTAGCTCTCAGTCAGCCACATCAAATTTCACTGGGCTAAGACAGGAATCTCTTAAGATAATACTTGATTTTTCTGGCATTCATTGGTCGATTTTATTTGATTATGTATACCAAATTTCACCTAATAACCCAAGAACACTCTTGGTTTTTTTTGGGAGATCTCTGGCATTCATTGATGGATCTCTTTAAAATTTGGCTCTAAGAATGCCTGAATATTCATAGATATGTCCACCGTAGTCCACTCGGATAGGACAGAAATATCTCAAGATCATACTGGGTTTTTTGGGAGATCTCTGTCCATTCATTGGCCTTCTGAAATCCCAGTCCAACCTTGGTTATTTTGGGAGATCTCTGGCATTCATTGAACGATTCCATTCAAATTCGATACTAAGAATGCCTGAATATTAGTTGATATGTCCACCAAATTCCACTTGGATAGGACAGAAATATCTCAAGATCATACTGGGTTTTTTGAGAGATCTCTGTCCATTCATTGGCCTTCTGAAATCCCAGTCCAAACTTGGTTATTTTGGAAGATCTCTGGCATTCATTGAACGATTCCATTCAAATTCGATACTAAGAATGCCTGAATATTCATAGATATGTCCACCAAATTCCACTCGGATAGGACAGAAATATCTCAAGATCATACTGGGTTTTTTGAGAGATCTCTGTCATTCATTGGCCTTCTGAAATCCCAGTCCAAGCTTGGTTATTTTGGGAGATCTCTGGCATTCATTGAACGATTCCATTCAAATTCGATACTAAGAATGCCTGAATATTAGTTGATAGGTCCACCAAATTTCACTCAGATCGGACAGAAATATCTCAAGATCATACTGGGTTTTTTGAGAGATCTCTGTCATTCATTGGCCTTCTGAAATCCCAGTCCAAACTTGGTTATTCTGGGAGATCTCTGGCATTCATTGAAGGATTCCATTCAAATTCGATACTAAGAATGCCTTGATATGTCCACCGAAGTCCACTCGGATAGGACAGAAATATCTCAAGATCATACTGGGTTTTTTGAGAGATCTCTGTCCATTCATTGGCCTTCTGAAATCCCAGTCCAAACTTGGTTATTTTGGAAGATCTCTGGCATTCATTGAACGATTCCATTCAAATTCGATACTAAGAATGCCTGAATATTCATAGATATGTCCACCAAATTCCACTCGGATAGGACAGAAATATCTCAAGATCATACTGGGTTTTTTGAGAGATCTCTGTCATTCATTGGCCTTCTGAAATCCCAGTCCAAGCTTGGTTATTTTGGGAGATCTCTGGCATTCATTGAACGATTCCATTCAAATTCGATACTAAGAATGCCTGAATATTAGTTGATAGGTCCACCAAATTTCACTCAGATCGGACAGAAATATCTCAAGATCATACTGGGTTTTTTGAGAGATCTCTGTCATTCATTGGCCTTCTGAAATCCCAGTCCAAACTTGGTTATTCTGGGAGATCTCTGGCATTCATTGAAGGATTCCATTCAAATTCGATACTAAGAATGCCTTGATATGTCCACCGAAGTCCACTCGGATAGGACAGAAATATCTCAAGATCATACTGGGTTTTTTGAGAGATCTCTGTCCATTCATTGGCCTTCTGAAATCCCAGTCCAAACTTGGTTATTTTGGGAGATCTCTGGCATTCATTGATGGATCTCTTTAAAATTTGGCTCTGAGAATGCCTGAATATTCGTCGATATGTCCACCGAAGTCCACTCGGATAGGACAGAAATATCTCAAGATCATACTGGGCTTTTTGGGAGATCTCTATCATTCATTGGCCTTCTGAAATCCCAGTCCAACCTTGGTTATTTTGGGAGATCTCTGGCATTCATTGAACGATTCCATTCAAATTCGACACTAAGAATGCCTGAATATTAGTTGATAGGTCCACCGAAGTCCACTCGGATAGGACAGAAATATCTCAAGATCATACTGGGTTTTTTGAGAGATCTCTGTCATTCATTGGCCTTCTGAAATCCCAGTCCAACCTTGGTTATTTTGGGATATCTCTGTCATTCATTGAAGGATTCCATTCAAATTCGATACCAAGAATGCCTTAATATTAGTTGATAGGTCCACCAAATTCCACTTGGATAGGACAGAAATATCTCAAGATCATACTGGGTTTTTTGAGAGATCTCTGTCATTCATTGGCCTTCTGAAATCCCAGTCCAACCTCGGTTATTTTGGGAGATCTCTGGCATTCATTGATGGATCTCTTTAAAATTTGGCTCTAAGAATGCCTGAATATTCGCAGATATGTCCACCAAATTCTACTTGGATAGGACAGAAATATTTCAAGATCATACTGGGTTTTTTGGGAGATCTCTGGTCATTCATTGATCGATCCCAATCCCCGACTCCATTGGGTTTTTTTTTGGGATATCTTCTTCAATCATCGACCGATCTGATTCAAGTTGAGAAATCTAAAGAGTTATGATAATTTTTTTTTTTGTTTTCACCTACCAAAAATGAGTCACCTAATAAAAAGAATAGCAAAGCAAGAAAGAAAGAAAGAAGATTTGAAAATTTCCTTAGCTCGTGTATTTAATTTGAGAAATTTGTAAGCCAATAAATTTTTTTTTAGGAAAAAAAAAACAAGAAACTAAATGAAATGACTAAGTTTAATCACAATTTGACTATCGATTTTATTCAAGAGTGAAAAAGATCAGTTCAACTTGAATTTGAATTGGCTGAGCCCAGTGTTGAATTGGCTTTCGATTTTGGCTTTGATTTCCAGTTCGAAAGACAAAAAACAAGAAGAAGAAGAAGAAGAAGAAGAGGGGGGGGGGCAAAAAAAAAAACAGAACGTTTGCGCGTGCGCACAAGTGTCCATGTATCTGTTCATATCTATAAGATATTTTCTATATACACCAAGGGGCCAGTATAGTATATGCTTGTCTGTGTGTGTGTGTGTGTGTGTGTGTGTGTGTGAGGATGAGTTGGTATGGGTTTATGCGGCGCACATTGAGCATTAAAACGCAGACAGCACGGCGGCTACGGCTACCACGGCGCTGACTGGGCCCTGCCCGGCCCTGGCCTGGTCTGGCCCGGTCTGGCCGGACTTGTCTTGTTTTTGGCTTGGCCTGGACCCAGCAGGGTCTGGCTGACTATTGCTGTTGTTGTTGTTGTTGTTGTTTTGGCCCGATCGCTTTTGGTCTGTCGGTCAGTTGAGTTCTCTTCTGTTCTGTTCTGTTCTGTTCTGGCCATAAAGTGCGAGACGATGATGCGGTCATTGTTGTTGTTGTTGTTGTTACCGCGCCCTTTCCTTGCTGTTGTTGTTGTTGTTATTATTGGTGCTGCTGTTGCCGGCGGTGCCAGTCCCCAAATGATTTTTATTTTTCAACTCTTGATTTTTTCTTTTTTTGTTTTTTTTTTTTTTTTTTTAATCAATTCATGTGCCCAAGTGTGCGTTTGTGTGTGTGAGTGTGCATCTATTGTGTGTATAGGTTTATATATATATATATATAAATTTTTTTTTCACGTTACCTTTTTATATTCAATTTTTATCTCTTTGCCTGCGTCTTTTCCGCTTTTTTCTTTTGGTCTTTTTTGTTGTTGTTGTTGTTGTTGTTTTTGATAAATCGATTTAGAAGCCGACGGGGCTGAAACGTGGAATTCTTTTGATTTTATTTTAAACACGTATACGCACACACACACACACACACACACACACAGGCACACATAGGCGCATTCATGCTGTGTTGTTTGAGCATATTTTCGATACTTTTGTTGTTGTTGTTGTATATTTTTTTTTTGTTTGTATTTTGTCGGTTTTTTTTTTTTTTACTTGGAAATGCAATTCAAAAGTATTTTTATGAGCCAGGACGGCGGCCAAGGCGGCCAAGGCGGCTACGGCTATGTCGGCAAATGCAGACAACACGTCTGCCTCTTTTTGTTGTTGTTGTTGGTTTTGATACCTCCAACCCCTTTGACTCACACCTTTCGATCGAAATTCTCGCACCCCAAAAAAAAAAAGATCTTTCCCCATCTTTCCAGAACTTCCTGAGCGCCACTCCAACTGACCCAGCAGCAGCAGCAACAACAACAACAACGCCTTTTTAGACCATTTCAAATCAGCCTTCGAGCTGAAATCATTTTGTTATAAAAATCTATAAGACTTTGGCATAGGCCAACCGTTGATCTGGTAGTGACCAGCCCCCGCCTAAGATCAATCAACGTCATGATTGCTCTCAGCTATTTTAGCAACATCAAACGAGCCAACAGCAACAGCAACAGCAACACTTGACTTGGGGTGAGTCAATTCCAATTTCAAATCATTGGCGACAACAAAATCGGCTAGAATAGAATAACACACTATACATACCACAATATTTCTGTCTATATATCTTTTAGTCTTACATATATTATTATTATTATTTATATCAATGTATTGCTGGTGTCGCTGCTGTTGGCGTAGCCACTAATCGTGGCGCTGATTTAACAACGTGTTTTTTGTTTTTTTTTTTTTTTTTTATGATGATTATTATTTTTTTTTGCATTTTATTTTATTGTCTGTGTCTGTTTATACATTTTGATTATGTTTTTTTTTTTTTAATATCGCACGCGCAAAATGAGATGCTAGATGAAAGCCGACTTGCGACCACCACCAATACCATCAACACCCAACGAAGCAGTTTTCAAAGCAGTCGCAAAGCAGTCGCAGCAGCAGAGCAACTTGAAACATATTAAAAGCACATTTTGTTTTTTTTTTTTTTTATTTATGAATTTACATACACAGGCGCACAGGCATACCACCTCGGCAAAAATAATGCCAATCACAGTGGCACAAGCAAATAAACATACACACACACACACACACACACACACACACACGAACACACTCATACATATGCATATGTATTTCATTCATGAATTCCAGTTGTTGGTGTCAGCCGCAGCCGCCATAAAAAAAAAAAAAGAAAACATCACAGAAATTCGCAAAACGGCAAAGTGTTTTTTTTTTCATCAAATTTACAAAACATAACTTTTTTTTTTTATCTCGGAACAATTTGCAACAAGTGTGCAAAAGGATCAACAAATTGAATTTTCTATTAATTTTTGCTTGGGCTTTTCTTCTTGTTTGTTATGTAATTTGATTGCCCTTTTTGCCTTTGAGTTTTACAGATGCATTTGCCAGCAGAGTCTAAACGGCAGCTACAATAATAATAATAATAATAACAACAACAACAAAAAGACTAGCAACAAAAATAGGTAGAATACCACGGCTCACATGTGATTATCGGCCAACGTCCACCACACAGTTCGGTTCAAGCAGTGACAGCAGCGTTGCCAGCGCATAGCACATTCAACAGTTGATTTTGAATACACTAAGAAAAAAAAAAAACTAAATGAGCAAATTAATCCGGGCATATACCTTTTCCAATCTAGGACAATTTTGTTTACCCCGTCATTTGGCCAAAACAAATTAATTGAGCAAAAACTTGGTTGTCCAAAGATTCCACTAAGATTTCTCAAACAGATCAAAGTCATAAAAATAGAGAGAATCATTTAAAGTTGGATTTTTGCTTAATCAGAGTATTTTCTAGTTGAGCGGACTCTTCGTTCGGGCATTTCTACTTGTTTGTACGTAACCCAGGCGGCACACATGCACGCACGCACACAGAGCTATTTGCAGAGACACATATATAGAGACAATGATGTCCTCTCCCACCCCTAGCCCTGATCAATGTGTTTGCCCTCCCCCTCTCGCTGACCCTCTCTCTCTCGCACTCTCTAGCTCTGCCTATATCTCTGGGGCTTGACTGCAGCTCAACAAGTATGCAGTTCATAAGTTCTTACATGTGTATGTGGGCTACTGCGAGCGCTGCTTTTTGTTCACTTGAGTGTCGTGCGTCTGTGTGTGTGTGTGTGTGTGTGTGTTGAGTGGTCTTCGTTCATTCGATCGGTCGAGAGCCAGAACAACAACAACAACAATGGGCAAGCAACATGTTAGCTGCGGCTAGGCCCTAGTGCCAGAATGTCTGGTAGCGTCGACGACTGTAGCGCACACATACACACA
Organism: Scaptodrosophila latifasciaeformis; assembly: GCA_037075145.1. Taxonomy (NCBI): domain Eukaryota; kingdom Metazoa; phylum Arthropoda; class Insecta; order Diptera; family Drosophilidae; genus Scaptodrosophila; species Scaptodrosophila latifasciaeformis. The sequence continues at coordinate 969,955 of JBAMCM010000428.1, forward strand.
CACACACACATATATATATACAAATGAACACGGCAAGGTATACACAATTGGTAGAGTTGCTGCCGCTGCCCTCTTCTCCATTGAGCGCAGCACTATATTGTCATGGTGTGAAACAAACTGACAGAGGCAGTACAAAAACAACAACAAAGACAAAAAGAAAAACAACACAAAAATGAAAAAAAAAAATTGTGGCGCAAGTTGGCAGCCAGCAACCAGAGCCCGCAGCAAAACAGGCACCAGGCCTCAACGGCTGTCGCTTACCCAAGGCACACTGGGACAAGTGCAGTGGAAATTCAAGTCAATTTCAATGCACTACAGGTGGCAATTGGGAATCTTCAATAATCAATAATCTCTGCAAATCAGATAAAGAAAATAAAATAAATTATTAAGATGATTTTTTAGGCCCTCAAAAATTCAAGAAAAATTATATGAAACATTTTTTTTTTTTTTTAACAAAAATGGAAAAATGATTAAAATGAATTTTGGAAAGTTAGACCATCACATCATCATTATAAGACCTACATATATGCCTTTATCTATGACTAAAAGCAATAATTGTGAAATTCTCCTGAGCAAAGGAAAAAATAAAATAAAAAAAAAGTGACAAAGAATTTATTTCAATTATCTTTGGTTGGCTGAAATGAACACAAATTTTAGTCATACATATAATTATGGCCTGTTCGATATTTGTTAGATAAGTAAACAGAGATAACTTATTCTTTAATAGTTATCAAAAATTTGTAACTCCCATAATAGTCTTAAATTAATTAAGCAATATGCAATTTAGAATTAAATGTTCCATAATAAATTTGATTTGAATTCGTAAGCATTATCCTAAGACTAGACTTGGTTTTAGGGATATCTTCGTTATTCATTGACTGATCTCATTGAAATTTAGTTTAGAGAATGTTCATAAGGTGGTCAATATATGTACGAAATTTCATTTGAATCTGACACCATTATCTCTGTTCTTACATCAAAAATTTTATTGATATGACTCGAAATTGCTTAGTTCAAATTAAAACCAGAAATTATTTTATATAATTCGAAATGGAAATGAAAAGTATATGTAGATCGTCTTCTGATCAAACTTGTTGAATTGCTTGGGGACCAGTGTGCGTGTGCGTGTGCTTGTTGTATGCCACTGCCACCAGTTTGTCAGTTAGTCAGACCGGCCAGCCAGTCAGGCGACGTAGCAGGGCCCAGTGTATTATAGGGTCTGTGAGCCATCAGTGTGAAAGAGAGCGCTTGAGATAAGCGACGGAAGAGGGGGGGAGTAGGGCGACACTGATGTGGTTAGAAAAGTCAAGACAAAGGGGCCAAAGCTGAACTGAACAGTAGGGGGACCGGTGGCGGTGGTGCGGGCCGGTGGAAGGCAAACAAACCGTCGGTTGTTGTTGAAAATCAACTCCATAGCCGAGTAGAAACACACAAAAGCACCGCGCGCTGTGCAACACCAACAACAACAACAACAACAACAACACATAATTCCAAGCAAAGCGGACAACAAGAACGAGTCGAGTCGAGTCGAGTCTTTCGCATACAAACCGAAATTACACACATGTGCATATGCATGTGACTGTGGCTGTGGCTATGGCTCTGTGTGTGTGTGTATGGCGCAGACACCTCGCCGACGATTGTCGTCAGTTTGTCTGCAATGCTCAGCGCCGTGCTGGGCTTGTTGTTTTTGGTTTTACTGCTGCTGCTGCCGTTGCTGCTACAAAGCAACAGCAACCAAGGGAACAGGCGGGTTGATTTTGTTGTTGTTTTTTTTTTTTTTTTTTTGTCTTGCTTCGGCCAAGTGTCTGACACACACACACACATATACACATATCGACTCTCAACTGCCTGATGAGCTATTAGAACGCGCCAACACCAATTCACCGGCAACGCCAACTGACACTCACACACACACACTCGCACTTCGGCAGAGAGAAATTTAAAAATCGTTTGCATTTGTACTCCAAAAATTCACTCTCAGTGAACTCCGACAACGTCGAACAAAACTGCCTATCTGCGTTCATCGTACAATCTCTCTCTCGCTCTCTCGCTCGCCCGCCTGCCTGTTTGCCTGTGTGCTTGTGTGATATTATTTTTTTCTGTTCATTTCTTGTGTGTGTGTGTGTGTGTGTGTATGACAGCCACAGCCACAAACGACGACGACGACGACGACGACTTCAACGACAGCAACGGCGGCAACAACTGGCCAGTCTAGAACGTATCTTCAAACTAGAACGCAGAACAATTGTGTTTTGGATTCCTTGCCGTGCGGATCGCGAGTTTTGAGAGTAGCGCAACACACACAGCAACCAGAACAGAACAGAACAGAACAGAAAAAACAAAAAATTAAAATTAAAACAGAAGAAATATCAAAATTTTTCGAAAACAACAACAACAAATTTTATATACACTAAAGAAATGAGAAAAAAATAAAAATAAAAACACAAATTAACCAGTAACAAACAAAAAAAAAATAATATTGATAAATAACAACAAGCAACAATTAGCAGAACAATATTTAATTTTTTTATGTTATTTTATTTTTTTTTTGATGTGTGTGTGAAATTAAACAAAAATAATTAAAAATATATTTCAAACCAAAAACAGCAACAAAGAACCAAAAACAACAACAAAAAGCGAGCGCGAGTTACACAAAAAAAAAATAAAAAAATTAAAAACATAAGAAGAGAGCTAAAGTCGAAGAAGAAGAAGAAGAAGCAGAAGAAGTTATTTAAATGTTGAATATTTCATTTTTTTTTTGTTGTGTTTTATTTTGTGCAAATTGTATTTTTTTTTTTTTAATATTTTGCTGAACGTTTTTTCAAAAAGTGCAAGAAAAATTGCAGACTAAAAAAAAAAAAGGAAAAAAAATTGTGAGAATCTGAAAGATCGCCAGTTGCAAGTTATGAAAGCGCACCTCTGGCCAGCACTACGTCAATGTAGTAGCAACAACAACAACAACAGGAACAACCTGAAAGCCTTAAAACATTTTTGATACTCTACAATCAAAATCTATATCAATATATACACAAAGGATCTTATTTTATATAAAAATATATTTACACAAGAGAAAGAGAGAGAAAGAGAGAGAGAGCAGAAAGAGAAGGAATATATATATATTTTTTTAATGAGAATTTAAACACAAAAGTTATTCTATTTGAAATGGATACCAACGAACAAAGTTCGATAATCAACGGCAGTGCCAATAACAACAACAACAACAACAACAACAATAGCAACAACAACTGCTCAGCCAACGGTGGCAGTGGCGTAAGCAGTGTCTTGGCCGTGGCAGTAGCTGCGGCAGCGGCTAAGCTTGGCTTTAACCAGCAACAACAACAACAACAACAACAGAAAAGGCGCCTCAACGAAACACAAACAAAGCCTGTGGCCACAACAACAACAACAACAGCAACAACGACAGCAACAGCAGCGACGGCCACAACAACAGCAACAAGCAGTGCACTCGGCAAGGAGCGTAGCCAGGCCACAGATGGCGGTAGCCCCAAAATGGGCTCACGCCGCATCTTTACACCGCAATTCAAGTTGCAAGTTTTGGAATCGTATCGCAACGACAACGACTGCAAGGGCAATCAACGTGCCACAGCCCGCAAATACAACATCCATCGCCGGCAGATCCAAAAGTGGCTCCAATGCGAAAACAACTTGCGCTCTTCGGTGGCCAGCAATCAGCACCAGCACCAGCATCAGCATCAGCACCAGCATCCGACAGTCACCACGGCCGGTGTGACCAGCAATCCGGCTGTGGCTGCGGCGGCAGCAGCAGCTGCCGCTGCCGCGGCGGTGTCCGTCAAGACGCATCAGTTTCATAATATGCCACATAACCATGCGGCTGCTGCCGCCGCCGCCGCCGCTGCGGTGGCTCATCATGCGGCCCATCACCAGCCACACCATCACCACCATCATCATCATCATCATCATCATCACCAGCAGCAACAGCAGCAGCAGCAGCACCAGCAGCAGCAGCAACACTTGCTGGCGGCAGCGGCGGCCAGTGGATATGCTCATCATATGTCTCATTTGCATGTGCCGGTGGCTGTGCCAGTGCCGGTGGCAGTACCAGTACCAGTGCCTTTGCCTGGCCTGGCACAGTCCATCAACAATGGCAGCACCAGCAATCCCAGCCACACCACTCCAGTCAATGCCAATGGCACAGCGGCGGCGGCCAAGATAGCCGCTGTGGTGGCCGCTGCTGCTGCCGCCGGTGCAGCCATCTCCAGTCACAGTGAGAACAACAACAACAACAACAACAACAACTGCAGCCACACTAGTTCAGCCAGTCCGGTGGGAATGGGGATGGGCAGTGCCACGGGCAATGCCGGCGCCAATGCCACCAATCCAACGTTGCCATATACAACACCACCAGCCAATTCTGTCCAAGTGCCAAAACCAGTGCCAATTATGAGCAGCAGCGCCAACGCCAGCGCCAGCGCCAGCCATCACATTCCACAGCCTCATCCGCATTATTATGCCTACCTGCAGCATCCGCATCCGCATCCACATCCGCATCATGCCTTGCTGATGACGGCCAATACTGGCGAATGCCTGCCCAGCAATGGCGGGGTGATTGTGGTCTCGGGCAATGGTCATCAGCCGCCCGTGCTGCCCTTGCATCATCATCATCCTCTTCAGCAGCAGCAGCAGCATTTGCTGGGCGAGGATTATGAGCAGGCGCGTCTTGAGCCTGTGTCCACGCCGGCTCCTATGGACTTGTCTCTGGGCAGTGCCGAGCGGCGCCAGCGAAGGGCCTTGGAACAGCAGCAACAGCAGCAGGTCAAGTCGAGTGGTTCGGTGGTGGATCTGACCTTTAGGAAGCGCAAGGTGAGCGTCTCATCGCCCAGTTCGCCCATCTGGCATGGCTATGCCAATGGTGGGCTCGGCTACGAGGAGCATGCCAAGGACAATGGCGAGCAGCCGGATAAGATCACCAAACTGGAGGCCGTCCTGCCCATCAAGAGCGAAGTGGATGAGGACACGGATGTGGATGTTGATGTGGACGTCGATGTGGAGCCGGAGGAGCGCAAGGCTCTGCCCTCCAAGCAGGTGAAACTCTTCAAGCCTTACCTTCTGGGCAATGCAGCCGACGAGGAGGCCGATGCCGATGCCGATGACGAGCAGGCCGGGGATGCCGACGACGACGACGACGACGATGACGAGGAGGAGGAGGACGACGATGATGAGGTTGATCATGAGCATGAAATCGCCGTCCACAATGGTCACAAAAAGCAAAAGAAACTGAAGAAGCTCAACAAATCCTGCCAACAGCGGGAGCCCATCATTTGGAGTCATCATCCCTCTTGCCTATCCCCCCATGGCTATACCCAGGAAGAGGGTCGACATGCTGCCAGTGGAGGTGGCGGCGGCGGCGGCGGCGGCAGTGGCAGTGGCAGTGCCACTGGCAATGGCCATGGCAATGGTAATAATTTTCAATCGCCCGTGGTCATGCAACAATTGCTGCACGGCAATCCGCTCCAGACATTTCCCGTCGGGAGTCCTCCGTTTCACAGCGGAGGCAGCAGTAAATCCTCAACCCCACAAAGCGTGCGCAGCCCTTTCTCAATGCCGGCCCTCTCCCCCACCGGCTTCTGCTGCCCCAAAGGTTCACCGGTGTCCGGCTATGAGAGCAGCTCCTCCACCTACAGCGACACTCCCTCCTCCAGCGGTTGCGGTGCCAGCACCTCGGCCCATGCCAGCTACAGTCTACACCTGCAATTCCAGGCCGTCTACAACGACAACCTGATGCTCCAGCAGCACCAGCTCCACCATCATCCAGCCCAGCCCAGATCCATTCACTTGCAGCGCTGGCTCGACCAGGAGATGACTGGCCAGCAGGCAATCCAGGCGCTGGCCGCCTCACGTTCCACCCCGCCCACCAATGCCCTTTCCCCACTCTCCGCCACCACAGTACCGGCCACGCCCACACCCACCAGCACACCCCTCAATAGCCCACCGGTTGTGGTCAATCCACCCATCACCTTGCTGGCCTAAGCCATGCGGCAGGGGAAGCGGGGGCAACAGGAAAACGATTCGTTTTTCGCGAGGCAAATTTATATAATTTTTTTTTTTTATCAACTTTATTTTTAATCAAAATCAATTTTTTTTTATGTTTTATATTTTTAGTCTTTTTTTTTAATTCTAAAAAAAAAAATATTTTTTTAAGCAAAAAAAAAAAAAAATAAAAAAAACTTCCAAAAAAACATATCAAAAAAAAAGCATCCCATCAAACATGCCCACCCATTTTAAAAGTCTAAAAAAAAAATTAACCCAAAATTTTCAAAATAAAAAAAAAAAAAAATTAAGAAAAAGGGATTTTTTTTTTTTTAATTTTAGGAACAAATTAGTTTTTAAATTAACTAAACAGGCAACAAAATTAATTTTAAAAATAATTAAATAAATAATTTTTTTTTTTTTAATTTAAGCGATTTATTTTTAACAAAAATTAATTAAGTCAATTTTTTTTTTTTAACAATTGTAAATAATTTTAGTTTTATGTTGTAAAAAAATTTGTAAGCAAAAAAAAAAAAAAAAAAAAACTAAGTGCGAGAGAGAAAGAGAGAAAAAAAATAAATAAATCTGTTTTGTTTTAAGGAGAATAATTTTCTTAAAAAGAATTTCTACGCTAAATTAAGTTTTAAATTAAAAAAAAAAAAAAACAATAACAATTACAACAAAAAAAATAAGAAGAAGAAGAAGAAGAAGAATGCAGCTGCAAATGAAAACTGTTCAATTTATAAGAAGAAGAAGAAGAAGAAAGCTTTAAGAACTATATTCTCTGCTCACACACACACACACACATACACACACATACACACACACGCATATTGAGCTAACGAAGAAACTAATCAAATATTTGTATTTTTTAATATAATTTTTTTTTTTTTTTTTTTTTTTTGGAAATTGAAAATTCTTGTGATATAAAAAAAAAACAAAATTTAATAAAATTGTTAAAAACTGATTGCATAAAGAATTATAGATATCTATATACATATACATATACATATATATATTTACAATTATACATTAAATTTATAAGGAAAACAACAACAAAATTTATAATAATAATAATAAAAAATTTATATATATATATATATACATATATATATATATACAAAATATATTTATATACAATGAAATGTGTGTTTTTTTTTTTTTTTTTTTGTCAAGAATATGAGATATATATTATATATAAAAAAAGGCAGTATTTTTATATGAAAAAAAGAAAACAAAAAAATTGACATAAAAACAAAACGTGAAAAAAATGAAGAAAAAAAAACAAACAAAAAAAAATTAAATAAAAAAAAAAGTTTAAACTTACAAAAAAAATGAGTGAAATGTTTTCTTTGACTGATGGGATTATGCCGGTCTGGTTTGAGGGGGTGAGGGGGTGAAGGGGTTTCTGAATAATCCGTAAAACTTTCTAACAAGCGAAAAACAAACTTATTCATGCCAAATGTATTCAAGGAATTCGTTTGATTTCTTTTCTCGTGCGGCTCAATGGGATTTCACAGCTTTCAAAACAAAAACGAAAAAATCAAAAAGAAAATAGAAGAAGAAGGGAAACTAAATCTCACCAAAATAATCTCAAAGAAGATTTAATCATTTTTTCCCAAATTCTTTGGAAAACTTGAATCGGGGTTCGCATAGAAGAATTTTGATTTTGAAAAGCCTTTGGAATTCTTAATGAAGTCTTCCAAAATCTCCTGAAGAAAAACCCTGATCAAATTGTCTGTTCTTTCCCTTGAAATTTCAAGAGAGAAATAAAAGTCACAAGCCTTTTGAGTACCACGGAAATAACCTCAAAGATTTATCAAGCTTTATATAGATCTCTTAAAAGAAGAACTTAGATTCTGGTCCCCGGATTCAGGGCACAAGTTTTGGGCTTTCTAGAAAAGCTTTAAGTTGAATGATCTTAAGGGTCCCATCAAAGATCTTTCTATATAAATTTCTTACAAGAAAAGGATAGAGTTCAAGTTTTTAGCTTTCCAGGAACTTATAAAAATATCTGAAAATATAAAAAAAGAGAGACAAGGAAGAAAGGTTTTGAAAACTTTAAAGAAATAGGTGAATAATCTCAACGATCTTTCCATTCGATTTCTTAAAGGAAAGGCTTAGTTATAATTATATAATGATTATCAAAAATATATACCTCTTTGGTTATCAGCTAGTCCCACCTAATCTCATCTAACTTGGGCTAAGCTTTTCAGACCAAGACTCCTTTGAATTTGTTCTTCAAAATATTTTGTATATACGAAAGGATTAAACCATCACTTGGGGGTCTTTTAAAAGACTCAAGACAAAATTATTGGAAAGCCTATAAAGTGCAATCTATAATCTGGTTAAGCCATATAAATTAATCAATATTTGGAGCCTAAGAAATTAAATCTATAATCTAAATAAACCACACACAATTTAATGAATATTTAAAGTTCTTAAAGTGATCGAAACCAATCATCTTAGGAAGACCCAAGTCAAGCTTAATAGGGAGCTTAGGAAGTTGAATCTCTCTTCTTAAAGTGATCTAATCCAATCATCTTAGTAAGACCCAAGTCAAGCTTAATAGGGAGCTTGAGAAGTTATATCTCTAATTTAAAGTTATTCGTAATTTTTCAGCAATAATTGGAGCTTTTAGGAAGACGATCCAAGCCTAGCTTAATAGGGAGCTTGAGAAGTTATATCTATGAATCTTGAACTGATCTACTCCAATTGAATAAGATCAGGTCAAGTCCAAAGATAAGTCAAGCTTAATTGAGAGCCAAAGAATTCGTACCTCTAAACTAAATATATTATTTTTTTTTTACTCGATATTAAAAGTTCTTGAACTGATAGATTCCAATTGTTTCAAGAAGAAGCAAGGAGCTAAGGACCTAAGGACCTGGTAAGACAGATTCACACTTGCCACACTTCTTCTTTTTAAGGCGCATATCGGATCAGGAAAATATATAGATATATATATCTTTTAAAGCCGATTTGGTTTCTCTTTGATATATATATTTTTGTTTTACTTGTGAGTGGATAATTTGGCTGATTATCACATGATTTCTGCTCATTAATAAATATCAAAAGAGTTTTGAGCTTTTGGTAGTTTTTTAATGTATTATATATACTATATATATGTATATTCATCAATGAGTCGTACATTGTGTCAGCTGGCAAGATGTGTCATATGGACGGCACCTGTACCTGTCCATATATAAGGCAGTGAGTGTCCCACAAGATCATAATCAAGCAACCAAGCAACCAAGCATATTTCGAGTGTAGTTTTTGGCTTGACAATATCTCTCTTTATCTGTCCATGTATGTGTGTGTGTGTGTGTGAAAGATTTACGTAAAGAAAGAATGAAAAAAAAGGCAACGACACATGTGCTGGGCATGTGTATACATAATTGTGGCCAAACCATTGGCACCCCCACACAGAGGCTGGCAACCCTTTAACCCCACACCCCCCTGCTCAATAGTGGAAGCACTGGTATGCGTGTGTGTGTGTGTGTGAGCTGGTCAATTGAAATGGTTTTGGTTTCGGTTAGACTTTTGTTAGTTTGTTATACTCTGACAGGCCACGGGGTATGAGAGTATGACTAAGCCGCAAATTCTATAATGGTTTGTATTTTTAAAACGTTTAAAAATAAAGTGCTCTCGTCTGCCAATATCTCTGTGTATATGTGTATGTGTGTGTGTGTGTGTGTGTGCGCCAATCACGAGCCAGAGTCACAGCATCGCCAGTCAGTCAGTCAGCAGGCAAAAATTGCAAATGCTTTTTTTGCTGTCGTCAAAGCAGGGCAGAGTGTTGGAATGATAGAGGGGTGGTGGGCAGGGCAGGGGGGGGGGGGTGGAAGAGAGGGTTTGCAGATAAGAAAAGGGTGGGTTGAGGATCATCAGGCAGATCGAGGGTGTAAGCTGGCATAGCACTGAAACCACCAAGATGGCCAACGGCAATGGCAAACCACCCCCCCCCCCCCCCATCCCATCCCTCCATTACCCCAGGCACACCTCTCACCAGCCCCTCACCGTACCCAAGCAGCAGCTTGATCAACCCGTGATGCGAATGGTTGGGGATAAAAAAAAGTACGCCAAGTACTCGAGGTCTATGCATCTGCCTCTGTCTATGTGTGTGTGTGTTTGTGTGTGTGTGTGTAATCACATTTTGTTTATTTTATTTTGTTGTTGTTGTTTTTATTGTCGCTGCGGTTGATTTTATGCTTGCCAAAGAATGTTCGCCTGACACACACACACACACACACGTGCAAAAATTGTGTCAGTGTGTGTGTGTGCTTATGCCCTACCCAGGCAACAATATGTATGGGTCTGAAATGATTCAGTAGAGGCTCTGGGCTATTTGCTATGGCCTGGGTAGGTGTCGTAATCGGTGGCACTGTCCGCCCGTGCAACTAGTTCAGTTCAGGTGATAAAAATCAACCGAAACATTTCAATTATATATTCAATATATACACAAATACATATATATATCTATATATATATAGATGATGATCCCGAGTAGGTTTGGGGTATATGGCATTTAGTATTTTCGCCGAATTGGCAAATGAGAAACGGACACGTTCATTGGTCCCTCTAAAGTCAAACAAGGCTCGAGACTAGAAAATTTAATTCAATTTTGATTTTGTTTTTTTTTTTTTTTTTGGGTTCTACTTTTTTCGATCCACGTGATAAACGTTTTGATTTGATTTTATTTTTGCTTTTTATTTTTTACCTGTCCCCCAGAGACATGTGCTTTTTTAGTGATTTACATCATCGTGCCATGGGTCTTGCCAATTACCAAGTAAATTTTGTTCAAAATAACAACAACAACAACAACAAAATTAAATGAATGCAACAAAATCATATAATAAAATCAAACTGCCAGAAAATTTTCTATTTTTCTCTTGTTATTTTTTTTCACAAATGTTTCGAGCTATTGTGCAATCAATAAAATAATAAAAAAAATCTTATCAGTTTGAAAGACTTGAACTTTGGTGCGGCAAGTGTGAATAATTCCGGAACAATTCTCCTGGGTCCTCACAAAAAATTTTATCATTATTTTCCAAGCCAAAAAGAAAGAGTCAAGTTTGAAATGAAAGAGCTGCTTTCCACTTACAAAAAAAGACCTAAGAGTCCTACTTTCCTAATTCCAGAACTATTTCAATTTTACTCCAAAGTCCTCTCAAAATTTCATTGTTTTCATCCAAAAAGTAAGGGTTACGTGGCAAATGAAAGAGCTCCTTTTCCAGCCCCGTAAGCCCCTAAGACTTTTCCCTAATCTTGACACTGACTACAAGGGTGAAAAAGTCAAGTAAAAGATGTCCATTTCCATCTGACCGAAAGACCTAAGAATTCTACTTAATCTTGGTAAAAAAGAGAGCTACCAAATTGACCAATTTCACTCCTGAGTCCTCCCACAATTTTACTATTATTTTGTACCCAAAAAGAAAGAGCTGAAAATGCCAAATGAAAGAGCTCCTCTTCCACCTCACGAAACCCCTAAGAGTAGCCCTAATCTCGACAGATAAGAGGTCTGACAAATTGACTAAAATGGTTACAGAACTATTCCAATTTGACTCCTGAATTCTCACGAAATCTCATGCTTTGCCGCCCAAAAAGAAAGAGCTAAGAATGCCAAATGAAAGAGCTCCTCTTCCACCTAACTGAAACCCCTAAGAGGTAGCCCTAATCTTGACAGATAAGAGGGCTACCAAATTGACTATAGAATTCACTTTTCTTTTTTTTATCAATTTTATTTTGCACTTGTTTTTTATTTGTTTTTATTCACATATGTATTAAGCTTAAGATAATTAAAATTATACAAAAAAAAAAAAAAAAGAAAAAAATGAACTATCTTTTCAAGTAGTAAACACGATTCGACTTGCCGGGATCCTGTCTGATAATTTAAAGAACTTTTGCCAACAGAAATTATTGTGTAAGGTCGACCTTATCTGGATAAAAATAATTTCAAATCTTATCATTCTGGTTTGCCATTTTAAAGGGTGTCGCATAGCTTAAATCCTCAAAAGCTATCGAATGATTTCAAATCAGTATCGACTACTTTAAATGCTAGATCAGGCTAGTATTATAGGTATATATATAATTCTGTTTTCTTTTTTTGGTTTTTGTGTACCGAACAAATACATTCATAAATGTAAAATAAACTATAGATCATAATAAGTATGTAGTTAACTGGATTTACTTATAGGTTAGATATTCTTATAGCTAACCGATAAATGCAGAAAATTGTCAGGATAACTCAAGTGCTCGGACATCCATTGCAATTGTGTGTCCTCGTGCAACTCAATGCCGTGGGTCCGGAAGCCAACTGCAAATATACAAAAAAATTACAAAATTAATTTTCTAGCTTGATTTGAATTATAGAGATGTAGGCTAATCTTAATGGGATATATACATATTTCTTGAAATATATGAAGATTCAAGACCCTGGTTGGACACAAGCTGGCATTTCTTATGAATCTGTAATCCTAGGACTTTCAGGAACTCTAACTTCACAGTGATATCTCCCTGATTGGACTAGAATTTCAAAGCACAAGCTGGCATTTCTTTGGTAGCCCTCTTATGAATCTGTAATCCTAGGACTTTCAGGAACTCTAACTTCACAGGGATATCTCCCAGGTTGGACTAGAATTTCGAAGCACAAGCTGGCATTTCTTATGAATCTGTATTCCTAGGACTTTCAGGAACTCTAACTTCACAGGGATATCTCCCTGATTGGACTAGAATTTTGAAGCACAAGCTGGCATTTCTTATGAATCTGTATTCCTAGGACTTTCAGGAACTCTAACTTCACAGGGATTTCTCATTATCATAGAGAGTTTTGAATGGGAAAAACTAAGGCAACTTAATTATTTTCCTTGCCTTTTTTCAAAGTAAAAAAGATAAAGCTAGTCAGACTTGTCAAATTATCTATAAACTTTGGACTTTCATGGGGGCTTTCAAGGAGTCCAACTTTTCAAGGATATGGGAAAAAAATAATACAGCCTTAAGATTCCCCAAGTCTCTTAAGAAAAGCTTGACAAGTTTTCAAGTCTTTGGAATCCCAGGGGGGGCTTTCGAGAACTTTAGACTTGTGGGCGAAATCTGATCTTGTAGGGAAAAGAACTTTCTTTCTAATAATAGAAAAAGCTAGACAAGAATCTGTAATTTTAGGATTTTCATGGAACTTTCAAGATCTTCAAATCCCCAGAGAATCTTAAGGAAAACCCAAAGAACTGCTTAGAAACTTTGCCCTAAAATTCCTGAGCAAAAAATTTTTGTCTGCGGTTTGGTGAAAAGCTATATCAGTTTTAATCTATTTGTTATGCCGATTAGTTTTTTTATATGAAAAAAATTTCGTCATTTATAATTATAGCAACTGCAATTATTGATTATTGCCAATCGGCAGACCCATAACTGACTGAATATTTTTTTGCAAATTGACAAATGATAACTTTAAATAGATTTTCAAAAAAAAAAAAAAAAAAAAAATTGTATCATTTTAATTTTGATAATACGAAATTTTTTTATATAAATATAATTTTGTCTATAAAATAATTATTAAATATTAAAACAACAACAACAACAACAAGAGCAATGAGAAAGGCATTAAAAAGAATCACTTGAGTTGAACCAAACTGATAGCATTATGCCTGATTAAATACACACACAGAGAGAGAGATATGTAACAGTGTTTGTGTCAGCTCACAGATAAGATTTGTGCAATGTGTGTGTGTGTGTGTGTGTGTGTGTGTTGGTGTGTGCTGCGGTGAGTTCAAGTAGAATATGAATGTACGATACGCGGATACAAGTCGATTTGGTATAGAATTCGATTTAATTTACACCCCCTTCCCCCTCCCCCGCCCACCCCATTTTGAGATAGGGTGACCCACAATTAGGAAAGAGGGTGCACATTAAAAAAAAAAAAAAAAGGAAGTCACGAGTTTAATGACCAAGTGGGTAACTTTTCAATACTGATCAAATCAAATCAGCAAATCATCATTTTTTCGGCTTTAACTAATTAAAAATTAAAGATTTCACGAAAGTATCGGAGAGGGGTGTGTGTGTGTGTGCGGGGGAGGGGGCAGTGGGAAATGTGTAATTAAAAATAAAAAGCAGCAAAATAAAAATGAAACATTAAAAAGCGCTCAATGCTGAGTGGCGCCAAACAGTCTGAAAATTTATTGATCCCATTTTTATTATCGACGCTGACGGGGCCAGCGAAAGACCCCCCCCCACACACACCCCGACAGAACCCCAAAGCAAGACGGTCTGAAGGGGGGCAAGACAGAGAGAGAGAGAGAGAACGACAAACGACTCATTATAATCTCTTTACTCTCTCTCTCTCTCTGTCTCTGTCTCACAGTCTCTGTCTGTCTCTTTCTGGGTGTATGGGAAAACAGAGGCATAGCTAGCTCATGCCTAAAAATAAACTGTCGTCGTGTAGTTTGTATGAATCTGATAACAGACAGCCAATCGTCATAACCTAATAGATTGTGCCTCTAATATAATCGAACCCAAAACCCAAAAAAAAAATAAAAAAAATTAATTCTAGATAAAAAAAAAAAAAAAACATAGGAAGAAAAATATGATTAAAAATACAAATTTCATGTTCATATCATTTTAGCTATATAGGCAATATATAACCGATATATATCGACATATATATATATATATATATATATATTTTTGTGAAAATTGCCAATCATTATTTTATTTTGTTTATTTGTTTTTTTTTTTTGACGCAGCAACTAAGTCAGAACAAAATATTTAATTTGAAGTTTTTAATTGAAAAAAAAAAAAACAAAACAAAATGTTGATTTAAGCAATTTTGTTAATAATAAAAAAAAAAATTTGCAAGCCAACTGAAGACAAAATAAATCTAAAAAAAAAAATTAACAGGGCAATGGACATATTTTTTTTTTCACTGGAAATTTTTGGACTGCAATGAACTTGATCGAGGGGGGAGGGGAGGAAAAAAATTTATTGCGATTTTTGGAAAATCGTGAAGTTTCTTTTTTATTCATAAAAAAAATGCAAGCTAAATTGGGTTTTTGCGATTTCTTTTTTTTTCTCAGGGTTCGAAATTTTTTGAATAAAAAAAAAAAAAAATCAGAATAATTCTCAATAATTCTTCAGGTCTTTGGAATTAATTTTTAAGCTCCCACATTTTTGTTTTATTAAAAAAAATTTGGACAAAGTTCTAGAATTAATTTTTGGAGTCTTAAATTTCTGGAACATATAAAAAAAAATATTTATTTTTCAGGGTTCTGGATTTTAATTTTAGAATCTTAAATTTCTGGAGAGAGATCATTATTTCTTAAGAGTTCTGAAACAAATTTTGAGTCCTTAGAATTTTTCAATAGTGGAAAAAAAATATAAGCGCTACCCGAGGGTTCTGGAGATACTTTTTCAATTTATGGAATATTGAAAAAAAAATTATCTTATTTATTTTTCAGGGTTCTGGATTTTATTTTTGGAGTCTTAAATTTGTGGAATATTAAAAAAAATTCAGATCATTATTTTTTTAAGTGTTCTGAAACAAATCTTTGAGTCCTTAGAATTTTTCAAAGACTGAAAAAAAATTAATACCTGAAGGTTTTGAGAATTTATTTTGAGGGTCTCAAATTTATGGAATATTAAAAAATAGTAATAATAATTTTTCCAGGTTATGGAATTAACTTTTTGGCTCTACAACTCCTGAAATATTAAAAAAAAAACAGACCTTTTATTTTTGAGGGTTTTGGAATTTATTTTTATTATATTAAATTTCTATTTATTTAGTAATAATTTAGGTTTTTTTGGGAATAAGTTTTCTATTTTTATGATTTCTGGAATATTAAAAAATAAAATACTTTCCCAGAATTATTCAAACATTGAAAAATATATATACATATATGCTTCAGGATTCTAAATGGAATGAATGGACCGACATTTTTGGAATATCATTTTAATTATTTTATTTAATTTTTCAGGTTTTACAGTTTCTGGAAAATAAAAAAATTAGACCATTATTTTTTTCAAAGCTTCTGGAATTGATTTTCGGAGTCTAAGATTTCTCGAATATTAAAATTAATCGGATGATTACCTTTTCAGGTTTCTGGAAATATTTTTAGAGGCCTGAAAATATTGGAAAGCTGTCCCCTTATTTTTTCAGGGTTCTGGGAATTCATTCAAGTCTTGAAATAGACTAGATTGTCCTCATTATTTTTTTTTGAGGGTTCTGAGAATTAATTTTGAAGGTCTTGAAATAGACTATTAGACAAAAATCGATCATTAATTTTGAGGGTTCTGGAATTAAATCTAGCTAGAAAAATCAGACTAATACTTTTTCAAAGCCCTAAAATTAATTTTTAGGGAAAAATTCAGATATAATAATTTTTCAGAGTTCTGGAATTAAATCCAAAAATCTGAAATTTCTGGAAAAAAAATCGGACCATAAAATTCTTAATGGTTTTGTTCTTGAAAACTAACCTGAACCACCTAAGGTTTATATATGTTTTATTTATATTCCGATCTTAAAATCCAAGAACCTCAAAATCTCAAGGATTTTCTGGAAAAAGTCTAAATTTGAAAGAAGCTCTGGGAAGCAAGTCCTATAAATATCCTGAAGAACTATATTAAATTTAGAGATTTTTTATTTGGGTTCCATGAAAGCTTGAATATTATTTTTTCAAAAATTCTGGAAGTAGTTTCCAGGACAATTTCAATTTTCAATTTTTAGTCTCAATTAAATGAGGCCCACCCAAAAATAAAAGGCGTGGCAGACACCTACACAAATTTGTTCTTTTGTTGTTCTTTTGTTTTTTTTTTGGGAATTTGTAAATTTGTTGTTGTTTTTGTTGTTGTGTTTTTATTTGGTTGAAGAAATGCAAACGAAAAAAAAATGTGTGTGGAAATGGGACTAAGCAAATGCCAAGGTGGCAAAAGAAACATCAGCAAAAACAACAAAAACAGAAAAGAAAAAAAAACAAAGAAAGAGAGAGAGAGAGAGAAAAAATAAGAAGAAGAAGAAGAAAATTGTCGAAAGAAAAACACAAATTTTTTCTAGTGACCATAAAAAGATGTTAAGGCAACTGCCAACAAAATGCCAAAGTGATAAAAACACACACACACACACACACACCAACACATACTAGCCCGTGCGTGTGTGTGTGTATTTAAAGGTGAGGGTGAATTTTATTTGAGGTGTGATTTCCGTGCGGCGGCAAAGACGGCGTTGGCGGCAAGTGGAGGTGTAAATACAAATAAGCGGAGGTGATATCTCAGAACTTCCTTTTCACACATTCGAGACTGCAGCCTACACAAATAAACCACACACACACACACACACCGAAACACAAACACACACATATATACATACTTATGGATAAGGCAAGAGAATTGGCTGATCGGTGTGGCGAGCGGCCGCTGGCGAGGCTGAGGATGAGGAGAAGCTAGCCTCTGGCCAAGAATCAGACTGAGGCTTTCGGGCCACTGCTGCCTTCCGCTGAAACATTAAACATGACTGCCATAAGCCATCTGCCAAGCAAGAAAGAGATAGACAGAGACAGAGAGAGAGGGAGGGAGGGAGCCAGCTAAAGATCCGTTTGCCACCGCCATGACCGTCGGCAAATCATGAAAGCGCCTCAAAAAAAAAAAAAAAAAAAAATACAAAAAAAAAAGAAAGAAAGAAAGAAAAAAAAATTCAGAGAGCATAACCGAAACGAGGCGAATGCCGGGACAGTCATTCAGTCAGGCAGTGCCCTGAGGAGGCGGAAGAAGAAGAAGCACAGCGAGGAGGTGAAGTTGGAGGAGTTGTTTAGGCATAAGAAATGCGTTTTCTTTATTATTTCATTTTTTTTTTGTTTTGTTCGTTGTTGTTGTTGTTTTGTAGATTCTGTTTGCTTTGTGGCAGGGGGGGGGGGGGCGGTGGGGGGGGAAGCTTCTATAACATTTCCTACCCATCATAATCATGGCGATGCTTGATCGTCATCAGCAGCAGCAGCAACAACAACAACAACAGCAACAACATCATCATCATTTTTTTTTCAGACTTCTTGGGCCTCGTGGTTTTTTCTTCTTCTTCTTCTTCTTTTTTTGGTTTCTTGGAATCACACAACTCCACTTTGAACCTTACCAAACCGACACGGCAGTCAGCCAGCCAGCCAGTCAGTCAGTCAGTCGGGAGTTGGCCCATTGTATATTTGAATTTCAATTCAATTTAAATACAAATTTACTATGAAAACGCACGCTCTACAAATACAACAACAACAACAACAACAGCAACAACACAAACAAAGAAAAAGAAGAAAAGGGAGAAAAAAAAAAGATTTTTTTCCTTCAGATTTTTTGAAAGAATTTCTCTTCTTCACTAAGAGAAAAGCAAGGGAAGAGGACAAATTTTGAAAATTAGAAAAAAATTCAATTCAAAACTTGAAAAAAAAAAAAATTAATTTGAAAAAATTAAAAGAGGACAAATTTTGAAAATTAGAAAAAATTCAAGTCAAAAATTGCAAAAAAAAAAATATTTTAATTTTCAAAAATTTAATTTGAAAAATTTGGAGAAAATTAAAAGAGGACAAATTTTGAAAACTAGAAAAAAATTCAATTCCAAAATTGCATAAAAACAAATTTTAATTTGAAAAATTTTGCGAAAATTAAAAGAGGACAAATTTTGAAAATTAGAAAAAATTCAATTCCAAAATTGAAAAAAAAAAATTAATTTGAAAAAATTAAAAGAGGACAAATTTTAAAAATTAGAAAGAATTCAAGTCAAAAATTGCAAAAAAAAAATTTTAATTTGAAAAATTTGGAGAAAATTAAAAGAGGACAAATTTTGAAAATTAGAAAAAATTCAATTCAAAAATTGAAAAAAAAAAAATTAATTTGAAAAAATTAAAAGAGGACAAATTTTGAAAATTAGAAAAAATTCAAGTCAAAAATTGCAAAAAAAAAATATTTTAATTTTCAAAAATTTAATTTGAAAAATTTGAAGAAAATTAAAAGAGGACAAATTTTGAAAATTAGAAAAAATTCAATTCCAAAATTGCAAAAAAAACAAATTTTAATTTGAAAAATTTTGAGAAAATTAAAAGAGGACAAATTTTGCAAAATAGAAAAAATTCAATTCAAAAATTGCAAAAAAAAAAATAAAAAATTTTCAAAAATTTAATTTAAAAATTTGAATTTTTCACTAAGAGAAAAGCTGTAATTTTGAAATTAGAAAATTGCAAGAATATTAAACATTTTATTTGAAGTTTTTTTTTTTTAATTTAGAAAATTTCAATTCAAAAATTTAATAAATTTAATTTGAAAATTTTCTTAAAATTTTCAAAAATTTTTATTTAAATATTTTTCAAAATTATTATTTTCAATTTTTTTTTTTTATTTTCGAAAATTTTGAATTTGTTAAATTATTTTTGTAAAAAAAATTTTGTTTTTTTTTCTTTTTAATTACTTGGGTGATTTTGCGTTTGTTATTTTATAAATTTGAAATTCCCAGACTTTTTGTCTGATGGAAATTCCCTTATTTATTTTTAGTCAGAAATTTAAAAATAAAAAAAATATTTTTTTAATTACTCTCCAAAAATCGTGTTCCAAATGAATGCTTCGATATTTGAAATTGTGAGTCAAACAAAAGGCAGGAAATTAAATTAAATTAAATTAATAAAAATTAATTAAGTCTCTGGGATTTCCGGCTGGGCAGAGTTCATTCTGAATAAGATTTTTCCATTCATTCCATTTTTTTTTTTTTGGAAAAATATTTACAATTTTCAAATTGAATCTTTTTTGGGTTATTTTTCTGAATCCAACCTGAATACGATTTTTATATAATTCTTTCAAGACTTTTTTGAGAATTTTTTGAAATTGAGGAAAATTTGATTCAGATTTATTCAGATTTTTTTTTTTAAATTTCCCTTTTCTAAACTGAATTATTCATGAAAAGGATTAATAATTTATACATATATTATTTCCTTTGATATCCGATTTTTTATGGAATTTTGTTAATTTTTTTCTTGTTGCCTTTTTGGAAAATATTTTGAAATTGAGTCTATTTTTGTAGGCCGAATTAATCCCCAATGTATATCAAAGTTTTTTTCTTCGAATTTTTAGAAAATTTTTTAATTTTATATAAACCCAAATCGATTTGTATTATAGTCATTATTTTCTTTCATAAAATTAATTACATTTTCATTCGAAATCGAATTAGTGCGGAATCAGATTATTTTTCTTTTTTTCTTCACGACAGAAAATCGTTGCGTCTATTTGGATTATCATTATTTTTTTCTCTTTAGAGTCGGAGTATATCCTGAATTAAAAACATTTAATTTTCCTTTAAAAACTTTTTTGAAATTCCTTTGAAATTGAGTCCTTTTGGATTATTGAAATATTTATTAATAATTTTGTGTTTTTTTTTTTTTTTTGAAATCAATCCTGATAGGGAAAGAAAGTATTCCAATTAAATGAAAACGATTTTCAAAATTTCAAATCTGGATCTATTTTGATCCTGAACTCCAAACAAACCTGAAATCCGACAAACCCATCGAGGCTGGATTGGGCAATTTCCCAAACAGACTAGACTAGAATTTCGAGTGTTAACTTTTTATAATCCATCAGACTAATCCAGAGATCGGTCAGAGTCTTCAGATCAAAAAGGAACAAGCCCCCCTGAACACAAATTTGTTCTGATTATTTTCATTTTTGAAAAAGTAGTTTTTTTTTTTTTTTGGTTTTTGGTTTTGAAGGACAAAATAAGAGTTTTTAGTGGAAAATTAAGGCGAATCGATGACCTTTGGAAAATACGTGTCCGAAGGACTTGTCGAGTTTTTCTACTCAAAATCTCTCACCTTTGAAATGGGAAATTCCTTGGTTGTCTTCGTCTAAGCATGCAAATAAAAATTTCACACCTTTTCACCTCTCCCTCTGTCTCTGCCACGGATCATAGCTATGGTGATGTTGCACCCTGTGAGTGCGCACATCTGGGAAATTCCCAACTGTTTTGGCAACCTGACCAGGCGTAGGCGAAACATATGCACATGGCCATGGACAGACAGACAGACAGACGGCCAGACAATCTGGACACAAAAACTGTTGAGCATAGCCCAAAAACGCTTGTCAATGAAGAGGGTGAAGTGAAGATCGATGGATAGGCCAGCCGTTGAGTCGCCGGTGTCGGTGAGTCGGTCGGAGTGGTTTTTGTTTTTCCTTTAAAAATATTCACAAGTACAAAAGTAAATTCGTAAATCCCAACTCAGCCGCAGGTATTTAGTTCCGCCCTTTGTCTATCTGCTGGAATTCCCAATGCTATTATTGCCACCTAAGCCACTGGAACGCTCACGCTTTGCCTCTCTCTCTCTCTCGCTCGCTCTTTTGCTCTTTCTGTCGCCGGCGCCGCAGGTCAAACGCAGCGGCAGAGATAACTTTAAGCATTTGTTGAACAATGAAACTGGCCAGAGCCAGAGCCAGAGCCAGAGCCAAAGCCAGAGTTAGAGCTAGGGATAGAGCTGGAGGAACCCAGCGGAGTCTCTTGGCACTTGCTTTCTTCTTGTTCTTCCTCTTGCCAGTTTTTGTCCATTGTAGTAAGAGTTTTCTCGTTTTAGGCATTTTCCAAATGTTTTTGTTTAATTTTTTCATTCGTTTGTTTTGTCTAGCCTCGGTCAAACTGAATGGTGGGTCCAGCCAACACCAAGAGAGTGTGAGTGAGTGAGCGAGAGAGATATAGGGGTGTGTATGAAGGAAGAGCATCATCCGGCATTGGACGAGGCCCGAGGTGCAGCATTGTTCTGGGCATAATTCTTTTGGGCTGACCAAACGACATTGATGAATTGAAGAATGATTGCCAAAGCAAAAAAAATAAGAAAAGAAGAAGAAGAAGCAATCGTCTTGGGTCGACTGGTCTGTCCGAGTGTCGGCCTAGCCGGCGGTCTCGATTCTTCAATTTTCGTTTGTGTTATTCAATAGAAAAAATAAATACAAAGTCAGAGAAGATATATACAGATGCACTTGTGCAGAGCCAAAGAAAGATCGGCCAGACTGACTGGCACCTTTTTTCTTGTTTTTGTTTTATTTTTTTTTTTTTTTGAGTTTTCAAATTCTTTTTCTGCTTTGGTGTGTTTCTAATGAATGCGAGGAGAATGCGTTTCGACGACGCACTGGCTGGGTGGAAAATAACACACACACACACACACACACACATGCACATATTCACACATGTTGAAAATTCTATAAAAAAAAAAAAGAGAAAAGAATTTTTCTTTTTCTTTTTTTTTTTGTATGCGTTGAAATTTTTTCACTAAAGGATGAGCAGCTGAAAATCTGCCCTTTGCGGTTGGGCCGTTTGGCTGCTCTTGGTGTTGGTTAATTGATAGGCGGAAAATCCCTTTCAAACTAGAGAAAGAGTGTGTGTGTGTGAGAGAGAGAGAAAGGTTTCATTTAACTCACCCGCTTGGCGCACAGGTGTCGATAATTCGGCCAACAGGTCGGCTAAATTTTTCTTTTGTCCACTTTCGCTTAAGGGTGAAATTAGTTTTTGCGTATAAGTAAAATCCTAAGAAGAAACATAAAATATATATCAAAAGATTTGTAGAAAACGGCGGAATGATTGATTGGGAAACTCACATCATCGAAATAGAATCGTACGGGAATGTTTTTAAATGACTCTTGATCGCCATAGGGTTCCATTAGGCGCCGATTGACCGCCCAGAATTGATCGAATTTATCATTGACTAGGCCCAGCCAGAGCTGATTGTGATCCTTCTTTTGCATGGCCGAAATAACCTGGCCGCGATGCTTGAGCACATCGGCTTCTTTGAGACAGGACATGTAATGGGATTCTAAGAGCTCTCTGTGTGCAATGAAAATACTTGAGTATTTGAAAATATTGAGTGGTTAGGCTTATTGGTTTACTTTGTGTTGAGTTTGACCAGTGTCTCTTCGGGAAATTTGGAAAAGTGCATGGTTAGGCACCAGGGCGTACTTTCATCATCTGGCTGGAGCAGGTCGTAGAGTACACCTAAGGCAAATGGTTTTTAGAGCTTATGTAGTCAATAGGAAACAATATACAATACGCACCTATTGGATAATGCAGACGCAAGGGTGTTCCATTGTAGTCGAACCAAACTGTGCCCTCTTGATATTCGTTGGCTATGAAGCGGCTGAAATATTTTCGCACCTGAAACAAATATTTGACTTCTATTACCATAAAAGATTGATGAAGTGTTTATTATTACCTTATCTGTGACCAGCGGTAAATAGCTGAGACGCGAAGTCATCAAATAGAAGGGTTCAGGCTTCAGTCCCACAATTTCATCACTGTCGGCTTGAAAGCAAATGCCAATTTGACCCTCCCAAATCATGCGTAAGACTTCGCGGTCATGGGCCATTGTAGTTGTGCCTTAGATAAGAATTTGATACTTTCTTTTCTTGCACTAAATATCAAAAAAAGCAAAACAAAATTGCACCAATGAAAACACAAAGTAAACTATCAAAACATCTGTCCAAGAACATATGTTATGAGCGTTTTTACAGCAGCCAGCTTTTGAGCGGTGCAATTCAGTGTGTACATATCAAAAAATAAGTAAATAATAATTGAGCAACACTGTCAATAGTAGTCAATTCAAACATATCGAGATCGAAAGTGTATAATATAAAATAATAAAATTTTATCACAATTTTAAAATAAAATAATAAAAGTTGTAAGCCTTATTATGTATTTTAGTCAATCAAATTTGATTTATATGTAGAAATGCAAGATTGTAGAGGGGCACATTGTCTGTGAAGCTGAAGAGTTCGTTCTTGGAACTACTTAAGACTTGGTTATTCGTTTCTTCGAGATATTTCTAGTTCTCAAGTTTGCAGACAAGATCCCAACTTTCCGGCAGCGATTTGATTTGTTTCATTAATATTGTTTATGCAGATTACTGGATTGCATTTGTGAGAATATGTTAGCAAATCCTTAAGATGAACAATTACAAACAAGGACTCAGTTCGTTCGTTCAGCTTAAGCAAATTTGTTCAATCGAACCAACTCCGGAGGTTTCAATACGCAAACAACAAAGTAGTAGTTTTATAAAATTAACGTGATTGCATTGTTTTTAAGAACGGTGGCGACGGGGCCTCGACAGAATGGACGTTGAAATACCTGTTTTGGCTGGATATTTAAATGTACCAACACAAACACAAACTGGATTTTCATTAAATCGCATCTCAAAAAAGGTAAGCAGGAATCTGTCTGATCTGCAATGTGCATGTAAAAAAAAAAAATGGGAAAAAAATACTTGTTGCATACAAATGAAGGGACATACACAACACTCATATGCGCGCATACAAAAACGCATACATGCGCCCCAAACTCTAAATTTGTTTGTATGTATATTACGAATTTTGCTTTTGCGCCGACGTAGCCCACAGATACTCGGCTCAACAGAAAAACAGAGAAACACACACACACACACAGACGCACGATCGATCGCAATGTCTATATAAAAACATATACATATACATAAAATTTGTATATAATCGTCCCGTCCATATGCCTCTGTGTGTATCTCGTTGTGCGATTATCCACATGTTTCATTGGTATAAGTGCAAGTGTGTGTATGTTTTTTTTTTTTTTTGTTTTCTGGTATATCCATCCATATGACAGGAAATTCTTGAGCACGCAATAATTGCTGAAAAGCCAAAAACTGTTTAGCAAGAAAAATTTATTTTGTATACAAATGAAATGAGATATGAATAGGCATCAATTTTAACGAAATATTATCCAAACGTTATATAAGTTCGACTTGAAGCTTACACACTACACTACATTTTAAATATAGAAAAAAAAATTATATGTATATATAAAAATATACATATGAATTTTTAGATATGTTTCACTTCTACCGGCCATAGGCATTCCACGAAATTATAAATATCTACCTTTCTCTTTCTTGCTCATTTTACCATAAGCAAAAAAAATACTCTTGATTATGCTCAGCCCGGAATGTCGCTTAACTTTGCTAATTTTGATGAAACAAAATTTATTATTAATTTATAGAAATTTTAATTGTTTTCTTTTTCTTTTATGTTTTTTTTTTGTTTTTCAGAAATCATGCAGTCGTTATTGCTTGTTGTTCAAAGCCAGTCGACATGGTATAGAACGCTTGGAAATTTGTGAAAATAAGGATGATAAGAATCCAAAGATTTTTACATTGGAAAATTGCGTGAAAATCACTCAGGAGCCATCGCCTGCCAATTTAATACAAATTGTTAAACGCAATGGGACTCTCACGTTAACAACAACCACAGATGAGGAGCTCAAGGACTGGGTCACTGCGCTCCAAACCGTTGCCTTTTGCGATAATAGTGGGGCACACGGTTCCTCATCTCATGGAGGAGCTATCGAGGAGGATAATGATTTATATTGCAGCTCATTTGTAAGTAAAAACAAATGGAGGACCTTTCCATCCATTTGTAGGTATTGTTGAAAATTCACATTTTTGATAATTTCCTTGTTTTGAATAGCAGATGATTTTGCTCTCGGTGGAAAGTCTAATGTTTATTTCCGGAAATTGGTAGAAATTTCATATATTCTCGACTGATTATATGGACACTTAGAAACATAGATCCCAGATCGATACGACCCCGGAATTTACGTGGCTTATTGGCTCTATAAGTTCAGATAAAACTCAGGTCACAAATCAGACAGAATCCGTTGGAGGTCTTCTAAGAATTATATTCCTGTTGGTGGAAACAAAAATATTGTCCTCATTTCACGTATTACGCTAAATATCAATCGAAATAAAAAGGGCATCAGATTGATACGCATTTCTCTGACAGACTTCTAACTCACCACTTATATTCAAGCCAAGTGAGAAAGCCTGAAGAACTCTTTTAATATATAGAGGCAATTCGTAAAATCATTTCCGAATGAATAGCAACTTCAAAACTTCCTCGATCTCTAAATTGATTTACTCTTGCATGGCCACAAATATGAAGAACAAGTGTATACTTTGGCTGTCTTCAATGGACTCGCACAAGCCCTTCATCTTCAAATACAAGACCAGGGCCATATATTCTATTTTATATTTTGTGTTCAGCTTTTTCCGGAAAAACTGCATAATATATCCACCAAAAGAAACTTAGAGACAAGCAGCTAGTCGAGGAACCTAACGAATTTATCATTTCATATATAAGTTAGAACCTAACGGTAGATGATTATAAAGCTCTCGGGAGCTGATTTCTGACAGCTACTGAAGTTGGTAGTTCCAATGAATACAAAATAGGACGCTTTGGGCCTTTGCTATATCTTTTCATTATTGATTGCTATAAAACGTTTCGGAGTCTGAGGCTTTCGTTTCAGAGAATTCTTATCCGCAAGATCAATTCAGATCATTTCCTTAGGATCGGTTTAATAAGAGATCTTTGAAATGTTAGATTGTAGACTCTTTCAAATTTATATTATATATCGTAATATCACAATCCTATTCAAAATTCAGCTTTTAACTATTTCGAAACATTGTGTTCTGCTGGGAGTCTTTTGTACATGCTGCCCTGGTTTAATCCATGGGATATGAGGCAACGCTGAACAGGAAATTCTACATTTTCTAACTTAAAAAAAAAAAATATTTTCTATATAAAATGAAATGTCTCAGTTTTATTAATTATTTATTTATTGCAATCCCACCAGGATGGCCTATTCATTATCACACTGATACCGTCCGAGGCCTCAAGACGCTGCAACATCGAGCCGAAGACCTACATGCTCCAGATGACACCCACGGAACTGCAACTCAAATCGGAGGATTTGAATGTCACCGTGGCAATGTGGCCATATCGCTTCATCCGGAAGTACGGCTATCGAGATGGCAAGTTCACCTTCGAGGCTGGTCGCAAATGCACCACCGGGGAGGGTGGTTTCACCCTCCGCAACACCAATCCCCAGGAGGTCTTTCGCTGCATGTCGGCCAAAATGAAGTCAATGAAGAAGCTGATCAGCGGTGACAGCTGGAGCAGCATTGAGTGTGGCGAGAATCAGTTCAGCGCAGCTGCCTCAATGGAGCCGGGCTCGCGTAGTCCCCTGCCACCGTCGCCCTCCAATCCGCATGGCGGTGAATTCGAAATCAATTCCACCCAGAGTGGTCTGTCGCTGCGCGGCTTCATCTCCTCCAATGACTCGCTGAACAATTTTGCGGCCAGTGTGGCTGGCGGAGGGGGTGGCGGCACTACCGTGGCCGTGCCATTGCCCCCACCGCCGTCATCGTCGTCGGTCAGCAGCAAACACATTCCGAACAAACCGCCACGCAAGCTGCCCACCCCCGGCTCGGGCAGTCCCGGACCCATACATTGTGATAAATTCAAAAATATTGTGAAATTCGAACCTGTTGCCATAACGACGTCGTCCCCATCGGCGGACAACAATAACAAGAATACCGGCTCGGCGGTTATCCTAAAACCGTCCTCGCCTGAGGCCGCGGCCCGTGTCCTGGTCACCAGTCCGCCGGATCTGCCATTACGCAACGATAGTGCCAAACCCAATGACTATGAATATATAGTGCCCTTTACCGACGCCTGGAAGACCCTCGGCCTGGGCGATGTCACCCACTACGAGCGCAAAATTTCCTGTGAATCCGAATTCGGTCGCTCGCCACGCTCCCAATCCCAGAGAGACAAGCGCAAGGATGTCCTAGCCCCACCTCCCTCGGCCAGCAGCGCTACCAAAATTGTCGACATCGATATTGGCGAGAGTGTGGCCGGCGTGAGTTCAGTCTCGAATACCGCCGACGCCTCCTACGATCGCCTGGACTTTCTCTCGCCCAACAACAAGACTTCCAGTGGCTATACGACCATTGTGAATGTGACGCTACCAGTCAATCGCAAGCGTTGCAGTCCACCTCCAAATGATTACGAAGTGATCGCTAGTCCCGATATCGAAAGTTTCCGCAAGGCCGATGACAGTCATCTCGGCTATGGAGTTTTGCGCAAATGCACCACCGGCTCACTCAACAACAACAATAATAATAATAACAATGTAACTGCCACCACACCCATCCTAAGCGGAATCTCAGGCATTTGCAGTGCCTCCTCAACTGCCAATCCAGCTACAGGTGAATCCCTTTTTCCCGGTCTAGTTAGATCGACCAGTACTCCGGTGGCCAGTACACCAACGACGCCCACAGCGACACCAACGATTCCATCGAACACAACGACACCCACAACGAATAAGTCCAACGATTCCATATCTCCACTGGATCATCGCAGCTATAATGGACTCAACTACACAATTGTTAGCAAACCGAAAAGAGTGTGAGTCTGAGAGATTTGTAATCATTATTATTATTATTATTATTATTTTTTTTTATACATAATTTATGCTGACAAGCCCAAAAGTTTTTTTTTTTATAATCTCTGATGTTCATAAGTGAAAAATATAAGATGTTTTTTTAATGATTTCTTTCTGATTTAAGGGAAACTTTTTAAGCAAAATAAAGACAAGCAGAGCAGCCAAAAGAAAATCGCTTAGGCTCAAGAAATGATGAGTTCAAAGACTTACCCAATAAACAAATGTCGCCAGTCTGATCCAAAAAAATATATATATGAAAATAATGCCTGCCAGTATCGGGTAGAAGATTTTAACAATTAAAAACTTGTGTCCTGTCCCTGTGGAAATGAAAAGCAAAAAGCTATAGAAAATGATATAGGCATGCTCCTCTCCGGATACATTTTGTCTGACATTGAAAATATTTGATAATGCCAGTCACTATACATATGTGTATGTCTTGTGAACGTGTATATTTTATGGAAATTTGTAAAATTGATAATCTGTGATTCTACTGTTAATGAAAGTCGTAGTTAGTCCCCTTCAGCAAACGAAGCGAAAATATAACAAAGTGCACAACCCTATTGAGTGCTTTAACATTTTTTTTTTTTTTTTTATAAAATTATTTATTTGGATATATCATTGATCATTTGAGATATATTAATATATATATATATATGGATTTACAATTGCGTAAACGGAATCGTTGGGCTTGAAATTCCAGTTTTGTAAAGAGTAGAGAAAAAAAAAAACGAAATCATATAATTCGTTTACGATTTAATTATGTAAGAAAAAGAAAGAAAAAAAACAAATCATAAATATTAATATTAAGTTAATCTGAACTATGTATTCTTGTACATAATGAAAAAAAAAAAAAAATTAATAATAATAAAAAAAAAATTAAAGAAACTCAGGAGTCAATTTTGTACTCGGTTTTAATTATGCTCTCGAATATTGTTGGAATAAAACTTACCGATCTTGCGGCGATATCTATTTACTTATATGCATTTAATTTGTATGTATGAATGTGCCTTTTGTTTGCAATCAATTATTTTTGTAAATAAAGTAACAATTTAAAAAATATATATATATATATATCCAAGTGTATACTAATTTAACAATTTTTCAGAGACTACCTACATCTATAGATCTGTCTGTCTAGTCTCTCAGTTTTACTGGGGGGAGCTCTATAAACATGAGTGGACATATATATGGTGGAATCGTTCGGATTGTATCGGTGTCTTATAGCCTTAGAAATTTCTTCGCTATTCATTGACCAATCCAACTCAAATTTAATGTGTTGATTATTTCAATTAAGACTCACAGGTATACCGAGTTTCGTTTGGATCGAACTAGCCTAAGTGAAATGGGATGATTTGGATATCTGGCATTCAGATTCAAAGCGTCTTAAAGATATCTCGGAGTCTCGGATAGAGTCGAAAAGGAAATTCATGATGATGAATAAAATCATCTTGATTCCTTGAGAAGGGAAATTCCTTGATACATTTAATGTTGAATTCATTATAATTTGATTCCTAGATCATCTTGATTGAGTAAGGAAATTCCTTGAGAAGGGAAATTCCTTGATACATTTAATGTTGAATTCATTATAATTTGATTCCTAGAGATTGGAATATCTTCAAATTACAAATGAGTTAAATTATAGTAGGCTTTATTTGCTTTTTAGTTTTTTTTCGTTGTAAATTATTTTGGCAGAACAAATTTACTTATTTCTTTCTAGAAATTCTGGATTTGAGATTAAAGAAGAAGAATTGCGAAAAAAATTCAACCGAACCCTAAAAGACTAACACAGCGTTGTTTCCTATTTTTTAATTTGTCCCTTTGATATTTTTTCAAAAAAAAAAAAAATGTTATCCCTTAGCCGCTTATTAAAATTGAATTTGTGGCCCCAACTACGCAGGAGTTTCAGCGAATTAGTGCACAAGGTGAGTGAAACCAATCGAATTATTCCAAATAATAATAATCCACAAATATAGTTTTCATTTGCAGGATGCTGCCATTGAGAAATTACGATCAAATTACTGTGAGGATGAGAAAAGCAATCTGGTGGTGCCGATTTTCAAGAAGGCCATGCTCTATCCTGATGAACTGGCCGTGAGGGATATCAATGGAGAGTTTACATTTTTCCAGCTTTATATGACTGCCAAGAAATTGGCCACGCAAATTTCAAATATTTGTGGTAGGTTTTTTTCACTCTGTTTTTTTTTTTTTTTTGCTTAGCTTATTCTGGTTTCTTCATTAGGAAGTGGTGCCAAGTTGAATGTGACCTTTCTGTGTCCGAACAATGCCATGTGGGTGGTGATACAATGGGGCTGTTGGATGTCCGGACAGGTGGCTGTGCCATTGGAACCCAGTTGTGCCTACGAGCAGCTGCTTCAAAATGCCGAAAACTGCAGGTCGAAGATTGTGATTGGCACACCGGAATGTGAGGCCACCGCTCTGAATCTATCGCAGGCCCTGAAGGCTGCTTCGATTATAGTGGATCATGCCTTTATACCGCCTATAGATGAAGTATCGTCCAACACGATGTACGCAAAACAGTTTTTGGGCACCACAGACAACTTGCTCACCGAGGGTAACCTGCCCAACGAGTTTTATTCGACGTCTCCGGCTATGCTCCTCTATACGCCTAGTTCAATGCACACCCAGAAGGCAGTCATGTTGAGCTACAAAAATATTGAAGCTCAGATGCGCCTTCTCCATCAGTCGTGGAAGCTGACTGCCGGGGACTGCTTGCTGCCGATTATGCCGATGTATCGCATACATTCGATTGTTGGGGCCCTGCTGAACGTGGGTGGTAATTTGGTGCTGCAGCAGAACTTTGATTGCCACAGTGCCTGGAGCGCCATGCTGGGCATAAACAGTCCGTTCAAGAAGCGGGTCACTCTCTTCTTGGCCATGCCGATTATCTATAAGCGTTTGATTGCCGAGTATGACAAAATGTTTGCCCAGGACTCTCGCATGGTGGAGTACATAACCAATCACTGCAAGACCAGAATCCGTCTCATGGGCACTTCCTATACCGCTCTGCCGGACGCTATCTTCTATCGCTGGCGTGAGATCACTGGACAGAATATCTATGAATTTTATTCAATGCTGGAAACAGGCTTTGTTCTGGGTCACATCTTGAAAGATGAGGAGCAACCAGCAGATTCGAATTTCAACGAATACCGAACGGGTAGTCTGGGCGCTCCTATGGTGGGAGTGACGGCACGCCTCATAAACAATAAAGGACACGAGTTGATCATTTGCAAGAATGAGCAGGGCCTCTTACAATCCAATCGAGCTGTCGAATTCCCACTGATGGACCATATGATTGGCGAACTACATATAACCGGGGACAATCTCTTCACTGGCTATTTTGATGCCAGTCAGAATAATTGCTTTGAAAATGAATATTTCAAGACTGGAGATATCTGCTCCTATTTGGATGGGAGATTTACCTTTCTGAGCAAGACGACTGATGCCTTCACAGTCGGAGGCTTTAAGATCTATGGATCAGAGATTAAAAAGGTCCTCATCACCCACCCAAGCATTAAGGATGTGGCTGTCTTGGGCATACCCCATCAACTATGGGGTCATCGGGTGGGCGTGATCTGTATTGTCTCACCTGAATCTGAAGTCGATCTGGAGGAAATCAAGGCGTATTGCTATCGTTATTTACCAATTCACAAAATACCCACCGTATTCAAGACAATCGTTTCCAAGTAAATTTTATCACTAGCAAAAGAATCACAAATTCTCATAAACCAATTCAAATGAATCAAATAAAGAGGAAATGGTTAACGAAATCTCGAAAAAAAAACAAAGTAATATAAAAGTTTTTATATTTTTTTTTTAGTTGTAAAATAAAAAAAATATATTTCGATTGTGTTTTTGGCATAATCAGATTCAAAATTTTAGAATTTTTTCTTTAAGAAAATTGAAACATTTCGATAGATTTTCCAGTTGCCCGGTTAAGCCAAAGAATTCGTTTTGAAATGTATTCTGCATTCCTAATGCCAAGATATCCAACCACCGATAATGATATGTTGAATTGGGCGCAACCGCCATTAGGATTTTATGATGAGCACACATTGCTATTGATCATTGGACTGTCAATTTTAACCCAGATCGTAATACTGCTATACATTTTGTTGCTTCATTTAAATCCCTGGCCATTCTCTTGCGTTCACAAAAATGAGAAGAGTCGTACACGCTTTGCCAACTTCATATTCAAACGATTGCTGGCCCAACTCGATCTGGCAATGCGAAATCAGACGATAGGTACTGCTCTCGATTTGGATACATTCGCTCGGAATCAGCAGATTCAGGAAAGAGCCTATAATGCCATCAATTTGTTTAGACGTGATGCCATTAAAGTGTTATATCCCCGGCATGATATGCACTCTAGCGAGGCGGCCGATGATTATATAGTATTCGACTGGGAGGAGGAACAGCTCCGCCTCAGTGACTACTACAATCTCAAGGTGGAGGTGACAGACGAATTCCTGGCTAACTTAATTCATGCCAAATGACCTGAATCAAATTAAATCAATAATCAAGTAATAACGATTCATTACCACCGGAACGAATTGAAGATCTTAGGAAAAAATTCTATGTATATAAAATTCAAAAGATGTTACATAAAACTCCAAAATCTTTTATGTTAAGGGGGTATTACTGTTAGGTCATGATCTGAATATACAGCTGGATCTAAAAGTTTATAAAAGCTAGAACAAACATAACTTGGACTTGGAGCACTCTATGGCTCTGGTATATTAAGATTAAGCAAGATTAAGGAGACGTCGGAGACCACCCAAAGTATGATCAGAATGACTAGAGGTATCGATATAGCCATGTCCGTCCGTCTGTCCGTCCATATAAATGCCTAGATATTGGAGTCTGGGACAACCAAATGTGGGATTCGGACTCCTAACATGTAAGCACTGATCTAGTTTATCCACCCCGATTCCATTAAGCTCGCAGAGGCAAGCAAGCTCGAGTATGAATAGTCCCATAGATGGCGCGCTTGCATTAATCGGTAATATAAGAATTAAACTTTTTATATTGGAATAGCCAGGAATACAAACAGCCCAGGGTTGCCACCTGCTGTCTTGGTAGCTTTTCTCCCAACCTCAAACTTGATCTTATCCAAGTTTAGCGTTCGCCCAAATTCTTCTGTGTTTTAAGTAATTTTATTTTTCCCAGAATTTTAAAACTATTTTTATTCCCTTAGTTTTAGCATAAAGAGTAAATTTCGATCTTATGGTCCTTCCACTAAAGTAAAGTTTTTTTAAATAAATTTCCAAATTTATTTATTTTTTTTTTTGTTGTTGGTAAAATGTCTATTATATAATTAAAATATATACAATTAAAAATATAAAAAAAATTATATATATATAAATTTATAATAAGAACTAAGCACAAAATAATAAATTGATAAGCCCCTCTAACAATAAAAGGAAATTCAGCTAGCCTTCTAGGGAGACAATGAAAATAATAATAAAAAAACAAAAAAAAAAAATTCGAACAAATAAAAAAAAAATTCAAAGCTTTTTAAAGTTTAAGTGAAATCACGATTACTTTTTGAAGCAAATCTTTAGTATGCGTATGACAGGTGCCTCAAAGAGCGTGGAAATAATAAAGGCCAGACCAAAGGAGACCACAGCATTGCCCAGAAACATGGTCATTATCATGGCATTATTCAAATGAACTGTGCCACTCATATACGAGGCGCAGATGAACATGATCATGGGATGGATCAGATAGGCGCAATAAGTGAGCCGGGAGAGCGGCAAGAATACACGGTATGACAATATGGCGTTCACCGTGGGCGCCAAACCCCAGCAGCAGGAGAGCACAATCCAGACGAGACCACAGCCGAAGGCGGAGTGCCCTACGCCCACATAGAAAGCTGTATTCAAAGGACTTAGTTCACCCTCCCAAACGCCAAAGACGACGAGCAGCAAAAGAGCCATACTGCCCGACCAGAGCGTCAAGTTGAGGCGTCTAGAGATCTTTGGCGGTGTCTTCACTTTATATAGCACATAGCCGGCAAACATACCTGAACAAGGAAGATAATTAACTATTGATATTAATATTTATGACCCAACTTACCCACGATATAGGAGCCCACACGCTGCCAGGGCTTGTCGTAGAGAAAATCAAAGGACTCAAAGGGCTGGGCCACTTTGTGAGTGTACTGATGCTGCAGTGAAATCACACCCGAGATGCCCCAAGAGCTGAGCAAAAAGACTATCAGGGTAAGGCTTACCACCTTGAAATATCTAAAAAAAAAATTGCTTAGCTATGAGAAAATATTAAGATACAAATTAAATTGTTATACTGACTTCCTGGAGAGGGCCAACAAGAGGGCAGCCATTATATAGAACTGCATATCATTGGCCATATACCAACTCCACATCATGCACATATCACGCTGGGGGAAATAGTTGTTAATATAAAGAATATTACGCCACCAGTAGAGTCGACAGGTATTGTATTC
This sequence comes from Scaptodrosophila latifasciaeformis, assembly GCA_037075145.1. NCBI lineage: Eukaryota > Metazoa > Arthropoda > Insecta > Diptera > Drosophilidae > Scaptodrosophila > Scaptodrosophila latifasciaeformis. The sequence continues at coordinate 1,004,736 of JBAMCM010000428.1, forward strand.
AATTTTCGCCGGATGGAATACCGACGAGTCCAGACCTTGCCTAAAATTTTTTCATATTTCAAAGATAATATATATATTGTTTTTTAGAAAATTTACCTAACAGCAAAATCATTAAATAGGACCACAAATAGATAGACTGGAGTGAGACGCAAATATCGATAGATGAGCATCATCAGAGTGTCCAGGCAGCTGCGCTGAATGAATGGACTAGTTTCAGCCGGATGCTTACGCTCTTGCTTGAGGTACAACAAAGTCACCAGCAGACCGCTAATAAAGAAAAATGAATCTACCGAAAATGTGGCATTACCAATGACTTGATACCAGAATGATCTTTCGGTAATCACACGTTCAAACTATAAGCAAAAGTAAACTTAAAAATCCAACTTTCCGTAAAATCAAACTAAAAGATTCACCTTGTTCTCGCCTATGGCAAACATTTGCAGATATGTATGAACCATCATGGTCCAGAGGACAGACAGAACACGCAGGCCATGCAGACAGGAAGTGTGAGACTGTGGAAAGAACGAAAAAAGTCAAAGGAATTCTTGTCTCTCAACCAAACACTTACATCCTTGACTTTTTCAATATTCAAGATGGCCTTGGCATTGGTTTGAAAGGCAAAGCACAAGAGTATCTGCTGATGGAGACCTGTAAAAGAAGAACTTGACAAGAGATCTTTGTGGTGAGTTAACCATTCTTGACTCACCTATGGGACGCTCAGCCTCGTAAGTTCCTGCCACGCCAGTGCAGCTGCCCGTCTCCACTTGATAGTCGGCCATCTGAGTCTTTTCCAGATGAGTGTCATTGCCCATTACCACAGCCGCATCACTGACCGAGGGCGGGCTGTGTACAGCTTCAGTCTCAGCGGTAGGTAATTCCATACTCCTCGGTCTATTGCCATTCACATCGATCTCATTAGCATTTTCAATGCTCACGATTCCATTGCTGCCCAGGGGACGCATTTGGAAAAGCTCAAAGGGCTTGCGATAATACGACACGTAGTCTCCATTCTTGGAGGGCACATCGCACTTGGCACTAATGGCCGGTATAGGGGAGGCAATCAGGCGATGCTCATCGATTTTCATTTGATAACAGGTGGCCACTATCACCACCAGCAACAGAGTCAAGAGAAAGCTTCTACGGGTTCGACTTGGATCAGCTTCTTTTCATTAGAAATTAACCTACAAAGGGAGTCACTTACATGAAGACCTGAAACTTTAGCTGCCTCCAATGACTATATGTACCGGGCACAGTTCTCACTCTCACCACCTGTAAAGGAGGCTGCTGAATGGAACTGTTGTGTACGCCCAGAACGGTGAGCATACGAGCATATGGATCCAGGGACAGAATAGATTGAACATCATGAGCAGAGCAGGACTTTGGCAGACATTCACCCACATTCAAAGACAATTGCTAAATGAATAAGATGAAATCAATTTTGATGGAAAAAATCAAGAAGTTTCTACCAAAACCCACCGATTTATTCAGACCAGGCAAATGGAGTACTATATCCGCCATATAGAACTCCAATTCGAAATGTTTGCGCTCACTACCGTGTTCCTGTCGGTTGAGTTCATAGCAAAAAGAGATTTGTCCCAGCCAACGATCGTTTCCGAAGAGCAACTGACCACGATATCTTCCCGAGGAATCATAAGCTTAAAAATAAAAACCTTGACCCCAGTTTCACCTTGGCAATGGAATGATGAACTTACCCCTCTGGGCCCACTCATAGCTGGAATGCAAGGCTGTCAAATAGGCCTGCATTTCGAGGCCACAGCCTGTACGGACATTGGTGCGTATCTCAGAGATTTGCCAGTAGAAGTGATCGTAAAGATTTGTCACAATTTGAAAGTAATTCACCGATCCATAAAGACTTTCGGCCATACTGCTGTTTAGATTGGCACTGCCATTGCCGCCCAAATATCGATTGATGCTATTTATAGTGCTGCCTAGGGTCTTGAGCTGGAGGTCCTCATCGTTTTGTTTGAGCAACTCGCGTCCCTTTTTCACGGGCTTGTTACGCAGAATCTTTAGGATGTGACTACTCGGGGTGGTGCTGGTGCTGGTGGTGGGCGGTATGGCTGCTGTGGCTGTAGTGGGCGTGACCATAGCCGATATAGTGGTCTCTTCAGTGGCGGCCAAGGTGGCCGAGAGTTCCAACTTGCTGGCCTCCGTTGGTACTGGCAGTGTGGGTCTAAAATTGACCTCCTCGGTGCCATCTTCAGTACGCAGCAAATGTTGTTCCTCACTGCTGAGATCACCCTTCTTAATGGTCTCATGCTCGAGATCCTCAAGATCACCCAAGTTGAAGTCAAAGGTCACCGGATGCAGTTCGTACTCCTTCAGGGCATGCGGCTTCACATAGTCTATGATGGGTAGAGTCTTCTCCAGAGGTCTATAGGTTTTTTTCTTCGCCGGCTTTAAGGGCAGCACTTCATGGGTGTTCAGAGTCAAAGGCTCTTCATCATTGACCTCATGAAGTATGGTGATATTATTTCTACTACTAAATCGAACCAGGCCTCGATCAGGCCCTCGTCCTGATCTAGCAATTGAAACTCCAACTGTATCATTGGTCAACCGCCACTGCTTCGTGTTAGTTAGATCCAGAGTAGAGTTCTCATTCGCCGTCAAGACTCCAGTCAAGGCACAGGCAATGACCAAGAGCAGAACTCTGTGCCAACTATATATTGACTTTCCAGTGCCCTTGAGCACATTTTTCAGCATATTGCTATTTTCCAATTAATTTCAGATTTACTCAACTCTCCTTTCCGTTTTGATCACTTTAACCACAATCGTTTACTATATTCTATACATTTTCTTATGTATCCTGCAGAAGCTTTTGCTCATTGCTGCTAACACGATAATCCGCCAGATTCATTATTTTATTTTTCGAACAATCAAAAAAGACAAACTGAAAAATCAAAAAAAAAAAAAAACAAAAATGTTTATGGATATCATAAAAATTGATTATTATTATTTTGTTTTCCTATCAATCTTTTTGGAAATTTGCTGATCATATTTAAGCAGTCTGTAGAAAATTTATTGACTTTGTTTTCACCTCGACTTGGTTTCTGTTTCTGTTTATTTTTCATTTAATTTTTGATTTATGGACTTTCAGCAAGCGCCTTTGATTATTGCTAACTGACCACAGATTATATTTTCGTTGCAAAATTTTTTGCGAGGCTCTCGGCGGCTGCCAACAAAAGCTGTGAAAGCAAAGTGAAGAGAAAAATTGCAAAATTTCCTGGTAAAACTTGTAAAACTTGTTGTGGCCAGCGCAGCGCTTTGGCCAAATCATTCATTGGCTTAGTGGCTTCAGCTCTGCATCTCCCTGGGTATGGATACGTTTTACATTTGGGAAATTTTATTTATTTTTTTTTTTTTAGCTAGCCAACGTGTCGATTATATAACTTCCGTGTGTGCCTGCTCTGAGACTGAGACAAAGTTGAAATTAAAAGTGAAGCCAAGAAGATGATTTACACTGATTTGAGATTTGGAATTCTTACAAACTTACAACACTTTTAGGTTAGTCAACTTAATTATAGAGGAAACTAGATAAATTTTTCAAGTTTTTCAATTGATTCCACCGAGGAAGCACTTTAATCTTTCACAGTCACTGAGCGTATCATCACCGACCACTTTGGGCCTCTTTTTTTATTTATGAAATCTTTTGTCCAAGCTTCTTGACTTTACTTGTGCACCGATCTTTATTTACTAATTCATCTCAAAATTGCTTGTCTGCATTTGTTGGGACTTCTGTCAGTTTTGCTCATGACAGGCAAATTTGCATTTCTGCATTTCGAAAATGCAATTCAATTGTTAAAAAAAAAATCACAACAAAACTAAACCAAAACAAAAACAAAAATAATTATATGGCTTTTTTTTTTGGGTCTTTTGTTATTTTTTTTGTTGTTGTTGTTTTCAAAGATGTCAAGATGAAAAGGTGGACTGCAACTATGGGCAATAACTCAAAAGGGATATTAAAAAATAAATAAATAAATAATAAGAAAAAAAATTTACGGTACTTTGAATATTTATTTCTCTTTTGTAAAAATGTTTACAAGTCTCAGGAGATGACAAAGAGAATGAAAATGACCACAACAACGATGACAACAGTTAACGGTAATGATTGTTATTGGTAATGCCCAAATGATGTTTCTTGGTTAGGGAGGCAAAACAGAAAACAGAAACAAAAAATACAACAAAAAAAAAAAACAAAAAAAACAAAAACAGAATGAAACAAAAACTTTGCCAAAATGTTCAACCGAAGCGATGAAAGTAAAAACCGCGACTGATCAAGCGCCACAAGCTTTGGGAGCATTCGAAGCCAATGTACGAGGCAACGTTAAATGCAACTGCAACACACACACACACACACACACACTCACACAATCACACACAACAGACCTATGTGGGCAACCAGGCAACTCAAATGAAAGACAAAAAAAAAAACTACACATTTTCTGCATGTGCATTTGCGTGTGTGTGTGTGTGGATGAGGGTAGCCATGGGTGTGTGTGTGTGTGTGTGTGTGTGGAAAAGTGCAATAAAGTAAACAAGTAAAAACTGTAAGAAACAAAAACAATAAATATATAAAAAAAAAAAAAAACAGCTCAAAGTTTTAGCTGGGCCTGGCCGAGGAGCTGCCAGCCAAAGGGGGCAAGGTGTCCGAATCAAATCGAACGAAACGGACGCATTTTCAAACAGTCACACACACACACACACACACACATACACCGGTAAACACGAACACCTCAATGGACAACGAAAAGTGGCCAGCCAGATTACAACCGAAATGAAAATGAAAATGAATGGCATGAGTGGATTGGCCCAGCCCGTTTAAGCCTGGACCAGACTAACTGGTCAACTTGCAGAACTCGCTCAAAAATTCAACAATCAACTTGGCAGTTAAAAAAAAAAAAAATGTTGCAATATTCCCAAAATTGGTAAGAAACATTTGAAGGTATCCAGTGACAATAAAGGTAGGTTCCAACCCACTGGATCACCTGTAAATACTTTGTATCATTTTGATGGCTGAGGCCATCCGTGTCCATCGCCTTCTGATGTAATAAGAAAAAAAAAAAAAACAATAAAAGATACAAAATCTTGACATGGCCTAGCGTGTCTGAGAGATTTCCATGGCACAGGTGTGGCAAATCTAATTTCTTATGTCAAAATAAATGTTTCTTAACTTTTTTTTTTAAAGAGTCTCAACAATTTGCCAAGAGAGCTGTGAACATTTTATTATCAATTTTTGCAGCACAAATAAATTTAAGTGTTTCAAATTTGATGTTCTTTAAGATTTTTGGTCTTTCTGTTTGCTTAACTTTTTTGACCTTCACTGGTTTTGGGATTCTCAAAAAAAAGGGAGACCTTCGAAAAGTTAAGAAATTCGATTTTTTTTTTCTTTCTTAAAAATAAAATTATCAAAACTTGAGTTTTATTTTGAAATATTTTGGCATCAAGCCGACTAGCTGAGACCAATAAAAAAAAGTTCAAGGCCTTTTCAAAAAAAACTACTCAGAATATATAATTGAACCAGTCTTAGAATTGTTTGTATTTGCTTAAAAAAAAAAAAACTAATTAAAATATATTCTGATCCATATCGACCTCTTGAGATATTTGAATAAGGTTTGTGGAGACCTGCTAAGACTCTCTTGAGTTATATCAAGTCGATTTTTCTATATCATTTGGAGAAAACCCTTTTTATTGAACAAGAAATACTGAGAAGTAGTTCGGAACTTTTATAAGTTTGCTTTAAAAAATAAAACTGATTAAGCTTTGGAGTGCTGGTGAGACTTGTTTGAGTTCTATCAAGTCAATTTGTCTATATCATTTGAGGGAAATCGGATCTTTACTAGCTTCTTAAGTCTGCATTAAATATAAAACTGATTAAGCTTTGGAGTGCTGGTGAGACTTGTTTGAGTTATATCAAGTCAATTTGTCTGATCTCTGAACTCTGAACTCTGATCTTTATTAGCTTCTTAAGTCTGCATTAAATATAAAACTGATTAAGCTTTGGTGTGCTGCTTATCAAATAAGTTTCTTTTTATTTCTTGGAAAAAAAATCTTTTAATGGAACAAACTCAATAATACTGAGAAGGAAATCGGATCTTAATTCTGCCTGTTAGATATAATTTCGAATAGGTTTTCTTTTGAATTGTTTCCTATCATCTGTTTTCTTTACTATATTCTAAATAAGATCTCGATTTTCTAACTCAACTTCCATATCAAATTTTTGACTATCAAAATCCATGAAGAATAGAGGAGAATATTAGTCTACTTCCCAGATAATTTCCAAGTAATTTGTTGGGTTAATTTCAATGAAAATGTCTTTAACAGAAATGAAAGAGTATGTATTTGTCATGAGAGGCAATTTTTGGTATTTGTTAACAAGCGAGTCGTTGGTTCGTTTACCAACTGCATCTAATGTCCATTGGACTTGGGACATTCAATGCAAAGTGAATATTTAAGTGCAAAATAAACTTGATTTGTTGGCTTGTTTAGGTTTGGCGAACTGGGCTCCAAAGTTTTCGCAATCCAAGGCTGCTGCTGCTGCTGTCAAAGACAACACAATCAAAAATGGCAAAACACAAAGAGAAAGAGATAAATATGTGGTGAAAAGAAAAGCACTCAGGAGATGTGGGTGTTCCAGACAGTCGATTTTCTTGTCCTTGAAGTGGATAGTGTAAATTAATTTGTGGTTTATCACACACTTGGTTTTTTGCCAGTTTCCGCTTTGCGTAATGCAAATGTGAGATATTTCTTTGGGTCATTGAGTAAAGGTGTCATACCAATGGCAACAACAAGGCAAAAGAAAGTGAATGTTTTTTGGCAAACATTGCAAAATACACACGGACAGAGTGACAGAGAGACAGAGAGGTGCAAGTTGATTGATGGTGCGACCCCAGCCAGTAACATACTCAGTGATCTTAGCCACTAAAGAGAGAGAGAGTTTCCACAAGTCCCCAAATTATTGCCACGTACGCCTCTGCCTGGCACGCGTCAATGCAGCAATTTTGCAGGCACGCGCACGGCCAGCAACTTTAAAAAATTGCCTCAAAACCAAAAAAGCTAAAGGCGCGAGCACCGTCTCAATGGCTGGGCACACGCCAGACCCGAACAGACCAGGCTAGACCAGACTAGACCAGGCCATATCAAAGCAGCTGCCTTGGCTGGCTGGACAAACCCAGACCCAAGCCAAGTCATGGGAGCCATTAAGTGAGTGTGTGCAATTGCCAAACAAGCCAACCCAAGCCAACCCAAGCCAAGCCAAGTTAAGCCAGCGGCGGCGGCAGCGGCAGCGGGAGCAGTCTGTGATGCAATTTGGCAGCAGTCGATGGTTACGATACAAAATGTGCAGACATTAAAACAAAGCGTTGTTGTATATATATGTATATTGTAGACTCATATTTATATTTGCCTATGTGTGGGCAGGCTCAAGTGGAGAGAGACAAAATCAAATCACAACTCACCTGGTCCAATGAAAGTCAGGTCCAAAGTCTGCAGAAAACTAACCTGTTGAAAGGCCACATTTGTACACAGAAAATTAACAAGACTTTCCAAGATTCAAAAATAATGTTTGCCCGGTTGAGTCTTCCGTTATTGGGTAAGATGTTAAGTATCTTCAAGATACTTTTAGTTTCTATCGTTTTGAATTTTTTTCGTTTTGTAGTTTTTTATGTTTTTTTCAAGTCATACTTTTAGGCACTTTCTGATTTGACCAGGCCAAGAAAACTTTGCAGACTTTGCAGGTTTGTCTTAGATTTAGAAGAAGAGAAAAATTACTGGTCGGGTGTAGCCGATTTCAATCGAATTTGGTAAAGTGATGAATAAATATCTTGAGCCTAATCTAGTAATGATTTTGAGGTTTTGAAAAATAAAACCTATATTCCTGGATCTCAAGGAGTGAGAAAGTGGACTCTACTCTGACTAAGATAGATCCAATAATTTATAAAAAATTATTTCGTTCAATCAACGAGTATCTTGTAAAAGTTAGCAAATATTTCTTAAGGCTATCATGCTCCCGAGTAAAATATATATAAAATATATATAATTATATAATTATATCCATTCTCTTTTAGACCCATAGCCATAGGCATGTTGGAGAGTGTAGGCATCAAGCCATCCTCCGTTTACAGAGACACACAAGATATTTTTGTAATTAGCTTGTATTTCTATTAGGAATTTATACAACGACTTAATTAGGAATTCAGGTGGCAGTCCGACGATTGGCTCAGATTTGCAATTACTCTACAACTGACAAAAGCCTTTCAGCAGCTCTGTGCCTACCACTAATTTATTCAAATACAACTCTGGCCCCATAGAGAGAGTATAAAGTGATCTATGTGTGCAGATCGCATGAGTATATTTAGTGGCAGCAGTTCTCTGGACTCCTTTAATTCAAGGCCCTAGATCAAAGTCAGTTAATCTTACCCTTCTAGATTTAACCCTTTGTTATATACACATACTATCTTGTTTGATATGTTTTCAACTTTGTTTGGGCTTCAGGAATGTTCAATCTTCTTTTTCCTAGATACTTAGGAAGTCCTTGTTTTTGTCCGAAAGATTCAAGACTTCAAGATATAGTCAATCAGCTTAGGCCTTTCCTCACAATGTATAGAGCAAAAGAAATGATTTAATATGAAATACTTGGAATTATTCAGCTGACAACTCATCATTTGTCGTTTCCAAACCAAATTATTATCGCTTTTACGCCTAACAGACTAACGGTAAAATAGTCATTAGCCATTTGTGTAAAGTCTAGCAAATTACAAAGTTCCCCCAAAAAACAAAAAAAAAAAAACAAAAAAGAGGCAATCATCATCAAGAAAGCCAAATACAATTTTGTGTGCGAAAAGAAAAAAAGAAAAAAAAAAAAAATTGAACCAGTAAAAGGCACAAATATTCATCAAGTTTAATAACAATAAATTTTGATTTTCTCTTAGTCTAAAAATAGAATTGAAATATTTAGAACAAAAAGTAGTTGTAATGACCTAGAATTTGTAATCTATAGAATCTTACTACGACTTCTCCTAAAGCATTCCAAACATTCATAAATGAAAACTATTCACATCTGAAGAAGGAAAAATAAAGGGAGTAGCACAAAATAAATTATAATTTACAATTTCTTTTCTTTTTTTGTTTTTTGTTTTTTGTGGTTATTTGGATATTTAGATTGGGCCAAGTGAATGCTTAGAATCATGATCGTGTATTACATATGCTGAAGATATGCGAATGTATGAGTGGGCCACAATGGGGATTTGCATTTTCCCATGCTTACAACCCCAACTAAAAAAGAAAGAAAGAAACCAACAAAACCAACGAAAAAAACAAAATGGAAAAACAAACAAAACAAGTACTTAGATTTGGCTAAAGCTTTTCAACTGATGCTAGGGTCAATTCGTCAATGGGAATGCAAAGAAAAATTGAGGAAATTTTTCTTTTATGGTAACATAACGGTTCACCTTACTTCACTGGTTTGTTCTTTGCTTGAGTTGTTTGAAAAAAAAATACAAAAAATAAAAAAACTGACTCGTTAGAGTCCAGCAAAAAGATGGAAAAGATTCAGCTGATTCTGCTCACAAGATGAGTTCAATTTTTGTGATTTTTCCCTGGTTGCGTAGTCACCAATTTGCGTTTTGTCTTTCCAGTCCCTTTTGGCTTTGTTCTCAGTGTTGGCGATGATCATGATCATGATGGCAGGTGGAGATGGTCGAAAAAAAACTTACGGCTTTCTCCAACAGGAATTGACTATAGGAGAGAAAAGGAAGTCTTTTATTCCAACACCTGAAAGGCTTAGACATCTCTGTAGTCTTTCCAATGAGCCCAGAAATATTTTAATACTCACTAAAAAGGTAGCTAAAAATTTTGAATCAAATTAAAGATTCGCATAGATTTTAGAGAAATTTCAACTCTCCCTGTCACTTAGTCATCATTCAAGTTTCGTTTTCCCATCTTTCAACTCCAAGACTTATTATTAAATAGAGCTTTCACTAATTTTACTTAAGCCCCGAAAAAATCGCATTCAACATTCACAGATGAAAAACGAAAGAAGCAAATCAAAAAATAATCAATTGATTAATTGCTACCTCAAAATTAAAATGTGAGATTATTTGTAAACTGTGTCAATATAAAAATGAAAAAAAAAAACATCATGATAATATCTTCAGATTGCCGAACCATACAGACTCTTTTCGAATGAGATTGCACCAATTTAGGTTAGCAGGTTATGGAAGCTCTATGATATAGTAGTTCGATTCGGTATATGAGAAACTTGGGGTGATATCTTCAGTTTGCCGAAAATTACAGACTCTTTTTTTTTTAGTATTTTTAGTATTTAGTATTGGCTAGTAAGCGCCAAAGGTACTGCATATATGATATAGAAGTCTGATTCTAAAAAAAATTGTATTAAAAGGAGTTGGGTGCTTAAGTATTGGAGCTATCCTTAAGGGCGATTATTTTTCTGCTGTTAGTTTATAGGAATGATACAGTTCAGTAAGCTTAGCAGGTGGCTATATGATATATAAGTTCGATTTGAATAAAATTTGATTGTCAGTAGATCGGTATAAAATGATTAAAGCTATCCGAATTAAATAGTTCAATAAGCGCCACAGGTACTTTATGATATATAAGTTCGATTCGAACAAAATGAGATTGGTATATAAATATCGGAGCTGTAGCTTGATTGGAGTTGATGTGTACACCTATCTATCTGCATCGATCTAGGCTCGTAATATAAATTTATGATAGTCTTTCGATTCGCTCAGTTCCTGAGCTTTGAAGGTTCGAGTTAACTTTGCTTAGAGACCGAAAGACTTGGCTAAGCAAAATGTATATAGGTAGTCTTTGCTCTTGGAAGAGTGTATAGAAATGAATTATCTGGCTAACGGATGTTAATCTTTAATTGATCAGAGTTTTTAATTTTTAGGTCATTAGAACAGTTGAATTTTCTAAATGCTCTTCAATTGAGGCGAATTCCAGATTCGTTTTTAGCTTTTTTTTTTCTCTTTTCTTTTTAATGTTTTAATCAAAAAAATGAAAAGTAGTTTTTTTTGTTCTTCCCTTATATCTGTTCGTTTTTATTGGCATCTGAGGTAAGCTTGTTAATCTTTTGGGAATTGTAGAAAACGTTTAAACAAGCTGATGAAAATGATGGGGCCTTCGGCTGGGAGCTGTTGACCCAAGGGCTATGAATGAGTATGTTATTTGGCCAGTTGTGGTCATTTTCTGGTCTGTTCAATTATCGGCCCGCATGAGAAGTTGGCTTCCCAGCTTGTGAGCTTTTTGGATGCGCTTGTTTGCGTGCCTTTTCTTCGAGTCTGTTTGACTTGGGCCTATTTAGTTTTTTTTTCTCAATGAGATTCTACTTATGACTTGGCCCATAAATACATAATTGGCCTTATATACAAAGCAGGGGGCGAAAAAAAAAAATTAAAAAGAATTGGTGGAGGCAAAAAGCATAATAATTTAATTTAAAAATTAAACATGGCTGACTTTAGTATTTTTACCTTTTAGCCAACCCAAGAGCCAACTTGGCCACCAGTGCAGTCTTTGTGTCTGTGAGTGTCTTTATCTTTTGAGTTTGACCTTTTTTTTTTTTTAGATGTTTTGGTATTCTGACTAAATAGGTCATTCGTCAAGGTAACTTTCATTTGGACTGGAAAATCTAACAAACGTGCAGCACTTAATCATAATTTCATTCTTTCTATTTAGTTTTTTTTTTTGTTTTGTTTTTTTTCTCCTTAGTTTTGTGTGCGTTTTGTTCTCTTGTCATTGTGGTTGTCTTTTCCCTATTCGGTCTTGTTCAAAAGAAAAGCCAAAGAATAAAAATCGTGTTTATTAAAAAGAAAATAAAAATAAATTTACTAACAAGCCAAGGCTTTAACCCAAGAGTAAAGCCGCGAGGGCTTGAGGGGGGGTACTAAAATAGGCGTAAAACTTTTGCCGACATTAAATTGTATAAAAGCTGAAAAGTCGCAAGTCGAAGGGAAACTGCTTGAACACAACAACAACAACAACAACACAAACACTAACAGCAGCAAGAACAATCCACTGCAATGATGATCATGATGACGACGACTCTCTGGGTTAGACCATTTGCTGGTGCTGGTGCTGGTGATGGTGATGGCATTGTTGATGGTGCTTCGAACTAATTGGACTTAAGCGAGTGGTCTTAGTAGCCATGGCTGAGGAAGCAGTTGCTGGAGTTGGCATTGAAGTTGCCGTTGAAGGATTCCGCATGCCCCAATACAAGATTACAGCTGCAGTTGCCGTCTAACGGTTTATTGCAACTAAATTGAGTGAAGAGTTAGTCAGTTACAGGTACTTACCTTGGACAACAAAAAAAAAAAAAAACAAAATACTCTGAATTTCTACACACCGGGAAGAAAGAGAGAGAGAGAGACAGAGAGAGAGAATACTCCTACGGATCCAACCATTAGCTGGTAAATGCCTAAAAGGTTCAAAGTTAATTTCAACCTTTTGACAACTCAACTGATCCAATGCCAAGTGGAGCTGGAGTGTAGCTCATGGTAGGTGTGAAAATGTTGGCGATTGTTTTGATTGCGGCACTTGAAGTAAATCACTTTCTCGCTTTAAAATTGTAATTTGCCTTAATTGAATTTTCGTGCTGACTTCAAAAAAAAAAAAAGAAAAAAAAAAATTGAAACAAAAAAACCGAAACGGAAACTAAAAACTCCAATAGACTGAACCATAACTAAAAATCCAAAACAAATTCAATTGTTCTGCAAAATTTACAAAAATTTTGATTTATTCCAAATTGGAAATTTTTGTTAATTTGTTCTTTCAATTCTTTATTTATTTTTATTTTTTTTTGAGATGAAAATAATTGATTTATTCTTATTAATACTTAGTTTTAGTCTAGTGGATTTATCAAGTATGTAGTTTTATTTTTTGAAAAGAAAAGAAATTATTTTAATTAAATTGAAATCGATTTAAAGAAAACGATGATAAATGCTCACCAATGTTGTGGTTTTGGCAGAATATGTGTTTCAAGAAACAGCAGGTTTTTGTAGCCGTTCTTGGTGTTTGTGTACCTCGGACTCTATGTAATAATGGACATTACACAACTCAAAGGGAGTGTGAAAGGAAATGCCTGGCGGAAAAACTGGCCACCTCAGGGCCAAAGCCGAATGGATAGTAACAAGATTTTTGATCATAGTATGTACATATATATTTATTTTATATATCCAATAAAGTTTGAAATAATATCTTTAATTTTTTTTTTAAGGAATCTTTAGAGTCCTCTTAATCATATGAGAAATGCTGAGATCCAGATGTGTAGGCAAGACCTTGGATTCCAGAACAATTCTCAGGAGACTTTAGCCATTAAAGTCGTCATAAAGTATCAGAAATACATATAATCTTGAATTAAAATGATATACAATATAAATATGAAACTTAACTGTCATTAATTTCCTATAGAAAATAATGTTAGAACTTTTGGAATGTTGGAACTTTTTTTTAAGGAATCTTTAGAGTCCTCTTAATCATATGAGAAATGCTAAGTTCCAGATGTGTAGGCAAGACCTTGGATTCCATAACAATTCTCAGGAGACTTTAGCCATAAAAGTCGTCATAAAGTATCAGAAATATAATCTTGAATTAAAATGATATATAAATATGAAACTTAACTGTCATTAATTTCCTATAGAAAATAATTGTTGAAACTAGCAAATAACTAATTGAGAATTCGAAAGACCTTTCTGAATAGATTTGACATATTTTACAGGGCTTAAGAGACCCGCAGAATATAAGTAAGTCATAAGGTGATATTAGTTGATTTTTATGTGATTTTTCTTTCACACTCAATATACATGAGCGATTGTAAAGAAATCAAGAGGAAGAGCTATGGAGTGAAATAAAGAGACTCGTAAAATCAACATGTTAATCATTTTGCGCGTCAGGCTATGTCAAATAGACCAACCCAACTACAGCAACAGTACCATCCTCGGCTTGGATCCACATATAGTCTAGTCTGTTGGAGAGTTGAGAGCTCGAGAGCCATCACATCACCCCGGGGGCTTGTTACAAATTTTGATGGACGGCCTCTGGTTGGAATTGATTAGCTTTAATAGTGGCAAACTTGGGTGTGTATGCGTGTCTGTATCTATGTGGGTATTCAAATGTTTTCTCTGTGTGCGTTGAGTTGTTGATTCCTTTACAAATGCTAATGGAAATGTGAGCCAAGCTAAGCCGCTGCTGCTGCTGCTGCTGCTGCTGCTGCTGCTGACTCGGGACAGCCATCAGCATCATCAGGCATCAGCCTCAAAATCTATCAAATAAATTTAGACAGACATATAATTTTAACACTTCACACTCACTCACTCACTCACTCGGTAACTTACTCAGTAAGGGGCTTACAGCTTTCAGGCCAAGTCGTATCTGGCCCAGCACATTTGCTCTGTTGTTATTCTTGTTGTCTATTTTTTATTTTTTTATTTCTTATTTTTGGCTTCTTCATTAGTGCATCTTCATAAAGTACATTTGAGGCTTGAAGCTTTGTTCTTAATAGAGGCGTTTCTCCAGCCAAACCCAATGGATTAGACTGGAGTAGGAATTTTTTAAGACTTAGGCTCAGAGTCTTCCCTAACGAGAACAATAAATGAATAAATATTTACATTAAGCCAGCCAGGCAGCTAGCCAGTCAGCCAAACTGGTAGCCAATTCAATTCAATTCCATTTAAACTTCATGCCTGTCATGTATCATGTATCTTTTATAGGTTCTCTTTTCATACAAGCCAAAAATATGTTCAAGGCCAGAGTGCTCACTTGCTGACAGTTTGACGGGCATATAAATAAATCAAATTGGCTGAATCAAAAAAAATATAAGCTCTGACTATAAAACAAGTGGAATAAAGACAAGCCTTAATTCTTTGAATAAAAGTCTTTAGACTGATTTTTAAATCGATTTACCCTCTGGCCTTAGAATCCCTCAAGTATGCAATAGAAATCAAATAAATCCAAAGATTTCAGGTTTATGCAATGACTGAAAGATATAGTGATATACATATATTCGATTCTGTATTATTTGCGCTTTCTTGAAAGAATCTGGAGAGCCAAATTACGATTTCTTTCGACTTGAAATAAAATTGAAATTTTGTTGAGATTATCTTTGATTATTTTTGAAAGTTAAATCATTTGATTTTCCATATAGCCAGTAAGGCTATAAATAAGGTCATAAAAGAGGTCAACACTGCTCCACTCAAAAGATGTTCGAGTATCTCCGATCTAAGTGTGTGCTTCTCACAAACGCCTAAATGATGCGAATGAAGATTATGATTATTATCATACCGATGCCAAAGCTGGGCAAATGCTAAGATGCTGGTATATTTTTATACCAATGCCGGTCGGGGGGGTGGTGGGATGATTTGATGCAGCCCGCCTTGAAATTCCAAAAATTGCAATTTCTTTTGTTTGAATTCGCTGCCGTTGACTGACTGGCTGACTGACTGACTGACGAGTTGACTGACTGCTTGGTTGACTGGTTGGCTGGCAGGCGCAATAACGAGAATTTTTATGGGTCGACAGGTTTTCTCTTATTTCGTGGGCGCCTCTCACCACCCCCGCACACCAAGGCCCCGCCATGCAGCCGCCCACATGGTCTGATGACCAGCGCGCTTGTCCATCATAGAGAGACGATGACGATGATGGCTCCGATGTTGTCGCTAAGATGTTGTCAATCTCTATTTCCTGCGCCTCTGTAAGCCAAAGAGAGACGGTTTTCTATTCTCTCTCTCTCTCTCTCTATCTCCTCATCAAAGACCGCAATCTGTTGCGTTTTATCTATGCCTTGGTTTTGTGTGTGCGTGTGTGTGTGTGTGAGTGTATTTCTGCATAATTTGCAAAATTATGGGAATCGAAATTCATGAGTCCATTGCGCCGTCTACAAATACCAGCTAACCAGTGAAGCCGCACCGAATCTCAGCCAACTCCACCGTCGTTCTCAATTTTAGCCAGCAGCAGAGTGTCAGCTCTCCTCTCTGACCCCGGCGGGCCCAGGGGCCCCTAGACCGACTCCTACCTTAGGGTGAACACGATTGCCACTGAAGCTCACTGGCTGGCTGGTAACTTCCTTTGCGGTTTTTGACTTTCACAATTGCAGGAATGGCAACTGGCGCAAGAATTTGCTTAAAACCAAGTTGAAGGCGACAGCCGCAATGGCAATGGCAATGTCTATGACTATGGCAGTGGAAATGGAAATGGCCATGATGACGACAACAAAGCTGCTGCTGTTGAAGTTGACTGACTGAATCGACTGTGTTGCAGCCATTTTATGCTTCATTAAGCCAAAAATTATATCGTGGCTTGAAAAAAAAAAACAAAAAAAAAAACAAAATAAAAACAAAAACAAAAAAAAAGTTAAGAAAGAACAAAACAAAATTTAGAATCAAAGACAAGTGACAGACAAGGTAACCAACTAACCAAGAAACTTATAGACTTAACTACAAGCCAGACAAACAGACGACCATCTGGCTGACCAAGGCAATGCTTGAGAGATCCAAGTGCCCAGTGAACCCCTAAAGCTGATTGTTAGATTTTCTCGCCGTCTTCATCATCATCATCAGCAGCAGCAGCGGCAGCACTATCAGCACGTCGTTGATTGTCTGTCCAGTTGGGCAGTTCATTGTGATTTCAATTTTTATAAAATTGATGAATTTACCTGAAGATAGAAATCTTTCAACCTTTCAAGCAATGAATCCTTACAACCTTTCCACCAGCAACCACAATAATTTCTGCAATTGAATAATCAAAGTAAAGAAAACAGAAAAAGAAAAATAAATACGCAGAGAAAATATATTCAACCGACTGGACAGGCCATAGATAATTATATATGTAAAGAGAAGGGCCTTTAAGTGTAATAACTTTGGTGTGATTTGAATACAAAAATAAGAAATTATTGAAAAACTCTAAAGCCAGGAAAAGTCCAATGATTTTAGCTAAAAAAAGAACACATATATTTATATAGGTATTTCTAAGGTATAAACTTTCCATAAGACCTAAGTTTCTTTATATAATTTCTTATATGAATTAGTGAGCCAAAGATTATAAGCTTTTCTCTTTAACTCTAAATCATATGAAAGATATAATCCAGCAGCCATTTAGGCTACTATGAGGGCCTGAGATGAGTCCAATTTCACTGAAGTTTATGAGATCGTTTAAAAAATATAGCTATATGATATGGAAGGACCCATCTGATTGAGGTTACTCATTTTTGTCCTCATATCGGATCAGATCGATCTATAAAAAACCCGATTTCGGTTCCTTTGACAGGTATATGATATAATGCTGGTTCCAATAAATGTTAAGTCTACGGTCTAGAAAGGAAAGTGGTAGAGATAACCCTGTGAATGAGGGACTAATTTGAAACATACCGATTTATGGAAATGTCTCAGTCGATTGATCCAGTGATACAGATACTAATCCAGAAGCAACCCATAAGGTCTACATAGTCTGATTCTGTAGATTATAAATACTAAAACCAAATTAATATATATTCTCTTTTCTTCTAAGATAGCATACGAAATTAAGAGCTTTGCTTTAATGATATAAGAAATATTACGGATCTTTAATAATCATTGGATATCAAGAACTTTTGCTCCAGTAAACATAACAAATTCAGTAATAATATATGCAAATCTGAATAATGGAATAATAATCTATTCATTTCGAAAACGTACATCAAATCAAATGGTTGATGGTTCTTGTTAAGCTTGAAGAAGGTCACATTTTTATGGCAATAAATATTACGTATGCTTAGCCAAGTTTGAAATAATAGTTAGTTTTTTTTTTAACATATTTATTGAATACCTAGCAATTCCATTTGGTTGGTTTGACGTTGGGTTCTATTCGTTTCTTGTGTATAATCAGATAGCTGGAAATCTCTTTCACATCTGGGCAAAGATGATTGCACACAAATGCAGACATTAAATGCTTCGAGCTCAAAGAAAGCCAACCCAAACCAAGTCGAACTGACGGACTCACTGGCTGAGTGACTCTGACTTCGATTGCTGTCGCTGCCTCCGGCCTGGTATGGTCTGCTCTGGCCTGGCCTGGCCTAGCCTAGCCTGGTCTTCTCTGGTCTTCTCTGGTCTGGTCTGGTCTGGCCTGACTGATGGACTAGCTGATGGACTGATTCGAGCGCGAATGCCCAATATTCCAACCGCCTGTCAGCGCACATCAGCGCCAGCGACAAATGAGTAGACGGGCCGACGAACTGATGAGTCGACGAGACGATTCGCAAAACTCTCAAGACAGATGAAGACGGCTCCACGTCGGTCTATCTTGTCTGCGATAGAATTGCCGTCCAAGTTAGATGAAAAAGGGCACCATCAGATCTATCGTATGGTGATGGCAAAGCTTTCCACAACCGCCCATTCCCCCTCAATCCAGATCGACATCCACGCTCGAGTGTGCAGAATGATGATGATATTTCAAGGCTCCAACTAAACCTACCAAACCAAACCAAACCAAGCCAAACCGAACCGAAGTCAAGCCAACCACTAACCATCCGCCCGCTGCTCTGTTCTTCAAAGCTAGAAGCGTCTGGTAAGTGCATATTTCAATTTATTTCATGTTCGCAATGTAACTTCAATGCCAATGCAAATTATCGAAGAGTTCATCAAACCTCAGGCCAACTGTGGTTCTCTTCTCAGTCCCAGTCGAATAGCCTCAGAGATGGGGCTATTCGCAGCGACTTCTGTGCAATATTCTGAAGCCTGGGCCAGTGAAAAGAAACACCTATTCGATTTGAGTGTTTTAGGGCTACCTAAACCAGCGATAAGCTTAGATTTTTCTTTTCAAATGTTGATTAAAAAACCAATTAGAATTAAGATTAAATAAAATCCACAGATGAATCAATACAATAATTAAAATCTTAGGAAACCTTCGAAAGGATTTGAAAATAAGTTTTCCTTCTAAAAAAAAATTATTTAAATAAAAATCGTATAAACCTTTAACCTACGAAGAATCGGTCTTAAAAATGGGTACTCAAAAAATAGTTCATAACTAAGGCTAAGTGAGGCTTTAACCTATTAAAGGATCTACTTAACAAAAATTGTGGGTATTCAAATAATGAAAAATTATTAATTATCAAATTCAAAATTTAAAAAAAAAAAAATTGATTAAGTCCTTTTAAATATTTATAATGAGAACATTCCGAATTGAGGTCAAAATAATAATTCTTGAATGTTGAGTTCTGTGGATCTTTGTTTGGATAAAGTTCAGTTAGGTTACATAAGGAAATACTTAAGAGTTTTGGCTTGACTTCATCAGAGCAACCGAAAATAGCCATGTCTAACGATCCTCGTCACGCCAACGGGTAGCAATCTCGCCCCCGCTTTGGCTTTAGCTTTGGCTTATGTCATTTTGGCCATGTAGTTTTGCTCCATTTCTGTCACGGTTGAAGACTGCAATTGAGCCAATTGACGAAGCCCAAGCCAAAGCCAAAGCCAAAGCCGAGGCTTTCCAACTGTAGTTGGTGCCGCTGTTGTGGTTAAAAGATGCTGCCAGTGCCACTGCCACAGCCAGTGGCACAACTATTGCCGTTGGCTTTGCCAATGTCGCCGATTCTGATTCAAATGGAAGGTGACGGCGAAGGTGGAGGCGTGCGAAGAGCGCCGCATTAAATGTAAAATTGTAGAATGTGAAATAAAACAAAGCACAACGAGATAATAATAATACAATATTAAAACGAGAACAACGAACGACACTAACCAACAAGCCAGGCCAGGCTAGGCCAAGCTGCGCCAAGCTGAGCTGAGCCAACTCAAGCCAAACTAAACTAAGCTTAGCTATGGGGGAGCAGTGGTGTTGGGCGGGGAGGGCGAAGTGAGCTGGCTACGGCAGTGCGGGCGTTCGTCTCCAGGAAAATGACTAATTACGCAGAAGACAGTGGTGGGGACAACGGCAAATGGCAACGGCTACAAAGACCCAGGCAACCACATTAGTGGCTAGCGCTTCGCTGACTTGGAGCTTGAGCATGCGCGCTTTAGTTAGTAGCGGTGAATGGTAATTGTGAACCGTTATAATACCAGAGCGCATAATAAGAGACGTCGCCATCGTCATCATCATCATCATCAACATCATCATCATCATCATCGTCATCATGAACGTCGTGATCATTGTCGTCGTCAGCTACGTTGGCGGTTGACTTTGACTATGGTGGCACTGGTGGTGGTGGCAGTGGCAGTGGCAGTGGTGCTGATACGGTCACAATGCCACTGGCTTGGGTAGCCCTAATGCCAACAGTTAGACAGCTGGGACAGACGGTGGGCCAGGTTGCAGTTGCTCCAATTCCGTCCAGGCAAATGTGACACTCGTTCACGCGCATTGTGCAGTTGCTTTCGCTCCAACCGTTCTACCCGCTCTACGACCGCCCGCCCGTCCGCCCCTCCTTTCGCCAGCCCACATATTGTTGTACATTTCAATTTGAGGCACATGTGCTGAATGTACTTAGCATGTGCCCAGGTTTTTCTTCTACTGCCAAGTTAAGTTGATGTAATCAACGTCATTGCTATTCTTATTTCTTCAGTTGTAACACAGTTGTTGTTGTTGTTGTTGTTGTTGTTCCTGCCACTATTTCCATTGCCGGTGATGATGACGTTGACGTTGCAACTTATGACCCAGTTTTTATTCCACACACCACAGAATGCAAACCTTTTGTCTAACAGTACAAAGCAGATACTCCACCGACTCTATAAAGTGTATGCGGTTTTATGCATAGAACTCTCCTTTTGTCTCCGGCCCCCAAGGGTCTTTGGAATTTACAACAGAATTATTCTAAGATCAGCAACACCTCTGGTCAACAAAATACGGCAACTAAGTCGAGCCACAAAAAGTACCAAGCACAAAATTCATTGAAGCAACTGGACTTGGGTTCCTTTCCAGAGTCCCAAGTTTTTTTCTTCGTATTCTACAAATGGGAAATATATGAATCTATATTCCTGGACCCTTGTGAAAATTTCCCCTAAAATTCATGATTATTATTCTCTTATTCTCTACCCCTCTGAGCTTTAGAAGTTCTTTATTTAACTGATATGCCCCAGATAGGCTGACAAGTATTCTATTTACAATTGCATTAAATTGGGTCAGTAGGAAAGATGCCATAGTGTGGGCCAAGTTGGTGTGGCTCTGTTCTGATTCTCCGCCCGAGCAATTTGCCATCTTTGGCCTGGCTCTGATCACAATTGTCCGTATTTGGTTACATTTGTGGCTTGCTGACCATTTGCGGCCAAAAACACCTGACCGGCCTCAACCTGAATCGATTATCAACGGCAAAAATTATTGAGAAATTATTTGAAAATCCAAGAATGCTGAATGCTGTTGCTTTTGTTAGAATGGAATGTGACTTTGAAAGGGTCTTTGGTTTTTGGAATATGTTAGGGTTTATCTATGCTCAAATGGCGTATCGTGTCGTCGAGCAACCGATTTAGTTAGTTAACTCTAACAGTTAATAAACACACTTGGATGTCTTCATGCTCGGCAGCGTGATAATGTTGTCATTGTGAGTTGTCTTTTAATCAGAGATCGTGTGCTGTTTCGAGTCAAAGAATACGAAAATTACTTTTTGGTTTTTGCTGATATCAAACTTATTTCAGAATTCATCTCCACTGGCTAATTTGACTATTCTATTATTCCATACATCGTATAAATATTTTTGAGAATGTCAAAGAACTCAAGCCAGCGGCTTTATATATTTCGGTAAAGCTTTGAAGATTCGTAAGTCCCTAAAGGCCTGCAATAACGACTTGAAGTTTCACTTTCTCGTATTAAATAGTTCCCGAGTTATAGGCTCGAACTATTTTTCAAAATCTTGTTTAGCTTTAAGTGGCCATTTCCGAGTAGTTGGTTCGAGTTCATAAAGTTCCTACACTTTTCTTTTATTTTGACGAAACCTTTCTCTTTATCTGGAAAATGCCAAGAACACTTCCTGCCCAGAGCTGGTCGGTCTTGTCTGGGATCTTTTACAACCGAAAATTAACTTTTGCCCAGCGGAAGCTTTCACTGGTCATCAAAGTGATTATGAGTGTGTGTGTGTGTGGGGTGTCCAATCAGCCACAGTAATGAAAATCACTTTCTTCCGATAAACCATAAAAGAAGAAGAAGATGCTATGCCGCCAATATTCCTCGTTCAGATCTCTGTCGATGCTGTCGATGTGGATGCTCTCTAATCAAAGCCATCGTCTGAATGCCTCAGCCTCATTGTGCCCATTCTGCGGGCCTCGGAAGTGGGTGAAATGTGTTGGGAAAATGCTTAGCGGCATTTAAGTGCAGTTAACCGTCAAGCCCGAAACTTGCAGAAACGTGAGTTGATGACGAAACCAACTAGCCAACTAGCCGGGGACAGGGCCACTGCCCGCAGCTGTCGACTGACCCACACAAAGACCAAAGACGCTGTTCATCAGCCATCAATCGGTTGGCCTGGCCTAGCCTGGCCTAGCTGGCTTAGCTTGGCTTGGCTCTGGACTGGTCTGGTCTGGGTTGAGTCGACTTACTTGAGTGGAAAACCACAACTAAAATCGAAAACTATTTTTCACAGCCATGTCCAACTCAGAGCAGTTGGCCCTGGCGGCGTTAAATATTGTACGAGTGAATTTCCTTTAGTTGGTCAGCCAACTTGTGGTCTCGACCCTTTTCTATTGTAAGACCTCAGTTGATTTTTTTTTGCCTACTTTTTTTCAGAATCAATGCTAAGATTTTCCTTTTGGAAGAAAGTCTTTTATTTTTATTTGCAAAATCGTTGGTCACCTTTTAAGACTCTTCCGCTCCATGCATTTCAGACAATTTCAACCCAACTGAAAAACTGAAAAACCTTTTGTCTTCTTTTTTTTTCGCTTCTGCGATCATCAGAACAGAAGACAAAGTTTTATAAGAAGAAGTTCGGCCTTTGCCATTGTTTTTTTTTTCGACTTTAGTTAGATCTGGAAAATGCTATCTAACGGCATCAGTTACACTAAATAACTGTTCTCACTTTCTTGACTGCTTTGGTGCTTTTGAATTTATATGGTCTGCTCCCGTCTATTTCTCTGGCTGTTGTTTTTTTTTTTGGGGTCCGCATATCCGGTGCTGGAAATGGAATTGTTTCTTTTCTTCTTTGTAAGTGAGTTTTGTTTCAGTTTAAAGTTTTTTTTCTTCTTCTTCTTCTTCTCTGCTTTTCAGTGATTTACTTAGAGCATATTAAAGCATGGCAAACTTACAGATCGTGTGTGAGGTCCAATGGACAAAATAAGCTAAACTTCTAACAGGCTGAGCTGAACTTTTATGATTTTTAATTTTACTCAAATATGCCTTGAGGCCTCAATTTTATAGAGGTAGCTAGCTATATTTATCTTTCAATAATTCTTAGACAATTTGTTATTGAGAGCCTTTAGAATTTTATGACCTGATCAGGCCTGCATAAAACTTGGCTACCCAGAGAATGCATCTTTTGAAATTATCATAAATATATATTTCTTTCTTTCTTTTGTATAAAGAATTTCTTCATTTCGAATGTGTTTTTTTTTTGGGGGGATTTGGAGTTGAAAGGTTTTCAGTTCATTTGTCTTCGGCTTAGCACTTTCACCCATTTAAAGTAGAGGTCAACTGGCTTTTAACTGGCTCAAAACTGAATTCTTTTCTTATATTTAGAATAAGATTTTCAAATGAAAACAAAACCGTATTTAAAGTTGTCTAATAAATTCGTTTCCATTTTTTGATAGAAATCAACGAAGAATTCACTTTTGTTTCCAGCTTCGATTTGAATGGAATTCGTAAAGAAATTTATTGTCTTAATTATAATATTTAAAAATTATATAGCTAATAGATCAAAAAATGAAAAAAAAACTTTAAGAAATTTCTTTGTCTGATAAAGTGGAAATGGTAATGTTTTGTTTGGTCTGAGTGAAATCAAAAAACATTTTTTTTTTTTTTTTTTTTGAACCGCGACAATTTACTTAAAAGACAGACTTCTCTTTTGGTACAGTTGATGAAAACAATTGTAAAATAAATTGTAATGAAAGTAAAACCCATTAGATTCAATCATTGCTGTATGTGTGTGTGTCTGTGTGTGTTGACTGAATGACGACAATCTTGACCATGACAAGAAAGCGCGCGTCACCACACAAGCGACACGTGCAACAATACCAAAAAAATAATAAAAAAAAAAAAAAACTGGCTAATTGACTGACGAACTGGCCAACAGAGACTGACAGACTGACAACAACTTCTTTGAGATTGACTACTGTTTCGGCTTGGAGAGACAAAGACAGAGAGAGATAGAGCGAGAAAACAATTGCCCAGAAGGGCTGGCGGGTTGCCTCCAACATAAAGTAGACATTAAAATAAAATCAAGTTAACACAAAAAAAAACACAGCCGCTCTGTCTGCACCGAAAGCCCAGACAGACGGCCGGAAAGAGAGTAAAGATAATAGAAAAAAAAGTAGCAGACAGACAAACTCAGACAGACTCAGACGAAAAGACCGCCCTGTCCAAAGCCCTGTTTCTCTCAACTTTTTTTTTGGCCTACCCCTCCCCTCTATACACTGGCACACCAAGACATTCATTCAGTCAGTCAGTCGGAAGCGCTGTCTACATTTTGCCGGCGTGTGCCTTTTCTTCAAAGTGAAATTTCCTTTAGTCAATGCCACGATATCTACAATGAGACACATAAAAATAAAACGACAACAACAACAACAAAAAACACAAAAATAAATTATAGTATGTTGGTCTTAAAAAAACACAGCCCCCCTTTAAGAGGGGGGGGGGGGTGCGCTAGGGAGGTGTAGACTTGGCCATGGCAATGGCAACACGCACAGACCAGATCAACGGCAAAAGTTGAAGGGCAAGCTGGGGGTTAAATTGAGTGTAGCTTGCTGGAGGGGGGGGGGGGGCAGGGTGGCGGGGAGATTTTACAAGTAATGAAAAGTGCGTAGATCATTACTTGTTTTCCTCATTTTTTTATTTTTCTTGTATCGCATTCCTTGGGCTTTCTTCTTTTGGGCCGAAGACGGAGCCGTTGCCAAATGGCCATCAAAATTAAAGGTAGCTGTCTGGTTGGTTTTTCTCTCTGTTGTTGTTGCATCTTAAAACACAATTTATTTGGCTTTTAATTGTAACAATTGTAAACTTAAATTCGTTTTCGTTTTCATTTCTTCAAGTGAAAACATTTTTTTCTTCATTTTTTTTTTTCATTTTTTTTTTTTTTTTTTGAATCTTTTAAAAAATGGTTGTGGCTGTTTGGTCAAAAGATTTTTTAAACTATATAAATTACTCAACTCCTACAAAAAAAAGATGCACTCACACACACCCAACGAATAAGTTTCCAAATGTCTTTTAATTAACGAGTCTGCCCAGCTTGAAATTGATTTTTGATAGTATTTTGAAAATTGGAAAACCGAAGCGTGGGGCGGGGAGGGGGTGAAATTTTCTTTTCATTTTCTTTTTGTTTTGTTTTGGTTTTATAATTTCAATTTGATAAGGAATTTTCAAACTCTCTTTTTTTTTTGTTGGTCTTATTAAGACTGAACGTCTCAGGGTTTTATTATTTTGAAATTAGGATTACAATTAATCTAGGCATTTTTTAGTCTGAAAATACTTCGAAATTTATGGTGAAAAGAAGGCTAACCAATCAAAGCCTAAATATCTGCGTTCTTAATTTGCTAAAAGGCAAATAGAAACCGCAACTGATTGCGTTTTGGAAACTCCCAAAAGACTCCAAACGACCGCAAACGTACTCATTCAATACCACAGAACAAAAAGTATCGACAAGAACGATACAAACCAAGTACCTGAATAAAAAGAATAATAAAAAAAAATTATAATAAATAATAAATAACGAGAATATGAAACAAATAAATTTATGCGCGTAAATGGCGTGCGATGGCCCCATGGAGGCAAATTTGAGTTTCAAATCATAGCTAATGAAAAGGTTAGTAATGCCGTTATGGCACACACACACACATATATGTATATCTGCATATATTTGTTGAAGCAAACAAATACAAATACAAAACACGCCCAGAGGCCAAAAGCAACAAAGCATAAAAGCTGGAAATTATGCCAATACAAATACGAATACAAAACAAGCTAAGCTCAGCTCTGACAAATGCTGCAGTCTATCTGTCTGTGTGTGTGTATGTGTGTGTGTGTGTGTGTGTTTGTGCCTGCGTGTTCCTGTTTGTGTGTTTGTGTGGTTCTCTTTTTCTAATTTTGAACATAAGCTCTAAGAACGAAACGAAATGAAATGCCTGCTTGCCTGCCTGCTTACCGACCTGGCGCTGCCAAAGAATGTTAAACATGCAAGCCACCTCACCTCACCCCAACCCATCCCATCCCATCCCATCTCATCTCATCGCGCCTCCCCTGACTTGACTTGACTTGAGATGAGATGAGATGAGTTGGGCTGACTGCGACTATCTTGGCCCGGGCGGCTGGCCTGACTGTCCTGGCCTGGTCTGGTCTGGTCTCTAGTCTCTGTTCTCTGATTTGGCCTGTGGTGTGGTCTGGTGTGGATGGTAGGGGGGAGGGGGGCTGATGGCCAGGCCGAGACGCTTCACACGCTGACTGACGATGCAGCAAGCAGCTAGAATTGATGCCGCCGATGATGAGGTGCCACTCAGCCAGAGAGACGCAACGTCAAGCCAACCATAATGAGAGACAAACCGACGGCCAAGACAACACAACGACAATAGCGCAGATTGCAGCGCAGCCAGCGATGCCTGAGATTATGCTAATAAGTTGCTGCCGCAAGTAACCAGCAAACGGTATTGGCAACCGAAGCTATGCCATAGCCACGGCCAAAGCCAAAGTCAGAGTCAAAGCCAGGGACAGAAAACAGCCGAAACCGCTGCAAGCAAAGACTTCAACTTCTGCCTCAGTCAGCAGTATCAGCCAGTATAAGCCTCTGACTCTGACTCCGACACAGAAACAGAAACAGAAACAGAGAAAACCAAGAGCAACAACAGCCACGACATGGCTTGCAGATTGGGGCAACAAACGGCAGAGACGACAACGACGACGACGACACACTCCAACACAACAGTAAAAGCCAAAGCTGCATTCTAGGTCACTGACTACTAGGAGCACTGGATGAAGCCGTTTGCTGGCTCTGCTGGCTTCCACTCTTTCTGCTGGTGTTGGTCAGAATCTCATTCATTTATCACCAAGAAAACCTGGAGAAAGAGGGCTTCAGCTTCAGCTTCAGACATTGCAGTCTCTGTGACGGATGTGGCCAAAAGGGGCGATATCCGAGGTGACGTTGGGAAACCAGCGGGATGGTAAGGGGGGAATGCTTGAAAATCGGTCAATTGTCATTACTCTATTAGGCCACCGTATGTGAGCCACTAATTGTTTTGTCTGCCTGAGTGTGGCTTATTCAATCAATCCAAGAAGAGGGTGTTGCGTCTCGAAATTGAAAAGCTAGAAAGTGAGTTGCTATCCCAAGAATTGGGTTCTTATTAATTTAAAATTCTTTGGGTAGACTTTTGGGGCAAATATAATTCTTTTCGATCCTTCCAGTTCTTAGAAGCTATTCATTTAATTTAGGTAGGTAGACAGATAGATATATAAATGGATAGTTAGATAGAGGGATAGATAAATAGATACATAGATAGATAGATAGATAGATAGACAGATAGATAGATAGATAGATAGATAGATAGATAGATAGATAGATAGATGGATAGATGAATAGATGGATAGATGGATAGATAGATAGATAGATAGATAGATAGATAGATAGATAGATAGATAGATAGATAGATAGATAGATAGATAGATAGATGGATAGATGAATAGATGGATAGATGGATAGATGGATATATAGATGGATAGATGGACAGATGGCTGGATATGTAAATAGATATAGGTATAGATGGATAGATAGATAGATATATAGATATATATATGGATAGATAGATAGATATATGGATGGACAGATGAATAGATATATAGATAGACTTAGATGAATAGATGGATATAAAGAAATATGAATAGATTCCTGTGAAAAAGTATCTATAAAAAATGATGGTATCCTTAAATGTTTTCACCTTATTTCTTTTGGAGATTTTGTGAATTTCTTTCCCAGCCTCCATCAAAAAAAGCTGCTTGGCAATTGATTTGCGTCATCGGCTCATTCATAGAAATATCTGCAAGTCGTCAGCCTATCTAAACATTTGTATCTCTTGTCTGTGTTCTCGGTATCCGTCTCCCTGGCTCCCTGACTCCCTGTCTCTCTGCCATCATGGCCTGCCTTTTTGGCTTTACAGTTCTTCACGTTAAGCGGTTGTTGTACAAGCTTTTTATTTCTGTACCTGTTGTTGTTACTGTTGTTGCTGTCAGTTGCGTTGTTGTCTCCACCAATGTGATGGTTGTTGTTGTTGTTGCTGTTGTTGTCGTCTGTCTTTGATGAAACTGCGACCGCCTCTGATCATGCTAATGATGATAATGGCCATGCATAAGCGATAATGATCGTGACAAGAAGTCCACTAAATGGCTAACTGACCAGCTCTGGTCAAATGCCAATAGCCAGCCAAATGAACTGTCTTTTGGCCTTACGGACCCAACCAAACTCAAAAGACAGACAAGAAGAGAGAGAGGGAGAGAAAGAGGGAGAGGGAGAGAGATGCTGCTGCCGTAGAAAATTACAGAAAAAAATTAGAAATAACTTTATCATTGATTATTATAATAAATAATATTTAACGAAACTATAAATATAATTTGTAAAATGCCAAAGTAAACACACATACCGAGAGGCAGAAGAATATTCACATTCACAATTCCCATTCACACAGACAGACAGTGGTCAAGATCGGTAGGGAAAGAGAAGAGATGAATGAACGGTAGTTAACAATGCTTGACTATAGATTTGCCAATGTTGTTCTCGTTGTTGTTGTTGTTGTTGTAGCTGTTTGGCTCTGTCGTTTTTAGGCCAATCTTGAACACTCAAAATACCATTAGAGAATTATCATTAGCATTCTTCATGCTCGACTTGATTTTTGGCTATGAGCTGTGAGTCACTTTGATCACATCATCATCATCATCACCATCACCATCGGCGGGCCCGTCGAGCTCATCGATATTGTCGAGCACAGCCCACGCATTCAAATTGGTTAAGAAATAGAAACCGATTAGCATCACTCTTTCATTCTGGCATATATCGAGAGGGGGGAGGGGCTAAAGTAATTGAAAATTATACTTGATTTAGGCGCCAAGAAAAAAGCAAAAAAAAAAAAGAAAAAAAAAACTTTTTGTAAAAATTCAATTAACTGTCCATTTTGTTTGGCCCACGCATCTTAGTCACAGTTGAGGCTGCGAAATCTCTGGATCACTTTCATATTGATAATCCTCATAAATCAAAATGCGGTTCGCCTATATGGTTGCTGCCTATGTATCTGTGTGTGTATGTGTGTGTGTGTGTCTAATGTCTGGGCGTGTGTCTGCTTGTATTTTGTGATACTTTTGAAAGCCAGTCTAGCAAAAAATAATAATAATAATAATAATAATAAAAATATCTACAACAACAACAAAAAAAACGGAGAGGCAACAAAAACGTTGACCCAGTAAAAGAAAAAGTTTATTTTTTAATTTTTTTGTTTGTGGGTTGTGCGAGTTATGTGTGAGTGTGTGTTTTATTTTATTTTGTTGTTTTGTTTGCACTTTATTTGGTTCTTTTGTGGGTTTCGTCGTTTTCCGCAAATTTGGCCAAAAAAGAAAAAAGTAGATATTAATTCTTAACGGTTTTTACTTTCACGCTAGAACAATATGGCCAAGGCGATAATTATTTCTGAAGAGCCCAACAGGTTGTCCAAGCCAGAAAGAGAGAGAGAGAGAGAGAGAGAGAGTGTGTGAGAGGGCGCCAGGCCGCAGCATCTCCAACAGCAAATATCATCATCATCAGTGCTTCAGGTTGGCTGGGCAAGTTCGTGGCCTGAGTCTTTTGTTTATTCTTCCGCTGGTCGGTTCCATTTTTTTTTTTTTTTTTTTTTTAGCTTGCAGCCCCAAATTTGTTATTTATTTTTGGCCAACTAACGGGGCGAAAATCTTGTGCAAGCCAAAATACAAAAGCAAATAGAAAATTCTTTGGCAAAAGAAAAAAAATAAACCAAACCAATTTTATTTTATTCTATATTTTGTGCTTTTTTTTGGAAGCCAAACAAACCGAAACCCAAAATGCAAATTTTGTTGGCTTTAGTTCAAACAAACGATTATTTAGTGTTAGAAACCGGAGCTCTAGTTTCACTCACCCAGCATTTAAATCTCAATAGAACGGAAGAGTTTGGTGGACTCCACAAATTGGGTTAAGTAAAATGCAATTTTGTTTATCTTCTTTTATTATTTGACTTAGCTGTGTAAAGCGTTTAAAAGTCAAATTGAGTTATGACAGAAAAATTTCAAAAATAAATATTTAATTATTTTCATACCGAGTACTTAAAGGTTTTGGCTATATTATATTTATGCCAATGTCGGATAAGCCCAAAAATTAGCTAAAATATTATCTGGCTGACTAGAGAAGTTTGTTAGGACATTTCCGTCTCCGTCTCCGTCCTCATTCTCAGAGATGATAAAAGCTAAAAGCTAAAAGCTCATTCATATTGATTTATCAAATCTTGTTTTGTTTTTGGTGTATTTGATTTAGGTTGGGAATAAAATGCATAAGACTACAGCTACCTCGAAAGCATGAAAGAATTTTAGGATCATAAATATGGTGAATTGAATTGAGTCAAGTTATAAAATCAAATGGTATTCCCTATCATATAGCTCTTATAATATTTCAGTTCTCCATAGGCTCAATGTGCGGTAATTGTCTAAGCTAAATTATTTTCTTTTCACAAGGAGACTTTTCCGCTTTTTTTAATACATCCTGAAACACCTTCTTAGCCCTATAAGACGATAAGAGAAACTGTGGTATTGGACTTGGGTATTGTCGGTTCTCTAGCAGATATATTACTTAATTCCTTGGCATGTTCTCCTTGGATATTTTAAGGAGTTCGAAAATATTGTATATTGGATTCTGGAAATCGGGCTTAGAACCAAAGAACCCATCGATGATATTGGATTCTGGGAATTGGTCTTACTTTTTAACACAGGGGATGGGGCTTACCCTTTAATACAGTTCCCATGGGGTCCATCGATAATATTGGATTCTGGGAATTGGGCTTATCGTTTAATACAGTCCCCATGGGGTCCATCGATAATATTGGATTCTGGGAATTGGGCTTACCCTTTAATACAGTCCCCATAGGACTCATCGATGACATTGGATTCTGGGAATTGGGCTTAGTTTTTAATGCAGTCCCCATGGGGCGGATCGATGATATTGGATTTTGGGAATTGGGCTTACCCTTTAATACAGTCCCCATAGGACTCATCGATGATATTGGATTCTGGGAATTGGGCTTACCCTTTAATACAGTCCTAATGGGACCGATCGAAGTTCCAAAAATCGACATGCTTGGAATCTTGGACTATTTAATTTTTCCCTGATAAAAAATCGTTCCAAAAACTCAAATTATAAAATAAATTTGTATTTTGATACATTCTGCAATCTTTATTCGTCTTCATTAGAGCTTTGGAATTTTTTTTTTTTTTTTTTTTGAAAATATGTCAATCATTTAAGATTATTGTTAATGTCGGTCTTTTTTTTATTGTACTTAATCGTTATTTTTTTCCATGTTGTGTGTGTGTTTTTTTTTTTTTTTTTTTTTTTTGTTATTTTCTAAAATAATTTTTCTTCTTTTCGTACAACTTTCACATGTGAATGCGATTGCGAGTCGGACTGTCAGTTAGTTTCAGCCACGGTTTCAACTCCCACTTGCCTCCCTCTCTCTCCCACACTTGGCCGAGAGCCCGAATGATGATGCTGAAGCTGCTGCCACTTGGAGCTAATGTCTCGGCCAACTCGGTTATTATGGCTGTGATTTTTTTTTATTTTATTTATTTTTTTTGTATTTTTTTTTTGCAATGTTTTCTGCTTTTCTTCTAATTTTATGTGGCTCTTGGTGTTGTGGTTGTTGTTGTTGCTGTAGGTGGCTAGCTGCCTCTCTGAAGCCAAAGCTATAAATTTAATTTTGATGCAAAGTTACAGCTTAATTCTAATGCCCACCAATGCCAGTGACGGCAGCAATTGTGGCCATGGTGCTGGATAGTGGGCAGAGGAGTTCCATCAACATCATCATCATTATCATCATCATTATCGTCAAGCGAGAAAATCAGAATTCCAGCAAATGTGTGACCGGCGGCAGTGTTTGGTCTATACTCGGTTAAATGGACAAATCCGAGAGGGTGTGTAGCGGGGTGGGCCGGACTTGGAGTAACGTACCGGCATTTCACTTTTTTCGTGCCGCAAATGATGATCGATGTGCACGTCGCATGTTGTCCAGAGGCTGCTGCCTCCGCTGCTGCTGCTGCCGCTTCTGCTGCTGCTGCACGCGCGGCAAACCACTCAGCTATGCCTCCAGTCAATGCCAAAGTCGCGACGCGTTGCGTTGCTGCCAAACACCATCCATTTAGCCATTTTGTGCCGCCGAACATTTAAATTAGGAAAATTGTAGGCCGCTCGAAAATGCAAATGGCTTGGTTTGACGCCGAAATGAAATGCGTCGCTTGTTGACAAAAATTATTAAGATAAATGTCAACGGCTTGAGAATAAAGCCAAGAATTGGTTAAGAAATTAATTGGGGCCCAAATGGGCAAAGCCCAACCGAGCTCAACCAGCTCAGCTGAGCTCAGCTCAGCTCTTTAGGGGCATCATCAACTTGAATGCAATCAACATGGAGTGTAATAAATGACCATGCCAAGTGTCTGTCTCTTTATGCGGCCGACAACTTAGAATGGATGCGCCAAGAAGCTAATTAGTCGGTGATGGCGGACAGCAACGAATTGCTGAGATTTGATAGCACTTTCAAGAGAGGTGAAAGCCACACAGCAGAAGTTGGAAAGGGGGGGATGAGTGTGTGAGCTAAGAAAATATGTTCTTTATCCTCAGTTCAAACCAATTTCTGGATAAGATTTAACCGAAAATTATAAGCTGCTAGATCCGACTAGCAAAAAGAGCAACAATGTCCAAGTACATTTCCTTTGGCCAATCAATTTCACATTTGAAAGTGGACAGAGACCGCTTCCCATCCCCATCTCCATACCCATCCCCAGCCTCACAGCCAACGGCAATGCCTTGACTTGGCTAACGGTTTAGGTGTGTGTTGTGTGCGTGTTTGTGATTAGCTTGGATGAATGATAAAACTAATTAACAAGAAAAGAAGCCAAGAGACAAAGACAGCAAATCAACAAGAGCTATCAAAATTATAAAAGTTTCTTATTTTGATGGACGAAATTCAAAGTTGCAGAGTGGCGAAGTTGTTTGATTGACTGACTCAGACCTGACAGTGAAAGGAAGTGCTGAGAAGTCATCATCAATGTCGACTTTTATGATCAAACATTGACAGGCTTCAAAAATCAGAGACTACGTTTTTTTGTTTTAGTTTTTGTTTCGTTTCTTTCTTTGGCTAATTGAAGCACTTCTCGAATCAAGGCAAAAGTAAAAGTTCCTGAAAGTGCCGAAAGGAATGGAGAGAAAGAGAGAAAGAATTACAAAATGCGAGTGAAACAATAGGAAACAGCAGAGTATGCAATCAGAAAGAAAAGTAAAAGCTCTGAAAAATATAACTTAACTTTAACTTAAATAAAAAAATTAAGCCGCACAACAAATTATTGATTTGGAGTAAGACGAATTTGAAAATAAGTCCAATACGTAACTAAACTGATTTGGGTAGCCCAAAAGATTTCAGATAAGACAGAGAAGCACTTAAATCAACTAATTGGTCAACTTAGACTGAAAGCGAAAAACAAAAATGCTTTCCTCTTATCCCTCTTTTATTTTTTTTTTTCTTAGTTGAAAAGAAAAATCTGTTCACTTGTCGTCTGTTAATTTCGTTTACATGCGCCCTCTACTTTGATCAGTTATGTAGCAATCAGCTTTTGCATGCGCACTTCTGCACAGCTGCTGCGCTCCAATGCATTCCTGTAATTTACATACTTTTAATTAGAGTAACATTGGCACGGCTGCTCGGAGGAAAGAAAATGTGCAAATATTAAGGTTATCAACGAAAACATAGAACAAAATGAAGTAAATAGTGAATTTTATTGTGAAAACAAATAAATTAATTTGAAAGCTGTGCCAGGAATGTATTTCTATTTTTGTTTTTGTGAATTGTGAAATCTTAATCTGAATTACGGCAAATGTGTAAACGCGCGTGTGCTTGTGTGTTTGTGTGTGTGTGTGTGGGTACCACTATCTTTATGGCTTGACAATTCATTTGCGGTTATGTCAAGCCGTGAATCTTCTCACTCGGAGCACATAAAGTAGAAGTACAAGTAGATTGATGTGCTTCAAATGAATTATGCTTACATTCAAAGCCATTCGAACAGTAGCCAAATAGCGGCATCTCAAATGTCAACTCCAGGCAGGCAATCAGTTTGATGAGCCAGTTCCATCATCATGTTAATTAACATTATCATGTTCACAGGCTCTGTTAGTGAGTTAAGCCCTGTTGTTGCTGGGCTCCCCAGGTGGGGAGTTAGTTAGGCTCAGTGGCAAGCCAATGACCTGCGACTGAGCTGTGACTGAGTTTACTTGGCTAAAATCTCATTACACAGGCAAGACAGCCAAGTCGGGCCCTCAGTCAGTCAGTCAGTCAGTCGCAGACTACGGCCATCTCCATTTACTTGGGCCGTTTTAATGTTTGTTTTGTTTATTTATTTTTTTTTTTTTACACATTTTTTACAAGTCTTGTTTTTTTTTTTGTCCAGTCTTTTTAACTTTTAGTTTGTTTTATTTTCCACACTGCCCGTCCCTGGCCCAGCCAAAAGCCGTAAGCTGTTAATGTTTAATGCAAATATTTTGCATGTGTTTCACATAGTTTTTTTTTTTATTCTTTTCTTTTTTTTTTTTTGAGTAGTCTTGCTGTGGCAGTTTTATTTTATTTTATTTCCAGCTTGATTTGTCACCGCAAAGTTTCGGTTTCAGAGTCTCTTAATCTCTCGCTCTTCCGACAGTTTCCGCAAAGAAAAAGTTGTAAAGAAAATTTATACGAAGGTCGACTAATGAGACTGCCATCAAATGGAATATTGTCAAAGCTCTCAAGCTTAAAGTTATATTGCCCTTTTTTTTTTGTTGTTGGGTTTTTTATTTTTGGTAAACTTTCTTCTTTGCAAACAACTTTCAGCTAGCAAGAAGAAATCGAAAGAATCGCAGAAGAACAGTTCTTTAACGAATGAGAATATCTTTTACAAATTTTAAGAGGTCAATTTGGAAATAAAGAAACAGCTGTCCATCAAAAGCCAAATGTAGTTCTATGCCCAAACTACGGGTCTTTTGGCATACTAAAATTATGGGGTATGCAATTTTGGAACAGACTGGGGAGGAAAACAAAAAAAAAAAAGACTATGACTTGAAGTTCTTCATATTTGAAAGCAATCTCCAGTCTTTTCACAAGCAACCTGATTAACTATTTCACTTCAAATGGGCAGATCTCATTTGACTAAGCACTATCTGACTTGGAGTAATCAAAACTGAAAAGCTAGCAAAACTAATTAGATTTACAAAGTCTCGCTTAATAAGCTTAAAGTTTGTGGCCTTTTGGCAAAACCTCCGGGTAGAGGCAGCCAGATAGTTGTCTCTGCCAGCAAAAGGGTTCCTGATTCTGCCAACTAGATTCTTATCTATAAAATCAATTTTGAACGCTTCATTAGGCTGTGTGCAGCTATTCGGATTGAGTTATATCGATGAGCAAACTGTTTTGGGCTTCTTGAAAAGGTTGTCACCCGTCTTGCCTCCAGGGCCCCATGTCAGTCAGTCAGTCAGTCAGGTGCGGTCATCCTTTACAGTTGGCTGACGCAGGCCAAAACAAAAACGGTAGCCGCAGCAGTTTGGTACAACAGGTGCCGATGCCAAAGCCAATGACGCTGCCTACGTCGACCGACATCAGCGCCCAAAGAAGGTCGGTCCGGTCCGGTCGGCAGTCACAGAGTCTCCGACTCTGACTCTGAGTTTGAGTCTGTTATTCGTTCAAGTTCAATGCTACGAACTGTTGCCGGGTTGGCTCTGTTAATGTTAAGGTCGTGCTGACGAAACTCTACACGGAGAACAGTGTAAGTTTGGAGAGCACGAAACGAAGGCTTACGCTCTCTCGCTTGCTCTCCACAGTTCTTCAACGAGAGTCACACGATCGCACCTTCGTTTCAAAACTGTGCGTGAGTGTGTGTGAAGTAGAAATGGGCTCGCGCTTTTCTCAGTCTGCATTTGTTTCTTTTCTGGTCTGCCACTGCAGCTGTTGCCGTCTCTTCTTCTTGCTGGCTTTCTTGCGCTGCTACCAGCCACCAGCTACGCTTTCTCTGTTGAGTTCTTTTTGCTCTGTCTTTGACGGTGCCATCAACATTTCTTACCGTTGTGCCGACTGTGCTCACTCTCCCAAAATTTCTGTGGGTTCTGTGGAGACCTCTGGGAAAGGCATAAAAGTGGCGCAGTCGCAGGCCCACCAGCCATTGCTCGTGATGCAATTGAAGTGCTAACATCGTACGTCGTCGAGCAAATCCATTTATAAACACACACTCTCACACACACACATCCCAACAAACACACAAATCAAAACAACAACAACAACAACAACAAAAAACAACTAAAAAAACCCATCATCATCATCATCTCCAGATTGTGTGGACAACAACTACAACAACACCAATAACAAGAAAAGAAAATCTTTCTACCACAAAAAGAAAGAAATCATTATTACAACAAAAAAAAAAGAAAAAAAAGTTTTTTTTTTTAGTCTCAAATTGATAACTGCTCAGTGCTCCCAGTGAACTCGAAGTGTTTGGTTGGAGAAAGAGCTCTCCATTGAGACTCCTTGCCGCAGCTGCTCAGCGAGTTTTGAATATATTCTTTTTTTTTTTTTTGCTTTTTTGTTTCCCGAAATCCGCCAGTGTGCTGACCACGCAACGTGTGCGTTTCGAAAATTTTTTTTTATTGAAAATTATTTAAAAAAAAAAAAGTATTCGCGTGAAAGTGTGTCTCGATAACCTGCAACGGTTGCCAGTAAAAATCGAAAAATATTTATACAATATTCTTTTTTTTACCGTTTGCCCAACGGTTGTGCTAAGGATTGAAAAAACATAACGAATTCTAAACTCACACAAATTGTGCAATATATATATTTTTTTTTTGTTGGCCAAGAAAACCGACAACAAAAGAAAGCAATTTGCGATTAGCAAAAAAAATTAAAAGGTAAGCACAAAAGGACATGCAATAAATTTTAATTGAATAATGAATTGAACAAGTGATGAAATTATTATTATTTTTTTTTTTTTTGAAAAGAGTGAAAAATTTGTCAAGACAAATTTTGGATTAAACAAATTCGAAAGGATCTTTGACAAAATATTCAAGTGAATTAATTAAAAATTTATAGGAAATTTATACGCTTTGATTTTATAAAGCTTGAAGCTTTTGGATTTTTTTTTTTATTTTTTTAAAGGACATTGGCTTGGAAATTAAAAAAAAAAATAATAATTTTCGAAAATATTGGAAAAGCTTACTTTATTTTTTTTTTTATTAATTTTCGAGTTTTCTTTATTTCTTTTTTAGTCCTTGGAAAATTAAATCTCTTCTTTTTTCCTTATTTCCAAACTGAAAGTAATCTTCTTAATTTCTTAATTCGGAAAGCTTTTCTTATTTCTTAATTTATTGGTTTCAGGATTCTTATTATCTTCTTTATTATTTAACCTTCCAATTTGTTAAAAAAAATTTAAAATATTTGCGAAAAAATTCTCTGAATTTCTTGAGAAAAATTTAAAATATTTGGAAAGGTTTTCTTATTTCTTAAATAAAAAATATCTGAATGCTTCTTCTTTATTTTTTACCTCTCCGAAAAAAAATTAATTCCTTAGGTAAAAATATTTTTTTTTTTTAACTTCTGAGATTATGAGGAAGTCGTATCCTTTTTTTGTTACATAATTTTATTTTTCCTAGAAAAATATTTAGCTTTTTTAAGTTTTCAGAATTTTTGTGAAATAATTTTTTTTTTTTTTTAAAAGCCTAAGAACGGATCAAGCAACTTTAGTGGGCCTTAAAAATTCATTGGAAATTGCATTTAAAAAGGTCTTAAATGTCTCATTTACTTTTACTGCTTTCCGCCGAGCTACTCAAAGCTTTAGAACACCGCAAGCCAACACTAGGCCAGTAATGCTGGTTGGAAGCTCTATTGTGCACATCCCCTCTCCACCTCACCTTCTCTCTCTCTTTCTCTCTCTCTCACTCTATCTCTCTCAGTCTGTCTCATTCATACTCTAACCATACCATTCGGCAGTCTTTGGTAGAACATTTTTAATGCTCTTTCCTTTCTTCTTACTCTTTTTGTCTTTCGCTTGGGCTTGTTGTTTCTGTTAGTTTCGTAGTGGTTGTTGTTGTTGTTGCTTTTGTATTATATTAATGCTTGCGCTTTATATTTTCTGTTAAAGTCATTAACGCAATTAACCGTTATTACCGGGCCAAAGCTGTCGCCGCTGCTCGCTGCCTGCCACCATGCTTGCCATGCCCGGCAAACATTCACCCAATTCATTAGGAAAGCATTTAGTGTTAAAAGAAGACAAAAAAAAAAAAGTAAACGAAAAAGACGGTAGCCAGCAAAATCTAACACACACACACACAGAGAACAAAAGCAACGGGTCGAAAGCATGAGAAACGCATTAAAAAAAAAAAAACGCACGCAGAAAAAAAACTCAAAATGCGAGCACAAAGCGCCAAGTAGATGAACTGTTGTTGTTGTTGCTGTTGTTCTTAGTTCTTTTTTTTATGTGTTTTAAAATTTCACATACACACACGCACACCTGGCGCTTTTTTTTTTTTTTTTGGTCTTAGAAGAAGAAACACTTGCCTTTTGTACTTAAAGTTTATGCATTATGTATTTTTTTTTTTCGTATTTGCTTTTGTTTAGTTGACTTTTGTTTAAAGAAGAAAAAAGAATTTTACCAAGCTTATTGTTTTTTTTTTTGACAAGAATTACCGGGCCAAACCGGCAGTCTATCTAATTTTTTTTCACTTGCCTGTGCGTGTGTCTGTCCCTCCGTCTGTGGCCAACGGAAATATAATGTAATAATGTTGCATAAATGACTTGTTGTTTTATAATCGAATCATAAAATATAAAATGAAAAAAAAATTATAATAACAACAAGAAAGACTCGAGCAAAATCCAGGTAATATTATGTTTGGCTTCCTCTTTGAATTTTGCTGGTCATAAACAAAAGACTTAGGCAACAAACTTGCCAGAGCAAATGAACTCTGGCCATATCCTTGGTGCAAATCAAAGCTGATGTGATCAACGCTGACTTGGCTCAAATTGCCAAAGTGCATTTTCTCTCTCTCTCTTTCCCCGCCCCCTTCCTCCCTCCCCCATTTAAATGGAATTGTTAGTGTTTTGACTTTCAGTCGGCCTTGTTTACTTGGTTCGGCTTTGACTTTAAATGCAACAAATGATAGAAAATTCTTTTAACCCGGTGAGGTGCGTGCCTGGCTCAAATGACCCAAATACGTTGCACACTCTATTAAATTGGGCAAAAGAGTAAACACAAAGCAAACCAATAGAAAAATAAAAAAGAAGAAGAAGAAGAAATAGAAAAACAAAAAAACAAACGTATCAGCAAAGTCAATTTAAGCCAAGCAAACAGACCAAATGACTGGCCCAGTTTAAATTTCTTATTTTCTTTCTTGGCCGTTTTTTTCTTTTTTCTATTTTTTGCATTGCGGTATCGATTGTTTGGCCTCTTGATTGCCCAACGGAAATTGACGAATTCTTATTTGATTTACTCGAAAAGCAATTGTAAATTGTAATTTCTCTCACACTCCGATTTCTCTCAATCTAATCTACCAGATTGATCAGACCTCAATCTAAAACAAGAAACCCAAAAAATAAAATACTCTCATCTAAATTTGTAAGACAGGAAAAAGGGCGGCCAAGTCACTCGAAATAATTTAAACTGTTGATTTTTCTTTCGCTAGCTTTTTTCATCACATTTCAACAACTTTTAATCTTTCAAGCCCATTAAAAAAAAAAAAAAAATTTCAAAATTCTCATTTTTCTTCTTCTTCTTTTTTTCATGGTAAATCATCTCATGTTTATCTAGGGGCTTTTAAATTATGAGTTTAAAAAAAAAAATAAAAAATGTTAAGAGAA
Organism: Scaptodrosophila latifasciaeformis; assembly: GCA_037075145.1. NCBI lineage: Eukaryota > Metazoa > Arthropoda > Insecta > Diptera > Drosophilidae > Scaptodrosophila > Scaptodrosophila latifasciaeformis. The sequence continues at coordinate 1,044,953 of JBAMCM010000428.1, forward strand.
CATCTTTTGCTTCCTCTTCTCTTTTGAGAAAAGCTTGTCAACTATGAAAAAAAAAGAAGAAAAAAAATTGTATTTTTCTTTTGTCGCCCGCCAGCTGCCTTTTTAGTTCGAGTTGACCCACATAGAAAAGTACAAACCCAAATACACGACATTGAAAGACTAAAGGCCTCCAGTGAAAAACCCCACAAAGACAACAAAAAAAATAAATAAGTAAAGAAATAAATAAATAAATAAAAGAAACTACAAATTCCAATTGAAAACTTATGAAAAAGTTTGCCAAATCTAGGCAACTTGTCTTATGATATCCGTTTACTCCAACTCGGCAAGCATTGCACCTGTTCCAACTCGCGCACACAAACAATCTGAATAAATACATAAATAGCCTCAAAACATACTTCACACACTGAGTTCCAGACAACAGAGACCAATGGAGAGGGTAGCAAGAGCTAGATGGGATTATAAAGACACACAATCACCACTTCAAGTGGCCTAGTGATATGGCAAAAAAAAAAAAAAAAATTGTGGACACAAAAAAAAAAATTTAGGCAAGAAATTTTTAGCGGAAATAAAAAAAAATAAGTAAAAATAATTTGGGAGCTACTCATATGATAATCTTAGTTCTTTTCGTGAGCTTTGAGAGCTCCATCGAGCGGAGTCCTCAAGCTTGGGAAAGGAGATCTCCTATATATGAAGATGCTCTATCCTTAGTTTCCGAGATCCTTAAGTCCAAAGAGGGATCCTGAGGGATCTCCAAAGTCTTGAAGTTATACCTTATCCCCTAGGATAAATTTGAAGATGCATTCCACATAGTTTCTGAGATCTTTAAGTTCAAAGAGGGATTCTAAAGGATCTCCATAGTCTTTAAGGTATACCCCTTTCCCTAGGATAAATTTGAAGATGCTCTCTACATAGTTTCCGAGATCTTCAAGTTCAAAGAGGGTTCCTATTTATACCTAAGGGAACTCCAAAGTCTTGAAGGTATATGCTTACCCCTAGGATAAATTTGAAGCTGGTCTATACTTAGTTTCCGAGATCCTTTAGTTCAAAGAAGTATCATAAGGGATCTCCATAGACTTCAAGGTTTACCCTTTCCCGCTTTTATAGTTTCCGAGATCCTTAAGTTCAAAGAGGGTTCCTGTTGATAGCTAAGGGATCTCCAAGGATAAATTTGAAGATAGTCTATTTATAGTTTCGGGGTTTCTTAAGTTCAAAGAGGGTTCTTGTTGATAGTTAAGGGATCTCAAAATTTGATGATTCTGTATACATAGTTTCTGATTTCCTTAAGAGGGATCCAAAGAGGTATCCTGTTGATAGCTAAAGAAACTCCAAAGACTTGAAAGTATAGTCATTCCTCTATTCTTAGTTTTCGAGATCATAGATCGAGATTTGTAATAAATGTAAGGCATACCTCTTTCCTTTTGTAAAAAAAATAGCTAAAATTATATAAGAAAGTAGACAAAATATTGAAGCAAACAAGTGTATAAATAATAATACAAAAAAAATATGTTTTCAAGTAAATAAAAAAATAGTTGAATAAAAAACACAGGGCAAACAAGCGAGTCAAGTGCACTCGATTGACCACAGACTCGACAAATTCACAGCACTCGAATTAGAGGTGCTCTTTTGGGGTAACTGGGTGAATTTCATTGTTATTCTTCCTCTTCTGCTTCTTCGTCTTCTTCGGCTTTTTCTAGTGTTTAGAGAATTTGTGTGTGTGCTTTTATGTTTTACTACCGTTTTTAGAGTGGAGAATTTTTTTTCTATTTGTTTTTTCTTTTTTTTTTTGGCAATAAGCGAAACTGCTCGCCAGTCAAGTCCAGTCTCGGGGTAGCAATTACAAAAGCTTTGGCCAGACAATGATCTGGCACTTTCAAATGTTTTGCCAGAGGCTTACGAAAAAAACAAAAAAAAAACAAAAAAAAAAAAAATGTGGGGGAGGGAGGAGGCCCGAATTGGTTTGTTGTTCCAGCTGAAAACTTTTCGTTTTCTTTTTAAGAAGCGCTTCTGCTTTTTGAAATAGTTTTGATTTTTTTTTTTTTGGGTTCTAATTTTTTTTTTTTTCAAAAAATCTGTGCTATTCAACGGTTGTTTTTTTTTTTTTTTAATATTTTGAATCATCGCAGCACCCGTGCCGCTTATAAGTCTTGTACTAAGAAAGAAAGAAAGAAAGAAAGAAAAAATGGTTTTCTGCTTTGTTGCCTCTCTGGGCCAAAAGAAGTTACAAAGGCCTCCCTTGCCTTCCATTTTTCAGCTTAGCTGAGCTGGAACCTTTTTTTTTTTTTGTTTTTGTTGTTTTTTTGTGTACCATGAAATGTGGGGCAAAGTTTTTCGTTGTTGTTGTTGTCATCATTGTCGCATTTCTTGGGCTAACAATGACGTGACCATAAAAAGAACTCGCATCCCAAATAAAAACATAAAAAAAAAAAAACTTTCATTTCCAATTAGGCCATTAAATTATTCACAAAACGAAAAAAGTAAAATAAGCTGGGATTCTTTTTTCTTTTTTTAGGAAACAGTTAAGAACTGTTTAAAAAAAAATAATAATAATATAGATAAATATTCTTAAAAAAAAAAACACAAAAAGTTTGACCAATTTTTTTTCGGGGGAAAAAAAAAAATTCCATTTCAATTTGAATTATTTTGATTAAAGATGAGAAGCACGTTAGAAAAGCAAGCAAAAAAAAACCGCTGATCAAAAATGAAGCCACGAATATAATAAAAATAAATAAGAAAAAAAAAAATAGCCCTCCACTTGTCCAATCTCTCTTTTTTTTTTTTTTTTTGGTCAGGCAAAATGTGTGAAAGTGTTCCCATTTCGAGTGTCATTTTCAAGTGGCATTTCGAGTAGAGGGATTCATATCTTTAATTCTTCTGCTTCTTCTTCTTCTACTACTTCTTAAACACTTTTGAATTTCCACACGTACTCGGTGTGATATATATTTAACAAGCCAGATTTATATGAGGAATTGAAAAATCCCCCCAAATCCACTTGAGAGCTGTGAAAACCTTGCTCTCTTCCAAATGAAATGCTTCAGTCTTTTTCGTTGCTGTTGTTGTTGTTGCTGTTGCTGTTGGTTTTGGTGTGCCCATTTTGGCCCGGTCTAACTGACCGGTTGACTTGGTTTTTAACTGCATTGCACTTGTTGGTAGTTAATGAGCTCAGTTGGGCTAATTAGAAGTGGAAGGCAACCGGCGGACGGCGGACGACGAGAGAAAGACTGTCAGAATTTAAGTGTGCGCTTGTGTGTGTGTCTATGTGTGTTTGTCTTTATGAGTATGCAAATTAAGTGGGATGGGAGGAGTTGGAGGGGAGCGGGGGCCCACAAAAAGTTCTCGGTAATTGGAAAGTGTGTTTTTGGAGTGTGCGAATGTCCAAATTAACACAGCTTTGGAAATTCTCTCACCCCCTCTCTCTTTCTCACTCTCTCACTCTTTGTATACTCTTTTTGCTGCAGACAGAGTAAGTTAGATAAGTAGTGGCGGGAAGACTTTGGGCAAAAGATAGGAAATTACCAGCTCAGTTCAAAGCCGAATAGAACAAAATCGGTTTTGACTATAACTTTTATATTTGTGATATAATTTTCTTGATATTTTGTAAATGAAATAAATATAACCAACTCAGGAGATATACCAAGTTTGATGTGGATCGGAACACAATTCCATATAGTTAGCCGATTTCGATAGGTGAAGATTTTCATCGGAACAATCCATCATTCTAAAATATTGAAAAGAATATGTGAAATTTGCCAAGCCTTCCGTAAACCAGAGCAGAGGTTCTTATAATTTTCTCACCCTCTTTGATTTAATTGGCAATGAAATTAAAAAAACAAAATAAAATTTAGAGAAACTTTTATGATTGCATTCTTATAGTTCTTTACCATTGTTGTCAACACTTAATTCACACACCACCTGTGCCATCTCTCTCTCTCTCTCTCTCTCTATCTCTGTGTGTACTTTGGTAATCAGCCAGGCATTGCCTAGAAATTTGCATAGACGAAGCAGTCAACCAGAAGGCAGAAAGCCACTGCAATATGCTGTCAACAAGTTTGTGTCTTAAGTCTTTTGTTTTTTTTTTTTCTTTCCGTTTCGTTTGGTGTTTTTTTTTTTTTTGTATTTTATGTGCGACGTTTGCAATTCGGTCAAGTAATCAAATAGAAAGCAAACATTTATTATTTATTGTTTGAAGCCATTGCGACTTGATTGTTGCTTTTGCTCTTGCTGTTTCTGTTGTTGTTGTTGTTTTTTTTTTTATTTTTATAGCTGCACTCGCTGTCTGTTGTTTAGATTAAAAAGTTTTGTTGTCTTTTGACTTGACTTGGCTTCTTTTTGTTGATTTTGTTCGCATATTAAATACTTTTTTTCTCTCCCTCTCCTTTTCTTTTCTAATTCTCTCCCCCTGCTCCCCTTTCTATTTTGTCTCTCTTTGTGCTTTGGAGCACTTTAATTGTTTCATGTTGCTTGGCTTGACTTGACTTGGCTTGGCTTTGGCTTGGTTTAGCTCGTCTGTGGTTGTTTTTGTTTGCTTGTTTTAATTACATGGCATGTTTCTTTTAAGTTTCTTTCTTTTCCATTTTGTTGTTGCTGCTGCTGTTGTTGTTGCAACCGCATGCAAATATCCGCTACATCAGTCTTATCCCATTGCTTTACACCAAACCCCAACTAACCATGCTGGACTTCATGCTGTGTGTGCCTGTGCGTGTGTGTGTGTGTGTGCAGCATTTTCTTTTGCACTTTCCACTTAAGCTGGTCTCTCTGATTGTCTTCTCTCCTTTCGTGGCGCTGCCTGCCCCCCTTTTTTGCTAAATGCCTGTGCTTGTGCTTGTCTGTTTGTCCATTCAAATGAATGATGACTGTTGCGGTGACTGTGGCTGCTGATTCTACGACAGCGGCTGCTGTGTTGTGCTGTGCTGTGCTGTGCTTTGGTGTGCCCGGGGTCTGGCAAGGAGGTCGCCAATATATGCCAGGAAATTATCATCGCCATTGCTGTCGCCATCGCCATCGTCATCGTCATCCAGGTGGCAAGCCACGCCACAGGGGGGGCGTGACTGCCCCAACATATGCAAACACATTTTATATACTACACACATGTGTGTGTGTGTGTGTGTGTGTGTGTCTATCTGGTACATGAAATTGCCGCAAGTATATCAATTTCCCATTAACCACAATTGCAGCCAGTTTACTGCAGCTGATGATGGCGGTTAAAAAAAAAGGAGTGAAAGAGAACCGGGCTGCTGCGTGGACAGCCACGAGCGCCAACAACTACAACAACAACAACAGCAGCAGTAACAGGTACCGTTACGCAGCAACTTTTGAGACTTACAAGCCAAAGAACATGTTGGCCAAGCCAAGACAAGCCAAGAAGATTCAACTCGAGAGGGGGGAGGGTGACACACACACACACACACACACAAATACAAGAGACAATTCCCGGCCAAAGACCAAAGTCTGGGCAATAGAATGGCAGCCCCCTCTCTCGGCTCTAACACACAAGACCAAACCAGAATAAACAGCCCAAGCAAAAAGGGGATAATGATGTTAATAATCATGGCAAGCAAAGCAACCAAGCGACATTGCGACTAGCTAAAAACTAAAAAACAACAAAAAAAAAAATAAAATCAAAATCACAAACACACACACAATGACGCACTCGGTTGACTTTATGGTAGCCTCACCAAATAAGGCCAATATGCATTCATATCTCGATTATAAAGATACAAAAGTGCTTTAAATTAAACCAAAAAAAGAAAGAAGCACACAAAATACACACAAACACACACACACACACACACACACACACACACACACACACACAGAGCACAAATAAAGACAAAAGGCGCCTGAAAAGAAAAAAAAAAAAAATTAGAAAACTTGTTTACCTCCTCGTCTCTCTGGAATTGAAGGGAAAAGAAAGAAAGAAAGAAACATTTCTTTTGCTGCTTCTTCTTTTTTTTTTTTTTTTTGATTAAAATCTGATTAAAAACTAGGCAACCTTTATCAAAGCCCAACCGACAAAATAAGTTTTGGAAATGCTTTTGTTTCGATGACTTTCGAAAAGTTCGATTCTACGGTTTTCTTCACATTTTCAACACATTAAGAAAAATACCGAAACAACAGTGAAAGTTGAAAAGTATTTAACAATTTGAAATGTTCACAAAAAAAAAAAATTGAACTCATTTAAAAAGAGTTTTGGGGGGGAATTTTCTTAATTTCCCAAAAAAAGTTATTAGAATCCAACAAAAAAATTTACAGAAATAATTTGGTCTCATTATTATTATTTTTTTTTTTTAATTTATATTTATATTAGCTTGGCCTGAATCAAAGGAGAAGAAGGCTTTGGCCAATGGGGAGTATGATTTTTTTTATAGTCACATTTTTATGGGGCATATAAAGGCTTTCAAATCTTTGAAATCTTATTTTTATTCACATTCACATTCTTTTGGGAAAAAATCTAACCAACTTTTTCTTGAAGAAAACTAAAAGTCCATTTTCAAACTTTTAAGCAATTTCACTCAGCTTCCGTTGACCCAAAGAAAGGAAAATAAAACTCATCTCTTTGAGTCGAGTGCTTCCTTTACTTTTTGGTACGGAAAACTAAAAACTGAATAAAAAAAAAAAAATAATAATAAAAAAAAGCAGAAAAAGATTAAAGATAGACGCCAATGTCGTTTGGTCTGTCGGCAAGGCAATCATTGGAGACGCCACAAATCACAGCAGGTGTTGAGTTGAAAAGCACTTTTCCGTCTAACCAATGTCTAATCGCTGATGGTCGGCATTGTTAAACTGAGTGTTGTTTGTGTTTTTGTTTTACTTGCTGTGATTATTATATTTATAGACCAGCTAGAAGAGTGTTTTAGTGCCGCCGAAGCCGCTGCCGCTGCTGCTGCCGCTGTGGATTGCCGCCGTTTGCAATTAGTCACTCAAACTGACAGACAGTGAAAAGCCCTGGCCAATGGCCAGGTAAATTGAGTGAACTAGGCTAGAAATGCCTGAGCTTCACTTATAATGGATGCCGCGCCCACCCCCAACCCCTGTCCAGACATCCAGACACCCAGACACGATGAGATCAACTGGCTTTCTGCGCTTTCTTTGTGTGTCTGTCTGAATCTGGTCTCTCATACTTTACAATTAGGGCGACTGGGACTGCCATTCTGCTAGGTCGAGATAAATGTCAGACATTTGCTCGTCCTGGCTTAGTGGAGGCCTAATTGGCGATCTGCCACAAGAGTTTGATGGAAAGAGTAGGAGTGGGAGGAGGGTGGAGGGAGCGGGCGTTGGCGTGGCTTCTAGACCAAACCAAAGCCAATGACATTGAGTAATGTGCTCAGCATGGCCGCTTCTGCCATTCGGCTTAATGGCCAAAGAACAAAAAGCAACAACAACGACAACAACAACAAATAAAAAGGTCCTCTTTGGTTTGGAGCGTTGGTCTTTTTGATTTGTTTGAGGCAACTTTGGTTTGACGACTCGCCAACAATTAAGTTAAAGTTTTTCTACCACTGCCACCGAGACTGCCACTGACAAAAACTGAAAATGAATTGCCATTGCTTTCAAAATAAAACGACAATGTCTGCCAACTAAAACTGAAATGGCTAAACTAAGCCAAACTCTCAAGTCGACTCGACTTGACTCCATTCGACTGGTTAAGCAAAAGTCTTGGCTGGCTCTCTATCTAATTTATTATCTCAGCTATGCTGGAAGCTTGGAGCACACAATCATTTCATACCAGGCCATCACATCAATCCCAAATGAAGAAGGCCAGAAGGCGGACTTGCCAGTTAGACCTTCATTCTGTTGTGTCACATAAAGCCGCGCCTTGAGAATTCAGCTGGGGTTTTCTTTTCTTTCTTTCTTTCTTTCTTTCTTTCTGAGCAGCAATTAATTTCAATGTCTATTTTTAATTTGTAACGGTGATTAAATATATTCTAGAGTGTGAGGGGCGTAAGAGGTGTGGCCATTGAAAACAAAAAATTATAGTTATCGATGTGTGACAGAACAAAAGACTTAGGCAACGAACTTTGCTGGGCCAACCCAGCCCAGAGCAGCCCAGCAAATTATCTTAAGCTGAGCTGTGAGCTGTGAGCTGTGTATGCTCTGAGCTTTTGCTAATTAAGCTATGTAGAGTCTGGATTTATCTTTAACCGCCCGGTGCACTTCATTACTCGGCGGAGTTTATCTTGGTCGAACCAAAAAGTATGAGGAAGTTGTTGAGTTTGGGCTCTCTCTGCGACGAGTCAGAGCTATAAACAATCTGTTCAGTATATCTATGTATGTATGTGTGTAATTCGTTGCCATTCTTTTGCTTCCACTTCATTTAATTTTTGTTATTTAGCTTTGGACGTGCTCAAGTTTATCTGCCAAGGAAACGTTTATCACTTCGAATGCATCATTCTGGTCTTGAGACTTTTCTTTGGTCTTTTCCAGCCAGTTCATTTTTGTATTTATTTTTTTTTCTTTTCTTTTCTTTTTTCTTTCTACTTGAATGCTGTTGTTGTTATTTTATTTTATTTTATTGTTTGGCAAACCGAAAGGCTCTCACCAGGCACATCAGCAAGTTGTATCAGCATCATCATCATCATCATCGTCATCATCACCACCTGCCCAAGTGCCTGAGAAACATCATTCCATTCATCTCTCTCTCTCTCTCTCTCTCTTTCTCTCTTTCCCTGTAACAAACTGTAAATAATATATATGTATATACATATATACATATATTTTTGGCCAATTCAGCCTTTACCAGCCACCCCAGTCACTCTTCGCCTAGTTAACCGAAAAGGGTTGGAGAAGAAAATCGAAAAAAAATAAAAAAAAATTGTTAACTTTTTTTGTTATTTAATTTATGGCTTGTGTTTGCCCCGAAGCGTTTATTGATTCTAGTTGCCAATTATTGTGCAAATAAATTCCAAATTGCGTACTTGGCGACAAAGGCAAAGGCTGGGAAATTTATAAACTATTCAAGTACTTCCGAGGACACTCTTCTTCTTTTTCTTTTTTTTTTTGAGATCTTTTATAATTTTTTAGCAAAACAATTAGGCCAATTAAGATCTGATATTACGTGAACAGAACTTAGTTCTCAGCCAAGTTTCTACCTAACCGCACTTTTGCTAAAGCCAAATGAACTGAACTATTTTCCAGGCCAAAAAAAGAGCTTGTAATCTTCAGCAGAAGCACAGTTTTTTTTTTTTTTGCTCTTTCTCAGCTGGCTAGGTCTTCGGGTTCTTGCTTCCCTATTGTGATTTTAGTTCTTTTATAATATTTTTTTTCCTTATTGAGTTGTTGGTGTTGTTGTTGGCTGTAAAGCCAACGGCGAACGAAATCCATATATATTTTGTACTTTATGGGCAATTTTTAGCAACAAATACTGTCAGCCAAGCTTGTGCAAGTAGTGGTGGGGGCGGGGGAGGGATCGTGGGGATCGGGGTGAAAAGCTAAACCCAACAAAGCCAACTATTGTATAAAATATCACACAAGACCTTGTGTACGCCAAACAAAGCAATTCGTTTTTCTTTTCAAGTTAAAAAAAAAAAATATTAAACTCAATCGAGCTTTGGATACCCTTAACATATACCTAAATACGATTGAATAATTTCAAACGATTTAAAAGTCTGAAAATATTAATTCGTTCTGACCTGGGTAGATATACCAATAAGCCTGAGTATTCAGGAACATTGACAATTCCATAGAAGTCTCTCGTTTCCAGAATATAATTATTCTCCCGCAGAAATATTTCCTATCTCAATAAAATAGAAGCATATAATGCTATGTTCATTTCGATCTAAAATCCAATATTGAAAATATTCAAAAATTATACTCTGAATCCATCAATATGTCGTAATATCTCAGATCCATTCCAAACATAAATCGGATAAAAATAAATCAAAACTCCATAAATATCATTGCCCTAATTCTCGCCTTCTCTGATTTGGGACTCTCCGACATATTTTACACTATGTCACATACATTCGCATATAACTAATATGCCCCTTGTACCTTCAGGTATGAAGGGTATGAAAAAGCGAAGCACTTTTTATTGAAAATTTGCGCTAATGAAATGGGGACAAAAGGTTGGACGGCTTTGACTTGACCGGTTTAATTACTAACGGTTGTCCAAACAAAATCATCAAGTATCGCCATAATTTTAAGTTAAGCCGGGCAACTAAAAAGCAACGCATTGTCTGGTTAGGGGGAAAAGAGGTGCGAAAGATGTTTAACTTGAAAGGCATCCTGGCGGCATAAATGAAAATTAGAAACAGAAGCAGCCGTAACTTTCGACTGCTTGTCATTTGTTTGCTCACTTTATGGAGGCCTCAACGAGCTGAGAGAGATCTGCCTAACCAGGCCCAGCCTGGCCCAACCTGGCCTGTCTAACTGTCTGAATGCCAAGCCAACTTGGCTGACTTGGCTGACTGGGCTGACTGGGCTGCCTAGCTGCCAACCAATCCAACTTCATCTTCATCTTCTTCAACAACAGCAACAACAATAACAATAACTTGTTGTGGCATTGAACAAAATTGCCAGGCATCCTAACAGCCTCTCTTTCAGGCCGCCAACTTGGCCAGCCTTCTGCCAGCTACTGCCCCCAATTCCTTCCTGTTTTACTCACTCTCTCTAAGCAGATATGTGTGTTTGTGTGTGTGTGTGTGTGTGACTGACAGACAGACATCGGATTAGCATTAAACATCAGGCAGCCATCAATTGCCAGAACAGAGCCAGAAAACTCAGCAGGCCAACAAAACAAAAAATAAGAGAATGGCCAAATAGATGTGGCATTGTTGGCCAAGACGACTTTTGCCTTGTTGTTATGCAATTTTAGCTACTTAAAGCCCATCAGTCAATCAGACATTTCTGTCATCACTTTTTTTCCCCTCCCTGTCTTTGTTGACAGGCCAGGCAAAAATAGCCCGGCCAAATTCCGAGAAGAAAATCATTTTAAGGGCGTCTGGCCAAAATGGTGTGCGAACGTTACGGCCCAGTTTATGGGCAACACCCACATAAGCATTCAATAGACCCAACCAGTTTTTTTTTCTTGGCCCAATCAAAGCTGGCCTTACCATTAGCAACACATTAGCCAGCCCCCCACACAATCCTTTTGGCCAAAAGGGGCCATCAATCTATACCAAATCAAAGCCGATAAAACACAAGCCACTCTCAGGCCGTGTAGAACTTTGGCCCAGACAATTGGGGACTGGCCAGGCAGCTTTAGCCAAATTTAGCAATTTAGCCATAAATGAAAGAAAACCAAATTGCTGCCAACGGCCAAGGCTGATGCTTGACTTCCAGCCAAAGAATTGGCTGGGGCCTTTAAAACAGCGGCAACTTTAAGAGCCTCATTAAAACCGCCCCAAAATTGCCTGAATAGACTTTTCCACTTCTTATTGTTGTAACTATCTTGTTAGCTATACAACAACAACAACAACAAAATAACAAGAATTGTTGTTGTTTTGTGTTTTTTTTTTTTCTTAACTTTTTGGAGTCGTCATTATTGAAATGCGCTCGTAAAATATGAGAAATAATTGCAATTATTGAATTTCCTTTTAACAAGTCACCGAAATCCAATAACAATAACAACAACAACAACAACACACAACATCACTTTGGTATGCCCAACTAAGCCATCTATGGTGCTGAGTTGACTGCCAGGCAGCTCTTTCAGCGCCCACGCGGCATTTTCCATAGGAAACAAAACAAAAACAAAAAAAAAGGAATAGGAATAAAATCCTAGACAGTCTCTTTCCAAAGCCATAGAGATGGTTACGTGAGTTCAATTCCCCAAGGTAATCTATCATTTCAAAATTTCAAGCCAAATAGTTTCATCTTCTCATGTTTTTTTTTTTCTGTTTTCCAACTGAACATTTTGGTATTATTAGTCAGAGATAGTCTCTACCTAATTGGCAAAACTTTAAAGGAATTTTGGATACTCTTGGTCTTTTTCATAGGTCTCAGAAATTTGTGTTCTTTGTTTTTTTTTTCCTGGAACAACTTCTCTTCAGATTTAACAATTAAACTTTTTATTATGAAAATTTGATATAAAATTAACCAAATTTTACGGAAACTTCTTCAAGTCACGTACTCATCTCTAGAGAGATAGAAACCAAAAAGACAGAGGTACCCCCTTTTGCTCATGACCAAAAGTTGGCTTGTTGCCTAGCCAACTGACATTGGCATTTGTCGTGGTAATAGCGGCACTACCATTGCCTTGGCCTGCCTCGAAACCACATGAACATATTTGCATTTTTCATTTTTCCTCATATATAGAAAAATCAACGCTCGCCGGTCTTCGACAAGTCCAACTTGAATTCGGTCTTGTATTTCTCGAGTCTAGCTTTTTGGTTTTTTTTTTTAGTTTGTTTGTTGGTTTGTTTGTTTGTTTGTTTGTTGGTTGGTTTGTTTGTTTGTTGGACTCATTTGAATGCAGTTGCTATTTATGTTTTATGCTAAAGGGTACCAATCCATGAGATAACACGCAATGCAATGCCGGACCAAACTAGCCTCTGGTCCGAACATCATGATGGTGATGATGATAATGATGCTCATCATGATGATGAGGTTTGCCTTTGTCCGTTGGGCAGCGACCAAGTTTAACTCCTACTCAAAAGTAAAGCGCAGCTGACCTTCTCTCTCTCTCTCTCTCTGTCTGTTTTTGTCTGACTTGGTTGAGGCGACTCCTTCCATCATCTACCAAGTTGCTGGCTGCCTTTTATGGTACACTAACTGTGCTGATACGTATGTAAATACATTCAGCCAACCGACTAGCCGACTATATACCATCTATTCAACCATACCCTCAGTCATCTACCCATCCATCTATCCAACTAACCATCCATCCAGGTAGACACACACATTTACAGAGAATTGTGGGGGGGGTGGGGGTAGATATTTTTTTGTTGTTGTACTCATTATGCCGATCCATGAAGCGAATTGTTTTGGTGGTGCAGAGGAGCATTGGTCAGGTGAGCATTGAAAGTGTCGGTGGATGGTTGCTTATTGAGTGATCTGAGTTTTGTTCATAAATCACCAACGGGCCATCAGGAGTGTTCTGCGGATGCAATTCACTTTGAATCAAAACAAGATCTCAAGAGCTCTGGGCTGTTTGCTGGTGTGGCTGAGTCAAGGTTTTTTTTTTGTTGTTGAGTTTTGATTTTGGCCAAAAATGGTCTCCTAATTGTGGGTAATCTTTCATTGCGGTGTGATCTGTCTCAGTTTTCCGTTAGGTTTTTCCAAAACCGCCCCACCATAAATAGGCTAAAGCAATTTCAAAATTGTATCAAATTTCCAAGATTATTTCAAGCTGGAAAACTAACTGCCTGAACCATAAAACAATGCCTCCCCCCCCCCCACGCCCCCTCATTGGTAAGAGTAGAAAACATTTCACCGAAGCTCGGTCGGTGCAGCTGCAAAGAGACGACAAAAGCAGAACAAGCACATGACACGAATTTTACCATCCAACGACACACTAGTGACGCCCCTACCCCACCCCAACCCCGTCCCGTCACCAAGCCCAGAAAGACAAACACACAAGCCACAACCATCAGCACCATCTTTGTGCTACTGTCAGAGTGAGTTGGCTCACCATTCCAATCCGCTCCATTTCGCACATTGCACGCCACGCCATGCTGGGCATCCATTGGCCCGGGCCGTGATCATTGTCGCGCTTAGCTTTCTTCTAGTTTGGCTTCTGTTTCTGCTCTTCCTCTTGCTTTTGCTCTTTGCTCGCATTCAAAAAGGAAATCGAGCAGAGAAGTCAGGCCATCTTGGCTCTGATTGCAGCTCCTCTGGCCCAGCCAATTCTCCGCTTCGTCTTCATTTTTATCACCAACTCATTTGTAGGCCGTCTGAAAGCAAAATAAAATAGAAATTAGAAAAAGCCAAAGCCGAGATTGAAACCCCCCCTCCCTCCCTCCCCGCTATCGATCAATTAGTGAGTTAATTCAAACTAAACTCTTTTTCGAATTGAATTCATTTCAGCCAACCAAAGCTGAGGGGTCAGAGAGGCTTGATTAAATTTTTTTTGGGAAATTTCTTGAAAGACTTTGATATATATTTGAATATATTTTCCCCAAAACTCTTGGAAACTTTTAAATTGAATTTCTTCTTTTTGCTGGACAAAAAAAAAATCTTCTTTTTTTCGTTTGACAAATGAAAAGCTTTCGACTCATTTATGGCTTCGTAGCACCTCAATCAAAGTCTAGATACTTTTGTGACCAAAAGAGACTTTTCGGCTTTGAGATTTGGCTCGTTTGATGGTGCCTCTCCTCGTTAACTGGATGACAAGTAAAGCACAACCAAGTCGGTCCGGTCAAGATGCCAAAGCTGTTTTCTCCTGACTTGTTACTTCATTAGACAAAATGAAATTTTTTTTTGTTTTTTTGTTTTTGCCTCTTTTTGTACTAATAAGGTTGGCAGGCTTAGGCAAATGTCACTGAATCAACAAGTCAGTCAGCCATTCAGTCAGTCAGTTTGGGAAATTGCTAAGCCGAATTGGAATCACAGTCGGATTCGAGTCAATCAACACAGCGAAAACAGTTAAATAAAAACAAAAAACAAAAAAACACCAAAAACAAAAAAAAAAAGAGTCGGAAAAATTTATCCAAATGCCGTTGCTTGTCCAGAGATTCAGGTACAAGTCCAGTTGCTGGCATGACCATGATGCTGGTTGACTCCACTCCTGTACCAGGTTTGTGCCAGTCAGTAAACGAAACCGGTCAAAATTAACCTACTTAGCCAACATCTAGACGCCGCTCTTGGCTCTTGGCTGACTCGACTGACTCGGCTGACTCTTGTTTCTGGCCCGAAAGCTGACATTTGCTGGCTATTGCCTGCCGGCTGTTACCTTTCTTTTGGGCACATTTCGTCTTGCTTTGGATTCCGTTTGTCGCACTCTTTGACTTGTCTTCTTGGCCAACCCCCGCGACCCTATAGCTGGGCCTCTCATCACCCATCTAGTCCATTTCAAATGAATTTCGCTTCAACCTAAAATGAAATGAAATGAAATGCAACCACAACAAATACAATAATCTCAGTACGTGCCAGAGCCAATCTGATGAACACCCCAAAAAAGAGACAAAAAGAAGAAAAACTCACAAATAAAATAAATAAATAACAAGCCACACCAGATCTCTATTAGATGAGGTTCATTATGATTTTAAGCCAGCCTCAAATTAAAGGGAATTCATGAAATTCTGATCAGAGATGCTTCAACCAAAATCATAAGCGAAACATTTCAGTTGGTTCAAAAATTCTTTAGGTTCTTCTAAATTTTTAAAGACTTTTAGCCAAATCAAATCAAAAAAGAATTTCAATTTTAATCAGAAAAAAAAATCCTAGAATAGTCTGAATAACTCTAGTTGGATTTCTCCAACTTTCGAGATATTTTTAACAATATTTCAGATCCAGAAACTGAAGAGATTCCCCCAGCTTTCTAGATCAGTAGTTTAATAGACTCTTCCGACTTTCGAGACCTTATTAAGAATAGTTCAGATCCAGAAACTTAAGAGATTCCTCCAGCTTTCTAGACCTTATTTAGAATAGTTTAGATCCAAAAACTTAACAGATTCCACTTACTTTGGGAAAAGTTTTAAAGATCTAATAAATAAGATAGTTTTGATCTTTTCAATAGAACATAAATTTCTCCGATGGATTTCGAAGGATTTTTAATCAAAATAATCCCATAAGAAATTCCAAAAACCGAAATTTTTTCAAACCCATTAAAAGCCAAAATGTTCAGCTTGATGGAAGTGAAACTCTGAAGATACTCAAATTTCAGTTTCTTCAACATTTAAGTGTCTCTTTCAATATTTTCATATTTTCTTTGAAAAAAGTTGTTCCTGTTTTTTTTTTTTTTTTTGTTTTGTTTCCATCTCCTTGTTTGGGAGTCAAATGTCGCTGGCAGAGATAAATGGCTGAAATGAAAAAGAAATTTTTTTCTTGGCACGCCAAATTTACAACCGCCTCATCTTATTTCTATTTCACTCTCTTTGTGGGGGCATTTCTCACTGTTGTTGTTGTTATTTTTAATATGTTTTTGTTATTTTTGTTTTTGTCCAGTTTTGTTGATGCTTTTTTGAGGTTAACCGCAAAGTTGGCACGGTGAAAATTGAAAATTGCCGCATTTGCCCACAAATAAACGCGAATGGCCAGGCCATAAGGAAATGCGGAAAAGCCTAGAATGAAAACCAAAACCGCAATCAAGCCGAACCAACCAACCGTTGATGATGATTATCATGATTATAATAGGGTTTATGGCCGAGACTCAAGTCTCGAGGAAAATCCTAGCCTCGCTCTGTCGAACTCATCAAAAAGCTGCGGTTGGCCAAGAAGATGCAACTGCCCATTGGCCAAGGTTAATTGATTATCATAATGGGGGGTCGCTGCCTTTGCTCTTTGATAAAGGGAGAGCGTGGGGAGGCTGTGGTGAAATGACTTGGCCTTGCTGTCTGCGCCCAGGCGCAAATGAACATCAACGTGACGATGACAGGCCAACGGCCAATGGCCAACCGCAATGACAGGCGTCACGAGATCAAAGCATAAAAACCAAATTAGAAGAATTCAAGTTTCCAGCTAAAAAAAAAAAAATGTTAAACATAACTTGGCTTATTTATTTGAGGCGCCCCCAAGACGCCATATCCCGATATATAGAAATTTCTTATACTCTCTAAACTGAAACAAAATCTGGCAAATCTTTCAGACTTTTCAGACAATATGGTTAGGTTTATAAAGACTCTAAATCAGAAATTTATATAGTCTTTAGAGTAAAGCAAAATCTGGAAAATCTTTCAGACTTTTCAGATAATATGGTTAGGTTTATATAGAAATATATACATATTTCTATGGAATCAGATTACTATATCTTCATTGTTAAGCCTTATGCACAAGCTTTTGAATATTTCTATGGGATCAGACTACGATATCATTATCTAGATATTTTCTCACCTACCTAATTATAAACAGTATTTCATTCTTAGGAAAGAATTCAGTCTGAATAGAGTATGGAATCTTCTTGATTAGTTTTTAAGCTGTTCTCCTTTTTAATTTTGCCAACCTCAAATCAGTTTATCCCATTGCTCAAGTCTGGCAAATGTTGGCTACTAACAAGATGTTGTTGCTGTTCTTGTTGTTGTTGTTGTTGTTGTCTTTGGACTGCCCCATTTGGCTTAGTAGTAGCACCTTAAGTATTCTTTGATCTAGCGGACAGACTTGACTTGACTCTGTCTCAATGTAGCAAAGCATGTTTCATTGCTGTTTGTTCTGTTTGTTGTTGTTATTGTTGTTGTTGTTGTCTCTGCCGTGACTGAGCTCTTCTCTTCTTACATTTTGGAAGCGCTGTTGCTGTGACATTAAAACTGCGCCTACAACACCAAAAACGGACGATGGTGGCAGACCAACAACGAGCTGGAAGAATCAAGTGATTACTGTCTGGCATCACGAGTAATGAAACGTGACTCAAATCGCAGTTAAACACCCAACGAGCAGCGTTACACACACGCAAACCCAAAAACAAACCACAACAAGCCAACAACAATTAGAACAGCAGCCACAACAACAACAACAACAACAACTGCAGCAACTGCATGGACAACAACAAGAAGAATAGAATGAAAATGCGAAGAACATCATCAATGTCGACTATGGCAGCCATTTTGGTAATGGGGACCCCGAACGGTGACAACAACACCAACAACAACAAAAACAACAACATCCATAGACCAGTGTCTGCCAGCTACCATTTGGTGGCCTGCAGGTTGTCCAGGACATGGATAGAACATCAAGTCAAACATCAAGTGGCAGTGGGGGAGGGTGTAAGAAGATAAAGAAGAACGAAGGCCTAAATAAGTTTACAATTCCCCCAAGCATTCTCCAATATCCTGACAGTCAACTCGCAGCCTAAGCCCCACTGACTAGGCCCAGGCGGGGCGCTTGGTTTTAGCTGGAAATATAATGGGTATAATTGGGGATCGACAGGCAATTGTGGGCATTCCCAGACTCAGAGCAGTAACCGGTAAAATATACTAGGCCTTACCCGAATACTTCCTGAATACTGAATAAGAATTTTTGGATCAAGGTTCTCTCTGCTCAAGTAGCTTAGTTTTATCGGGTTATTCTCTGGCAGTAGCCTGGGTATCGACTGGCAATTGAGGGTGTTCCCAGACTCAGAGCAGTAACCGGCCTTACCCGGATATTTCCTGAAAGCTTCCTGGGAATTTCTGGAACAGGGATCTTTCTGATCGATTCCAAGTGCTCCTTTTTTGGGATTCTTCCTTTTTTGTCAAGTTCATTCGGCCACCCTTTGAGGCCAAAGTGTCTTTGGCGAAAGCGAATACAGCTGGAAGTAACAGCAATATCTCTGGCGATTTGCATATACCGCCCAGCCCAGCCCAGCTGAAAAAAAATATATCTGCATTACAACAACATAACAAAAAAAAATTGAACGTGGTCAGTTAAATGCAAGTAGACTGAACTAAAAAACAGTCTTGGTCAATTGAATCCTGTAAGCCAGCCATCTGGTCGGTGTCAAGAGGGTTGCTCAATAACTTCTCAAAGTAGTCAAAGATTAAGCTCTCGAATTTCTTGAGCCAACCTTGCTGCCTACGGAATGCCACACATATGAGGGGAGTGCTGGTGTGAGTGTCTGCTTGGCCGTTAGTTTGGCAAATGCAAATGTTTTTGTCCACGCCCAAAAAAGTATCTGCGGGATTGGGAACAAACATTGCCAAGTCGAGCGGGCAACTGGCCCTGGTTTTTTTTTTTCTATTTTTTGTTTTCCTGGACAAACGTTTTGCTCTGTTTACTCATACAAAGATGACACTGCCACACCAGGCAAAAAAAAAAAAAAAAACAAAAAAACTAAAGGAAGCAACGCCAACCCGGCGGCTGTGTGGATCGTTTGTTCTTGTTTATTTTTTTTTTTTGTTTTTTGTTTTTATTTACAACATTTTCCTAACCCTTTTTTGTCCAGTGCTGTTTGATATAATCACACACACACACATACACATACACATAGATAGACACTTTGAGTTAGGCAGAATGGCGGTTCGTTTGGGCCTCGCTTGGCTGGGTGTTTGAAATATTTCACTTCTGAGATTCACCCGCCTGCCGCCCACAGAAATAATGTTGCAATGACGGTAGTCACCAAACGATACAACAATGCCCACACCAATACAACAACAACAACAACAACAAGAGGAAGAACATCTTGGCCAGATCTGGACTGTCCGTTGTTCTCTGTTCCATGCAGATTTTCTAGCGCTTCTTTGGATTCTCTCCTTTTTTTCACTTAAAAATAATTCGTGGTATTAAAACAAAAAAAAAAGGAAGACAACAAAACGCAAAGGCCTCAAAATGGAAAATTGCCATGCATAAAATCTTTTTCTATTTTTTTTTTTTTTTTTTTTTGTGCTTTGTGGTTTATTGTAAAAAGCTGGCAAAGTGGCAGATACAAGGCCCAATGGCCAAGATCCTAGAAAGGCCCGGGGGTGGCCAAACAGAATTTATGCAGATCTAACAAAAAAAAAAAAAAAGGATTTCTGTTTAGAAATTTGTTAGTGAAAAATGTGTTTTTTTTTGCCGTTAGTTGAGTTAGCCAGATTGATCTTTGATAAGAGATACTTCAATTTGAAAGAGTATATCAGAGAGGCCCTTGAGACTGGAAAGGTTTGTTTTTTTTTTTTTTTTTTTTTGAAATTTTTAATATCTTTATATCTATCTATATATCTATATCTATCTATCTATATCTTTAATATCTATCTATTTTAATCAGTTAGCTGGAAACCTTTAACAAGCCCAGGCCAGGCCGGGGAAAATGTTTGACCTGAACCATGTCGGCCACTTTTTTTTTTGCACATGAGTATACATTTTTTTTTTTTTAGTTTGTGCCAAATTCAATTAACTTTCACTGAGAGCATCTCGAACCCGCTTGTCTGTTGGCTTGTTTCCACCCGCTCGTTGGTTGGCTTGCTTGTTTATTTATTTATTTCTTTTTTGTCATGTTCTTGGCCACTACTCTTTTTCAGTTTGGGCTTGAAGTGTATTCTTATCGGTTAGTGTTAGTTTGTCTGCGGCACGTTCACAGTGCGGGAGCTTATCGCTTGGAGTGTGTCGTGTGTCATTAAATAACGGTAATTTCGGTGTGTAAATGCGGGTCTGTTTCTCTATTTTTATGGCCATCAATTTAACAACCAATTTCAAGTTTTTTGCCCTTGTTAAAGAAAACCAAATAAAAAGACTTAAGCGACAAACTTCATAGTCGCCCTCTCCCTCTCCCTCTCTGTCTTTTGCTTGTCAAGCTTTTATTTTTATTTTTTTTTTATTGATTAAATTATTTATTCTTTTCTATTTCTTTTACTTTCAGATTCTCTGACGAAGGTAGCCGTGAAAGGAAATCGCCAAAGTCTTCACTTTTTTTTGGCAAGAGGTAAATTTTGTTTTGAATATTTTTTCGATGAAAAAGTTTTACTTTCAATGAATGTAAAAATTGATTGAGTCTGTTTGGTTTGAACTCACCTGGTTCTGATTTTGATTGATTAATTACCCTGCTGATAGATGAGCAGCCAAAAGAGGCGGAACTGACAGTTTTTTATGTTCTTTTTTTGGTCGGCATGCCGCACATTTTGGCCATAAAATTGACAGAGATCGTTTGTCTTCGGGAAGAAAAAAAAACGTATGGGAAAAAAAATACACAATAAAAACGAAAACTTTTTGGCTTGTTTTGCACAAACTGAAAAGGGCCCACGGTGGGAGTGGGGCGGCTATTAACAGCGACACGACTTTTGCTACTTTTACTGCTCCTACCTCTCCTTGGATTCCTGTTGCCGCCTCTTGTACTGGCCCGGCCAACTTGTCTGATCTGTCCAAGTTTTTTTTTTTTTTTTTTTTTTTTTTTTCTACGTTTGCCTCGCTTTCACCGAAATCATTTTATTTATTGAATTCTCTGCATGTCGGGCACGTTTGCACGAACAGCAACGCCAGCACCGCCAACACCGTCGTCACCATTGCCTTTTGCCTTTCGGACAACCACACAGACAAAGTTGGACAAGCTGGACTGACATTTGGAACATGTACGCGAATATGTAGGAAAAGTTGCAACTACTGTAAAAAACAAAAAAACTTAAGAACAACAACAACAACAACAACTGCAACAAACAAGTAGTAAACTCAGCCAAGTGCTAAATAAATTGAGATCGGGTGGAGAGGATAGCGAAATGGCGGTTGTGGCAACTTTGTGTTTTTGGTGGCATATGACAATTGCAGCGGTTAGGACAAGCGATTTTGGTCGCGCGTATGCTGCACATGTTGGCATGCCAACAGCAACAACAACAACAACAACAACACGAACTAAGTTGCAAGGGGCAGGCAAGCAAGCAGGCAGGCAGGCCTGGTCGTTGCTTGCCGCTGTCTTTGGCCATGAGTGGCATGTGAATGAGCCAAACTCATCGAATAGTGGCAGTGGCATTCAAAAAAAAAAAAAAAAACACCAACAACAACATTTCGGAAAGAGTGAGCGAGATGGAAGGTCTTAGGCAGAGAGCCAAGGTAAAATTGGTACACAGGTCTGTGGGGCAGATTGTCTTAGGTCGTGAAAAACAACGATGCGCATAATAAATTTTTTGTTTTCTGCTTCTTCTTTGTAATATGTAAAAAACCCAACAAAAACAACAACAATCACATATTAAAAACAGAAAGAGCCCTCTTGGCCAGGAAAGAAATGAAAAGTTCTCAAGCGACAAAAACAGAAGAAAAAAAAATCAACTCCAATGGGAAACACTTTGACAGCTCACGTCGCTTTATGCACTAAATTCAACGTAGCCCCCCCCCCCCCCCTGGCCCTCTCTCTTTTGACAGTGTTGGCATAATGAGCTTTTTGGGTTGATTGCTGCTCTACATTGACAACAACAACAACAACAAATTTTGTCAATTTATTTTTATTTTAGTGAGAGTTGATTAAATTCTAAAAACCCAAAGAGAAAACTAAATTCACCTCTCGCCCCCTTTAGAGTGAGAGAGAGAGAGAGAGAGATAGAAAGAGTCAGGAAGACTCCACTTAAAATCAAAGTTGCTTGTCAATTCAAAAGTAAAAGACATTCGACCAACTGAAACAACAACGACAACGACAACTGGGGGGAAACAGCTTCGCATTTTCTTCACACCAAGCCAGAGCCAAATTAATATCCGGCTGACCTAAAAATAAAAATAGCAACAACAACAACAACAACACTTTGACTGAATTAAATTTACCAAAGAGATTTGCATTCGCTGGCCAAGTCAGTCGCTCGCATTGCATCAGAATCTCTGACATGGCCAAGTCGGCAATCTGGCCTATGTCTATGTGTGTGTGTGTGTGTGTGTGTGTTGGCCTACTTTACTGTGGCCGCTTTTGGTGTTTGGCCATTGTCGCCGTTTTCTAGCCATTTCATTGCTCATCAATTGACTTGGCCATTTGGCAAAAGACCCAAATTGGTAGGTGGCCAAAAAAAAAAAAAAAAAGAAATCACAGGCAATAAAAGAATACCAGTTTCAAAGACTTAATTGAATCACAGGTGTGAAATTTCTTAGCTCACCAAAAATGTTATGCCAAATCTATAGAATCTCATTCGGTCTCGTGTCAAATCGGCTCAAGTCAACATCTTCATCAAGTCAGCCACATCGTCATCGTCATCATTATACTGATCAGCCAGATGAGCCAAGACTCTCTGCATCTACACTAATGACAGAGCGGTCCAGGACTGGCCGACTGGCCGACAGTCAACCTGGCAGTCATCATCATTCTGATCTTGGTCTGGTCTGGTCTGGCCTGGCCTGGGCCATCACAGCGGCTACGCACGTAGATTGATGATGATAAGCGTACTTCACTGCTGCGGTTTATGGCATATGATGACCTTTGAGCCTCTGAGCCACACAGAGACGAACTACAAGAGCAACACAAAACAGGAACAGTAAATTTCGCGTGTGCTTAGGCTGAAGCCTCACCAGGCCCGGCCTGGCCAGGCTGGGCCAATCCAAATTCAAATCTAAATCTCTGTATTCTTTTTTTTTTATAATCGTTCGGGCTTAGTCCATCCCCCCTAGCCTAGGCAGACTCAACTTGCTTTATGCTGGCTCGATGGTGGTGGTTAGTTGGCTTGATCGGTGGTTACGGTGGTTACCAAACAGATGGTGGATGAAGCGTTTTCTGTTGGCTTTGCTTTTGTTGTTGTTGTTGTTGTTGCCATTATTATTATTGTTGCTGTTGTTGTTGCCAGAGTGGTTAGCGAACGCTATTTGCCATTGTTGTAGTTGCTGTTGTTGTTGTATTCTAACGCTTATCTTAGAGTTTTGCTAACCAGGTCAACTAACGGCTCCGGCCACAAGCTGTTAAACTGAACTTAAACAAATAACACTTTATTCATTGATATGCCTACTCGCTTACACACTACATCTCTCTCTCACACACACACACTGTCTCTCTCACGCATTTTTAAAACTTTCTCATTTGCATTTTGTTAATTTTTTTGGTCAACATCAACTTATTTTTTTTTTTAGCCAAGTAAGAGAAGAACGAAAACGAAGAAAAATTTCACATCTGGTTTGGCCAGTCTTTCTAGAGTAATTTATTTGATAATGCCAAATAATTGATACAAATGCCGGTAATTTCTTTAAGCCAATTTTTATGTACGGCTTTCTAAGCCGATTTGGCTTAATGGGGCGACCCAGCAAACAGTTAACCAAAAACCATAAAAAAAAATAATAAAGAAACAACAAAAGACCAGACAAGGAAGTAGACATAAATCAGAAAGAAGAAAGAAAGAAATTGATTCTAAAGTCGAGAAATCTTAAGAATTTGATGACTCGAGCTTTTGATCTCTCAGTTTTTATTGAGATTGAGAGCCAATCAAGGAAATAGTTCTTAATGTATTTCAGAAAAATTAGGCTGGTAGGTTCTTTCACTCAAGGTTCTTTGGGCTATCGATAATCGATAACAGAATATGTGAGGCCTGAGACAGAGCAAGCCAATTCAGATTGGCCATTTCATTGAGGACTCTCGATCAAGGAAATAGTTTTTAATCTATTTCAGAAAAATTAGGCTGCTAGATTCTTCCACTCAGGGTTTTTTGGCCTATCGATAATCGATAACAGAATATGACAGGCCTAAACCAGAGCAAGCCAGTTCAGATTGGCCATTTCATGGTCCACAAATCACAGCAAACAGACCAGAACCCGAACCCCCCCCCCAAAAAAAAAGAAAGAAGAAAGCCAAAATTGGTTTTTGGCCAAGAGTGTTGGGGCTGGGGCTGAGAGTGCTCACTGCGGTGGTTCGCTGGTTCATCTCTCAATTTATTCTCATTGCAAGTTACAGAAAACTTGGGCAATGTGCACGACGGGGTGCATTAATAGGTGTCTAATGAAGCGCACGATGTGCTGGCAGTGGGAATGAGATCCGATTCGGACTAAACTCGACTGGACTGGAGTGGAGTGGAGAGGAGAATGGCCACTGACAACAACAGCAATAACAATAATATACACAACCAAAAACCAAAACCAGAACCAGAACAACAACGGTGGTTGCCACAAACAGCGATGGCATCATTTGTCAAGGCTACCAGTTATGCTGGCCAGCCCAGCTCAGGCCAAGTCACTGATTCTCTTCCAAGTGCAACAAAAACAATCAGCATTTAATTGTAATAAATGATGAGGAGGCCCTTGCCAGCCGAGTTTGGGGCCGGGCAGGGAATTAAAAGCAAATTGTTCCCAGCCTTTCAGCCCTGGTCATGCGGGTGCACCAGAGAGCTTTCTCAGCACTCTGCTGGGTGTGTGGATTTCTTGTGGGCGTGCGGAATTTAGCCCATCAGATGGATCAGCCATCAGCTATTTGGTCAGCTTTTTGCCTCTTTTTTTTTTTGTTATTTCTGCGTAAGCAAAATTCACAAGAAACTTGGCAAGATAAAAAGGGAGAGCGGCAAAAGTAAAAAAAGAATTGGCAAGTTTGCAAGTTTGTTGCTTAAGTCTTTTGTTTGCCTGCTGCTATGGTGACTCCTTCATATATTCATATATTTTTTTTTTTTTTAGCTTTCACATTTCTTGTCACATTATTCATGTTTTTACAAAATGAAACATTTTGAATGACAACTTTGGCAATCATCAATCATTCTGACCAGCCGCAGCAGTGTTGGCTATTTGAACTGTTGATTGCTTTTGACTGGTAACTGCTAACCATTGTTGGCTTTTCTTTTCTAACTCTTGCTCTTGTTGTTGTTGCTGGCTGTAGATATTTAAAATCATGGCTCATTTGAGCTTAGCTCAACAGGTGATGGTGTAGACCAAATGGAATTTTCTCACCTCGATTGAGAAGGGTTTCGGTCAGAAATAAAGGTCTGGGAATTTTTCACAAATTTTTTCAAATGGAAAATAGATAAAACTAAAATGTTGCCCTATAAAAAAAAAACAGTCTCTGAAACTTCCTCTGGCTCATTCATGGCAAAACTCACGCACTCATCTCTATAGAGAAATGAGATCTTTACCAACAATGACTAAGCAAAATTTGCATTTACAAATGAAGCGGCAGATGTGGCCAACACATCCTTTTGACCAGCTTAATACAAATCAACATGCATCTGCTATTCTATATGTATGCTAGGCTCATTAGGCCCTACACACAAACACACACAATGACACACACAGACTCTCGGTTAATGTGAGAATTTTGAAAGAGATTTACTTAGCAATTCACTCGTTTGTTTTGTGTCAGCTTTGCGTGTGTTTGTGCGAGTGTTCACATTTGTGTGAATGTGTGTGTTTGTGATGAATTTTAAATGAAAAGTGTTTTGTGTGTAAATTGCCATAAAAATCACTCACAACATCATTTCCAACATGAAAGCCACACAAACAAAACATGCGCAATCATTTGGCATGCAACATGCATGCAATACCTTTTATCCCCTCCCCACCACACCGCTCCCACCCCACCAAAACCGACCCACTTGAGCTGAGGCATCAGCAGACCAGGCAAGTGGCTAGCAAAGCTGAGTTAGTTGAGCTGCTTAGTTCTTTAAGAATTCAGGCTGTGTATATGCCAGCAATTAGGGTATACGTCCCGTCTCTGTTTTGCCCTTTTGGCCCCTTCTGTGGCCAAGGAAATGAATTGAATTGAGTTGAGTTGAGTGGACGGAAAGATCAGAACAGTAGAAAAAGGCAAGGCAAGAAACGAGGACAGAATCAAAATCAAAACCGACTAACTTCCCATCAGCCGGCTTCAGTTGGATCAGGTGGCACACGTGTCCAGCCTCAACCTTCTATCTCTCTCTCTCTTGCTCTGCTCTCCTAGCCCAGGCAGGCAGGCAGTTTAATTAAATGCTGTTTTAAAATTGCAACTGCAAAATGAGCCACAATGGGCCACTTACCGGCCCGGTTCGCATTTGTTTATCAGTGGCAGTCATGGTGTTATTTCTCTTTCTTTGTATGTGTGAAGTTGCTCTTGCCATGTTCTAGCAAATTGCCTAGCTCACTTCTTTGCATATATATATTTATATGTATATGTTTATTTGTGTGTGTGTGTGTTTGTGTGTTTGTGGCGCATTCAATTATTTTCATGTCCTGATTGTCTTGTCGTGTGGCCGCGCCGTTTTGCATTTTAAAAATAGGCCCGTTGAGACCTTAGCTTTTGCAAATGATTCTTCTTTCTAAATTACAAAAAGGAAAAAAAGAACAAGCTACATTTTTTCTTTTTTTTTATTTTAATGAGCCCAGCGGACACGGTAGCGCCATGGCCATTTCCATTTCCCCAGGTTCAATTTTAGTGTCGCCAGCGCGTCAGCGCTCTAAAAGTGTCGGCTTTGTTGTAATGAGCGATTTGCTATAAATAAAACTTGTTGCACTTGTCACTCACACACAAACACACACACACACACACACACACACACACCAAATTGATAAGATACAAAAAACATAATATAGGAAAAAAGAAAAAAGGCGAACAGGTCAAAAGTTTTTTTTTTTTTTTTTTTTTTTTTGGCCGCCTGTGTGAGATTCCCTGTTCTTGTATTCTTTACACTCGCTTTAGATTAATTTTTCCAAAGGACAAGTATATATTCTGTATTTATGATAATAAACAGTGAAGATTCTTTAAAAATTGCATTATGTTTTGAAAGAATTCTTATATAGAACCAGAATGATATGGACTGAATCTTGGAATACTTCAAAAGTTTTTATATTAAATAATTAAATATAATGAAAATCTATACATATGCTCAATCAAACTATTTCCCTGGAAAATTTGGAATCTCTAGATTTTGAAATATTATTACCGAAATCTTTAAAGCACTCCAAGATAATTCCAATCCAATCTGAAACAAATACCTCAACAGTCTCAGTACCAGAATATATTTATTGGGCAGAATCAATGAATCTCTTAAAACAATTTTAAATTCCGAGGTCTTAAGATATATTTCAATAAAAAAGAGAATTTTGAGAACATGCTAGCAGAAACCATTTCAATAAATTTCTCTATACAATTTGGGAACCCAACGTCTTGAAATATGTTTTTAAAACCAAAAGCTTTTCTCTTGAATTCATACCAGATAATTTTATCAAATTCCAATGATATTTTCTAAAAATTGAGATGCTTAAGCTCTGAAATCTTTTGAATAAAAATAATTTAAGCAGGTCTTTGAAAATTCTCTGTATAAGCTCGAGGCAGTTCCGATTTCAATTCTGGGAAGCCCAAGGTCTTGAAATATGTTTTTGAATTCATACCAGAAAATAAACCTATCAAATCCGGTGAAATCTTCTAAAAATTGATAGGTCTAATTTCTAAAATCTCTTGGATAAAAATAATTTTATTAGAAAAGAATCAGGAAATTCCCTGGACTAGTTCCAAATACCTTAGTAATTCTTTAGATTTTCTATATACTCTCCGAGGTAAGTGGCTAGTTTCTATTTGTGAGTGTCCACTGTGAAGCCGTTTGGACTACTTTGGCGACTGACTTGCTGACTGACAGAATCTTCAAATGGCTGAAACTCTAGCCGTTTGCCTGGCCCAACTCACAGCCCACTTGAGTTTGTATTTTATTTTTTATTTTTTTTATTTATTTTTTTTTAGGGCACGGCACTTGCATTGGCAATTAATTGCTGTGGCTCTTCTCACATTTGATATCTATACCCAGAGTGGCCAGAGTATGTGGCTGCCTGGTCTCCCCTCTGTTTTGGTCAATGTTGTCGTCATCGTTGTAGTTATTGTTGTTGTTGTTGTTGTAGTTGCTGATGTTTTCATAATTGCCATAAATCATGCAATGCTAAAGAAGCCACAGCAACAAACTGAAACTCTGTTGGAATCTGCGTCAGTTCTATGCCAAGGCAAGTGGCCAACAACAAGTTCGAGGCGGCTGGTGCGGAGCTCTGGTAAAATGGTTGCTAGAGTGGGGCATGGGGCGTTTGGTATTGGACATTGGGCATGCGGGGGAGGGGGGTGTGTTGGGATCTGTGGAAAGCTGTTCCAACATCGCATCTCAGTTTAAGATACCCGAACCACATTCCGCGTTGCTCAAATGCGCTCTAATGACTCCTGTTCTTTGTTTCGCTGTTTATTGGTGGGGAGCGGACTCCCCTTTCACACCCCCCCCCCCCCCCGTTGCTCTCCCTCCACCGCAGATTGTTTTCTATTCACAGCTTTTGGCATTGGCTTAGCTTGGCTCTTTTCTAGCCTGTTGTTGGTTTTCTTTTGGCTTAATGGCTTTTTGTTGGCATAACTTCCGCGTAGCAGGCCGAGTCAAAGCTCATGTCGTCGTCGTCGAAGGAAAACTAAAAGAACAAGAAGAAGAAGTAGTAGAATTGGAAGAAGCAGAAACACTTCCAAGAACACAAAGAACATTCACACATTGGAACCTACCATGAGGGCAGGGATCTGTGTGATCGGGCTTGGTTCGCTCAGCTGATCGGCAAATGATTTTAATAATGCTCAACTCCAGAGACTCCAGAGAGAATGGGCCAAGTCCAACTGACAATGAGCGATTGATGTGGCGCCCCAATCAACTGGCTTAGCCCAGCTTAGTGTGTCAAGATCGGCCATTTATCTGCTCCTTACCCACTCCCTTTCCCTCCCCCCCCCTCTCTCTCTCTCTCTCTCTTGGTCTTTGCATTTCTGGGTGTGAGATTTGTGGCCACTGTACATGCAACAACAACAACAACAACAAGAGGAACCTGCAGCAAAATTCACCGATACGCATCTGGGACTGGGGCCTGGTCATATACAAATTTCCAACTAAACCAAAAGAGTTTCCAACTCAGTGGAAGTAAAAGAAGAATTTATGAAACTCTACTCGAGCAAGTTTCTTTTCTTTTCTTTTTTTGGCGCAGTGACCCCAAAGCAAGGCTCCAAGTGTGTGTGTGTGTGTGAGCACCACACCCGTTTTCATTTTGGAGACCGGCATATCGCGAGTTTGCATCAACTGAAACAAGGAAGATGCACTTTCCAAATGGCCCCAACCTCAGACTAAATTTCAGCCACGGCCTCATATGTGATCTCTTGGTATGTGTGTCTGTATGTGTGTGTGTGTGTGTTAAGTGGTGCTGAACAACCTTGAGGCAGCTTGGGGAACAAGAAGAGCCATAGCAAGCCGCCACAACCGCAGCCTCTCAGTGATTCTGATATCGTTTGCTTGGCCATGCCCTGGCCAACTTGTTATGCAATAAATTTCCGGTTCTAACCGAAAAAGCAAAAAAAAAAAAAAACAAAACCAATTTTTTTCTTCTTTTTTTTATGTTGTAAGGCCCCCCTCCGAGTCCCGGCAAACCCACCCCCGCTGCCATTTACCCAAGCCGACAACTCTCTAACCACTTTCCAGGCGAATAAAAAATAAAATCATCTCAGGCAAGTTCCGTTCAAAAGCTTCTTTTTTTTTTCGTTTTTTGTATTTGAAACAACGCGACGTGCCAGAAAATTGAAAGGAACGGGGCAGACCACAAGCAGCTGAAGTGGCTGCATTTTGGAGTCGAGCTCAGTTTGAGTTAAGTGGAGTGGCACCTGTGTTCTGGCTGGCCAAAATGCGCGTAGTCATGGCCATGCCCCGATACCAAGCTCAGCAACATTGGCAGCCTGATTTCGATTCAATCATATCAGAGTTTGTGTGGACTCATCTGGTTTTCTAGCTAGAAGAGATTGGGAGCATGTGGATGACAGAGGAGCAGCCACATGTTTTCCACTTGTTTCGCATTTGAAGTGGGTGTCAACTTAGAAATTAGTAACGGTATTTAATAATCTAGAGGCAGAGACTAAAAATAAAATGCACACACACACACACACACACATATGAGAAATTTTTTTAGCTACTAAGCAATTTGCACGAAACAAGTTCGTGTCTTAAGTCTTTTGTTTGAAAAATTCTTTTCTTAATTTTTAATAGAAAAATCAAAGAATATAATTTGTTATTCAATTCAAGATTGAATCAAAATAAGTTGAAAAAAAAGTAATTTTAATTAAAAATTAAATAGGATTTTAAAAAATTGCAGATTTAACCGGGTTAAAGACAGTTCTCCTTTTCCTTATGATATTTGCCTTACTTTCGTGTTCTTTTAAATAAACTTTTGGATTAAATTTTCTTAGACAAATCTCTTCAGTCTTTTGTCAATTCATTGTGATATGACATTTCTTTTTTTTCGTTTTTTTTGGAAATGCCTGAAGAAATTTCGACTGATTGTCAAAGCAACAAAATCATTTCAAAGCAATTTAGCAAGAAAGAGGCTGAATCTGCTGACGTGGTCAGCCATGTTCGTGTTTCTGTGTATGTGTGTTTGCTCCAAATTAAAAGTGCTGCAAATCGGATGAGGATTGCAACAAAAACAACAAGGCAAAAACTCTACTCATGACGATGATGATGATGATAATGATAAAGACGATGACTGCGGCGACATCAATGTTAATGCAATTTTCTAGTCATTATTTTGTCTCTCTAGTTCTTTCTCTCTCTCTCTCTTTCTCTCTTGAACAAAATGTGAGAGGGCCCTCTCTGCTGTTGTTGCGTTCCATTTAATCTTGGTAAAGTGTTTTCCACGGCATTTTTCTTCTAATTTGCCGCTCTCGAACAGGCACATTTTTAGCCGCCAATCGCACGTTTTGGCCCCTTAGCCTTGGCCAAGAGGGAAGCCAACCAATAACAGAAAGGGGTGTACACTATACAGACAGCCCCTACGGTCAGGGGGGGCCGGGGCTTTGGCACAACCATTAGACCAAAGTGCTCTGCTCTGTTTTTCTTTGGCCTTCTATTTTTTCTTCTGCTTCTTTTTTTTTTTTTTTAATTATAACTTTTAATATTTTCGCTTAGAAGTCGGCACACACACAACCACTTGAAAATCGAGTGTAGCATGCAGTCAAGGTAGCCAGAGCTGCCGTGCCAACATCAACATCGAGTTGAAGCATTTTCGAATGGCAGCAGCTGTATTTGCAAAATGTACTATGTGCCCCTTCACCATCAACACAACCCCCCCCCCCCCCTCTCTCTCTCTCTCTCTCTCTCTCTTTTGGGGGCCACTCTCTAGAGCATTTGAGTTCTGTGTGCCAAGTCAAAAGGAAAAACTCACACTATCCATTGTTCGATAGCAATTATTGCTTCGCACTTCTATTGCCACAGAGTTGCTATTGCTGTTGTTGTTGTTGCTGCTGTTGTTGTTGGGGCAGCTGCAGGTGCTTCAACTTTTTCCAGTTGCACGTTTTCTCGCATCTTTTAGCAGCGATGATTGAAAATTACATAATTGCAACATTTGGCGTGCGTGTGCGCTCATAAGTCCGGCCAACCGATCCAACGAGTCCGATTCGAATCTAACCGATATCAGACAGACGGTGCAAAGCTACAGTAGAAAGCTTTGACCACCAAGTGAGTGAAACAAGTGCCTGCAAATCGAGAAATCGAGGAGTGGTGTCCGTCTTTTGAGGTTCCCTCAATTCTTTCGGCTCTTTGGTCGAGCAAAAATTTGTACAATCCTCCGTTTCTCCATTGCCCGATTCACCTGTGACAACGAATTGTAAATTACTAAAAAAAAGGCCTCCATTTCCGTTTGAAGAGTGACACCGGCAACAGACCAGCTGAGCCAACCCATCAGCAAGCCAAAGCTAAACTCAAGCCAAGTCAAGTCAAGTCGCCAGCTGGAGACCAGGTCGTTTGATCAAGTTGACGCGTGAATTTGCCACACCAAAGCTGTTGCCACAGACATCCGCTTAGCAAATGCAAAACATACTTAAGACAACTTCTAAACATCTTTTTGCCATTCTCAGATGTGTATCCAGAGTTATTTCTCCTTCTGTTTCTTCTTCTTATTTATTTATTTTTTTTTTTTTTGAGAAATTTAATTTAGCCATAAAATCCAATTCTTTATGACATTCAAAGCTGGGGAAAATTCTTCTACTCTTTCTGCTTTCTCAGAATTTCACCAAAAAAAAATTATATATCTTATCAAACAAATGTTTTGGGTTTCCAAGAAAAATATGAGCAAAAAGCAAAAAAGATTTTAAATTTTTCCTTAAAATAAAAATAGTAAAAGGTAATCAATATTTAAAATAAATAAAATCTGTCGAGACTGAGTGAAATTTTTGTTTAATAAAAATTTTAAAAAATATTCAAATTAAAAAAAAAAAAAATAAAAAATTGCCTTCAAAAGTTTCAACAAAATACGAAACTTTTTCAAAGTAAAAAAAAAAATAAAAATTCTTTACAAAATAAATTGAGTAATTTTCTAAAAATATTAAAAAATAAATAAAAAAAAAGAACAAATAAAAAGTTAAAAAAAAATAAAAATTCAATTGAAAGTGAAAAAAAAATAAGAGACTCGCCTCAAAATAAATTAAGTAATTTTCTAGAAATATAAAAAAAAAATAGATAAATTATAAAAAAATTAAAAACAAATAAATGAAAACGTGAATAAAGTTGAATTCCATTGAAAAATAAAAAAAAATCAAGACACCCTAAAAATAAATTGAGTAATTTTCGAAAAATATTTTCTTAGTAAGAAAAAAAGAAAAAATCTGAGTGAAATTTTTATTTAATAATAATTTAAAAAAAATATATATAAAAAATAGTTGGCTAATTTCACCAATTATTTAGCCATTATCGAGACCAAACTGTTTATAAAACAGTTTTTTTTTTCTTTTTTTTGTCTTCAGACGAGTCATTTGATTTGACTTAATTTGACTTTTGTTCACATGGAAATCTGTATAAATTTTTTTTTTTTTATTTTTAATTAAAAAAGCTTAACTCTTTCATTGTGTGTGTGTG
This sequence comes from Scaptodrosophila latifasciaeformis, assembly GCA_037075145.1. Classification (NCBI taxonomy): domain Eukaryota; kingdom Metazoa; phylum Arthropoda; class Insecta; order Diptera; family Drosophilidae; genus Scaptodrosophila; species Scaptodrosophila latifasciaeformis. The sequence continues at coordinate 1,078,174 of JBAMCM010000428.1, forward strand.
TGTGTGATTTCCATTTCTTTTTGGCATTTAATTTGTTTTTTTTTTTTTTTTTTTTGACTTTATCAAAGTTTCATTTTTTTATTTTCTTTTGTTGAGAAAAGTTGACAATGTTTGCCTTTTGATATACATTTCATTTTAATGGGCTTAATTGCATATTATTACTTTCACTGCTTCGTTTATTTTGTTGCCGCTTAAGCTTTTCTTCTCCTCCCCCCTTTCTTTCTCTTCTTCTTCTTCTGCTTCTTTGTCTCCATTATCATCATATCGTGATTACTGTTATTGTCTAATTTCTATTTGGACGTGTTATTCGTTTGTCGCTCTTGTTTTTTTTTTTTTTTTTTTTTAGAGAGAAAGAGATTTGGTATTCTTTATTTTCCAGTTTTCTTCTTCTTCTTCTAGTTGTCTCTGTTATTATGAGTTTTTTTTGTTGTTGGTGTTGGTGTTGTTGTTCCGCTTTCTTGCATAAATTTGCTGTTGTTTTTGTTGATTTTCTCTTTGATTGCTTTAACCGTTGCAGACAACGGGGGCGCTTAACTGTCTTCTCAACGCAACGACCTTTGAAGGTTTCTTTATTGTTGTTGTTGTTGTTGTACACTTGATTCCTGCCCGCAAGACTGACAGAATCTGGCCAATTGAAAGGCCTCTTGTCTAGTTAAAAAAAAAACAAAAAAAAAACTTGTGTTTTTGATCTTCTCGGAGCTTGGGGTTCTTTGGCCATAATTAGAGACCAAGTAAAGAGGAAGTAAGCGTGCCTAATGATAACCTTTGTGCCACACAAAACCAATCCACTGCCGCTGCCCCAAAGCAAAGGGAAAACAAAATTAAAGCCACTCTTTTTTGCCTTTTGCCCATCTTTGTTTCTTTTTCCTCCATATGTAGGTTCATTGGTTGCTACGTTTTGCCCCTTCTACCTTCTACACATCGACTACTTCATCATATTTCCTACCCCTCAAGTTGGCCCTCCTACTCCTCCTGCCTTCTGCCTCCTGCCTACTGCTTCCTACCTTCCCGACTGGCATTGCCAAGTGGCGCTTTGGTGTGGCAACCGTACAATTTCCATGATTGCCGGTTACCTGTTGAGCTCACCTCAATCTAACTGACTGGCCAGTGGCCACACCGGCCCACAGATTCTTTATACTTTATATATATATATTTCTATATACTTGTAAATATATTTCTTACTCCCTCTTTGCCTTCGTGTTAGAGGGGTAGACTGCAAAAGTCTTTTTGCTTTTAGAAGAAGAAAAAAAAAAATGAAATTTTATATGAAAAGTTCCGATAGCAAGTTGTTGGCCAAGGCCTGGTAAATTGATTGAGTGCCTATGGATAACCAACCAACGCCTACATGGCCAAACTAGTTGATGATGTGTTCAAAAAGACCAAGAAGAAGAAGAAGAAGAGGAAGGAGCAGGAAGACCGGAAAACCTGTGCTCCAAGAAATACGTTTGTGCCAAGCCAAATGGTTTTTTCAACTTTGAAAGTACACTTTGAAGTCTCTTCAAAGGGCCAAAACAGGGCACAAAACTTTTCCCTGGCACTCTCTCACTCTCTGTGTATGTGTGCGTGTGTGTGTGTGTATGGGAAACTCTCCCTCTTGTCTGTGGCCGGACACGCCCCATTTGCAGCCCCACCCTAGTGAAGGTCTCACCTTATTATCTAAACTACCTGATGATGTTGTTGTTGTTGTTGTTGCTTTCATTGTGGGAGCTGCTAATGCCCCAAAGCCCACACAATGCCAACCAGCCAGAGTCTGGCAATCGTGAGTGACCTTCGCCTTGAGATAATAAGCCTGGGCCAAATCACGAGACCAGGAGAGCTCATCACCACAAGGAAGAATAAAGCGTAATGGACCAGAACTCTGTAATTACAAAAAAAAATAAATAAAAATAGTCTCTGACCACAGAAACTCCACACAACTACTGAAATTGCCTACCACACAAGGGGGGGAAAGAGATCGGAAAAACCGGGCTGAAAAAAAAAAAAAACTGATTCTTTCAATGCGCAAATTAGAAACTTAAAGCCACGATCACAATGATCTTGGCAAAGGCTATACCGATGGCCTCTACCTAAAAGAGAAACCTCGGCTATGTTGACTCAAAAGAGAGGTTATGTGACTTGGGAAAAAATGATAGAAATCGGTAGGGTTCACTTTGAGCTGGCTCTGAGAAATTGATCTTATCTAAAGGATTTGCAAATACCCCAGAAATTGCCAGAGTAAAGTCTCTAGGGTATACGAGAGTCTACCAAACCGAATGTGATGGCTTAGCCACTTAATTTTTTATTTTCCATTTGGCAATTGTATATCTTTACCATTTGTATGGCTGTTTGGTCAAGGACGTGACTATAGGACTGAGGTCGATTTCCCTTGCTCTTGCCCTTGCTTAACCCAAAAATAAACCCAGCCCCACCTTTTTGTATAAATAGAACGGCACATGAATCAGACAAGCTATAACAAAAATACAGAGACAGTGAGAGAGGGAGGAGGCGTGATCTTTTGAAGGGTCTGTGGAATCGAGAATTAAATGGTAATGGAAACATTGAAGGATACAATTCTTTAAAACTGCCACTGGCCGACTGCGATGGTGGCGGCGACAATGATGTCAAATTCACTGCATTTATCTTCTCAAGCCAGATCAGAAAAAGATCAAAACAACAACAACAACAACAACAGAGAAACAAAAATAAAACAACAAAACAGATCAAATCAGTAGTTGCTGTTGTTGTTGTTGTTGTTGGCTTGTAATTGGCTCTGTTAAATTCAAACGCATTTAATTTTACTGAGCCCAGCCCAAAGAAGACCCAGAGACGACCACAACCAACTGGAAATCCTCCACGTTTTCTTTAGCTACTTTTGCTGGTGGGATTCTTTTTCTTGTTTCTGTCTCTGCATGCAGATTGGCCACACTAAGCTAGTTGGACTGGAAATAGAGCTAGACCCAACATCAGATTGTCGGATCGACAACAACAGCAACAACAGCAACAACAACAGCAAACACGAATCGAAACATGCAAGCAACTTGTGACTTTTGATATTTTGTTTTGCTGCCGTTTCGAATGATTCGTTCAGGCTGGACCAAACCAAACCAAAAAATATCGTCGTCCCTGATGGTGGTCGCCTCGGCTGCCTATGGTGTCGTGCCCAAGATCACGCTACACATTCCGCTGTCTTTGCCACCTTATTTCATAGCAAGTAGCCACATGACCAAAGGAACAACATATTAAATACAACCCGAATCCAAATACTATTTTTTGAATAACAATTTAAATATGCTTTTGACAATTAGAAATAGGAATTATTTCAAGGGAAAATCCAAATAAGTTGATCAATTGTTTTACAAAAAAAAAAAAAAAAAAAAAAAAATAGAAAAAAATGATTAGTTAGATTGGGATTACCAGTTGGGCATGTAGACTGGCTTGTCGTTTATGTCCGCCTGTTGTTTACTGTACAATTGGATGCGGTCTACATAACTTAAAATGAAAGAAAGACAACTGCCTCTCCCAGCATTGAAGTCTCCTTGAATTCGCGGCAATTCGATGCGCTTTGCTTGGCTACTCGCCCCCAAACCCAGCCCTGGTCTGGTCTGGTCTGGTACTAACCATGACACTGCTGGTCAACTAGTGAGTTAATATCGTTAGTAATAGCCACGTTCCCCAAGTGCTGCAATCATTTTAACCCTTCTCCGTTTTTTTTTTTTTTTTATTTTTTGCGATTCTCGTTTTGTTTTGCCCAACCAAATTGAAACTACACACGGAGCCAGGTGGGAGGGGTTTTGGGGGCTCTGGTCAGACCGTGTTGGAGGATATAAATAATTACAATATGCACAGTCGGTTCGGTTTGCTTCTCTCTCTCTCTCTCACACACTTTGTTTTCCATCATTTTCTCCTCACCGATTTGTGCCAGCTTTAGTCTTTAGGTTTAGTATTTATATGGACAAGCCAAACAAAGTGAATTGAATATGTAAATATAATTGCATACCAAAAAGACCAAAGCGGTGGCACTCTTGGGACCAGGCCAGCTTGGCATGTGTCTCTATGTGCCTGTGTGTGTGTGTGTGTTGCTTTGGGGGCGTTTAAAAAGCCATAAATTTTGCCTTAAATGCTGGCAAAACCACTTCCACTTCCACTTACCTCTCTCATCTTCTCGTTAATATGGCATTTGTCTTTGCCAGCCACTTCCGCATGACAATGGCCAAAAAAAGAAAAAAAAAAACAATTTTCATTTAATTTTCCTTTTAATTATTTATACATATGATTTTCCATATGTTCTGAGAGAATATTTTGCGTGCTCTTCGAAACGGTTTTCGGCCTGGAATTGATGGCTTGGTCTGGGTTTAACCATCTCAAGCAATTTGCTGCACGCTTGAATGAAAGATGAAAATCAAGCAAAACCACAAAGAGAATGCCAAAGAATTGCCAGAGCTATCCGTTAGATACAATTGACCGTAAATTGTCAATAAAACAAGAAAGATGAAGACCGAAGAAAATAGTGGATTAACCAGTGGAATGTTGACCAACCGAAACCCCTCATCATCAGCACAACTCTTGCCTCTTCATTTTCCCCATCTTTCTTTTTTCTGTTGTCTCTCTTGTTTTTTTTTTTTTTTATATTTCTTGGGGCTGGTCGAAACCATTAGATTTGTTTGATGGAACAGCAACGGAAAAGGGCTTACGCTGGTCTTTTCATTGTGGCTCATTAAAGTCTAAAGCGAGCCACAGACATCCGCACCTGATGAAATGGTTAACGAACTTTTGCCATTTCTGTTGCATTCAAAATGAATGAAGAAAAAAATAAAAAAAAAAAACAAAAAAGGGGGGGAGCCACATAGAATCGCCCACTTTTAAGAGTTTCTCGCTGAAGGTTTCAAGAAACTGAAATAAATGGTAGACTCCTCAAAGTCTAGCCTCGGTTCGTTGCTTCTTAGGCCCGACCAGAACCGAACGAAACGTATCGAATCGAAACGGAAGGGAACTGTCAACGCCTCAACATGCAAAATTCTTTGACTAATCAATTCCTCTCCACCCTCTCGCTCTCTCTCTCTCTCTCTTTTACAGATGCTTAGCAGTTCAAGTACACAGAAAATGTTCAACACAAACTCCTTTTGGGCTGTGGCCACCTTGGCCGCCTTGATGGTGGCCAGCTCCCTGCCCGGCCAAGTGGCCGGTCGCATGGCCTTCGAGAAGCTTACAGATTTCGATTTTGCCGGCACCACCTACTACAGTGTGAAGAATCTATCCCTGTACGAGTGCCAGGGCTGGTGCCGCGAAGAGGCCGATTGCCAGGCAGCGGCCTTTAGCTTTGTGGTGAATCCGTTGTCGCCATCGCAGGAGACCCACTGCCAGTTGCAGAATGATTCATCGGCTGCCAATCCTTCGGCGGCTCCACAGCGCTCGGCCAATATGTATTACATGGTGAAGTTGCAACTGCGCAGTGAGAATGTCTGCCATCGACCTTGGTCGTTTGAGCGTGTGCCCAACAAGATTATACGGGGTCTGGACAATGCCCTCATCTATACCAGCACCAAGGAGGCCTGCCTGTCGGCCTGTTTGAATGAGAAGCGTTTCATTTGCCGATCCGTGGAATATGACTACAATAATATGAAGTGTGTCCTCAGCGATTCGGATAGACGCAGTTCGGGTCAGTTTGTGCAGCTGGTGGATGCCCAGGGTACGGATTACTTTGAGAACTTGTGCCTGAAACCGGCCCAGGCCTGTAAGAATAATCGGTCTTTTGCCAATGCTCGCATGGGTGTGTCCGAGGAGAAGGTGGCCCAGTATGTGGGTCTGCACTATTATACGGATAAGGAGCTGCAGGTTACTTCGGAGTCGGCCTGTCGTCTGGCCTGTGAAATCGAATCGGAATTCTTGTGCCGCTCTTTCCTTTATTTGGGACAGCCCCAGGGGGCGCAATACAATTGCCGTCTGTATCATTTGGATCACAAGACTCTGCCCGACGGTCCCTCGACCTATTTGAATCATGAGCGCCCTCTGATTGATCATGGTGAGCCCATTGGTCAGTACTTTGAGAATCAATGCGAGAAGTCGCCATCCTCACCGCCCGGCACTCTGGACAAGATCGATACACTGCCAGTTAGCTTGGATACCATTGAAGATCCCAATCTGACCAACATGACCAGGAATGATGTCAACTGCGATAAGACCGGAACTTGTTATGATGGTGAGTGGCATATTCTGAGATCCCTTTTGAAATCCCTGCTGACAGAGTTTCCCTTGATCTTTTGCCAGTTTCGGTGCACTGCAAGGACACTCGCATTGCTGTCCAGGTGCGTACCAACAAGCCATTCAATGGTCGTATCTATGCCTTGGGCCGTTCGGAGACTTGCAATATTGATGTGATCAACTCGGATGCCTTCCGTCTGGATCTGACCATGGCTGGCCAGGATTGTAATACCCAGAGTGTGGTGAGTTGTAAAGATGCAGGCCTAGTCTGGAAAGACTCTCATGAAACTCTTATGCTTACCAGACCGGTGTCTATTCTAACACCGTGGTTCTGCAACATCATAGCGTGGTGATGACCAAGGCGGACAAGATCTACAAGGTTAAGTGTACATACGATATGAGCTCCAAAAATATCACATTCGGCATGATGCCCATCCGAGATCCCGAGATGATACACATCAACTCCTCGCCGGAGGCACCACCACCAAGGATACGCATTCTGGATACCCGCCAACGCGAAGTGGAGACTGTACGCATTGGAGATCGCCTCAACTTCCGCATCGAAATACCCGAAGACAGTATGTAGTGATTTAGACTGGGTTTAGGCTGAGCCAAATTTTGTACCAATTTAGCTTCCGTTGCAGCTCCATATGGCATCTTTGCACGCTCCTGTGTGGCCATGGCCAAGGATGCCCGTACCAGTTTCAAGATTATCGACGACGATGGCTGTCCCACGGATCCCACAATTTTCCCCGGCTTCACAGCCGATGGCAATGCCCTGCAATCGACCTATGAGGCCTTCCGATTCACCGAAAGCTATGGCGTCATCTTCCAGTGCAACGTCAAGTATTGCCTGGGTCCCTGTGAGCCAGCTGTCTGCGAATGGAATATGGAATCATTTGAATCGCTCGGCAGAAGGCGTCGTCGTTCTATTGAAAGGTAACAAATCCAAAGCTCCAGCCAATTGAAAATATATTAAATGTTTATTTTTTTTTTTTTTTTTTTTTTGACACAGCAATGAGACTAAGAGCGAAGATGATATGAATATCTCTCAGGAGATTCTGGTTCTGGACTTTGGTGATGAGAAACGTGAATTCTTCAAGGCAGATCCTAGCACAGATTTTGCCAAAGGTAAGCAAAATCAAAAGCGAAAAAGAGATAGACATATAGTTTTTCTAATACTTTGGTCTCTCTCTATCTCTCTCTCTGGGAAATGCAGACAAGACTGTCACCATTATTGAGCCTTGCCCGACTAAGACGTCCGTGTTGGCGTTGGCCGTGACTTGTGCTTTGATGATCCTGCTATATATCTCCACCTTGTTCTGCTACTATATGAAGAAATGGATGCAGCCGCACAAAATCGTAGCATAAGCCTAGGCGAACTAAAAATGCAATAAAATAAATCAAAACAACAAAAACAAAAAAGAACGAATAAGAAAATCTAAAAAAGAAAACAAAAACAATACGCAAAACAAAAGAAAACGCGAATAAACAAACACCCACACACCCACACACACACAAACAAACACATTTAAATATTGGTCTCGCTCTTAGCTAACAATCTATCCAACTCACTCTGACACAGCCTTCTCTCTACTACTTCTCTCTCCCTCTCGCATATTCGAATAGGCTGAGTGAAGCAGACCGAAGAGAGTATCAAGCTTCAGGCTAGGCGAGAGCTCAACAAAAATATCAAGAATGCATTATTTCAATTAGGATTCTGAAAGAATTCTAACAAGAATCTGCACACACACACAAACACTCGTATATTTTTTGTTTTTTTTTTTTTTAATATTACTAAATATACAAATTATTTATTTATATTTATTTAGACTTAGAATGTGAGATAAAACTGCTGAAATCATAGTGAAAAAGAAAGATCAAATGAAATTCGTAAACTTAGCCTATATATATATATATATAAATATATATACACAATTATTATTTTTTTTTTTTTAGTAAGCAAAAAAAAATTTTCACATTTATATTTAAATTTAACAAAAAAAAAAATGAAAAAAAAAATAATGTTTAAAAACAAAAACAAAAACGTAGAGAAGAGCTGAGCGCACGTACTTTCTATAAAGTTGCAAAAGAGTGGGGAAAAGACAAAGAACAGGAACTCTAAAGGAATTGCTCAAGATATTCTATATATTTTTTGACATGGAAGATATCACTCTCTCTCTCTCTCTCTCTTTTATAACTTGTATAGAGACTGCGGCGTCAGATGCACACACACACACACACTCACACCTACTTGATTCAAGAAGCACACAATTCTTACTTTTTAATCTTACCAATTCACTTCATCACTCATTCTTTAAGATGAAAAACTATCACACACACACACACACACACACAAAACACACACACTTTTAATTTATTTTATTCCTTAAACAAAAAAACAAAAAACAACGCAATAAGCAGCAAAATTTGCTAAATTTAATAAAGAAAAAGAAAAGAAAAATTTAAGAGACAAAAAAACGTAATTTCATCGAAATCCATGAAATTGTGCTTAATTGTATTGCATTTATTTAAATTTAAAAATTTATTTATGATAATAAAGAAAGATAATAAAAAAATAATAATAATTATACAAAAAAAATGAAGACATTATATTTTTTTTTTAAGTCAAAAATGGCTTGCGAACTTGAGAAGCCAAAATGCTAAAAATGCTCTGAACGGAATCGAAAGGCTTCGGTTGAGCCTCCTGGATGGACGAGACCTGCCGAGTTCATTTCCTAGCCGATTTGTACGTTGCCTCAGTCTGGTCGTCCTAATTGGTGATAATCCCTGTAATCTTGATTTGCGCAACTTGGATTTTATGGATTTGGCTGTAGCAAGCTAGGCCCTAGGTTGGGCGCTCGTAACTTTAGATTAGAGCAATTACTCGCTTGTAAATTGTCACCTTTTTGGACAGTCACAATTTAGGCATACAATGAAATGTGTAATATTAGAAGAGCCCGGAGAGAGCCGGCTGGCATGTTCGGCATGCTCCTGGTCTACTGATTAGGAATTGGGAATATTCTAGGAATTTATTCGTCTGGGTCGCTTAGTCAGAATCTGCAAGGTAAGGGAAACAAGATACGTGTTAGTTTTTAGGGAATATTGTGGGTGAGGGGTAAGTAAATAGGTCATCTAGAAGAAGAGGGAACCAAAAACGCAAGGGGTAATAGAGGAGCTTCATTAAGTCCAAAGGTAGATTCAGGATAGCCTCAAGAGACCAGAACAGCAATCACTAATTCCATGCTAGATAATGAGAATAAGAAGCTAACATAATTCCCTTTTTTTTCATTTATTTTTTTATTCGCTTTTAAAATTTTGTTCATCAGATTTGATAATTTTGCCAATTTTCATCGAAGAAATACCAGGCGAACAGAAATTAATAAGAGGTTTGACATGCAAAATTGCACTGACTTGCAAAAAGGTCCATTTTGGTGACGTCACAGGCAATGATTAACCAAATTAGACTGACCCGCAAAAAGGTCCATTTTAATGAGTGCAGTGATCAGCAGATTTGGCGCGCCCAAAAGTATGCCGCACTATTTGGTAAGTTCAGCTAGTGCTGATTTCTGTTGGCCTGGGTACTTCGGAAGCTGATTCATATGGAAAACCAGAAGATTTGGAAACAGATTTAGTTGGGCAATGACCAAAATTTAATCCGATATCCCTGCAATCCAGGCAAATGACCTTTTTCGATCCCCCCCAAGAATAAGTCAAGTAATTTGCAATTTAAATATTAGAAAATATTTATTAAAAAATTATTGATTTCTTTTTTATTATTTATAATTTATTTATTTATTTATTATAAATTATACTTTATTAATTGTTTATTAATTATTTACTATTTTGTATTTAGTTTTTTATAAATTATTATTTATTTTTTATTGATAATTGATTATGTATTATTTATTAATAATTATTTATTATTTACTATTTATAAATAATTATTAATTAATTATTAATTACTGTCCATAATGTATTATTATTTTATTTATTATTTTATATCAAAATAAATAAATCGAAATAAAATACTTTGCCTTTTGTTTATTTTTAATAATTAAATTAAGGCATCCTTGCTGTTAGAAATGTCCTTGCACGTTAAAAATATCCTTTCTGGTTAGAAGGACAGCGGAGGATAGGTTCTAAAAAAAATACAGATTTTTTTTTTAATTTTTTATTATTTTTATTTCATTTTATAAAATGCTGGCAAAAATAAAAAGATATAATTTACAATATTCAGGTGCGCCTAAAAGTATGCTATGGTTTTCTTAAATTTCGCGCTTCTGCTGGTTTCTGTTCGCCTGGTAGTTCAGAAGTGCAAATTTGTCAATTTCTATGGGAAAAAATTGAAAAATTGAAATCTGGGCAAATCGAGCTGAACTTTTTTTTATCCTATATATATAGTATACCATGTGTACTATATTTGCGCAAATGTATGTGACATAGAGAAGGAGACGTCGTAGATCCCCCAAAGTTACCCACAATATGATCAGGGTGACTAGAGAAATTGATATAGCCGTGTCCGTCCGTCTGTCTGTCCGTCCGTAAAAACGCCTATCTTAGAGACTATAAGAGCTAGGATAACCAAACTTGGGATTTGGACTCCTTATGCGTGTACGCTGGTCAAGGTTATTTCCCCCCCCCCCCCACCCTTCCCTTCACCCCTTCACTTGTTCAAAGCCTTGTAATTTCTAGAGCTTTAGGATTTCGGTATTAGTTGTTTCCGAGTTGTTAGGAATCTAAAAATCTTTCGATTGATATCGGACCATATTTATATGAGATATACAATTTATTTTTTTATTATAATTTACAAATAATTCTTAGCTATTTCTTCGCCGAGATAAAACAAAGTAATTCAATACAAGAAACTGTCTTAAGAACATTTCAATTTTGATCAATATGCTGGACAATTTTAGTATAGTTTTTTGAGATTTCGATTTGTCTAGTCATCATCGACCAGTCGATAACAGTTCCACGACTTCCACGGTAAAGGCTCAGAATAATATTTATAGGGCAGATCAACTTCAGAGGGGTCATCATTATTCATCTTCTGTTTTTCATATTCCATTAGGATCTTGAATGGCTTTGGAAATTCAATATCTATGGATTCCGTTGATGAACTAATTGTAACGACTGAATTCTTCTTCTGATAACGCCTGAGCTTCTTTCTGGTCTTTTTTGCGATGATGGTAGTAGCTGAAGGTCCGCTCCGAAAGCTGCGTGGCAAATCCAATCTACACTCTGGAAACTTTATACGTGAGTAAAATGCGCGGGCTGACTTTAAGCCTTTTATATAAGCCAGAAAATCACAAAATCTGATTTCCACAATTCTTTTAGTTGACAAAAATTTGATGTAGGGGCACAATGGATCCATAATCCAACAACGTCGATAGAGAGCCATTTCCCTTGCTGTACGGGTGCTCATATGGAGTTCCTGGTGGCACAAAATGGCATTGTGAATTTTAATGGTCAAATGATTAGCCAGTTCTTTTGGTAATTCGTGCAGGTGACGTGACCACTTCAAAAGGAAGTACGGCGACATCAATGGAAAACGTATGGTACTCATTATAAAGGGTATCTCTATTTTGCGGTTCTCGTAATCATGGAACAACCAAAGAAAGCTCGCATACAAAATCTAAACGAAAACATTTTTTTTTTTTTTACATTTTTGATTTTGAAATTTAGACCAATTTACCTCAATTTCGGAATTAACAGCCAAATTATTTGAATTCAAGAGCATATAAATGGATCTTGAATTCAATTTTAAGAATTCCCGGGATTTAAGGACCAACAAAAATCCCTTGCAAATGCGCGGTATCATCAAATTCTGAACCGCATCAACATTCTTACGCCAAGCTTCCATAAAACAGATAAAAGCTTCCAATTCCGTATAATATTCAAATTTGCTTAATCCAACAAACAGGCTATTTGCTAGCAAATCGCTTTTAATAAACTGAGCTGCAACAACAAGATCGACCATATGTTCGCGCGGACAATTGGCATCCAATTGCGTCATCCACCGGTAGGCGATTGTAAATGCCTGTGGGGTCACCTTACTAATCGGCAGACTTACCACCTTGCCCACCTCCGTAATCGAAGAGAACATTCCCGAGTAGGCCCGCAGAGGTATTAAATGACATTTGAATATATGATTTTCTATAATTACTTGCACATCGCTGCTCGCCCGGTATAGTGCGTTTTCTACAACTGTCGCTAGGTTTCTATACTTTATGTGTTCCACCTTGTAGTAGCGTTTATGTATCATATACTTGCGAAATTTTTCCAAAGCTAAAAGCCATTCAATTTGAATAGAAACGTGATAATTTGTAAATTCAAATAATTCAATAGTTCGTAAGAATTCCAAACAATTTTTTAGCCCCAGAAGTTCCAAGTCTGGACTTCTCAGTCCCCGAACTAAATTCGGATGTTTCCGAACTTTAAATACCCTCTACCACTAGGGGGAGTAAGATAATTCCCATAGCTCTGGTCTACTCTAAATAAAACTAAGTGGCAAGTAAAAACAGAGAGGTCAGGGCGCCATCTAGTGGCTTGCTTGCTTGCTACTGTGTTAGGGAAAAAGTCTCACCATGTCTTTGCTAATAACAGCTACCATTACTTGGTGTCAATCGAAATGTATTTTTAAGCTTAAGAATAAACTAAATATAAAACTCTGGGAGCCACAGGCCCTTGAAGAAATTATTTCTTATATAAGGAAGTGGGGAGCTGCGGGGGAAAAACTCTTTCTTCTTAATAGAGTAATATATACGGTCCAAGTTTATTACTCTAACTCTTTGAGATTTTAATGTCTCCCTAGGGAGACAGGGAGGCCGGATCAATATAATAAAATAAGCCTTTCACATGTCCTACAGATTCTAGCCTTGATAGCCTTTGAGATCTTTGCATTCATACAGACGGACAGCAACTAAAATGAATATCCTAAAACAGCAGTAAATACAAAGCTATGAAAAAGTAAGCAGACAGACGGGCATGACTATATTGATATATGTATATCTATGCACCCTAATCCGATTGTGTGTAGCCTTTGGTGGCTCTTAATTTTTTTTGGGGGTTTCAGAAAATATATATATAAAAATTACCTGGCTTAAAACGAAATTGTGAATGGCCCTCTTCGTCAGATTCGCTCGAGGCATCAATGTCTTCACTGAATATCGACCTTCTCTTCCATAGTATGGGTTTTCTTTGGCTGAGCGGCCTTAAAGTTTTCTCGGAAGTGGTACTCATACAACCAGATATGTGATAACGTCTCGTAAACAAAAGTTTGTATGTGTGATATCAACGAGCTTTGTATATTACATGATTTAAATCATCATATATATTTTTAGATATATTCTCTTGACTTTTTAGAAAGTTAAGACTACTCAGTTTTTTTTGTTTTCTTTTATAATAAAATCAAATGTTTGTTAATACAAAAACTAATTATATAAATATAATAAGAGATATTGAAGGTAAAGATTTACTGATTTGCACATTGAAGACTTAAATTAAAATCCTTAAGACTATGAATACATATAAAAAAAGAGACTTTTTCGTTCGGTGGACGGATAACTAAGGTCATCTAAGTTTGAGTGGTTGAATCTGAGCTATACCGTGATCCGGTAGGGGAAACTTGGCCTCGGCCACGCAGGTCTGATTGAGGGCCTTCTGGGCCGGTCTTTTGATGCACTCATCGAAATAGCACTTTTCGACATTGTGGAGAAACTCCACCAGTAGCTTGGAGTCGCCACCATTGGGTCCCACATAATACTCGCACTCGTAGTTCCACTGTTTGAGGTCGCTCACACAGCAGTTGATGAACTGCGGATTTGCCGAATACCAGTCGTTGTGACGCTCCAGCGGTATGCCGAGCCGTGAACGCACGATGCCCGTAATCCAGGTGTCGTCAATCCAGAAGATGGGCATGCGATGGGCCTCCGCAACGAGACGAGAGGCAGTGGCCGCATTGGTTATGTAGAGCCAGCCGGAGAGATAATCGGGATAGAGAGCATCACGGTATTCCTGACGTCTAACGTACCACTTGTTGGCCTGGTTGCGTATGGGCGGTCTGGCCTCTATGAAGTAGCCCGAGAGTAGAGTATTTGAGGTGGCCAGATCGGGTTTGGTTACTTCGAGAGATTCCATGTAGCGACGCAAATGGAATACATCATAGATTATGTCATCGTCTAGCTTGATAATGAACTTGGTGCGATTCTCGCACTCGGTGGCGGCCCAGCGCAGGCCCATTACATGTTTGTAACTAAGGTTGCGATAGTCTTCAATAAAGTTGCCCTGTAGGAGGTCGCCGAATCGAGACTGCTCACTGACCAGCTGCGGCTGGGTGATGAAGCGTTCTTTAGGGGGCAGGGCGGCCAAGAGGAACACCCTCTGTAGGCCCATTTCGGCCAGTTTGCTCTGTGGTATGGCCTGACGGTGGGCAGCACGCAAGGCATCATGTCCCGCATAGGAAGTCACAATAAGCACGGCTGAATTATGAAATCAAATTAATTTTAGTTTCTTAATGATTTAAAAATTTTTAGTTTACCCAGTAGCTCCCTGTCAGCTCGATGGCACAGATCATTGGCCAGCAAGTAATCAAAGTCGGTGAGATTCAAAAGGGGTCCAGGGTGATGGATTTGAGTAGTGGCGGTGCTAGCCACATTTTCTGGCAAGCGTATGAGATACTCATCCTCTGGATTGTCTTTCAAGTGATTTGAAAGGTAGCTAATGCACAATATAACAATTATGAGCAGCGACAGGACAATAGGAAGCAATCTGCGGCCACGCATGCGCATCTTCAAACATTATATTATGGTGGCTACGTCGTTGATGTATTCACTTTTATTTGGCTGGGCAGCGGCGGCCTCCCCTCATGTATTGGACATTAATATTGCACAAGGGCCAAAGCTTATTTACAAAACAAAAATCAAGCAATTAAATTTATTCAACTGCTTCCCACTGCCTGCCAGAAATTCACCACACCAACTGCGTCTATTGACCACTCTTTGTTATGTTTTTATGCAGTTAGCAGGGCTATGTACGTCAAGCTAGCATCGAAAGTTGGCTTCGAGTTCCGGAACAATGTTCGTCATTACTTCTGCATTTAGTATTAACTGCAAATATTTACTCATCAATTGATATATTAAGTATGTATTATATTAAAAAAGTGGAACCAGTAGTGCTACGCAACTGCGCAGTTAGCTTGGCAGCACACTGCAGCCAATACTCTGCATCAAAAAACAAGGTTGGCAGGCTTCCAACAGAATTAGTTTGGCGCCAAATTCAAATTCTTTCATCGGATTGTATCGGCATAAAATATCTACAATTCTTATTATTGGAACTGTTGTAACTATACATTTATAGTTTATTTACATCCAATTTCCAATATTTATTATTTCCCAATTATTTTTACAACAATAACAACAGTAAAAAATTTTAAGGTAGACCCTAATCACTCTAATATTTTCTTTCCAACCATGAATTGCATACAAGTTATCACATTATGTATTCTAAAAATTTGATCGGCGTAGTTTTCGTATTTTGAAAGAGTCAAAATATAAAAAGAAAATATTTATTTCTCCTTGGCAGCTAAGATAGCCTCTCGAACGGCCTCAGCCACACAAATATCTTCCGAGGCCATGCCTGAAAGTAAATTGTTTTTGTATTAACAAATAAATCAAATTTTAAATAGCTCATTTACCCATGGACTGAAAAATAGTGAGCTCATTCAGATCCTTATAGTTGCCATTTAGCATCACTTCGCCCAGCTCGGATTTAATTTTTCCTGGTAGACCTTTCAGTTCGGCCTCTGCATTCGCATAACAATCTACATAAATCTCAGCCTTGTCATATATATCAGCGGCCACTTCACCAAAATGCACTTCACCCGCACCTACAGCTGGAGGGTTAGAAAATTATTAAAAAAGGTGCAGGAGCTGGTGGAATTGTCTTTGACTTACCATTGATATGCAAAGGACGCGGACTACCCAAGTCCTGAGCCTTTATTAAAGCGGCCTTCGAATAGGTTGCCACACAAATGACATCGGCTGTTTGCACAGCCTCGGTAGATGTTTCACAGATTTTAATTTCGGTGGTTTTAGCTGTCTCACGTAATTGGTCGGCCAAAAGTTGGGCTTTTTGGGTTGTGCGATTCCAGAGATTTATTTGCTTCACTTTAAAGTTTGTGCACATTGCCGTTGCATGCATTTGGCCCTGCACCCCGCAGCCAACAATGGCCACTGTAATTTCACGTTCATCCTCAGCAGAGGGTCCGAAGCGGCGGAAATACAGATACTTTGTGGCTGCCAATGAGGCAGAGACTGTACGCCAGGTGGTGATATCCGTGCCGGCCATAATTGTTTCCATATGTCCAGTCTGGCTATTAAACAGCAAAATGTTCGCCATAATACAAGGCAGAGGCTCGACCAAGCTGGCATTGCCCTGAAACGAAGTGACCAATTTGCAGCCTAAAGATTGACGTCTTTCGCCAGAGCCATCGCCAGTTAGAGAATAGTTTCCCACAAAGCCGGGCATGGTAAGGAGCACCCCCTTGTTACCATTGGCTGGCACTATACTGCGTTGCGGCTGATTTACATACCCAAGGCTAAGTCTATTTGGTACGGGCTTTACAACAGCTTTGAGGGCGACTTCCACAGCTTCATTCACCAAACGCCAATTCAAAAATTTGCGTACCGTTTCAGCATCATAAAATATCGGTGGTGCTTGCATTGAAAAAAAAAAAAAAAACAAATTTTCAGCAGCACAGACTGTTTTGTTATCGAGATTGCAGCCCTAGTTTAATAAGACGAAACTGCCGCTTACAACACTGGAGCGCTAGATCGCTGTTATATGTGACGTCATGCCGTAAGACATGGAATGAAACAGCTGAGCCTTACCGCGCACATTTAAATATTTGAATTCGACTTAAGCGAAATTAAACTTGATAAATTTAAAATATTTTATGGTGTTTTAAGTGAGATAATTTTTTTTAATAATTTCCTTACATATTTAATAACTTATTTATATAGTTTATTATATAATGTACACATATTCGTAGGTATATAATACATAAATATTTTTAACCTTTTTGAATAATTTAAATGAGATTTTCTTGGCTTTGAAGTTGATTAGAGTGTGAGAAAATTTACAAATTTTCACTAACTCCACCGCATTAAATTTCTGTTTCAGCTGAACCACAAAAGGGAAATTCATAATGAATCAATTTTGTATACTCTTCAAATAAAAAAATCTGAGCATATTGATTTAGTTCCAAAGTTGAAAAGCTTTGATTTAATTATGGAAAATCTTAGAAGACATCAAGTTTGCTTACATTAATTGAATGCACAAAAAGAACTTGATAAAAAATGCTGTTGAAAAACCTGCACTTTCTCAACGTTTCGCAAATTTTCATTCATCCAAAGATAAGATCTGACACTGACATGATTGTGGTAGATTGTCATTTCAAGTGCAAATGCAACGGCTCTGAAATTGAGCTGTGAAAAACCACACGAAAACTCTCTTTGATGTGGCATGGCAAAGGTAGCTAGCTACCTTTGAGTTTTCCCTTCCTTTCTTGACATTGAACGCTTTTCATATAGGTAAAGTGAAAAGCGCTTCGCATTTCCCGCAGCTTATATGAAAAGTAATTTATTTATATTGTATTGTTTCAAAGACAATTGTTTGGCTCCCAGAAGAAGAGAAAGACAGAAGATAAGCAGATTTTGCAAATAAAAATTGAAGAACAGTGAAAATTGAGATCCGCGACTGGAAAACTGAAAGCCTCAGACGAGTGGCTTGCGGCTAATTCAGATTTTGACATAATTTTTTACCTTATATGTCTGCTTTTTTTTGGTGAAAATTTTTCCACAATTTCACTTGGCTTGAATTGGAGTTGATTTATATAAAAATTTGTGTGGATTTTCAGCAATGACCGTTTCGCCTTTTTGTTGGCCTTGAGCAAATTTCCATTTTGGTACTGAAATATATATATAAATATATATTTATGCAACTGTTCTGCTGGGTTGGTGCCACAAATCAAAGTCAAATTGACACACCTTAGCCCCAAAAACTTAAGTGCTGACTCAGTTACCCGTTACAGCCCCCTCTTGGCCCGTTACACCCTGGCTGTCAAGCCACCCACCGTTAGCATAAGAATTGGTAGGCCTTCCTTCTCATCCCGAAGGCTACATACTCTTTATATTTTTTTTGGGATTCCTCAGACTGTCTTGGAAAAATGTATAGCCCGAAAATTACTTTGTTCACAGGTACAGTACTGTCAGGTACAGTACTCGATTAAGCTATAGCTAAAAGTACAAAAAGTACCCCTTTTGCCTTCCTAATTATCAAAACCCAAATGTTCCAATTTAGAGCAATTGATTCCGTCAAAGGTACAGTAGAGTCAATTTGATTTAGTTACTTTGTCTTGGGTACTGTACCTTAGTCTATTTTATTGTTAAAAAAAAAAAGAGTATACAAATTATTAGAGCCGCGCCTGAGTTGGCGATTAAATCAGTATTTTCTAGCCCGTCTCCTGATTACCTGTTTGGGTGGCTTGACTTGGTTTTTGCCAGAATTCCAACTTTTGACTACTTAGCTGGTTGATTGACTGGTTCTCGTCAGAGGGCGCTGTAGGCGTAATTCTTAATTTTAACTTTTATTTTTCAGCTCATAAATTTTATTTCTTGACTTAACCGAGTCCAAGTAGGACTCTTATTTCTTCTAACTAAATCTAAATAAAAAAAAAAGCCAAAGAGAACCTAAAGTTTTTTAGAGCCTGTTCTGTTGTCTTTTGACCTTTTTGGCCACACATTAACGGCAAATATGGCAAACGACAGACTTGGGCGCGGCCGACTTTGCTATGCCGCGTAATGCTCTAGGGTCCCAAGGTGGTGTATTCCTAATTAGACTCGGAACCAAAGCCTGATTATAAATTGGTATCTCTAAAAATCGTATAGCTAGATTATACTCATTCCCAAACTTTACCTTTTTTTTTGGGTTATGATCAATCCAACTATGTATATGTTGGCCAGCCCAACCGGTCGGCCGGATTTTATGAAAATATTGAAATTATATAGATCATTAAGTTAATAATAAACAAAACTCTGACGTAAGAACTTATATATTCATAATTTTTACCGTTACACCTAACTGCAGCTAGCAACCTGTCTCATTCTTTGTGTGTTTGGAGCTCGGTCTGTGGGTCTTTGCATTTGTTTTGATTATTTCCGTAATAAATTGTGCAATGTAGAGGGAGTTAAGTTGATCAAAAGCTAAAAACAAAAACAAAACAATCTAAATCAAAAATTAAAAAGTATTGTGCCCCCAGGCAAATTTGTCTTTGCCTTTGTTTTTTCTCTTTGAACTGTTCTACCACGTGCCATTCCCATTTCATTCCGCAACTCGTTCAGGTTGTGTTTCCCTTTCACTGTTGCTTACTTTTTTTCGCTTGATCTCGGCTTGGCTTTGTTTGTTTCTTTTTCTTTTTTTTTGTTTTCTTTTTTTTTTATCACTAAGTTAGTGCGATTTATGCATTCGGCAAAACTTGACGTAGCCGTGGTCGTTTGCGCGCAAGACAAAAACTTGCCGTCAAGTGAATTTCGAAATTTTGTTTGCTTGTCGGCTGATTTAATAAAAAAAAAAAAATTCTTTTTATTACAAAAAAAATTAAACCAAAAATATATACAATATTTTTAATATTTTTGTTGCTGTTTTTTTTTATGTGACACAATTAAAAAAAAAAATTATAAATTCAATTAAAATAAATTGCTGAAAATAATTTATAAATTTCTTTATATTCTTAACTGTGCTTGTTAATGCCGTTTTTTTTTTTCACTCAAAAATTTAATTGACGTCTGGATTAAAATTTAAAAATATATACATATATTTGTATATACAATATATTTCGTACAATACGCAAAAAGCCAAATATCATAACGAAAACAAAATGTTTAAACTTGTTTGATATTTATTTTTTATGAACATCATTCGTAAAGATTAACAATATTATTATTATTTTACATACTTGAAAGGTAAGTTGAATAAATTATTGATTTTTGTGCTATCAATAAATTAATCCAAATAGAATTGCTGCTTTAAAATATTTCAAATATTTTCGAATATATTTTCAACTCAAGATTCTCTCTACTCTTGCCCTTGCACTAATTCATTTAACAAAAGACCATAAAATATAAAAATTTCAAAATTAACATTAACCGCTCAACTGGTTAGACAGAAGCAGGCTAATCACTAGCTGATCATCAAATGGGTCAGTGTTCTGCGATGTGTGGTAAGTTCTCACATAGCGGAACACTTCCGGGGGAAACTTTTTTTCTTTTGGCATATGCCATATGATCAAAATGCTATTGTCTCTTTTGTTTAAAACTTATAACCATTAGAATTGGTTGATAATTATTCGAGATATTTCCAAAATCATTTCGGCTACTCTACAAAATGATGGATCGATCCCGGTGAAACTTTGTATAATTTTTTGTTTATGTTTAAGTGCTCCAACCATTTAATTTGGTTGAGTTAGTTCACTTAATACTTGAGATATTCCCAGAAGCAACTTTATTATCTTTAACATAATGGGTCGACCCCAGTGAACCTTGGTACACATATATACATATGTGAATCTAAATAGTCCGACTCTATACTAGAGATGTTCCTAAAATATCGAGACATTATATCAATGAAATTTGGTACAGCTGTACCAAAAACTTTTGTCGCTAAGTCCTGGAGATATTCCCAGCACCAATTGAGAGCACTATCAAAGTAATAATCGATCCGGCCTTTACAGACTAAATAAGCGCCAAGAATAGTTGGTCAAATTTGGAGGTGAGTTTAGAGAGTATCTTTCCAGGATCCAATAAAATAAAAGCTCATCAGTATATCCCAGAAAATATAGGAACAGAAAGACATATTCTATTCTCCGATATCCTTTCCTTTCCTCTATTTTTAAGTCCTTCAAGAACACTCCTTAAACAGTTGAAGGCTAATTCGAACAAGACTAAAGAATTAAGTGAAGTTGCTCTGGGAATCGGTGGTGTTTTCGGCATCGAGAAACTAGTACACGCTGCTGCAGCGGTGACCAACTTTGATTTCGTCTTCAAAATCATCGGGGTAGCAGCAAGTCAAGTCGGCTGCTTTCAATGTCAACGCTGCTGCGATTGCTGCTTCAGGTCACTGGGCAACCTCGCCATTGAAATAATCATGGCTTGGATCGAAAAATGTTTACACATTGTGGCAAGTTGTGTGTTGCTGCAACATTAATATGGGCTTGCTTATTTATTTATTTATTTTTTTTTTTTTTAATCAACTTGATTAATTTCGTGATCAGTCTGGGAAGCAGATCAATTGGATTTCATGAACAAAATCAATTGGATTCTTAATGGGTTTTTTTCACGTAGTTCGATATATTCAGCCGATCTCTCCTATGCTAGCTATATTATATAGACAGAGGAGATTATTTTCCAAATATTTATTGTGAAACAAAATATTGTAGATTTTCTTCTTTGAAATTTATCAGAGTTATTTCGATCTTAATGGTCTGAAACTTTTGCAACCCAAAAAATTCTGCCCACTCGAGTTTTCATTCACTTGTAATTTCGTTGCATTGCCATTTCATTTCTACCGTTAACCCATGTAAATTTTTTTTGCTGCCGTTTCAGTTCGCTTCGTTCCTCGGCTTGTGTTTTTGGGCTTGCTTCAATTTAAGCTGAGCTGAGCTGAGTACCTTTTGAGCATTCGGCGAGCACACTCAGTTCGGGTCTTTTAGCGGTTAGTTGAATCAACTATTTAAACAACTAATAACGGTTATTTTCATGTACTCGAATCAAAAGAGTTTTTCGATTTATTTTTTTTTTATTTATTCAATAAATTTATTTTTTTTTTACAAAAAAAAATGTGAAGAATGAAAATTTTTGCAAAATTTCAAATTATAAAAATTAAATATAATTTTTAATTTTTGTGTATCAAGTGCAAATTCAAAAATAATTGTGAAAATCAAAAAAAAAAAAAAAGAATAATCCAACAAAATAAAGAAAGACCCATTAGGTATGTTGATTTATTTGAAAATTACAATTTCGATTGGATAGACTATAAATTCATACTGTTTATTTTATCAATTTAAGTTGCAAGCATTTCGATCGCCAAACATTTTCCGTAACAAAAAAAAAAAACAAAAAAACTAAATTTTTAAATAAAAAAGTAATTTTTGTTTTTGTTTTTTTTTTTGTTCGATTGGTTAGTGTGTTGGTCGGCAGCTTTCTTGCATAATAAACAAGATCAGCACAATGTGCAACATTAGACCAATGGTATGTGGAGTAGAGAAGAAAATGAAGGAATTGCTCTGGGAGAAAGAGAAGGCGCCGGCAAAGGAGGTTTATCAGGCACGGGGACAGTTAACAAGCACGCGCGCTCTGAGCTGCAAAAAACAAAAAAAAAAAATAGTTCACAACAATAAAAAAAAAAAACAAAAACAAAAACATTTACAAGAGGGGAGACAAAATTGTCTGTCCAAAGCCAAACGATCGACTAACCCAACCAAAACAGCCCGACACATTTTTCTGCCGTTGCTTACTTTTGCTCTCGTTTCGAAAAGTTTTTCTTTTTGTTGTTGCTGTTGTTGTTGTTGTCGTCGTGGTTGTTGTCAGTTTTGTGCTCTTGCCAACGGTAGTAAACGGCATGTGGCCAAACATAAAACTGGTCAGCCAAAATCAAAAAAGAAAGAAACCCCAAAAAAAAAAAAACACAGTAAAACAGTGCAAAAGGTTGTCTCCACCTGGCCGAATTTTACATATTCTTTTTTTTTTGGGATTTTTTCAAAATTTTATATAATATGATTTGGTGAATATAGGCGATCGATTCCAATAGGGAGGACCTGACCGACCAAGGTGAGCCACCTGCCTAAAAGCGTATTGGGTGAACCTGAACCTGTCGCCTCTTCGCATCACAGCTCACACCCACTCTGGTCTGGACAGACTCTAACGACAGCCAAAAAGAAATAAATCTACAAATAAAGTTGTATTCACGATTAATTAAAATATTAGAAACAAAACAAAGAAAGACATTACCCATTTTTTCCCCCGCCTCCTTCTTCTGTTTTTGCCAATTTTCTAAGCACTTTTGTGCTGGTGATTTATTTAATGTTTTGCCGTAACGGCCTAAAACTCCAAGCCGAGGCCTAGTCGACTTTGATATACTCTAAAAACCCAATAAGATTTCAAGCCTCAACTGACCAATGGGAAGAGCAAGCGAGCACAATTTAGGCAACTGCCTGCCAGGTGATGACTGTACTTAGGGGGAGCCTAAGATCTGAGGCTTCCGTTTTATATCCTATAAATAAAAGTACCGATTCCATTCACGTTTAAAATAGAAGCTTAGCTTTCCAGAAACCTAGTTTACCTATTCAATCTAAATAAGAAGACAAGTTCCTCATCACTTCTCTAGTCTCCTAGGCAACCTTCTGAGACTTAGGTTTAGGGTAACAGCAGCTTAAATATTACAAGCAAATATGAATGGTCTTGTCTTTTCCACTCTTTTCCGACTGACTTGACTATAATACAATAATTTTTGCAGATTTTGTAAGGTAGCTGTGAAAAATAGCAGACCAATATTAACTGACTGGCTAAATAGACTGAGCCATCAAGCGATTGACAAACTTATTTTTTTTTATTTTTACAGTTAGCAATTGTAAAAATAATTATTATTTTTTTAACCAAGTAGAGAATTCTCTTGGATCTATAAATTCCCTATGTATGTAATTTTTTTAGTGCAAAATATTTTTGATTGAGTCCCAAATGGTAACCGATGCGTTACACTTTTAACTCACTCACACATTGGTCTTAATTATGACTTGGAAAATGAGGAAATCTTATGTTCAGGTGATATTTGTTTGTTATTATAATTAGTGTTTCAGTAAGTCAGACTAATGGGTGGGGCTAACTTTAGGAATACCGCTAGCTAAATTGTGTCCATTTATGAGTAAAGCAAATATCAAATATCATCAAGATTGCTCAATAAAAACCAGAGTTATTTTTAGGATGAAATTTCATCAAGATTTCTCATTAATTAATCGAGATATTTGCTGAATCAATTAAGCTTGCTAAGGCCCATAATAAAGAGCTTTGATTCAAGCATGCGTATCTGTATAAAAGCAGGCCAAATATCATAATTGATCGAGATTAACAAAATTAAATTTGCACTTTTATGGTGATCCCACACCAGGCATAAATGGGCTACCATTCTGAACTCCATTTGCATTTTGAAAAGCCAAGATTGACAGTACAATCTATAATTATAATCATGATGTGGATATTGACATTTCACATATGTTTTCGAAGCTTTGTAAATGAACCTTGGAAAGAATTTCTATTACATAACCAAAACATGAGAAGCTATAAAAAAGCCGAAAAACCAACAAAAATTATCGCTGCATTGCCACTCATGCGCGTCACTTTCGGTTTATCAATTTGCTTATGCAATTTTCATACTCTTCAAATCAGAGGGTATATGTGACAAGGGAATGTTCGAAATATACTTAAAACAAAATGGGACTGAAAGAGTTAATATTCTTATAATCAGCGATGCCCTTAACCAGACTCTTTGCTCTTAATATTGTCAATAGATGGGGCTCTTTTGTAATCCCGAAATTAAAGTAACCAGAGGGGGTAGGGGTAGGTATAGATTCAGGGAACCTTTTCCTAAGGATTCCAAGCTCATCATGGCACTTGCTTGATCAGCCGCAGAGATATATGAGGAACTATATGAGGAACTGGACTATTTATCTTCCTAAAGGTTCTTAAATCTTGTCTATCATATATGATTTAGTTCTGGAGCCTCTGTGGCAGTTGTCTGACAGCTTCTCAGGTTTGAGTTAGTACGAAAAAAATCTCAGAGTATTTCCAAGTCGTTCAGGGCCGAGCTTTATGTTTGCCAAATTTGCTGTCTTAATATTTTGAAAATTTATATTCATACTTGATTATTTTATGAAAATTTTTATGTTTTTTTTTTTTCTTGAGTTTCGAAACAAGACAGGACGGAACCGAAATATTTAGTTTTGGCTTGGTTTAAATTTAAATGAAAATTGCACATTTTAACAATAGAAATAAAAATCAGAGTGGAAGTCTCGCCCCAACAACAACATCAACATTTAATCGAAAGAGCAACAAAAGCAATTGACAATATTCAAGGTACAATATCAAGACCTCGCGCCACATATTCCGAGACAATAACAACAGCCACGGAACATGACATTAAGACACCGATCGACACCACAGGGAGACGAACAATATGATATACAGAAAGAGTGATCGGGAAAGGAGTTTGGGGCGAGGGGGGTCTAAAGAGGCCGAGCTTGTGGGAGGCACAGAACCCAAAGCTCAAAGGAATTTTCAACAAGTTCAAGAGAGTTCGATTGATTTCGAAAATAACAACAGCCACAACAACAACAACAACGCCAGAGTCATGGAGAAGCCGGGGCTGGCCAAAGGAAAGGAACACACTGCGATTGGCATCGCTTGAGCGCACAGCGCAGCACTACCCAGCATTTCGGGTATTACAATATAAAATTTCTGACTTTCAAATTATTATTATTTTTTTTTTTTTGTTTTACTTATTTTTCATATTGATTGTTTTTTTGTGGCGTTTGCATTGGTCAATCTTTTGGAATTGTTATGCTCTATTTGGGCTCAGTTCTAGGCATATAAAATGTATATCAAAATATTTTTTGGTTATATTTTGCATGCAAAGCTTGACTATGACTGGAAATAATTTTGTTGAAGCTGAAGAATTTTTGGACCTCGAGTAACTATGCCCTAGCTAAATGGATCTGAAGCTTTGTTTGTCTATAACTCGGAACGATTTTATGGAGAATCAAGATTTTCATGCTAGAAACGTAGGACTATAACGATGACTGTACCACAATTGCTCGATTATATCTGGTGATGAGATTTATATGTTTCCCAGGTTAGAATCGACTCATGACCAAGGAAGAAGGGAACCCCATAATTATACTATCAACTCATTAGGGCCCAGAGCTGCTGTTTTAGATTTCAGTACAGTCTAAGGGACTTTTACCCTTAGACTTTATGGATAAGCCCAGCTCATAGGTTTTGATTGGCTTGCTTAATCTTCCGTGGTGTCTGAGTTTAAGGTATTAAGGGAACCTCATAATTATACTATCAACTCATTAGGGCTCTGAGCTGCTTTATTCTTGAAGATTCTGTTTTAGATTTCAGTATAGTCTAATAAAAGTCCCTTAGACTTTATGGGAAAAGCCCAGCTCATAGGTTTTGATTGGCTTGTTTCATCTTCCGTGGTGTCTGAGTTTAAGGTATTAATTTGATATCAATCTATGCACTTATATATTTGGTCTTTTCATACAGAGTAAGACAACTTGGTATACTCTTTTTGGGAAAATCTTGCTGGACTTTTATAGTCGTTAATCTCAAATTCATAAAGCAGAAATAATAATAAAAAAAGAGTAAGACCACTTCGGCTCGACGAAGTCTCAGAAGGTTGTCTCCGTGGTTTTTCTATTTAATTATGAGTTTTTGGCTGCCCCCAAAGTTAGCATTAATCTAGTTGTTTGAAGTTGTTGCCTTTTGTTATTGACTGTCTTTGTTATTTTATTTGTACACATTTTTTTCTCTCTTTATTTCTTTTTTATTTTGGCCAATCTATTTTGTCAGTCATAGACCTACTGGCCAGTTAACCGACCGTCCCGAAGTCCAACCTTGGCACACTTGTTGGGACAGCTGTTTTGGGCTAAAAAAAAAAAAAAAAAAAAAAATTAAATATAACAATTTAAAATTTTTTTGTTTTTCTTTTATTTTTTCTATTATAAATTTTTCTATGCCCAGCTGAGTCTGGTCTTTATGTATTGGCATTTTGTGGCCCTTTTACTTTCTCTGAGACTTTTGGAACTCTTTATGATTTTCTTTTATTAAGTTGGAACCGACCGGAACAAAGCACTATATTATCTAGCCAAATCCATTCCAAAGTTAACTCGGTTATTTATCAGGCAATCTTGAGGAAATTTGATATTTCAATTAAGCAATTATAAAGATTATTATAAGCCATATAATTTTAATTAGATCGAAAAAGCTTTGAATAAGAAAAGTAAGAGAAACTCTCAAAATCCATTGGAAAGTCAAGAAAATCTCTTAAGAATATTTTGCTTTTATTTTTTATATATCTTTCTTTTTTTTTTGGGGGGGGGGGGGGAGCAAGACATAATTGCTAGCTGATTTACTGCTGCTGGCAATTGGCCAACTGAAAATTAGGCCAGACTGACAAAAACCAAAAAAAAAAAAATTGAAATAAAAATAGTTGTACGGTTGACTTGGTGTATGTTTGTGTGTGTTTGTGTGTGCGATTTAATGGGTTGGCTGATTTTTGTGGTTGCCTCAATTCACTTTAAAGAAACATTGTGAAGGAGTTTCAATTTTTTTTTTTTTTTTTTTTTTTTTTTGTAGTGTGTTTGCCCAAAATGGGCTTGGGTAAACAACAATAAAAGTTGCCACAACAACTCATATAATTTCTTAATATCATGGCTCTCGGTTTTTTCATATTATATATTTTTAAGACAAGAACTTTGGTTTTTTTTGCTCAATTTCTTAAGAAAAAAAAAATAATTTTTCGAGTAGCCAAGATCACAAGACTCACAAGACTCCATCAAGTTTCAAAACGAAGGATCAAAAGGCAAGAGACTACCTTGCATTTTTAAGAATCAACGAATGAGAGAAAAGACTTCCAGAGATCGGCTTATTTAGCTGAATGTATTGGAGCTTTTAGCCCATAATTTTATATATCCCAAAATTCCAGATCAAAAAATTTAAGGGCCAGGACAAATCCTCTTACATAGATAGGATGAGAGAAAAGATTCCCATAGGAGCTATTGGATTCTAATATTCATAAAAATTCCAATATTCTAGATTAAAAAATCGATAAGTCCTCTAATACCCTGGCGATCCATAAAGCCTATAAAATAATAAGTAAAATTGCAATTAATTAATAATATTTTCCTTATGCATTTTTTATTGCCCCAAGACTCTTGAATATTATTCTCAGCATTTCAGGCAAGCTAAAAAAAAAGCAAAAAAAAAAAAATGTAAGAAAAAATCTCAAATTATGATTCGAGACGGAAAAATCAGAGATAAGATTGCGGTCTCCAACATAAGGTGTCTGACATATCAAGGTTAATAAATTTTTATACACTTACCACCGAAGCTCAGCTCGACTCGATTCGTTTCGATTCGATTTCAATATTCTTGTTTTTGTTGTCGTTGTTGTTATTTTTTGTTTTCAATTTGTTAGTCTGCCTAAGACTCGACACATTTTAGTGCCCCGTTGTGTTTGACCAATCAACATTCACATTGGGGGTGTGGGGCACTGACCATAACAACGCCTTTTCTCATAGTATCTCTCCTCCGCCTCTCTCTCTCTCTCTCTCTCTCTCTTTCTAATACAGTAGATACGGTAACTGTATAAATAATAATAATATAATATGACAAGCATTAAAGTCGGGTGTGCCCGATTTAGATATACCCTTTAGTCTATCGCTTAGTTAAGCCGGTTGGGTCCGAGTTAAGCCTTCTTTCTTTCCTTCTTTTTTGCGGGTAGCTCTGAGTTGAGCTGGTATCTTTTTGTATCTAACAGGCTGGACTCGTTCAGGGACTTACGAGATCTGAAGCTTCTATCTAAGTTTTCTATAGTCACGAATGAATAGAACCAAAAAATAAGTATACGCAATGCCTGTGAGGTGTGGTTGATATAATTTGCATTTGGTTTTGTCCGTTTCCCTATTCGAATTTGTGTATGTCTCATGTCTCATGCTGATCTTGATCACAGCAACTAAAGTTCTCCAGGTTTGACGCATATTAAAAAGCTAATTGCATAGTCTTTGGCCTGACCTGCATTTGATCTTGTGAAATTGAAATTTTAGGTTCACTAAAAAAACAAAAACAAAACATGAATTTTTTGCTTTTTTTGTTTTAGTTTTTTTTTTGAATTTGTGGCAATTGATTTGCTTCCTGTGCAATTATATTGAATTTTTATTGAACTCAATTGCTTGTGGCATTCTTATGAGAGTCAAGACAAGCCGAGCTATAAAATTGATTAATTACAGAGACTCTTAGGCTTGGCGACTTCCTGTCTTGCATTTAATGAGTCATAAGATTCAAGGCAGGTCAGCAGACCACTCGCACAACAGAGACAACTTTGATATATATTTTATACACAATCGACATCCTCTTGGCTTCACCATTTTGGCCACACTTTTTGACCACTTTTGGGCCGAGACAAGCTCCAAGCTCGAAGCTTGTAATTGTAAAGGCATTTGATCGAGACACTTTGCCAAATCTGGTGCGACGCCAATTGAAACGGCTTTTTCAAAAATTTTTCTCAATTTTTTGTTTATTTTTTAGTCAAACACACAATCACACACACTCATTCGCACTCACACACACACACACTTTAATTTATCCCACGAGTAAATTTTTATGACAGTTTTAGGTGTGGCATTTGCCTAAACTAATTAATTCACATTTTGTAGAGCTCGAGAGAGTCTTGAAAATTATTAACCTGCGTATATGAATTATGAAAATTGATAATTATAGTGCAAGTTTACTCGAATTAGTTTCACAATTTAGCATATTTTCAATTCACATTCAATGAGAATTAAGCATAAGTCTCACGGTAATTCTAATTATGTCTATGACATTCCGAGTCATGTATGTATTTATTTGCTTAATTTATAATATAATAAGAATAAATATTGAAACTGTCAACACTCCTTTTCGATTGGTAGAATGACTAATCATATTCATATTGAGACAAATAATTTCAAACAAGTTCGGCCTCCGATTGAATTCGAACATTCCTTAGATATGCAGTCAAATCTAATATATAATTTTATTTATACCTTGTGCTCACAGCAGGAGATCTCGGGGGCCCCCTAAACTTAACCATAGAAGTAGAGACTTTGTCTAATATCTCCGATATCTATAGATAAGAAAGCGCCGATCTCAGAGAATATAAGAAAATGCCAAAACTCCTATTGACAAGTAAAATGAGCCATATCTAAATGAAGACATATGTATGTTTCCACAGTGATTTTGGGGACCCTCCAAATAAGTCCAGACTTCATCCGATATTGATAAATAAGGAAGTCCAGATCACAGAGCATATAGAAAATGCCAATAGTCCTATTTACAGGTAAAATGAGGAGTCATATCTATATGAAGACAAATATTTCCAAAGTGATTTTGGGGACCCTCCAAATAAGTCCAGACTTAATCCAAGATCTGTAAATAAGAAAGCCCAGATCACAGAGAATATAGAAAGTAGAAACACTCCTTTTTACAGGTAAAATGAGCCATATCTAAATGAAGACAAATAGCTCCAAGGGCATCTAAGGGACCACCTAGATAAGTCGAGACTTCGCCTATCAGCTATCAGAAGCTGGTATACTCAGGTATAAATATTAAAGTCCTTGTATGTGTAGACTGTACTTATTCATATTTTTTTCTTGTCCTTACCTTCAGCCTAAATTACAAGCCTTAGTTTCTTGCCAAGAATCTTTTAATTAAAACCAAATAGGAATACAATCTGACCATAATATCAGAAGTTACAACCAAGACTGCTGCCCCTCTGCCCTTAGTTTCTGGGCTCTGATTGGCTTATTCGGTCATTCCAGCAGATTTGGAGCACTTTTTAATTGAAATAAAAAAAAAAAAAATACCAAATTTATGATTTTTCTTGGCCAAGTTTTGGAGTGGATGTGAGCTGGTTTGTTCTTTCAAAAATGGGCAGGTCTTGTATACTGACTGACTGACTGACTGAGAATTTTCTAGCTTGTTTTGCATGCAATTACCTGGCATGAATTATTATAGTTTCACACCGAAACCGAGAGCTAGACACAGACAGCAACTCGCATTGATCGAGAATGGCTGAATTTAAATCAGGGGTCGCTGCCTGGCCTGGGTTGGTGTTACAGTTTTCGATTTTATTTACTTTGTTTTTGCTTGACTGTTTTTATAATGTTTTCTTTTTGGTTTATTGCACTTTTAGCAGCTCGTATTTATTAAAAATAATTATTAAGATAACAGCAACGACAGCAAGGAAAATAGCATAAAATGTTGGCGTTTAACATTCTAAATGTTTTCATATATAACAAGGCAAATTGCTATGATGGAGGCCTGGTTTCCGCACATTTGTTGTTTTTTTTTGTAATTTTTTTCGCATAGTTAAAAAGTGTCAACTCGATTCTGTTATAATTGGTGCTTATTTATTATTAATTAGAGTGATAGCAAATTTGAATAAGAACGGACCAAGCTTAGCATTTTACGTGACTGTACCTCGCGACTGTATTATCTTTGGGGGTCTACTGGGAACAGGAATTTCATATTTGTTTCTTCAAATCTTTCTCTTTTCATTTTCCTATCTCTTTGTGTTTTGTTGCTTGGGATGTCTCTTCCTTTTCTTTCTTTTCACTTGGAGTATTTTTTCTTTTCTGTATTGGTTTATTCACAATTGCAAATCTAAAAAATACGATAAATTAACCGATAGATTGTAATGCTATTTATCATGGGATAACAATTGGTTTTAAGTAGCTTGGCAATCAAGAAAAAAATAAAAGGTTAGTTGCAATTTACTTCCAAAGGCCGCCTTAAGTTTGATCTAGAAGATGGTCCCTTCTCAAGTTATTAGATGACTGTACCTCTGGTTGTTACTTTCATCGTTTCTTCAGCTCTTGGCACCACTATTTCTTTTTCTGTCCCCAATACTCTTGATTCGGTATTCTCATTTTTTTTCTGGACACTTTATTCCTTGTTTTACTACTTTCTAGACCAAAGTAGTCGATTTGAGGTGTTTTTACGGGACTGTACCTTTGGTTGGTGCTTTCTTTTTTTGGGTCTACCAGTAACAGCAACTCAATTAAACTGTTCTTTCTTCTACAGCTCCTCCTACCTAGCTCCCTTTCTCTTTCTACATTCGAAAATAGGTATTCCATTCTATTTGAGTAGTCTCAATTTGGATTTTTTTCTGGACAACTTTTTCTTCCCTGTTTCTGGCTCCTTTCTCATTTCATTCACAATTGCAAATCAACAGGAAATCATGATGCGTTTTTATTTTTTTTTTCTCCTCTTTTTCTTTCTTTCTCTTCAAGGTTTTTTTTGGCATTGAGACTCGCGCACAAGTCAAAGTGAATGGAGCATAAAAAATTGCCTGCTAAATTTTTAGTTTGCTAGCTTTGTTGTTGTTGTTGTTTTATTGTTATTGCTATGGCTGTTGGTATACGTTTGCCGTTAATCTGATGGCAAATTTCGTTTGGCTGTCTCCGCCAAGCACCTGCCAGCTCTTTGCTTCGGGTGATCCATACATCCATACATATATTCGTCCAAGCGTCCATCCGACCATCATTTCATTCATTTGATATCTCAGCTGAGCTCAGTTCAGTTGAGCTTTCTTCTCCGCCACCCCTGGGCTAGCCTGAGCAAATTGTTTGAAAAACGGAAACTTGGCACGCGCATCTTTCAAAAAACAGATTCATCTTCAAATTTATTCGATTTATGAGCATTTTATTGCTTTGCCTTAGTCATTTATTTGTTTGTTTGTTTCTTTCTACTCTCTTCCCCACAAATATTACCTCATTTTTTTCTCTTTTTCTCTTTTTGTGGTTTGTTTAAATGGCTTAAACGA
Organism: Scaptodrosophila latifasciaeformis; assembly: GCA_037075145.1. NCBI lineage: Eukaryota > Metazoa > Arthropoda > Insecta > Diptera > Drosophilidae > Scaptodrosophila > Scaptodrosophila latifasciaeformis. The sequence goes on from JBAMCM010000428.1 coordinate 1,111,045, forward strand.
TCTTTAACTCGCTTTCCGTTTGATTATCTTGAAGATTTTTATTATTATTTTTTTGTTTTTGTTTTTTTTTTCAATTTAAATAACAAATTTTTTATGGATTACAAGCAAGCACGCAATTGCTTGAATAGGACAATAGATGGCGTGATATATGAGTGGGCCGGAACAGGCACTCCAGAGTACTACCTGAACCTATTCGATCTGGGGAATATGGAAGGCAGGTTATCCATTAGCTTGGACTCTTCGTATGACTTGGTGCTACCTCCGACATTTCCTTTCAGGCGTTAAATGCAAATTAAGAAGCTTAAAAAAAAAATGAAAAAAAATTATCTAAGAAAAATAACAGAAACATGAAAAACAAAAAATCAACAAAAAAAAAAAAATCCCAACGTTATCTTCGGGATGCCGAAGATTACAGACTCTTTTCGCAAATGTTTCTGCCGTAAATCACATGAACGGTGTTGGTCAATTAATAGGTCTGATTTCGATTTAACAGTATAACAGCTATATGATATAGTAGTCAGATCCGATCCTGTTAAAAAAACATACCCATGCTTTTGTTTGTTTTTCTCCGTTTCTATTCCATTTTGAATTCGGCGGGTTAGCAATAAATTCCGAATGTCCCCCCCCCCCCCCCCCTTATATTCCATAATATCTCTCTGGCCCCATTATAGTCCCCCATTATAGTCCATAATATCTCTCTGGCCCACCTCAAAAAATTATATTTACATATTTTCCACCATTGAAATTCCCCGGCTACCACGCGGTCGCCTCACGCGACGTGGGGCGGGGGCGTCACTGACATTGCCGTCAAGATATCCTTTCCTATTAGGGAAAGATTAGTTTCGTATTACAGCTATATGACAAAGTGGTCCTATCCGATAAAAAAAGAAGGCTATATACCAAGTTTCATCAAAATACCTTTTTAACCGACAGAGTAAATTACATAGAAACAGACAGACAGACGGAAAGACGGACCTGGCTATATCGACTCCTTTAGTGATTCTAAGTATTCTAGATGTAAGTTTTGTGGGTCTACGATGTTTGGTTCTGTGCGTTACGAGCATCAGACCAAAATCAATATACTCTTTTTACTGCGAAAAGAGTATAATAAATACGAAACTAACGGGGCGCGTTTGATATTATTGCATATACGTGTGAGCTTTTGAGTTGGCAATTACAGCAACAACAACAACAACAACAGCAAGAAAAAAGAAGTAAATCTTGGTTGAGGTTGATTATTTGAAAGACAAGTCAAGACAGCAAGACCAAGCCAACATACGACTTGAAAGACAGTAGGAAAGACAGCAAAAAAAAAAAAAAATGCGGTGGTAGCGGTATCTCGTACTCAACATGAAAATTAATGTGCAACATGCGAATGGTGACTTATATATATATATATATATATACATTTTTTTTTTTTTATATTGCCTCTCCTCCCCATTCAAACCCTACCCTACCCACTCTACCCCACTCTTCTCTGTGAGTATTGCTTTTGTTATTTTCATGTGCCTTGAAGCTTATGAGACCGAAAAGTGGAGCTAGTAGGCTTTTGGGATTGAAATATCGCTAGCAACCTGCCTCGAACGCAAAGTGATTGTGGATTTATTGATTCCAAGAAACCAAAGACATGCTTTAGATATATACAAAGCAAATAATAGACCTAGATCATACTCTAACTTGGACAATGCCTCAAAGTGTCTACAATCGATCTGAAATTCAGTGTACTCAGGTCTCTAATATAATCATTGAAGATATAGTGAAAAAATTTCTATATTATAAATTGTTTAGATTGAAAAAGACACTTCAGAAATATTATCAGAATTATATAGTGGTTCCTTCATCTCTGCTTAGCGTCAATTTCTCTTTATAGGACCCTCAAGTTTTGTCTGAAATCCGTTGACTTTGATCAAGCATTTTTTCTAAATTTAGGCAACTTACAAAATAAGTTTTGGCTGGATGGCAAAAAAGAGATCTGGGAATGATTATCAGAATTATATAGTGATCAATTTGTCTTTCTAAGACCCTCAAGTTTTGTCTGAAATCCGTTGACTTTAGGCAAAAAAGAGATCTGGGAATGATTATCAGAATTATATAGTTATTCCTTCCTCTCTACTCAGCTTCAGCGTGTCTAATCTTACCGTCAATTTGTCTTTATAAAACCCTCCCTCAACTTGTGGCTGAAATCTGTAAGCTTTGAGCCCTTTAAAAAGCAAGCATTTCTCTGCACTAAATTTATTTAGCTTTGATCGTCAGCAATACGATCCTCACAAGTGGACAGGCAAAATCACAGACACTAATACTGGCACACAAGGGTAACAAAATATAAAATATAAATCGTTGAGATTTCCTTAAGCTAATCCCAATCCAAACCTGGACGCTAATACAAAAGAAGATGTCGACATGTTTGACGACGCAGGGCCAGCGACTCAATAACCTCACATAGACCCAAATAGATAATGTTCATGAATAGTATACAATTGGCCAAATTATCAATACGTATTAGTTTTAAAGTTAGACGTATGCGATACTGTATGTACCCCAAAAGGATTAGCATTTGCGTTGCCGCTGAGGTTCCAAAATAATGCCAAAGAAAGCTACTCATCCCTGGATTCGATTCGATTGATTCCATCAGATTGCTACGAATCCGCAAGAGACCATTAAATAAATTGCATTTACCATCCCGATAATACATATTTAAATTCAAAGCGTTAACAAAACATAAACGCATCAGACGCAAGCGGTAGACCAAAATTTCCGACATTTTGATCTGAAAAAAAATATATATATATAAAATCTGTAATTCTTCTTCTTTTGAATTGAATCAAAGTTTTACTCACTGTCTAGAAGTTTAATTGTACTTGTTCAACTTCAGATCTAAAAAAAAAGATTTAACCTTTAGTGAAAATTGGCTTGACACAAGTCGAAAGCTATTTCAAATTGAGCCTTCTAAGATATAAAAAAATAACAACATATATAGTATATATATATGTTTGAGTAGTACCAAAACAACTTGAATTTTTTACACTCATAAAAACCAGACCAAAAGCATTAAGGTCTTGGCCAAGAAAACACCCAACTTTCGCACCATGAGCCATGAGTGAAAGACCATCATCTTTGTAAGCTTTTTGGGTTTTTTGCCTTTCTAAAATGTCATTTGTTTTTAATATGCAAGTTTCATTTGTCTGAGAGAGAAAACTGCAAGTGCTATAAATCCGCTCCCGAGCAACATAGTGAAAACCAACCTGACCTGACACAAATGCCAAGTCCAAGTCAAGCTAAAAAGAAAATAAAGAAAACCACACATATGATGGCTTGGGATTTTAATACACAAAGTTTTCATAGTCTTAAGCAAATACTTGGGGAAAATCTGAGCACCTAAAACGCTCGCATATTATAATAATTATGCCCATTGTTTCATGGGAAATCAGTGAAAATCCCAAGTTAAATATTGACTATATAACCTTTTCTAGTTCTCAAAATTTACCGTCATCTCAGTCTTATTGGAATACATTTAAACCAGTGCTGCCAACAAATCCTTAAAAAAAAGCTAGAGAGAACTCCAAAAAGAGCCACAAAAAAGCTAGAAAAAAACCAAAACTATTTTCTTGTGAAATATTACATTTGTATATCCTCTACAAAGAATACTTCTTTCAGAGCCCTGTAAAAATTTATTAGTTTCAAGGGAGTTATGAAAATACCTTTCGATTGACATTAGGCTGACTAAAATCGGTACATAAATACAGGAGTTATCAGACACAGACCTGGTGAGACCCACACCATATGAATATGAGGGATCCCAATTTGACCTTTGGTAAATGGAGTCTTTTTGATGGTACCGAAACGATCCAAACAACTATAAAAGGACAACAAAAAAAGAAGCTAGATTTCCGGCTAGGAACTAAAGCTAAAGCTAATTGCTAAATCAAAAATCGAAGATTAGGGTGGCAACGCTCATCCCAGCCAATCGAATTTTCTGGCGGAACTGTCAAAGTTTTTTTTTTTTTTTTTCTTTTGGTTGACAAAGTCAAAGTCATTTAATAAAAATGGTACGGGTACGATTCGAGTGCTTAGACGGCCGCATTATTCCAGCCGATTTTGACGATCTGAAATTTTCAAGAATCATCAAAGAGATGTCCAACTTCACCGATAATTCTGTGCTGCTCGAGGACACCCTGTTCTCAGTCAAAGGCGTCCATAGCGATGTTTTCGTCAAAATTATACTCTGGGGCAAATATCATAGAAGCCACACCGAACCGGAATGGGTCGATGATTCCATATACCAAGAGGTCAACGAGGTGCATATCCATGACTGGGACAAGGAATTTCTACGCGACGAACCGCTGATGATTTCGCGCATTTACAATGGTGCCGAATATCTCAACATACGCTGGCTAATGAAACTCTGCGCCCAGAAGCTCTTTCACAATATGCGCATCTTTGATCTCTTGGAGGTCATCGCTTACCTGCCGCATCATTTGACCATGTTGAGCAAGCTGCCCCGACAGAATGCAAAGCGAATTTGAACGACTTCACTGGACACTGTTGCCGTTGCCTTAACACATCCTAAGGATATTTTGTAAATTTATTTCATCTCAGGAACATAAACAAATAAAGACTGCAAATAAAATTTACTTCATCAAGTTTAAACATGTTTATTCATCTCTCTCTGACGACAGTGTTACCCTATTTATTTGAGGGGCATATTGGATTTGTGGGCAAAGTCAAAATGTTTAATTGGCTTTTGATTTTCAATTTTTTTTTTTTTTTTGCCTAAAATTTACATACATAAGTATTTTTCTTGGTCTGTTTGTTTGATGAAGTGGGCTAGTCTCTTTCTTTGTGCACTTGTGGGCAAGTTTGTAGGCATTTTTTTTTTTTCCTTTTTTTTCTCCACAATATTTGTTTTGCCAGTTTGCCAGTTTTTGGCTGACTAGGCATGAAATGATTAAATAAGTTGTTTAACAACTCTACCGGATATCGCTGTTGCAATTTCCCAATTTATGCCTGCGTTTTTTTTTTCTTGTATTTCAAATTATGCCTTGCAGTTGGCTATTTCTTGCTTTGAATTGAAAAGAAAAAAAAAAATTTAATAAATTTATTATTTGTTAGAGAGAGACCATTGCATTTTCTTTTAAACGAATAAAATTCTGTGGAAATAGAATCGCACTTGTGTGTTGGCAATTTCCGCCTTTCGCATTTGACTTACTCTCGGACTCTTTGTTTTCCAAGAGAATTGGGTGGCGTTTAACCTTGATAGCCATAATCCCCCCCTGCCCTGTGGATCTTTTGAGAGACAAGTCAATTAAGCAAGCGATTGGCCAGTCTATTATTCGATTGGTTAGAGCACTTGATTGACTGGCTGGGTTGTTTACTTTGTCTTTGGTCTGCTACCGTTTATAAATATATTAATTAAGTGCTCATTAAAATTTTAAGTACACACTTTGACATTGCCGTGTTCTTAACAAAAAATTCTTTTAATTAAATGAGTTGGTTTCTTTTTGTTTTTTTATTTCCAGACAAAAACTTCATCATGATGTTGGCAAGATTACTTGGCCACATAACTGTTCAGTGTGTGTGATGCCAAGAACAACAATAACAACTACAATACAATATAGCGACAAAATACTAAAAAACAAAAAACAAAAAATTACAACAGCAGCGGAAAACAACAACAACAACAACAACAAAACCTGACAAATTATAACGTTTTAGCACTCCCGGCAATATTAACCAGAACCAACACGGCCCGACAACACCGAAAGCAACCATAAAGGCACAAAATAAAAAAAACAAAACAACAACGAAATAAAAGAAACCTACCAAAGGTGACAGTGTCTATCCATTTTTTTGTTCACATAACACACACACATACTCTTACGCATTGAAGAAGAAGGAGAAGAAGAAGAAAACGACAAAAGGCCCTCGTTTTTCTGTTTATAATTTTTTTTTCCATTGCAAACCATTCTGTGATAACTTAAGACCCAAAGGTAAGTTGCATTCATTAAGGTTTTCTTTTTTTTGTTTTACGAAAATTATTTCTGCTGTGTTAAAAAAAAAATAATTCGAACATTAAATACAAAATGTGCAAGAAGTGGCCATATTTTTTGCTGCCCCCATATGACAGTGTGACCCTAACGAATTATTTACCAAAAACTAAGCAAGACAAATTGCACTCGCGGAGAGAGGAGTAGTTTGTTCATATTTCCGAAAGTTCTGGCATGGTCAGCGCATGCATACGTATAAAGCAAGGCTGCGCAGTAAATTACCAAACATAGTGCGCTGACCGGGCTAAATTTTATTTTAATTCAAAAAAACTCAACTCATTACGCAAATATTCAATACACAATAGAAAAGTGACCGACAACTTTCAAGAAGAGCACAGCAAATATAAATGTTCTGCTGAATACGAGAGCAAGAAAGTTATTCTCAGTGCGGGGTGAGTGAACAAAGTAATTGCGCAATTAGCTAGAAGAGAGGCGTCTGGCTAACTTACAGACATAAGTAACGGTGCATTTGTGGGGATCTCTCTTTTACTCACTGACACACACAGCCGTTGGCAGACTGGACTTGTTAGGCATGCGTGCGAGCAGCACAGTCAAGTCATCAGGACCCCTCTCACTTTCGCTCTAGCAGCAGACTTGACTTATGCAGCCAAGCCACATACACACAGACATTTCCTCATTCATTTACTTTTTCTTCCTACGACTGCGTCGATAGCATAACAATTACTAGGCAATCCACGTAAGAAAAAAACACCGCCTTGTGCACCCTGTTATACTCTTTTCGAAAGAGTTGGAACGTCTTAATATAATATTGATGAAAAGTGTATGCCGTATTTGATAGAAAGAAGTTGAGATTACCCAATTGATATAGATGTTACTTTGTCTGGCCAAAGTTATGGGTGGCGCGTAATAGGGCCGACAACATAAAATTTACTCACTATAAATTTTAATAAACTCTCGCTTTCACGTCAAAACTGACAGCCAGCCAAAAAGTAAAACCAAACAACTCAACCAAATTGACGAGATCAGAGCAAATTAAATGGCAAGTAAAAATTATTACATTTATTCTTTCTCGACATTCGTGAAGACATTTTTTTTCTTCTCAGGAGTGGACAAAAACAAATTATTACTTCTGTTCTTTTAGCACATTCGCAGACATTTTGTTATTTTGCTCTTCGCCCTCTCTCTCTCTCTCTCCCTCTGCTCACCTAACAGGAGCGAATGGGAAACAACATTTTTGCTTGAGTGTTTTAGGCATTCAAAGTTTTTACTTGGAACTAGAAGAATTTAAGACTTAATCTTAATTTTATGCAAGCACAATAAAGTTCACGCAGCTAAAGTTCAATTTATTTTTCGCCTCACCCCCTACCCCCAGCTCCTGCAGGTAGACAAAGAATCGCCAAGTCGGCCGCGCCCGAGCTTCAAATTGTTACTTTTGTTTGTCAAAGATATTCGAAATATCCAGAAATAATAACAAAAAAACAAAGAGAAAATATTTCGCAATGTTTTTTTTCGAAACAAAGAAAAATAAATACTGCAATTTTTTATACACTTTTCCTTTTAGATGGGTCAATACGACCGATGATCTTTCATTGACTCAGACCTTCAATCAAATAGAAAAGCTTATTTAATATTTTAAAAAGACAGATGAATTTCAACTTGATCCATTGGGTATATCTCTGATATAGATTGACCTATCCCTATAGCATTTAAAATAAAACTTGCCTAGATAGAGTCACATTAGGTCAGCTTTTATAATACAAATTTTTAAATATTTCTTGACCAATCTTTATGAAATTCGATCTACCAAAACATTCGCATAACTTCAAAAAGAGCTTGCAATCTTCGGTTAAGCGTAGGTAGCCTCTCCCATTTAAATGAACCCATTTTTCGGTCACTCTTTGGCGGCGCATGGGCAAGCCAACTAGTTGGCGCTTTGCCTGCCCCATTTGAAAGCGGTTTTAAGCTGAATGTTTTGACATATCGATAACCGAGTGACTTACTTTTTTCCTATTTTGTTTTTAGACTCTTTTCGAAGAAAAAGGAGTCTATTCACTTTGCTCTGATGTTTGTAACGCACAGAACCAAACATCGTAGACCCACAAAAGTTACATCTAGAATACTTAGAATCACTAGAGGAGTCGATATAGCCATGTCCGTCTGTCCGTCTGTCCGTCTGTCCGTCTGTCCGTCTGTTTCTATGCGATTTACTCCGTCGTCTTAAAAGCTATTTTGCTGAAACTTGGTATTTAGCCTTCTTTTTTACCTAGGTAGTACACTAGTTTGAATCGGTCGGATCGGACCACTATATCATATAGCTGTCATACGAACCTAAATCGGTTTAGGCAATAACTTCCACATTTATTATCCGATCCTTTTGAAAATTGGCATGCGTGTGTTTTATATAACAATAGATAACTGTACCAAATTTTGCCCGGATCGGATGACTATATCTTATAGCTGTCATACGAACCTAAATCGGTTTAGGCAATAGCTCCCACATTTATTATCCGATCCTGTTCAAATTAAGCACGCATATGTTTTTTATAGCAATTAATATATATACCAAATTTTGTAAGGATCGGACTACTATATCATATAGCTGCCATACGAACCTAAATCGGTTTAGGGAATAACTCGCACATTTATTGACTGATCTTTTCAAAACTCGGCCAACACGTTTTCTACATAAATATACGCGTTTGTACTCAATTTTATTAAAATCGGACTACTATATCATATAGCTGTCATACAAATCGAAATCGGCCCTATTAACTGACCAACCCCGTTCATGTGATTTACGGCAGAAACAACTTCGAAAAGAGTCTGTAATCTTCGGCACCCCGAAGATAACGTTGGGATTTTTTTTTTTTATTTTCTTTTCTTATTTCTTATTAATCCCAAGGAAATTGTTGAATATTCCTAAATGTTATTGACACCGTCAATCAGCTATCGTGTTGCCTATGAGGTAACTTTTTTTTTTTTTTTTTTTTGATGGCTTTATTCAAATGTAAATTCAACCCACCCCCCCCCCCCCCCCCGCTAAAAAAAGAAAGAAATTTTTTGTGACTTGAATTTTTTTTTTCAGAATTTCCCAAGCAATTCTCTAGGTTCTCAATCTAGTTTTTCGTCAGGTCGACACAAAAAGTAAAAGCTTGTTAAACTTTCCACAATTTTCAAAAAAAAGTTATGCGCATCAAATGGAAAAATAACAAAAGCAACAACAACAACAACAAAAAAGTGTAATATTCAAATTAAAAATTGCTTTTGTTTATTTTAATTTGAAATTGCGTCAGGTTTTTTCGGATTTGTATATTTTTTATGAAAGCTTCCTGTTAAATTATAAAAACAAAAAAATATATTGGCTTTTACTTGGTAATAAATAGAGCAAGGCGGTCATTGACTGGAATTTTGATGGTAGGGTTTTGCCATTCATTTCGATTGTTATAAAATATTTATATAAAATAAATGAAAATTTTATTCAACAGTTTGCCGAGAAATGCCAAAGTGCTTAAATATAATTTCAATTTCCTAGTGAAAATTGTGCAGACAACAAAATTAAAAAGGTGAAATATTTGAATTCTAATATTTTTTTTAGAAGGATCTAAACATTGCCTAATTTTATAATTTTTTTGGGTGTGTTGAAAGGAATTTTGGTTTTTTATTTTTGCCCTAGCATCTTCGCCTCTCACCTGTCCGCCCAAAATTCGAGTGTACTTATTTGGTTGGGGGCATAAATTAAAGTCAAGTTGACCTGCTTGCCAGTCGGCCACACCCTGAAAAAATATCCAACAAAAAAAAAAGTAGAGTGGAATTGAAAGGGGCCACAAAGATTTTGTGTAAAAAAAATTATTTTCGATCCTGGACTGATTGGAGGAAACTATGAAGAGCACACCACTCACTGCCAGAGATTATAGGATTGTGAGATCCGAGCCAGACTATCGAAACCGAATCCAAGTCGGAGTCGGAGTTGGAGTTGGAGTCCAGTTAAATTCAATTCAATTCAATTCAGAGGGGCGTCTACTAACCTGGTCAGGTTTCCAAAAAGTTTCACATACCGATTTCTGGGCGCAGTTTTAACCGACAACAACAACAGCAACAGCAACAACAATAGCCAAACAAGAGAGAGGGGGAAAAAAATAGCATTACAAATTATGCCCAATCGCTGACCAAATGAACAATCAAATGGAACGTGCTTTATGCACGGTAGACGCGATGGCGGGGAGGGTCTAGGAGGTCTTTTTTTTTTGCTTTTAGTCTGGCTAACTACTTGGAATGTATAAAAAAGCTCCTAAGCTTATAAATATATATATAGTTTTTTAGTTTATAATTTTTTCATGTTTTTTTTTTTTTTTTTTGCTCTACTTTTTGCGGTGTAGAAGGAACAAACTATTTTTTCCCCCCTATACTCTTTTCGAAGATGAAAGAGTGGTTCAACTATTAAAAACTGATTTTACAGTTCTGGCCTGACTGATTTGGCTAGGATTTGTTATGATGCATTCCTTTATATAGACACTTATGTTTACTAAGTTTCATCTTATTTTGAACAAGTACAATATATCATATAGCTTACACACCAAACCAACACGGTTTTTGGGGGCATCTCCAATATTTTTTAATAAGACTTGACTTCATTTAGTTGCCGATAGTTCGCATAAATAGACAGACATCATACAGAACCAATTTGATCTTGGGGATAACTTCTACATTTATAGACCAAACTCGCTTAAATTTTGTTTCCAATATTCCCATATATAGATACTTATACACACGAAGTTTCATCTGCCTTAATAAATAACTTCCATACAGAACCAATTCGGTCTTGGGGATATCTCCCACATTTATGTGGTAAGCTTCGTATTTGGCTTTCTTTGACATAGACACCTTATGTGTACCGAGTCTTACTGTGTTTAAAGGGCTGTATCATAAATTGGTCTTGAGAATACCTAAGATCTTACTTGATTGATTTAGCTTAAACTTGGTCTGATATATTCCTTCATATAGAAGCAAACCTGTAAAGAGTTTCAGCTAGATTGGTGTATGATAAGATCCTAATGGAACCTTGGATTGTATACTCAACCTGATGGAATTTGTCCAGTCTTTGGTTGAGAAAAAAGAGCTTGTCAGCTTCGGCATAGCTAAGATAACCTTTCCTATTGTTTTTATTTTTTATTCGTTTTTCTATTTGGTAATCAACAAGAGCCAAAATCATTCGCGTGCTAAACCTCAGACTCGTGCCTTCCCCGTTATAACGGGTTTTGTAGTAAGTCGCCACCACCACCACCGCCATCGTCATCACCACCGATACGCCGTCCTGCCCCTTAGACTCTTTTTGGGTTGTCATTCCCTGGCTAAAGCCCAGGCCGCCTCCCTCTCTCCCACTGCCAAGCGATTCGTGATAGTCCAAGCCTTGGCAACGTGCTGTTGCCTCCACTAGTTTTGGCCCGTTTTTTTTTTTGTGTTTTGTTTCTGTTTCTGTTTTTTGTTTTGGCTTGCTTTACAATTTGAATGAAAGGTGTGCTTTTTGGCTTGGCCCGGCCTGGCTAAGCTTGGCTTGGCTTGGCTTGGCTTGCAGTCGCCAGTCTAGATTGGTTCGGTTGGCTTGGCCTGGCTTGACTTGGCCTGGTCTGGTCTGCTTGATCGCTACACTTCGCTTATAAATAATTCTTTTTTTTTCCCCCTTTTTTTTTGCAAGGTGGGTGGTGGGAAGGTGCTGTTGTTGTTATTGTTGTTGTTGTGGTTTTTGGTTTTGCCTTACTTAAATTTAATTAGTTTATTTGAAAGCAGTTTTTGGGCGATGGTGTCATAGATTAAATTGGCTTCAATTCATTTTTCTTTAATATTTTTTGTTAGTCTTTTATTTTTTATTTCTTTTTTTTCTATAAATTTTTTTTTTATTATTTCATTTTTTTTCTGTTGTGGCAAATTTTAACAATTATTATTAAATTGTTCTCTGCCGCTTTGATTTATTTTATATGCAATTTTTTTCCTTTTTGATTTCAGTATCTTGTCTTGCTCAAAAAAATTTAAAAAAAAAACCCAGACAATTTTATTTTATACAATTTGATCGGTTTGTTTATTTAATTGAAAACCCCTTTTGAAAGACTTTGAAAAAGACTCTGATAAAATGGGAAAGAGAACTAAGACTAGAAAAGGAAATGAATAGGAGACTTTTCAGACCCCCCCCCCCCCCCCCATTCTCTATGAGGAATCCTTTTACTCCTCGAGATTTCAGGAAACTCAAAATTAGGCCGAACCAAACATGAGACTGCTTTATTTCATTTCAAGTCAGTCTTTTTTACCTTTGCCCACCTTAAATTATATAAACTGATAGCCCTCTCTCAAAGCAAATCAATTACCTGAATAAGCCACTAGATGGCGCTCTGTCAAAGCTAAAGAAAACAATTGGATTGATATTTATGTTTTATCTCTGTCGATTACAGATGACATCGTTAACCTTGCACTTGATAGTGATAGTAATGGTGATGATGCTGCTGTTAGTTGGCGCCACAACAACCACAACAACAACAACAACACCAGCTGCAAAGGCAGCTGCAGCAACCGCAGCAGCAGCAGCAGCATCGCCCCCAACGCCAACCCGTTCCTGGCGTAGTCGTGACACAATGGCAACATTTTCAACAACCACAACCCAGGCGCCCACATTACGTTCGCCCCGACGGCGTCGGCCGACACAGACAACGGCAGCCATAGACTCAGGCAGTGCCAAATCTACAACAACAACAACAATAGCAACACCTTCAACAAAACAGCCAAGACGTCGCATACAGACAAGCCGCAGCACGACAACCGAAAAGTATCAGAATCCATTAAGGTCTGATTCTCGTTCGGCTCCTTCGACTGTCACTCAGGGCAGCCGCTCTTTGCGTGGTCGACAGCCACGAGATACACCACTCAATGATTTTGGGCTTGGCCAAAAAGCCAATGCCATAAAATCGCTTAGCCCAGACAATGATGCAGCCCATTCGTTGCTGGTCCACAAATGGTCCCCAAATCAGCGTCGGCGGCAATCTCAATCAGCAGCAGTGCCACCACCACAGCCACAACTAATTCTGTCAGCAGCAGATCATACGGCGGCGCCATCATTAACAGGGTCTCGTGACGGCGCCAAAATTCAGACACTCAAAACGTGAGTAGCCAGCTCAAGTGTTTTTTTTTTTTTTCATTTCAAAATCTAGGGAATTTAGCAGACTGAATAGAAACATATCAATACTTATTGGATATACCAATTTGATCCGAGCCGAACCATATACAGATATTGGTCGAATAATATCGACTTTAGCATAATGGCTTGATCTGCATTAGATCAGCTAATATGGTTCGTTTTGTCTAGTCCCGACAAATGTCTAATATGGAAACTTATCGACTCAATTAAAATTATATACAAGTCGGTGAATAATTTTATCGAGATTGGTCTTTAAAAAACTAGCTATATATCTACACATAAAGTGATCCAATTCTTAGTAGCCTGTCAAATATTCAGCTCCAAAAAATCTGTAAAAAATATAAATGAGTTAATCGGTCTATGAATATTGGATATATCCCTAAACTTATATCCCCTTATTCCATTGCTCCGATTCATACAATTTCTTTAGTTAGACAGACTTGGGTATTACCAAATATTAATATTGGATATATCCCTATACATAAATGTGGACCGACCCGTATGACACTCTCAATTAGAACCGATTAAGATTCGATTAATAATTTAACTAAGTTCGATCTATAAATACTGGATATATCCCCTATATTCCATTGGTCCAATTCATACAATTTCGTTAGGCTTGGGTATTACCGACTTATCGGATTGGGTGTCTCCTATACAATTAATGAATTCTTTGTTTCGAAAGTAAATTTGTGACCCTCTTGATTTCGTTTTAGGCCACGTATGATTCAGCGCCTGGTGGCCGGCCATATACAGAATGCTCAGGGTCATTCCTCTTACGAGGTGTCGGCTGTGAGTGCCAATAGCACAATCACCAGCACCAATGGAACTGCCACGACTCCAATTAAACTGAGTAGCACAACCACGACACAGAGTCCTTCTGAGTCGGTGGCTCATGTGACACCACTTTATTTTCGACGCAAGCAGGGGCAAGCAGTGGGACAGACAGTGGGAGCGTCGGCTGGTGCCCCCTTGAGCAGTACATATCGCAAGGTTAGTCCCACGAAGCCAAGTGCAACGGAGCCAGAGGACGAGGATGACGATGTGGCCTTGCTGAGTAATCCTGATGACTTTGACAATTGGGACAATGGGATTTTGCGTTTGAGTGCGGGTTCTGGCAAAGAGTCGGCAGCGGCCAAGAAAGCCAAGGATAAGGACGATGCTAAGAAGACTCTGGCCGATCAGGTGCGGGATGGTAAGTATGCCCTGATCGAGAAGGAGCTCTTTCGTCGCGTGCCAAAGAGACCCGGTGTTCTCAGCTATTCGAGAAATCCGGAGGTACCTCTGGACAATGAGCGAAACTATGGCGGTCTCAGTGAACAGGATATCTGGCTGGCCGAAGATCATTTGCTGGTAATCAAGGGCGGCAGTCTGAATGAAGATACTGACGGTTATGCCAAGGAGTCCTGGCCACCGATAGATGACTATGATGCGCCTCCGCGGCAAATCAAAATACCAGCAAATCCACCAGTTCCGCCACCCTTTCCTGTGCAGCTCGACGCGAACGGACCACTGCAGATTATCCGAGATAATAAACTCACGATCGTCTATCCGGTTGCAAACGAAACGATACCGGTTTATATCACCAGCACTGAGGCCAACCCGAGCTCAGCCGAACGTAACGGCCACCACGCGTCGGATCCTGCTGCCCGGGCGGGAGCGCTTACGGTGGCTAAGGCGGATGACGAACCGAGCTACGTCTACCCGGCGCCCTTTGCACCCTGGCTCTATCCGGGCAATGACTCGCTTTCACTGAGGCCCTTCCTCAAGGGCTATCCACGTCCTATCACCTTGCCCGGCCTGCCGCCTTGGCTTATCAATGGCCTAAATGGCTCACTCGATAACTCCAATGCCACCAATGACTTTGATGAGGACGATCCAGCCTTGTACTATCCTCCGGCCTATAGCTTTGTCTACAAATCAAACTACACGAATCCAGTACCACCAGGTCCCCTAGTGCCCGGAATTGTCCTACCACCACCGCCCAATCAATTCAGTCGCCTGGAGTCCACAACCCACAGTCCCCCACCCAAACGTGTGAGCAGCACCAGCAGTACCACCACGACCACCACAACAAGCAGCACCACCCCGACCACTCCAAGCACCACCAATCCAACCACCACCACACCACCTTACCTAAGGGCAAACTACTCTCTAAAATATACGCCCAAATACAACGCAATCAACTATGGAGCACCTCCCCTGCGGCCCACAGTCTCACCCTCTTACGTGGAGAGAGTCCCAGTGCCTGTGGCTGTGCCCATACCCATCTATCCAATCAACTATCAGCCGACGGTGACCACCCGACCACGCGGCAAGTCGCAACCCACACAGACTCTAGTTTTTGTGCCATCGACCACGGAAAGGAATCGCAACACTCTCTCCAAATCCAATCCCATTTACTATGAATACTTCGAGGCCAAACGCCAGCCAGCCATCAAGTCCAATGTCATCGAGGATTTCCTTCTTGCCAATGGCGGCAAACTGTCCAAGGGTTCGGCCCCAGCCACCGGCCAACGGGAGACCAAGCTCTATGCCACCCGAGAGCACAGCTTCAAGCAGAACTCCCAGCTGGAACCAGTGCAAAGTGTGGTCAACATCACTCCCAAGCCCAAGCCCCAGTTGCAATCGGACTATGGCGAGAGTCTCGGCCAGCTCCTCCGCACCAATTTGATACCACAGCCCTATGCGGTCTACGGCCTGCCGGCCTCGGGCTCTGGCGACTATAACATGCCCAAGGCCACAGCAGCCCCAGTTTACAGCGCCACCTCCTCAGGGCAGTTCCAGCCACCAGACTTTGACAAGAAGCCCTTCCTTCCCATGGTGAACTACAGCTCCGATGAACAGGACAAGAATGCCTTCAAGGCCTTGGTATATGCTCAATCTGCCAGAGAGTCCGGCCCAAGTGAAGCCTATCAACAGCCTGGCCAGAGACAAATGAGGGTGGGCAAGCATCAAATACTCCAGCCCTATGTCTACTCTACCCCTCAGACCCAGTCCCAGGACAGCTATTTGCCCGAGCAGAGGGAATATACCGGGGAACTGCTGGCTCCCAAGTCCCTGCAGCTCCAGAGACATCGCCAGCTCAGAGTGGGCAAGCATCAGCAACAACAGCAGCAGCCACTAGAGCCCCAGTCATATGAGGGCTACAGCACAGTAGCTCCCCTGCCGGCCGACTCCTATCTACCAGAAACCCAGACCGGTCAGAACTACGACGAAGACCAGAGGAACAATCAAATCCTAGAGCAGCGCAATCGTGGCAAATATCGTATACTCAGGCCCCATTTCGTGAGGAATACTCAACTGATAACGCCCTACCTGGACTATGGCAATGGCTCCTCGGCCAAACCACCACCGCCACCGCCTCTAGCCACCGCAGGCCCCTACTGGCAACGCCCCCTGCCAGTGCCACAATACAAACGCCTACATGGACAGGGCGTCAGTAAGCATCAGTTCACACCCTATTTCGTGCCGAATTACCCCAGTGGTCCAGCGCCTCCAGCCTCAGAGCAGCTCTACCGCCTGATGCCCATCCAACAGCACAAGCATTGGCGTCAGCCCCACAAGCCATCTCTGCCGCCCCCACAGCAGCAGCCGCCGCCGCCAGCGCCGCAGCAGCAACAGCAACTGGACTCCTACTATCCCGAAAGAGGTGTGCCCATCGGCCACAGCCTCGCCGGGGATATCTTGGTCAACTACAATAGCAACAACCAATTCAATCCCCAGGCCGAACTGGTGCCCCATGCCCAACTAGGGCCGCCGCCAGTGCCACCACCCATCTCATACCAGGCCCAGACCGGTCAGACCGGTGGTCCACTCTGGTCGAAGCGCACAGTGCGCCAATCCCGATCACATGAGCAAACCTGAACCAACCAACTATAATAACCCAATCTACTAGGTCTGTCAACTTATATAGAAATATTTTTAATGTGATCTAAAAACGAAAAAATCTAGAAATCGACACACACTCTCCTTAATTCTATGTAAATAGACGGGGTGAAAATATTTGATAGAGTCAAACTATTTTAGGCATAGGGAGTAGGCTTCTATGACGTCACAAGGAGGATTTCAAAGGGTTTTTTTTTTTTTGTAATTTTAGAATTTTAGAATCGAAATCAACTTTTGGATGAAAATGGAAACCAGTCCAGGGAGCCCGAGTCAAAAGGTGCCGATGAAATGGTTTGCATTTGGAGTAAATTTTTGCCTTCCAAAAAAGAAAACAAAAAAAAAAAAAACCAACTCTGATCCAATGATCAAAACATGGCTGGTCATTTTATGTATATTTCAAAAATATATTACCAATTTATGTCTAAGTTATCTATGAGAAATAAACAATCTATTAAACTAACATAAACTAGAAAGGAAAGCATATTAATTTTTTTTTCTTCTTCTTCTTGTTTTTAACTAACAAATTAATATTTTCTTATCTCTCCGGATTACATTTTTTATAGTATTGTATTTTCTTACTGTTTTTATTAGCTCAACCTAGTATTTTTTTTATTTAGTATTTTTTGCAAATATAAATAAATCTGTCAATAATTTGTAATTAATTTATTTAAGATTGAAGCTGTTTCTAAATTAAATAAAAACATAATAAAAGAGAAAAATATGTAAAAATAATGAGAAAGCCATAACAACTAAGTTCACTATAAGTTAAATTATGCAGAATTTTGTGTACTATTCACCATTTCAGCACTAGCGAATAAATTACTCAATTTTTTTTTTTATTATTATTATACAATATTTTATTATATTAGTTTTAGTAATGTTTTTTTTTCTATTATTATTTAAAATTTAAAAAAAAAAAGAAATGTTTTTAAGAAAATTATAATTTAAATATGAAATAAAGCAAACGAAAATTTTAAATCACTTTAAAGGGCGCTCAAAAGAAATGAAGAGCGAAACGGCAAAGACACTCAATGCAGCTTTCACTCAAAGCAAGCTGCGACTCCTTTTTGACTCGGCTTCGAGCTCTCAACACGAAAATACTTGTGCGCAAGTATTAGTAGCTTACGAGTGGTGTGATCAGTATGGCGTGTTCCGTTTTTGCAGTGCATATCAATAACGCGAGAGAGAGACAAAGCGTAAAAATGTAAGAATATAGGAAAAAAAGGGATGAAGAAAATATTTTTGAAATGGTGACTGCCGTGGTGAAATTAAAAAAAAAAAAAAAACGATAAGTTCTGAGTAATTCGATAACAAATTGTGCTGTCTGACTGGCCTTCTTGTACGAAAAACATGGCGGCTTTTGAAACAGCTGTGCGATGTAAACAACAGGCAACATTGAGAGGGCGGACAGGCGCATTGCAAAATTAAAAGCAGAGAACTAAAAAAAAAAAAAAGAGAGTGAGAGAGTGAGCGCAGCTAGCGAGTAGCATTAGTGTGGGTGTGCGCGGCAAACAAAAAATCGATTTGCTCAGAAAATCGGACAAATTTGTTGGAAGAAGAAGAAGAAGGAGCAGAAAGAGCAGCCGACGCATAAGCTTTGTACCTTTAAACCGTGAACTGCTGCTGTTGTTGCTGTTGTTATTCTTGTTGCTTTCGCTTAGTTGTTGTTGTTGCTGCTGTTAATATTAATAAAACGCTGTGTTATAGGTTAGAAAGAGAAAGGATGAGGCGCGGCTTGTCACGTCACACGGCGCATTGAAAACGATTCGAACATCGTAACACGAAACGCACAACCAGAAAAAATCAAACGGACCAAGAAGAAGCACACAAATTCTAGAAGCAAAGCAAAAAGTAGTAGAAGAAGAAGCACCACCGACATCAGGCCAGTCAGCAATAACGACAAAAACAGGAAAACCTCTCAAAACCAAAAAAAAAGAAACTAAATAATTTTAACGAAAAAAAAATCCCAAAGAAAACGCACAGAAATATTTCGGAAAAAAAACGGAAACAGAAACGCAAACAATAAAAATTTATATTTTCAACTCCATAAAAAAGTAAAGGAAAAAATAGCAGGTTGCGTTCGTGTGCGTGCGTGCGTGTGTGTGTGTGTGTGTGAGAAAGAGTTTGCATTTGCTTATGTGTGTGTGCATTAGTTGAGGTTACAAAAATTTTCATATCACAAAAATTTTTGGTTGTATTAAAGCCATTTTTGAAGTGTGGCTTTTTGCCCGAAAAACACAGCGTTTTCCAGGAGGAAAATTTATTTTTTTTTTTTTTTGGGAAAATCTGGAAATTTGCCAGTGCACGGCACTCCATATTGGGTAAAATGATACAAAATTGATTGGAGGCCGCCGCGCCAGCTACTTACACACGCACACACACACACACACACAGACGCGCGCGCCACCTACACCTACATGCCTGGACAACGAAAAAAGGAGCAGCCACAAAAGGTAGTCAAATCGGAGGCAGTGGGTTGAGCAGCAGGCGGCAGGGCCAGTGAAAGGTAGCAGTTGGCAAATTAGAGGTGATTCGAAGCGGCGGAGCAAGCGAACGACGTCAGCCAACTGCCAAGCGGCTAAAATAGAACACATAAGCTTAGCCATAACAACCACACCAACCTGTGCGTGTCTCCAGCAAAAAAAATAAAATAAAATAAAAGGAATTAAAAATAGTCCCACTCACACACACATACGCACGGCCAACGACGACGACGACGACGACGACGAAAAAAAGGGCAAGGCCAGCGCAAAGACGAGACAAGGGCAAAAGAGGGCACAACAAAGGCAACAGCTGAGTTGTCCTACAGAAAAGTTATAGATTCGATTCCAGAAAATTGGCCAACGCACCAGGAAAGCCGGCAGCCAACACAAACCACACAGCCGGCTCAATACTGAAAATGCCAAGACCAGGACAGATCTAAAGCTCGAAAGAATTTAACCAAAAAAAAAAAAAAGAAAAACCAAAGAGAAAGCTCAACGAAAGTGTTTGCAGTGTACTCAGCCCAAACGTAGGCTAAAATGGTAACAATGAATTCGGAATCGGACAAAACACAAAGCAGCACGCAGGCCACCCAAGCCCTGGCTAAGAATAATGGTGCCAAGACGCCAACGACAACAACAACAACAGCAACAGGAGCAGCCGCAGCAGCTACAACACCAACAACCAATCCAGGCGAATCGCTGCCAACAATATCTGTGGCAAGCCCAGCCCTGGAGACCAAAGGCACAATACTGGAAACGGACCTAAATAAAGTGCTCATGGTGACCACCACCACCGCCACCAACACCACCAACACCACCACCACCGGCATCAATGGCAATGTAAATAATTTCGATTTGATTGCTGGCAATACACCAGCTGCCACAAATATCACCAACATAGCCAAAGGCACCAACTCCACCACTCTAGCCACAGTCACAGCCACAGCCACAACAACAACAACAGGAACAGCAACAACGTCCAGCACACCGCCCAGCAAAACGGTAGCGCATAGCCCACTGCCCGCCTGCAGCAGCAGCAGTAACAACAACAACAACACCAACAATAACCTAGCAACCAGTGGCGGTGGCAGCGGCGGCGGCGGTAGCATTGCCACTTCGAATAGCAATACGAATCCAGCTAGCAATCCGGCTCCCACCAAATCGAATGCTTTGTTGAATGTTACAAGTAATCATCATCATCACCATCATCATCATCAGCAGCAGCAGCAGCAGACGCAGTTGCAGCAGCAACAACAACAGCAACAGGTTGCTGCCCAACAACAACAGCAGCAACAACACCATCAACCCCAACGAGGCAACAAAAACGAAGATGCCCCCAACATTTTAGTCTACAAAAAGGTAAAAAAAAAAAAAAAAAAAAAAAAACTATTCCAAAAATCCATTTAGATCGACGTAGCCTTAGGTTTCTTCAAACCATTCAAGTGAGACTTGTGTATTTGATATATGCTATTACTTTTGATAGAGATAAGTCAGTTAATGACCAAAGTTGGAGCTATTATGTCGATCAAGGTGAAACTTGATTCATTTGTAAATCCAAATATATTAATATTTTACCCAGACAAATTCTCAAAAACATATTTGGCTTATTTTCTAAAGAACTCTGATCAAACTTAATAGACACTTGTTTCTGTTATAGTTCTATAAATATCTGAGTCTTCGATCAAGCTGAAACTTGAGACACATTTTTGTCTATATACAAGCTTTCCATATATCAAATTTGACGAAGTTAAGTCAACAAATACTAAGAAATACCTACAAGAGTTTCAGTTCATTTGAGAGACAGGTAAAAATTGGTGGGCTGCCCCTTATCTATATATAAATAAACCATATATCCTGTTCGAACTATACATTTTGGTAGACCCCCAAAAGTCATTTAAAACGGTAAAGAAATTTATAAGTATTTCTCGGTTCAAAATTAGTCAAGATAGTTCAATAAATATCCAAGATATTGCCAGGTCAGGAAAGCAAGTAATAACGTATTTAAAGTTGATGTATCTCTATATGAGTCTTCCTTACATTTTGTCTATAAATATCCGAAATATACCCTGAAACCTTATAGGTTTCCAATCAGTCTTATTTCCCAAAGCTCTTTCAAGATTTCTCTGTAGTTTGTTTGGAAAGCAGCACACGTTTTGGGTCTTCTCTTTCTTCTTATTGACAAACCTATTAAATTATTTTTTATATTCTTTTGAATAGATCGAAGCTATAATCGAAAAAATGCAGGCGGAATCGAGCGGGGTGGCTGTACGCACTGTCAAGGCTTTTATGAGTAAAGTGCCGTCGGTCTTTACCGGTGCCGATCTGGTGGCCTGGATACTCAAGAACTTCGATGTGGAGGATGTGACCGAAGCCTTGCATTTCGCCCATTTATTATCCTCGCATGGCTACATCTTTCCCATTGATGATCATGCCCTAACGGTGAAAAATGATGGCACCTTTTATAGGTGAGTTTGATCTAAATATTTGATGGAAAGAATTCTCTTAATGCTGAGCATATTTTTTCTTCTTATTCGTGTAGATTTCAGACCCCGTATTTTTGGCCCTCGAATTGCTGGGAACCGGAAAATACAGATTATGCTGTGTATTTGTGCAAGCGTACAATGCAGAATAAGACACGTTTGGAATTGGCCGATTATGAGGCTGAGAACTTGGCCAAATTGCAGAAAATGTTCTCACGCAAATGGGAATTTATATTCATGCAGGTGAGTAGGCAAGGTCTTGGCAACTCTCCCAATCTACCAATATGATTTGATTGTTTTTTTTTTTATTTTTTTTTTTTAGGCGGAATCTCAAAGCAAGGTGGCCAAGAAGCGTGATAAGTTGGAACGAAAGGTCTTGGACTCGCAGGAGCGGGCTTTCTGGGATGTACACCGGCCGATGCCCGGTTGTGTCAACACCACCGAAATCGATATCAAAAAGGCTTATAGACGTGGTGGCTCCAGCCATGGCACTGGCTCAGCCGGTGCCTCGGTGGCCAAGAATCCTGTGGAGCAATTGACACGCATTATTGCTCTGAGAAAACAAAAACTGGAGCGTCGCACAATCAAAGTGTCAAAAGCAGCCGAAGCGTTGGTTTCCCCCCCGCAAAAATAGTTTAAAGATTCCCCATTTTTTCTAATGTTTAATTCCAATTTCAGATTGGTCGCCTATTATGAGCAATACAATGAGTTTGATTACTTTATAACATCACCGGAACTACCCAATCCCTGGCAAACCGAAAGCACCGAAATGTGGGATACTGAAAAGAATAGGTTCGAATTTATCTATAATTTTTCAAAGAGTCTCTAGGAATCTCAAGATCTTTTCTTTTTTTTGTTCAAATTATAGCAAAGAAGTTCCTGTGCGTCGCGTCAAACGTTGGGGCTTCAGTTTACGTGAACTACTCAATGATGCCATTGGACGTGAGCAATTTACTAAGTTCTTGGAAAAGGAATATAGCGGTGAAAATCTCAAGTGAGTTTCCCATTCCCCCGTTTTACTCTCAAAAGCGAAATTTAATGACTTGGAAATTTCCGTAAAGATTCTGGGAGTCGGTGCAAGAGATGAAGGCCTTGCCGCAATCTGAAATTAAGGAGGCCATACAAAAGATATGGCAAGAGTTCCTGGCACCCGATGCCCCCTGTCCGGTGAATGTGGACTCGAAATCAGTGGAATTGGCCAGAGAGGCAGTTAATTCGCCAAATGGACCAAATCGCTGGTGCTTCGATGTGGCCGCCTCGCATGTCTATCATCTAATGAAAAGCGATTCATATTCACGATATTTACGTTCCGATATGTACAAAGATTATTTGAATTGTTCGCGCAAAAAGATCAAATCCATACCAAATCTATTTGGAGTGAAACGTTGAGATACAATCCGCGACTTACCGATTGTTGTGGTTGGGTGAGTTGTGGATAAATCAAAATAATCAACAAAAAAATAAAATACATACTAAAAACCCCAAAAAATTTGTGAAACCAGTTGAAAAGGCGTTTAGCACTGTTACCAAAAAAAAAAATATATATATATATATTGATATAAATTAAATATAAAAAATCAAAGGAATAGCATGCGTACTAGAATTGTGTGTACTTTAAAAAAAGAAACCAAAAATACTCAAATTATCCGATTCAAAAGATCCATTTTTTTTTTTTTATTATTTTCTTTAATTTTTTTTCTTTGATTTTCTTGTTCAAGTTTCCCCAACCAAGCCAGTTTTTATACTCTCCCATTTGATGGAAAAAAAAACTGCCAGAATTTATTGATTAGAATAACCACAAAAAATGAAAAACACTACCGCCGTAAAAAAAATATATGAGAAAAGAAATCTAAAGATCCGTAATATTAAGCCTATTAGTAAATTGTCTTTATATAGTGAGAGCTTCGAAATGTAAAAAACCCAAGAGATATACTTACTTAACCTTAAAAAAAAAGGAATCATATATATATATATATATATATATAAATATATCAAATATTTACCCAATTTAGCATTGAAAATAATTTGGACTAGAAAGAGAAAACTTAACAACAGGCAAACCAAAACCGTAAGAACAAGAAAAGGAAACCAAATAAGCAATATGAAAAAAACAAAAAAAAAATGCCATAGGACTTAACGAAAAACCGGAGAAAACAAAAAAAAAAATAGAGTAAGCTCTGGCCCAGCCGACTTTTGGGTTATCCTGTACCAGTCTGCCAGGGCTTTGCCCTTTCCGTTGACACATAATTCTGGCGTCTACCGTTTACCGTTAGACAAGGTACAGGCTATCCAAAAAAAAAAAAAAAATCGAAACAAAAACCGCAAAAGCAATTGTCAAAGCCACAAAAAAAAGGACAACACCAATACACTTAAATAGGTTAAAATAAACAAAATATACAATTTTAAGCGCCACAATTTAAAAAAAAAATATTTAAAAAATTAAAATTAAACAAATTATTCAAAAAGAGAAAAGCAACAAAAGTTCCTTTCACAAGGAAAATGAGACAACACTTTTATTTATTTTATTTTTCAATTTTTTGTTTTTGTTTTTTTTTTTTTTTCACGCGTGCCCAAACACACATATCGTTAATATAAAAAATAAATCAAATTAAATTAAATAAAAAAAAAAATCATTGAGTTTTATGGTCGAGACATTTTCATAGATATGTACATATATTTAATATATGTGGAAAAAAAGGCACACAATTAGCGCTTTAAAAAAAATTAACAATTTTAAGCTAGAAATTAATTAAAGGGAAAACAAAAAAAAAAAAAAACAAAAAAAAAATGAAATAAATAATTAAAAAGTATGGAAAACACACGCACAGCAAACCTAGCAAGACCGTCGCGAATTTTGTTGCCTACTTTTGGGCGCAGGTAAATAAATAAATTTCACTTAATGTTTAAACAGAAAAGTACAACAGCAGCAAATCAACTACGGGTAAATTGCAACAACAAAAATATGTTTAACAAAAAAATTATATAACAAATAAATAAAATGAATACACCACCACCCCCTCCCCCCCCCCCCCCCTGCTCCAGGCCCACAAATATGCATGTAATTGAATGTTTATATACAAAAAAAAATAATAATAATAAAGTAAATATGTATACACAAAAGAATATATAAATATATATATATATTAAATGTAAATGGTGTCTAATTTAATTTAAAATTAACAACAAAATTTAAAAAAAAAAAAAAAAACAATTTATTTCCATTGTGTGTGTATGTGTGTTGATAGTTGAACAAAAAAGTATATAGAAAAAAAGAAGAGGAAGAAGAAGACAAGAAAAATATTTAGAAAACTTAAGCCACCAAAAAAAAAAAAAAAAAAAAATTAATTGAATTCAAATTGATAAACTAAAAAAAAAGAAAAGAGGTATTTTTGTTTTTATTTTGTAAAATCCAAAAGAATTCAATTTGGCCAAAATATGCCAAAAAAAAAATAAAAATAAATGCTTACAAAAAAAAAAAAAAAACCCCAAAAGCTTTTCTATAATTTCCAGCCAAAATTTTACTTATTTTCCAAATCTTTTTTTTTTTTGTTTTTTTTTTTGAAAGATGCCTCAAATCGGTGTCTACTCAAAATCAATCTTATTCTAAGTAGGTAAATTCTAAATCTAAGCCAAAATATAAAAACCAAAAAATAAAAAAAAATTGTGTGTTACTAAAATTTCTAACAAATTCAAAAAAAACAAAACCAAAAAAAAAACAATCCATGCTAAGCCTAGCTAAATGGATTGACTTGTTTCGGCAAGGAATTTTGTGAAAGAAAAAAAATGTTACAAAATGGCAGAAGCTCAGCCAATTGGGCCAACCTAAGCAGCTGCCACAAAATATATTGTGAAATGTTAAAACCAAAAACAAAAAAAAAACAAAAAATTATTAAGAAAATAAAATAATAATGAACAGGCACAATTATATAATTGTGGCTCTAACTACTAACGACTGAGATATTTTCATTTAGATAAAAATATATAAAACAAATTCATCAAAAAAAAAAAATTTATTCGTTCTAGGCAAATCAGAGTGTTTTATAAGAATTTTCCATTGAGTCGAGAGGATGAAAGAGTTATCACATGCCTGGAATGTTGGGTAAGTCTTTGCCATTTATAGACCAATACTTGATGTACTTATGGCTAGACATAAATGCATACCAAATTTCAGCCTGATCCAAGTGATATATCATCAGTTCTTAACCAGAATCGATTCGGTTTTCAGATACCCTCCTATATGAAGTAATCAATTTTGATCAGTTTAGTCATTTGATTCAAATGATATATCATCAATTCTTAAGCAGAATCGATTCGGTTTTTAGATACCCTCCTATATGAAGTAATCAATTTTGATCAGATTTGTCATAGGCAGAACCTGAATGCTTTTGTCTATATCTGCCATAACCATTAACCAAATCCCATTAAATTCAATACTAAGAATGCTCATAAACAGTTAGACAACTATACCAAATTTCACCTGGATTCCATATAAAAATCTTAAGAAATCTTAATCTTAAGAAAAAAAAAAAACCCAAAATTTCTGTCTATGAAGTAATCCAGTTTTGTTTAAACTGGAAACCTATAAAAAAAAAAGAAGGCAACTGCCGACAACTCAGTCTTTATTTAAACAGTGATAAAGACAGTCAACTTTCCGTATAAATGATAAAAATGAAATTCATATGTTGGCAATTGCTGATGCTTAACACTTCCTGTCATTAGAGTAGGCTTATAAAAAGAATGAACAAACCCTTATCAAGCCCATACACAAATTCTGACTAGCTTCTTCTTCTTCATCTTTTTGTCTCCAACGCAACGCGTTCTGATTTTGTAAAAAAAAAAAAATTATCTGCAGTGGTTGCCACATTTAATATTATTTGCTTTTATTGCTTGGCCAAAAACAATGCAAAGTTGGATTTAAGTTGGAAGCAACTGATAAGCTTCAGCTTAGTTCAATGTGTCAGACGTGATAAATAAACAACAAAGTTTGTGCACCTTGCCGACCCCCTGTCCGTTAGCAAGTTTTAATTGAAATTGATCACGTTGAAGGCACAAACAAGTGTTTTATTGTTTTTGTTTTTGTTATTTTAATCAATTAAATGCTCTGGCACATCCTTGAAGGGAAAGACAAGGTCAAGTGCTTAAGACGTAGCAAATCAGAATTTTTTTAATCCGATTCTGGTCAATTGGGATAGATAAAAATGTATTAAATATTTTTTCTACCAGGCGAAGAAGCAGGAAAAAAAGCAAACCAGGATGCAACCCTGTCTTGAAGCTTAGAGAGAAAGAGAGAGAGAGAGGATCAAAATGTTTTCTCTCTCTTTCTTTCCCAAACAAAAGGAAAGCACAGCAAACCAAGATGCAGCCCTGTCTTGACAAAGCACAGAAAAGGCGTTCTTCAGCTAAGAGAGAGAGATGATCAAAATGTTTTCTCTCTCTTTCTTTCCCAAACTAAACAAAAGGAAAGCACAGCAAACCAGGATGCAACCCTGTCTTGACAAAGCACAGAAAAGGCTCTCTTTAGCTAAGAGAGAGAAGATTGAAAGCTTTTTTTTTCATTTTGCATATTTCATAGCAAATAACTGTAAATCAAGCACACACTCCATTTACCCTTAACCTCTAAAGACAGTATAAATACACATTATTATATGTAAATCTATATGCATACATTTATTTTTTTTTTTGGAATTGCTATCTAGCATTATCAGTCAGAACAGAAAATAAATGAGACATTAAAAAGTCTTAAGAAATAATTTAATCAAGCGCAGGATTTAAAAAGACAAAAAAAAAAGAATCAGCACATAGAAAAGAAACAAAACAAATAAAGAAATAAACAATGACAAAGATTAAAAAACACGTATGAGAATGTGGAAGATAAAGATTGCGATAGTGTCTGGTGAAATTAGTAAAGAGTGCTTTTTTTTTATGACTGAAGAAAAGTGCTGGTGCCGTCAAGCCTAACAGAATCTCTGCATTTTCTTTTCTCTGTCTTTGCCAAATGTGTTGTCAACCTAGATTAAGGGGAATAGACTGTCTGAATATTTTTTTTGTGGTGAATATAATTAATATAGATATTTTTATTAATAAATATTAAAGCAAAAATTGTGATTTGCAAAAAAAAGCAAAACTTTTAACCAAATTTGATTTATTTTTGAAAACTAACATAAATATTAAGAATAATAAAATTACTCTCTGCAAAGCTTCCCATCTTCTGCTCATCTTCGTGAGCAGAGAGAATCAACGGCACCGCAAGCTCTTCGACGTCGGCGTCGCTGTTCTAGTTCGGTCGTTTTCGCTCTGCGATCAGTCCGCTAGAAAAAGCCAGAAGAAAAAGCTAGAAAAAGCCAAGAGAAAAGAGGGCACTTCTTAGAAAAAAGATGGCACTTTTTAGAGAAAAGAGGGCACTTCTAAGAGAAAGGAGGCCACGGATAAGAGAAAGGAGGACACTTGTAGGAGAAAAGAGGAGACTTCTAAGAGAAAAGAGGCCCCGGATAAGAGAAAGTAAAAACCGCTAAAAAAAAAAAGCCAAAAAAAATCCGAAAAACGAATTTTTTGAATTCGAAGAAAAGAAAAGATTTTCTGAAGCTTCATCGTGCTGTATTCTCGCTCAGCGCCACTCGGCCCCACAGAACACCGAATAAACCGCAACGGAAGAGATTCGACTGCCGCCTCGATTCGATTCGATTCGCTTTGCTTTGCTTCACTTCGATTCGTGTTTATCAACAAACGCAGACAGCAATTAACTTAAATTTTGTGAACTAGTCCCAGTAGTAAACATCCTTTTCCCCAAAAAAAAAAAAATAAACAAATTAACATATAAAGAGACGTGTCGGGCATTCGCAATTTGCATATATCAGTGTGAATAAAAAATATATACACATATATATATGTATATGTATAAATAAGAAATTAAAACTGTTACATATGACGAAAGATTGCCGAGGTTCAATCAATCAATTTTTTTTTTTTTTAACTAAATAAAAAAATAGAAATGAGAAGAGAATGAGAAAAAAATGAATTAGACCTTCAGATTTCATTAGAAAGAAAGCTGAGAGTGTCACTGTCAATGCCAATTTGTGTTAACAAAATGTGAACTAAATCAATCTTTGGATAACCATCACAAAATAAATGAATGAATTTCATAAACAAAAGAAATAAATATAAATAAAAAATAAAAAACAAAATTTAAATAAAAGAATCTTCTATATGGGCAATCGATTGATGGTCGGACGGCTGGCGGCGCATCTTCAAGGCATCGCCCATAGAGTGCATTCAACTTAAAGGCACACGCAAAAGAGAAGCAACATTTACAACAACAACAACAGCAACAACAAAATTGATTGCATTCTGCCAACGCGTACAGAGCACACTTGTCAATCCCGTAAACCGAGTGTAAAAATATACCAAATTTTCCCCCAAAAACAACAACAACAACAAGAAGCAGAACAAACGAATCACAACAACCCCAAATGAGAGCAAAATAATTAAAAAAAAAAAAAACACTTTATTTTTTCCATTTTTTTATACTCAAAAATCCTTTTTTTTTTTTGTAAAACGTAAAAATTGTGATAAGGCCAGCCAAACCAGGCAAAGCAAAAACCAGTGAAAGTGAAAACTCGGAAAAAGCCCAAAAATCAAAACCACTCACGTCTACTTCAAAATATTTTCAAACAAGTAAGTATGATCAACTCATTCGATAAATTTTAGATAGATACATTTTTAGTTAGATAAATTTTTAGTTAGAAATTCCAATTAGCTCAGCTGCTCTGGTCCAATTTTCTCGGCAAAGTCTGAAGGCAATTGCTTTCCAAAGAAAACAAATGTTTAAGCTTTATCAGTGCTCTTCTTCTTCTTCTTCGCTTTTTTTTTTAATTAATAAACAAAAGCTCTCTTATCAGAAAACAAACAAGACTGAAATAAAAAAAAAAAAAAAACTAGAAGCCGCTTATCTTTGGCAAGCCGAAGATCACAGACTCTTTTTGAAAGTTCTGTTCAGATAACCCAGATATGGCTTGGGTCAGTTAGATCCGGTTAAATTATATAGCACTTCGATCCAGATGGAATACGGTGCAATATAGCTATATAGATATCTGGGAATTATACAATATGGTGGTTTGATAAGCCAAGGAACCAATTTACCTTAAGTAGATGATACGTTATAGTAGTTCGATCTGAGTGAAATTGGGTATACAAAGCTGAGAGATCAATCCATAAATTTGGAACACTTGGAGCTGGAAGCAAGTGATACGATAAGGTAGAAGGATCTAAGTAAAACTGGGTATATAGGAGCGTGTCAAAAAGTCTACATTAAAAAAGATCGGTCTATGAATTTAAGAGATATCACATAAAACTATATCATAACCGATTCCACTGGTTCCTCTGGACAATATCCATTTTTGGCTCTGAGGGACTCTGTGAGTTAGAGCAGAAAAACTATAGATCCCACTGGTTAAACTGAACCATCTAGGGTCTTGCAATCAATATACTCTCTTTCCAGAAAGAGTGTGCGAAAAGCATTTAGCAACCGACTTGCCAAGGCATTGTATCTTCTAATTCTAATCCCAAACAAATTGCTCAAGTTGTTACAATATAATTAAAAAGTCTTAAGGTTCTTTCAAGGTTTCCAAGAAAAAAAAAAAACAAATACTTTGTCATTATCAAATTGCAGTTTTCAGTACATTTTGATCTCATCTAATCCAAGCCGGAATTTTTGGCAAATTTTTGATAAAAAGAAAAAAAAATGAATTTGAACAAAAAAACAGGAAAATCACAAAACGTCAATTTCGATCGCAAAGCAAGAAAAAATGAAAACAAATTATAAAAATAAAAACATATATATACTATATATACTATATATATATATATATTCACTGACGGAGACAGCAACAGAGATTTGGGGTGTGAGTTTTCTATATATAGAATTTTAGCTTCTATATAATTTCATCTTATTATTTTATTCATTCTGCTTTTGCTGGACCAAAAAAAAAAAAACAAAAAACAATATGTTTTCTATAAATTGAATGAATAAAGAATATATATAAATTTTTTTTTTTTGGATTGACAAAAGACTAAAGAACGCAAAAAAAACAAATAGAGATCTTTAAAGTTCCCCAAAGTCTAAACAATTTTATACGCAGTTGCATTTAATTTTTTTTTTTTATTCAAATTTCTAGGAAATATATATAGTATATATAGGATCTGTTTTTAGGGAAATTACATAGCTATGAGCTGATTTCCTTGGCTCATTTATTATAATTTTTTCTTTCTTTACTAGTTTCGCTTATCATATTTCACTGATAAGAAGAACTTTTTTTTAATTACCTCTTTCAGGTCTTGGCAAAACAGTTGCAACTGATTACCTTTTGTTAATTATTTATTTTTGTTTTTGTTTTTCCATTTTTTGCATTTTTTTATTATGGCAGCCAAAGTAACCAAATTGATTTATTCCCAACGAAACGTTTGCATTTTATGATTATTTGAATTCCCAAGAAAATAACTGAGACAGACTAGGGAGTGCTCTTCGGGCTGGCATGTCTACAGGGTGGGCCCAAATAACTGTCGCACTTTATTTTTTGTGTAAAATTAAAACTATAGGATATTTTGAGCTCTAAAACAATTTTATTTATTAGTAAGACTTTTATCTTATATTATTTGTGCTTAAGTTCTAATCTTTCACCTTTTATTTTTTTTACGAGCTTTAAACGTTTTTGAAAACTATTGCAGGCGGCACGCAACACTTCTTCCGGAATTTCATTCCAAATTTTAGTTAGGCGGCGCTTGAATTGTTCCAATTTCATATTTTTTATATTTTTTAGTTTATCAAGCATATAGCCCCATATGCAGTAATCCAATGGATTTAGATCCGGGGAAGATGATGGCCATTCATCAACAGGAATGAAGCATGGCAGATTATCCTTGCACCAGCGCTGAACAGTTCTTGCTTTATGAGCCGGAGCAGAATCTTGCTGGAAGCAATATGGTTCATTGCCGAAGAGCTCAGATACTTGAGGATAAAAATGATTAACAAGCACTTTATCCAAATAGAATTGGGCATTGATTTTGACTCCTTTATCAATAAAAAGAAGAGGAATCTTGCCTTTTGCGGATATGGCTCCCCACACCATGACAGACGTACTGTTTTGATATCTCTCAACAGCTAATTTATCAGTTGGGATATCCTGCATACTTGTTGCATAAACGCGATCATTTTGTGGGTTGTGGCTTTTTTGCAATATGAATAGTTTTTCATCAGAAAACACAAAATTGCAACTTGCGTGCCGCCGAAGCAACTCACCACTTCTTTCCTGCCGCATTTTTTTCTGGCGCTCCGTAAGACCATGGATCCTTTTTTTTTGTAAGGTTTTTGCCCCAAATCGTCTTTTAAAATCGTTCGAATAGTTTTGCGGCTCACATTCAGCTCCTTGGCCAGATTTCGAGTGGATCTTGCACAATTTCGCCGAATTTTCTCGCGCACTTTCTTCACTAGTGCAGACGTTCTTACAGTTTTTTTTCGACCAGATTTCTTGGATATTTTAACAGTTCCTGTTGTCTTAAACCGAGCCACAGTGCGTTGAACAAATCTACGGTTTACGTCTATGTTTTTTAGCGACTTAACTATGTCACTTGTCTGTTTGCCTTGCAAATGCAATTTTAGCACCAGCTCTCTTTTTGCTTCCATCATTCGCAAAAGTTTATTTATTACTGATTATGTCGAAACCATACAAAGTTCAACTGAAAATTAAATAAAGAAGGCAACAATGTGATAGAAAGAATAACGGTGCTTTTACGGTGCGAATAACGGTGCTTTTACAAAGTGCGACAGTTATTTGGGCCCACGCTGTAGAGCGCATGGAGACTGGCCCAAAGAAATCTATCAGATTCTGACAATTATTTCTATACTGAATTAGAGAATAGCTCAATGAAACCCTATAGATCTAGTCTTTAGACTGTGACTGTGACGTTTGGAGTAATTCCCAGATATATTAAATAAGACCTTAATGATCTGAAATACAGAATAGCTCAAGGTATGAATATATCTAGTAATTTGCCTTTGAATAGTTCGGAGTAAACCTTAGGCTTGAAGGAGGACTTTAATATTGTTGGAACTGTCTAAGGAATCTCCTATTGACAAGGATCTGAAATAGAGTATAGCCCAAAGAAACCCAAGAGATTTAATCGGAATAATATGACTGGCTTTAATATTGTTACAAATGTCTAAGGAAAACCTTTATAGACAAGGATCTGAAATAGAGAAGAGCTCCAAGAAATCTAGACTGGATTATTATTAGCTAGAAAATAAAAGTCTTCTATATTATTGAAATTGTCTAAGGAATATTCGAAAGAATCGCTTGATCGACAAAGATCTGAAATAGCCATAGATCTAGTCTTCGTACCAGTATAAGTTAGGAGAAATCTTCAGATCTAAAAAAGTCTTTTATATTGTTGGAATTGTCTGAAGAATATCCAAATTTTGAGTTGGCCTGAAAGCTTCCAATTATTTAGAATAAGCCAAATCAGATCATAATAATATTTGGAAGGTTCTCAGGAATTCCCAAATATTTACCAAGAATCTGTAATTTCAGAACCTAAGTTTGGATCAATCTAAACTATCTCTGATCCAAACAAAACAACAAATTCCGTCTGTCTAGCATTTTTCCACTAAGACTTTTCAATTCGTTGCATCAGCAAAAAAAAGGTAGACAAAAAAAAAAAAAAGAAATACCTTACCTTACACACCTCCAAAATGACAAAAAACAAGAACCTGTTAAGTCAACAAAAAATGCAAAATTTCATTAAAAAAATAATAAAAAAAAAAAAACAAAACGAAGTAAACAAATAATTGGGTCAGTCTGAAATTCATTGCCAAATGAAAAGTTATCTCTTTTTTTTTAGGGTATTTTTCCCTTAAACAGCTTATTTCACAAACTCCCAAGACTTTGAGTTTTCTTTAGATTTAAATTTATATATATAAATATATATATATATATATAGCCATATCATTTCACATCTTGTTGGTTTCTTCGTACGTCAGCGGAAGTTTGCACACACCTTAATTATTGTTGCTGTTTTGGGCTGTTAAAACAATATAAATTGAATTGTAAATTATACTAGGGGATTGTTATATTGTGTGTTAATACACACACACACACACACACACACACATGGATCTAAATAAATCTTAAGATTTACGTATGAAAATAATTTATCAAGGTGTCGCAAGGTGTCGCTCCATCCGTAATTTCTCAATCCAACTAAACTGGTCGATGACTTCTTCAATACTTTTATTTTTAATGAGACACGATATAATTGAGTGTATAAAATATGTATTGAGTGTGTTTTGATATCGATTAAGTTCAATTTCAACACAAAGAAATTGCAAGCTGTTTTGTTTTTGTTTTTTCGCAGTAAGAGTAAAGATATCAAGCTGAAACTTAATATGCCACACCAGCTGTCTTTAAGTATTTCATATATCAAATTTGATCAAGATTGATTAGGAACTAGAGGGAAATATGATCAGCATGATAAGTGTAAAATGAGCTACTCTCTGAAGGTCCCCGGATAGTGCTGACTATAAAGAAAGCTGTTCTATTTAGTCATACAAACCAGAGTAGAATTATCCCATTCACAGGTCCCCAGGGTTCAAATAAAAAACTCTATTGTATTTAGTTTAAGACAAACGGAACAAGTGTAAGCTTAGATTTTGGGGAAGTCCACTCTATTGACCATTCTTATCTACTTGTTTTAGATATAGAAAACAAGAATCGAGCTACTCTTTGGGGTTCCCCAGGCACCTGAAATTATAGGCAATATTTTACTAATTACTGGAGATATGCAAACAAAAGTAGAGCCACCCTTGGGGGTTGCCCCAGACACCTGAAATTATGGACAATCCTATTCTATTTATTCTAGACATCCAAACAAGACTAGAGCCCCTTCTTGGGGTTCCCTAGGCACTCCAAATTATAGACAATCCTGACAAGATTAAGGCTGCTCTTTGAGGTACTCTACGCCAGATACAAAATAGAGTAGAGATACACTTTGGAGATCCCCCGTTAGACAATCCTAAAACTATTCATAGTAATTTAAAATTATGAAACTAATTATTGGTTGAGAAACCCTCGACTCCATCAATACTTTTCGAGATGATATCATTTCAGTGTAATTGAAAGGGGCTTGTCCTGGACCAGTCTATTTTTGGGCTGACGATGATGCAGCAAACTAAGCTAGTTAACATTTGCATTGATCACGCGGATAACAAAGAGCAAAAAAGAATAATGGGGAAATAAAATAATTAATGAATAAGTAGGAAAAGGAATGCTTCATTTATTTATCACAAATATTATCAGAGTAAATTGAGAAATAATTGCAATTGGCGGGAGCAGCTGTCTGGAGGCAAAGACAATGCGATCTTGGCTTGTTTATCGGGTCAATAAGATCACGTGCTGTCGGGCGTGAGTGTGAATCTGAATCTGAGAGAGGGAAACAGAGAGAGAGAGAGAGAGGCAACCTTAAAGGTCGATAAAAATTAAATATTGATATGACCATGCCGGCTCCGGCTTCGGCTCCGAGATGGCACGTTTCGTTCAGCCAATTCTCGCATATTCTTGGTCTCTGCAATTGTATCACTTTTATAAGAAATTGTGTGAATCAACAGGTTTACAATTAATTTAATAGATACACTATTGAAACTCATTTTAAAAGACAATCAAGACTTTGAAAATAAGTGAATGAGTCTAGTCAAAATGGCTTGATTGCTATGTACAAATTGCCCTGACAGAAACCAACGACTAACAAATCAAGGGGAAAGCGGGCGCATCAGTTTTCAGTTTGATAGATAGTCCCTGAATAAAATCAAGTTGGAAGTTGGTGGGTCAGTTCTCAATTTGATAGACTCAGCATAGTTCCTGAATTACCGACTTAGTTTCACTTTAAAATCAATTTGGAAGTGGGCGGTTCAGTTCACAATTTGATAGACTCCCTAATTCCCAAAGTCCTTGACTAACTTTTACAGATCTCTGATGAGCCCTACATGCCACCTAACGGGCCTCTAAAAGACCTATCAAGAGGAGTGGCAGCTCTGGGAAAATTTCCTATAATACCCAATTAACTCGGCTCTAAACTTAGTCCACTTTCATAGGTCTCTCAAAGAGGCCTGTTGCCTCTCAAAATACCCCATTCACTGGGATCTTAACTTGCTCCATTAAAAGAGGTCTCCCAAATGAACTTTCTAACCAAGAAGCCACCTATCGATCTGTTCTAAAAAGAGCCTTGTGATCCAGTCAAAAAATGGGTGTGGCAGTTCTCACGAATTTCAATGTAATCAGACAGATCTCAATCAGGTCCAACACGCCACCTATCAGTCCGCTGAACTCTGGCAAGATCAGCCTGCATTATCTCCATAATCTAAGGCCTGATTCTGATTGCATTTGCCCACAGTCTGAGCAAGTTTTCCCTTCTGTAATCCTCTTCTTTTTTTTTTGCCCTAACTGAATTATTTAAATTTTCTCTTTCGGGTTTTTTTGCCTGGCAAAAAAAAAACCGCTGACATTTTATATATATTTATATGGTCGGTTTTAAGTTGGTTCAATTGATTCTTTGCTGTTTGTGGCATTTCCAGTTATAATTTAACTTTATCCGGGTGCGGTTCGCTTCGCAGCAGTTCAAGCTAAAACTGAAAATAACAGAACAAAATTATTTTTATTTTTTTCCCCATTTGATTTTTTTTTTTGTTTTATGTGAAACGAAAGTGTTAATTGGACAGGTGTGCCAGTGTCTGCCGAGCCGACACCCAACATTTCTTACAGTTCTCAATAAATGTGAAAAGAAATTGTTTTTGTTTTTGTTTTTGTTTTTTTTTTTTCAATAAATCTCTCTGATCGAGAGTGCAAGCAGATTATCATCACGTGCGCCCCTTTTTAGCATCTCTTATCAGTTGTGCATGCGAATATTTCGTGTAAATGCAAATGAACTTCTGAACTTCCGAACGCCACGCCAATCAATCAGAAAGAGATTAAAGCAAATCTAATAAAAA
This sequence comes from Scaptodrosophila latifasciaeformis, assembly GCA_037075145.1. Classification (NCBI taxonomy): domain Eukaryota; kingdom Metazoa; phylum Arthropoda; class Insecta; order Diptera; family Drosophilidae; genus Scaptodrosophila; species Scaptodrosophila latifasciaeformis. The sequence continues at coordinate 1,148,109 of JBAMCM010000428.1, forward strand.
GAAAAATATTTTCAATGGATAATAAATAAATCTTTCAATTGAGAGAGATTTGATTAACCAGTTTTATCATAGTCAATCCAGGCAAATCGAGCTCTTTCGTTAGTCTTATAAATATTCTCAGGGCTAATAATCAGTGATTGATGAGATTGTTAAGTCTTGATTGATAATTGAGAGTGGTTCCATAATTGCTAAAACTTTATGATTATAGAGAATATATATATATATATTTATATTTCTGATTGACGTATATTTCTCAAGGCCAAAGTCCTGATTGACTTATTTGGTGATTGATTCTGGCTGTTTCATAATTGATGGCTCAAAATTCAGGACTTATAATCAGTGATTGATGATTGTTAAGTCTTGATTGATAATTGAGAGTGGTTCCATAATTGATTATAGAGAATTAGTGATTGACTATAAAAGATTGATCATACAATACAAGTGATAAATAATTAGTGATTGACGTTAATTGATAATCAAACTCTCCATCAAACAATCAGTCATTGGATAAATTATAGCTTAAAACACCTAGATGATTGACAATTGTAGATTGCTTATAAAAACTTCATGAATGATTGATCAATAATATCTAAGACTCTAAGTGAAGGCAAAGGATTCTTTTCGCAGTGTCAAACCAATTCTAAGTTTCTCGACTCTCACTCATAGATTGATTGGCTTGAAAATTTCCCATTTAGCCAAATAATATTTGCAGAAGTTTCCCAACTTTAGAGACAAAAGAAAGTTAATAAAATATTTGTTTGATTGATCGAAGCTTAAAATCATCAAAAATTCAAAATGCTCGACGTTTACGATTTGCTATTGAGCAATGTCTTTGATAACAGGTATGAAAAGTGGAAATGAAAGCTTAGTTTCTTAGACCCCGTCTCAGATCTCAGGAACTATCGAAGCTAGCACTCTGAAATTTCAAACTTGAACTCTTTAAATCTTGACAAAGAAATAAACTAAACTTTGTATTCTTTGTGATTATCCACAGAATGGTTTTGGAAAGTCATAATGTGGTGTTGGCTCGGTCCACCCTAACACCGAATACGAGCAGCCAAAGCTTTGGTCGCAATCCCCGACACTTTTCTGGCTTCGACAACGATATGAACGATGAAGGCATCAAGCGTCCTCTGCTGGATCTTCTGGTGGCGATGGTCGGTGTGCCACTATTGATTTTCTGTGCCCTCCAGCTCGAGAAGAATCTGCATGACATGAACAACAATCCGGAAACCCGTTGGCTCGTCTTTGGCCTGGGTGTGGCTGTCCTAGCCATAAGCGTGGTCATCTGTGGCTATTTAACTCATCGCATGGGTGTCTGCATTTGGGCCGGACCCATAGATGAGGCTGGCAATTGCACCAACGGCATGTCTCATGTGAGTATTATCTGCTTAATTATACCAATCGGAACTAATTCAATAGCTGTCCTTAGATCAACTCGCAGAACGATGTCTTGAGGATGATAGATGCTATGCCGCCCAGCTATGAAAGTGTGGTCAAATGTGATTTGCCCCCGCCACCGTATGAGTGCGTGGTGATCACCTTGGGTCAGCCGGTGATTGTGCAGACCCACACTCCGGCCAAGACTCCCGACCAGCCCGTCTTGGATGAGACAGTTTCGCACATCTAAGCTGGCAGCTGTGAGAGGAGAGAGAATAAAAGAGATTTCCGTTTTGTTAAAATCCCCAAAAATCCCTGGCTGGGCGAGTTGAAAATTTTTTCTGTGTGGCCTTGGCAAGAGTGACCACTTTCCTGAAATTTATTTTTATCTAAAAAAAATTGTTTTTGTTTTTATTTTTTTTTATTCTCATTTAAGTTTTTTTTTTGTGTACAAAGATTTGTACGTAGCTCATACTTTGGCAAATGTATTTACTTCCATTTAAGGACTTTAGTATTTTAATTCTAGAGAATTTTTTTTTTTGTTTTATTTTAGAACTTTGTATATTCCATTACATTTTAGGAATCTTGAAAAAAAAGCAAAATGCTTAAGCTTGTTAATATCGCCATTTTTTTTTTTTTTCAAAAATTAAACGAACTGAAAAACACTGAAAATGTTTTTCCTGGACAAAAGTATTATCCACTTTCGGCCAGCCGAAAAAAAAAAAAAAATCAAAAATAATAATTATAATAATATTTAAGAAATTGCTGTTTGCTATCATCCTTATTTGTTCCGTTAACCATATAAAATTCCTGAACAGCATCTAGTCCAGTTCACATATTATTTTGGTTACTACAAAAAAAAAAAAGAAAATTATAATTGAAAGTGTCATATTATTTTCCTATATACATAAGTAAGGATATCTAGAATCTTATGAAACCATTTAGAATGTTAACTTTAGGCGAATTTGTAAAAAAAAAAAATCAAAACAAAAATTGTTTAGAATAGAAAAGCGATTGCCAAATTTATGTAATTAAATGAAAAAACCTCAAGGTTGCAAAAATATAAATATATATATATATATATATATAAAAATATATGATACATGATATACGATAATCCAAACGTTTGGTTCTTTTGGCTCAACCTATCGGGTGAGGGGGAATAAAAGGGAAGGGTGGCTTGTCTTTTGGAGCGAGGAGCTAAAGAAAGTTGGCAGAGGGGAGAGACTTAGGTAACTGGTTTTCTCTTTTCGATCGGAAAGCTTATGAAAGCAGGGACTTACCATATTTTGTCGGTGATGGCGGAGGTGGTTGATAGGGAGAGGCGGTAGGTTTATATAGAGGGTTACTTTTTACAGGAGAGGGGAAAAACACATGGGGGGGGGGGTGCTGGCTGATAGGGAGAGAAGCGAGGTTTATATCAACGGCTCATTTCTACAGGAGAGGGGAAAAAACAAAAAGGGGGTAGCTGAAAGGGGGAGAGATGAGGTTTTTATAGACGGTTAATTTTTACAGGAGAGGGGAAAAATCCGTGGGGGGGGGGCTGGCTGACAGGGAGAGAGGCGAGGTTTATATCAACGGCTCATTTCTACAGGAGAGGGGAAAAAAGAAAGGGGGGGTAGCTGAAAGGGGGAGAGGTGAGGTTTTTATAGACGGTTAATTTTTACAGGAGAGGGGAAAAATTACGGGGGGGGATTGCTGAAAGGGGGAGAGGTAAGATTTTTATAGACGGTTAATTTTCATAGGAGACGGGGAAAAATGAAAGGGGGGGGGGTTGCTGAAAGGGGGAGAGGTAAGGTTTTTATAGACGGTTCATTCTACAGGAGAGGGGAAAAATTCCCGGGGGGGGGGGGGGGGTGTATCTTGACAAGAGGTGAGGGTTTCATAGACGGTTAATTTTTACAGGCGAGGGGAAAAATTCTGGGGGGGGGGGGGGGTTGGATGACAGGAGAAGTGTAGTTTGTGTAGACGGTTACTTTTAGCAGGAGAGGGGAAAAAAATGTGGGGGGGGGAGATACACTCCACCTAAAGTATCCTTACAAGGATTTCCAGGTATCCAAGGAAGCAATATAAATTAGTGCATTATTGTGTGTGCCCAAGTCTACACCCAGTTGAAGGGTAGGAGGGGTGCTGGTGGTGGTGGTGGATTCCGTCACAAATGAATTCTCGAAAAAAAGCCAATTTCGTCCAATTTTCATTTCATTGGAATAGGCGAACAGAACTTCATAGTTGGATGATATGCTAAAATGCAATGACTTGCATAAATAAAAGCGCGCGCCTAAAAGTATGCCACACTTTTATGGGAATTTCAGGCTTCTGCTGACTTCTGTTGGCCTGATAGCTAAAACAATGAAACTAGCAAAATTACCAAAATTACCATAGAAAAAGCTGAAAATCAGGGAATCTGGCCAAACCAAATTAAATATTTTATTTTTTATTTATTAAATAAGGCTTACGGGGTTAATGGATTTGGCAGCAATCTTTTTTATTATTATTTTTTTTTTAATTAATTTAAATAGAAATACGGGATAGTTGGACACCCCTTGTGTCCTTTGCAGGATTTTTTTTTATTATTCTTAATTTAAATGCTACTCAATTCTGAAAAACCCTGGCAATTGATCAGAGGCTCACTCCAACCTGGAGTTAGTACGAGTGTCAGAAATAAATTTATAATTATCATTATTGACAAGCTCAAGCCTGTTAGTTCTTTGGGCTCCATTAAGCCTGTTCAAAATTAAAAGCTCGTGTTCCTGAAAATAATACCAAATCAACCTAATAAAATAAATTAGAAAAGTCTCTTAGTCCACTCAAGCCAAAGCCAACAAAATTAGCAGCAAGCAGGCGAGTCTGTACCACCTGTTATAGAAGGAAGCGTTTTTCCTTCCGCATGAAAATCGGAAGGGGGCAGGGGATGATCAACACGCGCAAATTAAAACCACCGCCAATGAATGTCTTTAGCTACTATACTAACTTTTTATCCAGTATACATATATGCCAGACGCAGCTGGCGAAAGGGTATGCAAAAAGTAACAAGCAAAAATTGCCAGACGCCGCCAACGAACAGGGCGCGCAACAATGCAAGAATTTGAGTGAGACTGTTACAAATAACTCACTCAAATTCAAAACCAAAATAAAAGACTCAAATGTGCTCAAACACCACCTGAAACTTACCCTTCAATCCAAGCCCTGAAATTTCCTGAGAAATGGAAAGCAGGCGCGACTGTGCCCCCTGAAACTTACTCTTTATTGCAAGCTCTGAAATTTCCTGTGAAATGGAAATGGAGTAACCCTAAGGAGTAACCCTAGCCCACAAAATTAGCAGCAAGCAGGCGCGACTGTACCCCCTGAAACTTACCCTTCAATCCAAGCCCTGAAATTTCCTGAGAAATGGAAGAGCCCCTAGGGAATTATTTTTTATGGCTTAAAAAAAAAGTTCTAGTCATTTTTTTTTTCAATTTCATTTTTTTTTCTTTTTTTTTTAATCGTTTTAGTAATTTGTTTTTTTTTTTTTTTTAATCATTTTTTTCGTGTTTTTATTATTATTATTTCTTTGTTTTTTTTTTGTTGTTTTTTTTGTGATTTTTAAATAATTTGTTAATTATAATTTGTATGTTTACTTATTGATTTAATATCTGTTGTTGTTTTATGCTTCCATAATGATTCTCACCCACCCGCTCTCTCTTTTGCCTTTTATCAATTCTTCTTCTTCTACGTTTTTTTTTCGTCGTCTTCTTCTTCTTCTTCCTCTCGCTTAGCCATAAAGTTGTCTGTACTTTCTCGCAATTTCATTTCATTTCAATCATTCTTACATTCTTTTTACTTTCATTCTTTTTACTGCTACTAAAGTGTTTTTTGTTGTTGTTGTTTTTTTTTGTTAATTTTTTTTTTTTGCTTCGTTTAATTTTTATTTTCCGGGGGCGGGGCGGCATTGCCAGTACTTTTTTGTGTTTTTTTTTTTTTTGCAAAGAATTTGCAAAAGAAATTCAATTTTCATATAATTTGTGGTTTCTCTGTTTGTTTTATTAAATTTTTTATTTTAAATTAATTTTTTATTTATTTTTTTTTTTATTATTATTATTTAATAAAATACTCAACAAATAATTTTAATGTTTTATCATATTTTTTTTTTTTTGTTTTTTTTTTCGGCCACACCTGAGCCAGTGTGCTGCAATTTGATCTTCTTCTTCTTCTTCTTGTTTTTTTTTTTTATTTATTTTTTTTTATGTACTTGTCTCTTCTTCTTTTAGATTTTAGTTTAGTACTATTTAAACACTTAATATTTATTTAATTATTTAAGTTTTTTTTTTTGCATTTTTTTTTTTTTTTTGTTTTTCTCACTTTGTTCTTACTCTTTTTTTTTTGCCTTCCCTTAAAGAAACGAAAAAAAAAATTAATAAAAAAATAAAAAAAATTATAAATAAAATAAAAAGGATTTGCCAAAGAATTTGTTAATATTACTATTTGGTAAACATATAATTTTTATTTTTTTCCATTTTGTTTATTTCTTTGCTTGTATTTTTCAGTTTTCTTTTTTTTTTTTTTTGTATTTTGTTTTTTTATATATAATTTTTTGTTTGTTCTCAGTTCGCTTAGTGTTCGAACTAAAACATAAAAAAAAAAAAAAAAAAATTATTATTTATAATTAGATTTTTAATAATATATATTTTATATAGATTTTAAAAATGTGCATTTTACATAGATTCGCCCTAGCTGCTGTTTTTTTTTTTATTATTTTATTAATTAAATATTTTTTTTTTTATTATTTTTTTTTAAGCCGTTCAAACTAAAAAATAAATCCTCGCACACATTCACTCACAATTAAAATATATAGAAAAAAAAATATATTTTTTATATTAAAATAATAATTTGTTTATAAAATAAATGTTTTTTTTTTAAGAATTAAATAAAAATTAATTAATTTTATATATGATAAAATCTTAAAACATAAAGGAAAGTACGTCTTGCAAACTCAAATTTCAAAATTATTTTTCGCATGTTTCTTGTTTTTTTTTTTTTATTTAATTAATTATTTTTTTTTTTTAAGTTTAATTAGGCATAAATTATTACTTTGTATTTATATAAATATTTACAATTGTTGTATTGGTTATTTGTTGTTGTTGTTTTTGTTTTTTGCTACTTGTTTTTTTTTTTTTCAACGTTTTTGGGAGACGGCTCTCATTTTTTTTTTTTTTTAGCAGTTTTTTTATTCTTATAATTTTTGTTTTGTTTTTACGCTTTTTTGCAATATTTTATATTTACTTGTTAGCGCTCTCTAAACTTAATTATAGACTAAGTTTTTGTTTTTTCCTTTTTAAATAGAGACTAAAAAAAAAAAAACTGTACTTTTTTCTTCTTCTTCTTGGTTTTCTTGTTTAGAATTTATCTCATTTTTTTTTTCGTTTTAGTAGCTGTCCTGTCCTGTCTATTCCCTGGGGTGGGGGGGAGGGCTGGGGGTTTGAGGGCTGAAAGAATTGAGCCACACCTATTTTTTTCTTCCTCTTCCTCTTCTTTTTATTTTTTATTATTGTTTAAGGTTTTCTTTTTTTTGTTGCGAATAAAAATATTTTTATTTTTTTTTTTAATAAAACCTTTTTTTGACATAATAAAATAAAAGCTGACTGCCAAGTGGGTTTTATATATATTTATATATATATATATATTTTTTTTTTGTTTTCGTAGTTTCATATTTTTGTTTTTCCTGCTTGCTTACATTCTGCAGTTGTTGTTGTTGTTGTTGTATTTTTTGTCAACGTCTTTTTTTTTTTAATAGCAATTTTACATTTATATTTAAATTTACATATACATATTTTTTTTTTTTTATAATTATTATTGAAACATTTAGGTTGGTATTTCTTCTTCTTCTTCCTTTTTTTGTGGTTTTTAAAATCTTTTTGTTTTTTTTTTTTTGTAATTTTTTAATGTGTTTTTATTAATATACCCTTGATATTAATATTTGTTAATACAGTAATTTTTTTGTAGCTTATTACAAATATATTTATTTTATTATTTTTTTTTAAATAAAAAAAAAAAAAAAAAAAAACTTTTTGTTTTTATATTATATATATATATGTATATATATATATTTTTTTATACTTAATTTTATGCAATAAAACTAATTTAATATTACAATTAGAAATATTTTTTTTTCTTTTCTGTGTTTTTTTTTTCTTTCTTTCTTTTTTTTTGAGAATTAATTATTTTAATTTAATAATTGCTGTTTTGCTATGTATTTGTATGTATGTGTGTGTGTGTGTCTGTCTGTCTTGTGAGAGAGCTGACAAAATAATTTGAGTTAAAATAATTACATTTTTCAATATACAAAAAAAAAAAAAAGAATTCTAATAATAATAACGGTACTTTTCTCTTTTTTCATTTTAATCAAATAAATTGGCAACTAAAAAATAATTTAATTTATTGAAAAATCTTGTTTCTCTCCTCAAGTGATTTGTTTGGTGGCTATTTTTTTTTCTCTTCTTCTTTTTGTTTTTTATCAACTCTCTTTTTTTTTTGGGGGGGGGGGGGGGGGGGGATTTCATTTCTTATTTTTATTTATCATCTTATGAGATTGGCTATTTTCTATTAATTTTTTATTTATTTTTTTTTTGCTGTTGTTGTTTTTGTTTTTGTTTTTCCTTTGTTGATTTAATCCTAGGCTAATTTGCTATGATTTCATTTATGTAAATTTGTTTTTTCTTTTTTCTCTTATTATTTTTCTTTAGAACAAAATTTTTGCATTTGATTATTTTGTTGTTGTTGTTGTTGTTGTGGTTTTGCCTTTGGCCTTTCGTCAGAATGTGAGTGGTGTCATATAATGAAGTTCGTATGAGTCTCATTTTGTGCGAAAATGAAAGAGAGCCACAAAGCAGGAGAGACAGAGTGTGAGAGTGGGATTTGGAAATGAGAGCGAGTGAGACAGTATGCATGTGTTTTTAAATGAGTGGAAAAGTAACTGTAAATAGTAAATAGCAAAAAAAAAAAAAAACAAAAAAATTATTTCACAAATGAGCAGATGACTTGAACTTCTCTCCATCCCCCCCATCCCACCTACACCCTCTCTATGACTCTGCCTTTCTGTTTCACTCTAGTAATTTTTCCGAGTTGCTGTTGTTTTTGTAATTACTGGATTTTTTTTTTTCTTCTTAATTATTATTATTTTCTGTTATTAATTATTAAATTAATTTTACTCCTTTTTCCTTTTGTTTTTTTTTTCCTTCTTGCTTTTTTTTTTTTTTTTTTTTGTTAGCTTAACGCCTTTTTATCACATTTAATATAATATAATTATTATATATATTTATATATATATATATATATATTTTTTTATATATATATTTATATTGAATATTTCATATTTAAATTTCTATATAGTGTGTTTATGTGTGTGTGTATGTGTGTTAAATTAGACTGTTCATTTTTTTTTTTTTGCGACGTTTTCTTTAACCCTCTCAATAGCTCTCTCTCTCTCTCTCTGTCTCTCTCACACACACTCACACTGTCTGTCTCGGTCCGACTCGTTTTATTTGTCAAGCTTGATGGTTCTCTGCTTCTTCTGTGGTAACGGTTTCTTTTTCTGTTATTTTTTTTTTTTTTTGTGAGAGGCTTTGGAAATTTTACTGCTGGCTGAGTGGATGGTAAAAGTCTGAAGTGTTGCCTCGATATTTATTTACTTGATTTATGAGATTTTCTTTTTTGTTTTTTTTTTTTTTGGAAATTATATACATACACATATACATAAATACACAAACATATATATACATATATAAATTGTATATACAAACACATATATGTATGTATATATATATATATACACGCAAATACATAAATAGATTTACATATATATACATATACCTATATCTGTTTATATATATAATTTACATAATATATACATATATGTATATATACATATATATAATTATTTATATATCTGTTTATACAGTTAACTGTAAATGTCTTTGTTTTTTTTTTTTTAATAATTTTTAATTCTTGTCTTCTTCTTTCTTTTTGTAACGGCAGTGAATTCCTCATGTTTCTGGCTTTGTTTTAAATACAAATATTTTTGTTGTTGTTGTTGTTGACTTGGCTGAATTAATCTGTCCACTTGCATAAACACGCTGTCTCGCTCTCTCTCTCAATCACTCTCTCCTTCTCACACCCTCCTACCAATTCATATTGTGTATTGCTGCCTACTTTTGCACTCCTCCCCCCAAACCCAACCTGATCTGGTCGGTCTTACAGCAACTCCTGTTGCAACAAAAGCAAATGTTGCTGCTTCTGCAGTTGCGCCTGTTGTTGTAGTTGTTGTTGCTGCCACCGTTTATATTTGCCCTGATATGCTGTGGTTGTGCTGCTGCTGGTCCCACCGCCTCCACCAATGCCACCACTGACACAGACGCCACCAACACCACCACCACCACCACTGACTCCAGTCAAGCCGCCCAGGCCGCTCACATTTGTCGCAGTGCCGGGACAGGTGGTGTTACCCGATCCTGTGGAGGCCAGCACCACCGTGGGCAGCAACAATTGCTGCTGCATTGAGGTGGGTGGCCCGGGTATGGCAGCCGCCGAGGACGAGGGCGGCGTCAACTTGTAGTGGGCCTCCATCACAGTCTCGTAGCAGTAGGCGGCTGTGTCTATCAGAGTGGTGGCATATAGTTGTTGGGTCTGTTGTTGCAATTGCTGGCTATATGGGCCGGCGGCACCACTGGCGGGCGAGACACCAACCACTAGGCAATTGTTAACCCCACCACCGCTACTGGTATTGTTGTTATTGTTGTAGAGAATATTGTGATAGTGTTGAGCTAGCTGCGGTGGCATTGTGGTGGTTGTTGTTGTTAGTCCCAGTGGTGGTTGTTGTTGCTGTTGTTGCTGATGCGTTGGCGAGCCCAATTTGATTAGGTTGTTGTTGTTGTTGTTACTATTATTATTATTGTTATGAACATTGTTGTTGTTGTTGTTGGAGAAGAGAATATGCTGTTGTTGTTGTTGTTGTGGTTGTTGATTAGCAGCATAGGCGGCGGCAACCACCGTTGTTGCTGCTGCTGCTGCTGCTGTGGCGGCGAATTATGAATTGGAATTTCTTTTCGTTTGCAGCTAGGATGAGCTAGACTGATTCATATTGCCAAACATTTGGGCTGAGAATGAGGTTTGCCCAGCTGAATTGGCCTGCGATGTGGACGATTGTTGTTGCTGTTGCTGTTGTTGCTGCTGTTGTTGTTGCTGCTGTTGTTGTTGATTTAAGGAATTTCGGCCATGTTTCGGAATGGGCGGCTGAATATATTCATGCCTAGCTAAGGCAAATACATCCATACGATCCTCCTTACGATAAGCCAGACAGCCCCGTATGAAACTCTGCAAAATTCAGAATATTTGCAATAAAATTTTGAATAGAAATTTTCATTTTTTTTTGGGTCTTTCAACCCGATTCCACTCACCTTGGCCTCATTGGAGACGGTTGGCTTGTTGGAGAATTGCACTTCGGTTGCCTTTAAGATGGTATTCTCCTCGAGAATTGTTGCCTGCGATTGATTGTGGCCAAAGGGTTTCTTGCCATATAAACATTGATAGAATATCACACCCACACTCCAAACATCAACTTTTGATGAAATTTTCGGTGGATTTTTACCCACAACAAAACATTCTGGTGGCAAATACCTAAACACACACACACAAAACACAAAGAAAAAATATATTAATTAATCAATTTGATATAAGTTATAAGTGTTATATGTGACATACCAATAGGTTCCAGCACCCTGTGATGTTAGATCCATGCCATGATCAGGATTATAATTTTCATCATCCATTACTTTAGATAGACCAAAATCTGTTATCTTGATCTCACCACAGACATTTCCCTCCGTTAATAATATATTACCCGGTTTTAAATCATAATGTATAACTGGTGGCTTAATCTCATTTAGATACTTGAGTGCAGACACAACCTATAATAGAAGAAATAAACATTTTAGTTGGGATCAAGAAATCCAATCCAATTTAGATTAACTGTCTTACCTGCATGATAATCGAGCGCGCCTCGCGTTCGGGTATAGTCTTATGCTGCTTTAAATAAAAGTCCAAATCGTGACCATCACAATACTCCAAGACGGTACAAAACGAGTTCGCATCAATCTCAAAGACATCATATAGCTTAACAACGCGCGGATGATCCAACGCCTTGTGTATATTATATTCCCGCAAGGCGTGTCTAAATCGGATAGAAAGAATCACGGAGCGAAAATGAAATTATTGAGATTATTTTTTATAGTTGTTGATTCGACAGATCCTAAGTCTCTCTAAGCTAAAGCTCCTTAGTTCTGGTGATTCAAAGTCCTAGGGTTTCCTAAGTCTCTTTTAGATAGAACTCAAACTGACCTCAAGATCTTAAGCCTCTTCAAGTTAAAACCAAATCTGGAGCTCCTTAGTTCTGAGGACCTCAAAGACCCAGAAGTTACCAAGTATCACCTAAGCTGCTCATTTCTAAAGGTCCCAGAGCTTTCTAGATCTCCTCTATATCTGAAGCTCCTCAGTTCTGAGGACCTCAGAGTCTAACCTTTTCTCTCAGATAAAGCCGAAATCCTCAGACTTTTCTAGCTCTCCCACCCCCCTCTTTCTCTCAGATAGAAACGAGTCATATTTGGCAAGATTCTTAAGATCTTCAAACGATCACATCATTATTTCTAGGCTAAGCCCTTTAGACTCTCGAATATAACTAGAATATTTTAGATCCACCCTAAAACCAAATTTCATTTACCCCTTTTAAAATGTTTTGATTCTAAGAAATCTTTCGAGCTTCCCTGTCCCTGTCTTTCTCTTCGTCTCAGTGGAGACAATTCATTCATTCGTTGATCCTACTCACTTGATATAATTAGCTTTCTTATCCTCCTTCCAATCCTTGTTTAATTGGTGCACCTTACATGCGACATAGCGTTGCTCCTTCAGGTCGAAAGCCTTGTGAACCTCAGAGAAGCCACCCTTGCCGAGCAACATTAAAAGCAGATACCGATCATTCAGCACTGGATGATTGTTAAAGCGGGACTAAAATACCAAAAAGCATAAAAGAACAAATTATATATAATCTTGAGAAGGAGAGTAACAGCAACTTACCTGATCTTCATTGAGTATACGCTTGAGCTCACGTATATGGAGATTACGTTCGCGCTCGAGCTTCTCCATTTCGAGCTGGAGGTCGGCATCCTCTTTCTTGAGGGCATTCTGGCGGAGCTTTAGGATCTCATCGTATTCATAGTATTCCTGGGCAGTGTAGGCTCCCGAAACGGGATCGGGCTTGAGGAAGGTGCCAGAATCTGAGCAGCTCCCGCTGTCATTGCCACCGCCGCCGCCACCACCACCGCCGCGATCGGAAAGGCGATCACCGACACCGGAGTTGCCCACATTACCGGGCCCGCCGCCGCCGCCATTATGTAGGAGCTGGGATTGATTGGCCTGGGTGGAATTAGAACGCGAGAGACCACGACCACTGCTACCGCCGCCGCCCGCTCCGGTATTGCCAGAGCCGAGGCCGCTATCCACACCACCGACACCGCAATTGCCGGCGCCGAGGCGATCGTTGGCCCCGCCGCCGCCTGTCAGCTGCGACGAGTCATTGGAATTGGAATTCTGTTGCTGCTGTTGTTGCTGCTGGTTATTCTGGTTGCTATTGTTGTTCCGCTTGCGTCCGGACTCGGCTGGCCGCTTCTTCATCAGCTGCTTCTTCTGGCGATCGATCTCCTCACGTTCGGTTGTGATCTCCTCCTGGCGACGCGACAGCTCCTGGAAGGCGTAGCCGTCCGTCCAGTTCTCCTGGAATGTGGCACCCACCCGCTGCGTCACAAACTGGCCCAGCCTCAGGCGATTCTGCATACACTTCTGGCGCGCCTCCTTTTTCTCGATGCTGCTCTTCTCCTTGAGCAGCTTCTTCACCACCTCAATGCACTTGGCCGTATGCGATTTATGCTGATCAATTGTCTTTTGATTGGTGATAATCTGGCATTTCTGATCATCGGACAGTCTTGTCATCTCGTCCAGTTTCAGTTTGCAGGACTCGTACTCTCCCTCCCGCTCTTGCAGCTCGTGCTGTGACAAATCCGTCTGGGTGGCCTTCGAGTGGCATACTGGTGGCGGTACATTCAGCAAAGCTGCCGTGGATGTCTGGACCAACGGTGAAACGCCTACACCGACACCCACACCAACACTCACCACACTCAGGCCGGGACCACCGCTGACGCTGGTGGGAGGTGGCCCCACGCCGCCGCCCGAGCCACTACCGGGACCGCTACTGCTAACCGCAGGACCCGGCAGACCGCTCAATCCGGGAGTACCCATCAGACCGACGGCCAGACCCACAGCACCGCCTAAACTCCCCAGGGGCGTCTGTTGAGGAACCATTGAATTGGAAGTCTGTTGTTGTTGCTGTTGCTGTTGTTGCTGCTGTTGCTGCTGCTGCTGCTGCTGGCGGTGCTGCTTGGTCGCCGCCAGAGCTATTGAGGGGTTGACATAGTAGTCAGCACCGGACACGGGTAATACGCTGGTCGGCTGCGTCTGTGGACTAGGTGGATGATATATGGAATAGGTATTTGTATTTTGCGGTGGTGGTGGCGGTGGGTTAGGCTGCTGGCCGCCACTCCCCACGCCCAGCACCCCCACCGCCGAGGGCGACTTCGAGCCGGCCAGCTGCCTCAGGGCGCTGTTTGAGGAAACAACGGGGTTCGCCACATTGATGCCGCCTGGATTGGTGCCAGCGTTGCCGGTACTCGTTCCGCCACTGCTACAGCCAGCGCCACCGGCTCCACTGTGCTTGTTGAAATACTCGTTGATCTTTTTTAAATCACCGCCTCCGCCGGGCCCCAGCAGACGGGCCGACTTGCCGCCGGCTCCGGTGCCAGCATTACCGCTGGCACTGCCACCGCCGCCACTGTTGCCTGCCGAACAGCGTTCCAGACCCAGTGACATGCTGCATTTCTGTAAGGTCTGGGAGTTGCTCTCCGAGCCCCGAAAGGGCAGAGTCTTTACACCCTTGAGGCCGCCGCCACCGCCACCGCCGCCGCCTACACTGTTGCCATTGCCGGCTCCTAGGGAGCCGCCACCGCCGCTGCCACCACCACCGCCGCCGCCCGCTGTGTCATCCACATTGATGGCCATTTTGCGTTTGCGTTTTCGATCCGCGGGTGTCCTTGGTATTTTGCCAGTGCCAGAAGGCGCTGTTAGGCCGGGACCACTTGCACTATTGCCGCCCCCACCGCCGGGCGTTGGTGCGCCGGTGTTGAGCAGTTCTGGCGGCAATGAGCCAATCATGTTGGCTCCCCCAGCACCCGCACCGGCGCTGCCACCTCCTCCGTTATTTGAATGCAAGCCTGCATTGAGTTGGACCGTCGTCAGGCCACCGGCTACCACCGCTCCCCCTAGCATATCACTGACATCTTTTTCGCTGTGCGAGGATCCAGTGCTCATATTCGAGTCCGGGTTGCTGCTGTGACCACCGCCGCCACTGCCGGCGCTGGCTGTGGCACCACCGCCGCCGTGTTGCAGCGCTACTCCAGCTACTGTTGTTGCCGGGTGCTGCTGCTGCTGCTGGTGATGGATGGATATGGCCGCGTGTGTGTGTAAATTGTGATGGAGGTGGTGCAGTTGATCTGTCAGCTGGGGCGTCAGCGATTGCAGGGATGACTGTTGCTGCTGTTGTTGTTGTTGTTGCTGCTGCTGTTGCTGTTGGACTGCTGACACAGCCGCCGCTTGCTGTTGGGCCGTACTGGCCGGCGTGTGTTGCTGCTGCTGCTGTTGTTGCTGTTGCTGCTGTTGTTGTTGTTGCTGCAGATGCAAGCTTTGTAGATGGGGCGAGGGGGCGGACTGCTGTGGCTGCTGCTGCAGTTGTGGGAGTACCAATTGTTGCTGCTGCGAGCTGTGATGATTAGTAAAGTGATGTTGTGGCTGTTGTTGTTGTTGCTGCTGCTGGGCTGCCTGACTGCTGGGATGATGATGACTTAAGGTTGATGTGGTCTGTGGGGCCATCTGCAATTGAGCGCCGGCGGACATCTGCAAGGAAGCAAGTAGAGACAAGAAATTCCAAATTAGTCATCATTGGCTTTTTTATTATTATTATTATTATTTTGATATAACAGACACTACATTATTTACAACACGTGTGTGGACATAGTGAAAGATAAGACTCTTATTATTCATTTAGAAAGACGAGAGGAAAATAATATTGAAGAAAGATTAACAAAGCCTAATTTGCCGATTAGTCTGTCTTTTTTTTTATTTATCGATAAGCAGGGCAGAGCGATGTGCTTTACAACACTGTCGCGTTTTTGTTTTGCTCTGGCTATTCGCTAGTCAGATTGCCAGATTGTCAATGAGAGAGAAAACGGTCAAACTAAGCGCTCACTCACACACACACCCAACTAGGTGGCAACATTGGTGGCGGCAGCCTTAGTGTAAATGGCGAAAAAGCCAAAGAAAAAAAATTATATACACAATGCAAAATAACTGAGCTATACACACACACACACACAAACACGCGAGCACACACAGGCTAAGCTAGTACGGCAGTACCCAAGCATGTATGAGTGAGAGAGAGCAAGCTATATTCTTCATGTGTTCGAAGTGCCGACGATGCCTGAGAGTGAGCACACACGCACACATCCCAGGCTTGTCATGTGTTTGTGTGATTTTTTTTTTCTTTTCTTCTTCTTATATATTTTTATTTTTTTTTTTTGTTTTATCAAAAAGCAAAGCGTAAATACAATAAATAAAAAGCAAAAGCACACAAAAAAAATAAATGCCGAGACAAAATTAAAGTACAAAATGAAAATGGCTACCCAAGTATAAGTAAAAGACACAACGTTGACAAAATAACAAAAAAAAAATATATAAAAAAAATTTATATATATATTTATAATTCTTTTAATTTAAAGCAATCGGAGATTTGTCTTAATTTTGTTTCATATCATTTCATCGTCATTTTCGTATGTTTTACACACACACGCACACTTCTAAACACACTGACGAAGACTGCTCTTGATTTTGTGTTAATTATTTTGCTGTTATCGAAATTTTTTATTTCTTTCCGTTTTTTTTTTTTCACTTTCAAAATGGCTAACTAGCAACAATTAAAAATTATAATAATATATATATATAGATGTGTGTATATGTGTGTATGGATAAAAGAGACCTTAAGCTATTTGGGGCTTATACTCTTTTTCGCTACTTTTAACACATTTGCATTTTCATTTTTATTTTTTCTTTGTATGCCTCTGTTTAATGACAAAATGCCGTTCACCTTTTTTAAGCGCCGCATATTTTTCTGCACACACATATACGCTTCACACTTTTATACACTGCGCGCGGCTCTGCTTCTTGGTGTATGAGTGTGTGTGTACGAGCGCTTTGTGTATGTGTGTGTGTGTGTGATTTTCACATTCTAATACAATTTATCACATTCATGCTGATTTTTCTTTTCTTTTTGTGTTATACATTCATTTTGTATTTAACAAAAAAAAAAAAATAAATAAATAAAATAATAATTAAAAAAAGAAATAATAATTTCGTAGCTTTTCTTCTTCTTCGTTGTTTAATTGAATTTTTTTTTTGTTTTATTTTATTTATTTCATTTTTTATTTTTTTTTTTGTTGTTTTATTTTAAGGCAAAATCACTTTAGCACTTGGCACATAAGCTATTAATAATAATATTTTTTCCAAAAGACACACACAAATTTAATTTATAATCAATTTATAAATTTATTTCATTTCTTTCGTTGTGGATGAAAAGAAAATAATATTTTTCATCCGTTGCGGAGGAGAAAAAATTGTTATACGCGTATTTGTAATGGTGCGCGTAGCCGTAGCCGCGGCCGTAACAAGCAAGAAAGATGGTGAAAAAGAAGACAAGAGTAATAAAAACGCGCTCCACCACAAAAACACACACATACACATAGACACATATATACATGTAGAAGCACGCACACTGAAACTCACTCTCCCAACAAATACAGGGAAAAGCAAGCAAGCAAGCAAGCAAGCCGAATGAACAAACGGCCCACGACAAGATGTTTTTGCTATTTTACCAAAGAGAGCAAAAGCAAAAGCAAGAGCGAAAGAGAGAGCGAGAGCGAACGCGTACCACTTGAAGTGAGCAAGCAAGGCAAAAGTAAAGCATTCAATGAGCGACCCGACCGAGACGACACTACACTACACTCACTCAATATATAACACTATTTTGTGTTCAACGAATTTGCAAACGACCGACCGACCGACAGACCGAACGACCGTTTGACAGTCACAACGACGGGCCAACGATGACGATGACAATGAGAAAAAGGCGCAAAAAGGAGAAGCAGCTAAAGCAGCAACACGAAGTAAAAGATGTAAAAATACAAAAACGAACAAAAAAAAAAAGTACAATTTAATCCGATTGACAGGCAGGGGAGATTCGAATTGAGTTAAAGATGAGCAGGCAGGCAACACACAGGGTGTTGATAATAAATTTTTGTATGAAATGAAGAGAGTATATAAATTATTTGTACTATTTTCTTTCTTCTTCTTCTTCTTGTTATTGTTAATATTTTTTTTTTCAGTTTTATTCTATTAATATAAAACTTTCTAATTGTAATATTGATGTGGTGTGTGTGTGTGTAAATTTCAGCGACTTCCGCGCACACGCCTGCCTGTCAAAAAGAACACCGAAACTAAACTACACCACCAACAACAACAACACTCAACTATTTTTCGTGTAGTTGTTTTGGTTGGGTTTGGGTGGCTGAGCAGACTTTTGCTATGCGCGGTGCTAAAGGGGAGGTGGGGGGGGGGGGGGGCAGTGCTGGCTGATTATATTTTTGAGAAGGGGCCAGCCGGTTAATTTGTCTTGTCTAATTTTTTTTCTTCTTTTTTTTGATATAAACAATTTAATTTCTATATTAAAGTTTACAATATTCGAGGAAAGAAAGCAAGAGAAAAATGTTTTATTTTTTAAGAAAAAAAAAAAATTATATATAAATGTGTGTGTGTAGTCAATCCAACAACAAATGGCGTCCACTGTCTACCCTGACGGAAAGTACATGTGACGCCGGCAGCGCTGCGACCGCATTCATTTTTGCTGTTACCGCAACTGCTGCGTCACTGCTGCTTGCGCTTAGTTTGTTTTGGTGCAAAGAGGAAGGAAAAGGAAGCAAAATTGTTGTGCTCTCGCCGCATCGCTATAACGACAACGACAACAACACCAACAACGACAACGACTTTTGCCTGCTCTGCTTCGCTCTGGTCTGATTCGCTCTCCTCTGCTCTGGTCGTCTGTTCTGCTGTTGCCGTCGTTTTTCGGCGAGGCTGGCGTGTGGTTTTTAAAAACAGCTGGCAGTTATGCTATCGCCATCGTCGTCATCGCGAAGCAATAGCCAAAGAGCAACGAGAAAAAAGATGTGCAGCCACGAAAATTAAAACAGAAAAAAGCCGAAAACAAAAAAAAAAAAAAATGAAAGACAATGTTAGGCAGCAACTTAGAGCTCAGTTCAGTCCATGTCTGGCAAAAAAAAAAAAGAGCTCACACTCACACACACACACAGAGCCAAAAAAATACCGATATAAATAAGACAATGGAATAATAATACACTTGGCGAAAACAAAATACAAAAAAAAAAAAACATGGCAAATTTAATTTAAAAGTTTAAGCCTTTTTTGGCTTAAAGCTTCAACATGATTTCAAAAAAAAAATTAGTAAAAAAAAAAAATGTTGAAATATTTCTAGATTTGTAGAGGAGCTTTCATAATATCAAAGAATTTTATTTGTTGGGGTTATGTTTGGTTGATGGGGAGGGGGGGGGGGGGGGTGTGGATATATGTGTGTGTGAATGAGGTGATAATGCAAAACCACAGAGTTTTGGCTAGGGAGTGGAGTAGCTCTACACTGTTGTCACATACACACACACACACACACACATACATACATACAATACACTCGCATAAAAGCTCTCACACTAGCATTCAAATGAAACGAATGGCCGACAGTCGATACGACGACGGCGACCGACGACAGCTTAATTTTTGGGCTTGCCTCACGTGCGCGCGAATGAGATAAATCTATGATGATGTTTGTTGCTTGCTATGTGTGTATGTGTTTGTATGCATGCATGTATGTATGTATGTATGTGTGTGTGTGTGTGTTTTGTGCTATGTGGTCTCCCCACTAAAGCAAAAGCGTGCGAAAAGGCATGCAAGAGACAAGTGAGTGTGGGTGCCCTAGTCAATCGAGAGTCGGTAAGAAAGGCCAGACCAGGCCAGGCCAGGCTAGGCTAGGCTAGGCCAGGCCAGGGCACATCAGGGCTGGACCGGAGGGGTATGGGTGGCAGGGTGTGGCAATGACATGCATAACGCATGCACATTTCTTTTCTTATTGAGTGTGCATGTGAGTGAGTGTGTGCACAAAATGCAGCAAAACCGAAATGCATTCCAATACAAGAAAAGCCACCGAAAGCAGCAGCAGCAGCAGCAGTAGCAGTGGCAGCAGCCACCGTGTCAAAACCGACGACGCCGACTACGGCAACGTCGACGACGACGACGACGATGGAGTACGACAATTCCAAAACCGTTGCTATTCTGCCTTTTCAAATGTTTTGGTCAGCCTTTTGCCCAAACCCCCCACCACCTCTCCATAAGCAGAGATTTTACGCTCTCTTTATGCTCGGGCTCGTGTGCTCTCCATAAGACAGGCCAAATCGATTGCAACGAAAATTGCAGAAGCAAACGAACCAGTTTTTTTTTTTTCTTCTCCTTCTTCTTCTTTTTCTTCTCCCTATTTTTTTTTTTCACCTCAAGTACATGTAATACACACGTGTGCCTGGGTGTGTATGCAAACTGGTTGTCACAGTCACAAAAATCAAGCAAAAGTAGAAATAAAAAAAATAAAAATTTGTAGACGTCGCTGACTTTTGCGACAGCGCTGCCAGTTGTGTTAAAGCTGGCACAGCAACAAAAAAAAAAAAGAAAACGAAAAATATGAAGAAATTACACGCACACATACATAGGCAATAGTCTGGCAACGCCGTTAATGCATGGCAAGACCAACAACAGTGTAGAGCGCACGCTGCCTTGCAGAGTCGCCGAGTCGCAGCACACAGCAGTTTTAACAGTTCACATCGATGAGTCAAGGTCGAGAGCCGTCACGCAAATTTTCGTTTTCATTGCCTACAAAAAAATACTATAGCCGTTTTATTTTTAGCAGAAGCGCGCACACCAGCAAACTTGCTCACACACATACGCCTCTCTCTCTCTCTCTTAGCTGCTACCAGCAGAGAGAGAGCAAGCAACCAAACTTTTATATGCCAATGAATGAAGTGTGTTCTCTTTCAAAGCACACACACACACACACACACACATACATGCGAATGGGGGGAGAAAAAAAAAACTAGTTTATGCGTGCTAAGAGAAGAACAATATTTAACTCGAATTTGTTTTGTGATTAATACTAAAAATATTTAATCTAAAAAAAAAAAAAAACAAAAACAAAAAAAATATTTATAAATAAATTGCAAGTATTTTTTTTTTATAAAAAAAAATATTTGATAATTTCATTCTTAATTAAATTAAAAATATATATGAAAAACTTAACACGTAATTAACATAATTGCGGTCTAATTGCTTGAGGTTGGCTAACAGTGGCCTGTAAACATGAACGAGAAACAACAACACCAGACTGGGCGCACAGCAGAAAACACAAAACGCCGTCGTCGACGTCGCCACAACACGTGCAGAGTGTGGTCAGATACGACGGCGGCGACTCTTCATCAAAAAGAGCAATGTAAACAGAGAAGAAACCTACCAGCAGCACACTCTCTCATTCGCATTCTCTTACGCACACACACACAAACATAGTCTCTCTCTCTCTGTGAAAGAATACTTAAACTCACTTTACTCACACTCTTTGTCAATTTACGACCGCCGTTGACAGTGGCGCTGGCGCTGCGCTTAGCTGATGATGATGTTGTTGGATTTGCGCCATTACTGGTGCTGCGGCTGCGTTTACGTGAGGCAGTTGCCGCTGTTGTTGTAGTTGTTGTAGCTGTTGTTGCTGACATGGCAGCGGCGGCGGCAGTGCGGGCAGCTGCTGCTGCCGTGGCTAACATTGCCGTAACAGGCGGCGGCAGCAGCAGCACCAATCACTATAAAAGCGAGACTTTCCTCTCTCTCTCTCTCTCTTTCTCTCTCAAAAACGATAAAAACGCCGTCGATTTGTCTTCGCTGCCGCAGTAGCAGTTTAGCAAACAGCTGATGCTGACACAGTTGCCGCGTTTGCCGGTAAAATTTTATAAAATCAGCTGCCGACAACACAGCAACAACAACAACTGTAACTGTTAAGGGGCATCGGCATCGACTCTCTCCCTCTGTTTGTTTGTTTGTTTGTTCGCTTGCTTGCGCCTCTCGTGTTCTTTCGTTCGGCTTTAAGCGCTCTTTCGCCTCGCTCCCTCTCTCTGTCACTTTCTGCTGCTATGCCGGTTATGGTGCCTCCACTGTTTTAGTTTTGATATCTTTTTCTCACTGTTTTCGCACGTTTTGCGTTTACGTTACACTTACACGCTCACACACACACACACACACAGACACATATACTTGCACATTTAAACTTGTCTGCTGCTTTGCTTGCACAGAAAAAAAATAATAAAATAAATAAAAATATATACATGTATATTGTTTTTATCACTTTGTGTGTGAGTCTTTGTTTTTTGCTTTTGCTTTTGTGCTTTTGTTTTTTTGTATTTTATGTAGGAAGTTGTCAGAAAAGACAATAAAGAAGAAGAAGAAAACAAAAAAAAAAGTCAAGCGCGCAACTGAACTGACGACAACCGACGACTACAACGACACGTCACGTTACTCGCTCTTTAAGTTCGACACTGCCTGTGCTAGAGAGCAGCAGGCAAGGTAAATTGGCAAATCTACAAACAAAACGAATAAAGCGGCGACGCAGCCGGCGCGTCACAGTTGCCCGTTGCTGCTGCTGTTGCTGGTACTTTTTATGTTCGCGTTTCTACACTCATTCCACTCACTCACTCACTCACTGACTGACTGACAGACTGACTGACTGGCTGACTGGTTGGTTCAATAGTGAGTCGGTCGGAGTGACTCTGCCTCTGCCACTGCCACTGCTCTGCTTTGGACTGCGCTGCGTTGCTTTGCGTTGTGTGTTGTATTGCGCTGGCTGCTCTTGTCGTTGCCGCCTCTGTTAACCGAGTGAACTTAAATTATTTTAACGCGATGCATGTGCTTGTGTGTGTGTGTGTTTATGTGCTGCATGCCACACAGCCGCCACTGTTCTTGTCTGTTCTTAGCGTTTCTAGTGAGTTCTTGTGTTGCTGCTGGGCTGCTTGCTCTGGCCATTTCTGGTGTATTTTGTTGTTGCTGGCAAGGCCGCCGCCACCGCCACGCATCAAGTGACTGAGTGGCTGGCTAAAATTCGTGTGTGTGTGTGTAGAGCAGGGCAGCAGCTGGAGGAGGAGGAGGAGGATGGATTTAGGCTTAGTTGAAATTTCAATGCTGCCACGGCTGCTTTGTTTGTCAAACAAAATGCCAGCAGAGTAGGAGCACCACCAATAGTAGAGGAGTCTGCCTTTTCCAAAGGAGAAAGCTTTGCCCGGCACTTTACACAAACGCACACACATACATACATACATACATACAGATATATGCAAGAGCTGCTGCTGTAAATTTGACAGAGGCGCGCGCGCCTTTCAAAAAGCAACTATAGCAAAAACCAGAAGAAGAAGAAGAAGGAGGAGGAGAAAAAAAATGTCCATTTACCGTTACTTGCAGTAGTGCAAACGCATCGAGCTTTGTGCTTGGCTAGGCCAACCTAGCCTAGCCTAGGCTATGGCTATGGCTATGGTGTGATTTGTATATAACAAAAAGTACATATATATACATGTAAGTATGTATGTATATACGTGTGTTTGTGTGTGGTATTTATTGGCAAGTGTTTTGCGTTTAGTTATGTGTAGCAACGAGAAGTAGTGAAATGGAGAGACAGACGACAACTGAGAGATGCTGATTTGTTAATCGCGTCAGCCCAGCGCACAGTGGGTCAGGTCAAATTGAAAAGTGAAAAAAATAATTTTTTTTTTTTTTATGATTTTCGATTTAATTTGTGGGAATATATATATATATATATATATATATATATATATATATATATATATATATATATATATATATATATATATATATATATATATATATATATATATTTTTTTTTTTTTTGCTTGGAGATAACGTATCACACCCAGATTATTGGAAACTATAGTAAATATTCCCAAGCTCAACTAAATTTTATCAAGTTTAATCAAAACGGCACATGATCAATTGAATTTTTTATATGTATGTAGATATATAAGTAAAGATATATGTATACTCACTTTTGCATATTTTAGCAATACAAAAAAAAAAAAAACACAAATCAATTAACGATAAAAAAAAATTTTCCTCTTTTTTTTTTCTTTTTTGCTTTCTTTTTCTTTTTATTCTTCGTTTGTCTGCACACTTTTCTTTTATTGTAATTTTATTTTAGGCATAACTTGATTAGTTTTCTGTCTTTTCTTTTTATCTGATTTTATTTTGAATCATTTTTTTTTTGCTGCTGTTGCCGTTGCCGTTGTTGTTGTTGTTGTTGCTGTATTTATTTGAATCATGTTTGATTTTATTTCTTTTATTTTATCTTGTTTTCCTGTGTTTGTTTTGCCGCTGCACTGCGACTTTCACCCGAACGGAATACGCAACAAAAATAGAAAAACAAAAAAAAAAAAAAAAATTGCAAAAAAAAATAATAATTTTTTTCTCTCTTCTTCTTGTTTTTATTTTGTTTGTGTTATTTTATGGGGCCATGTAGTGCATATAAGCATTTCTGTTTGTATGTGTATGTGTGTGTGTGTGTGTGTATTTTGTTCAATATTGACTTTTGGTATGTGCACAGTTGCTTGCTTGGGACAAAAGTTGACGTAATCGCCAAAGCATAGAAAAAAAAAGGTTTAACAAAAAAAAAAAAAAATTTTTTTTGAAGAAAATTCTGCCTAGCTTTTCTTGCTTTCACTAAAAAAAAAAAAAAAAAAAAAAAAAATTAATTGAGTTTTTCCTCCAACTTGTTTGGATTCAATTTTTTTCACAACTGATCGTTTTTTTTTTTTGACATTATTTTTAGCCTTGGCATGAGTGAAAAAAATAAAAATTATTTTTTTTATATAAAGAATACAAAATGAATTGAACTTCGGTCACGTAGGCAACAAAGTCAGCTTTTATTTATTTATTGATATGATTTTTTTTTTGTTATTTCTTTTTCTTTCTTAAATTTTTTTTTTCTGCGAATTTGTGTCGAAATATATATATAAAAAAAAAAAATTGTTCATTTGTTCATCGTTTTAAATTTCAAAATGTGACCAAAGTGGGAAAGAGAGAGAAACAAAGAAAAAAACAGTTTAATCTAATTAAATTTAAAAAAGATACACATCACATAAATAAACTGTCGCCTCTGTCAGCTGGCCCATACATATATACATACGTATATATGTGTATGTGTATGTATGTGTGTGTTGATAACAAGCAACGAGTAAACAAAATTACATATAAACCGACAAAAATAACAATAAATCAGAGAGACTCAGAGAAGAAAAAAAAAAAAACAACAAATCAGCGAGTGGGTGAGCAAAACAAAAAAAAAACAACAACAAGTTTGGTTTTTAGTACATTGAAAATTGATATTAAAAGAAATACAACAAGCTAAGCAAATCAAAGCAAAGCACACAAATTGAATTCCACCAAACAAAAAAGTCTTCGTCCACTGTGACAGTGCTGACATCTCATTCTGCTGCTTCTGCTGCTGCTGTAAACTAACAAAGGCGAGGGGTATAGAGCGGCGGAGGTGGCAACTTTGCGCTCTTCTATGACAAATGACAACAAAAGTTGTTGCCGCCGACGAAGCCGCTGCCGACCCACTCACCGAGCGACCGACCGAACGACCCAGCCACGACGATTCACGAAAAACACTTAAAACACAAAAAAAAAAAAAAAAAGGCACACACACACTACACAAAATAATAAATAAGTTTGCCCAGCGAGTAGAGTAAAATGAACGAGTTAAGTTGCTTTGGCTTTACTACGGTCTTTTTTTTTATTTTTTTTTTTTGGGTGTGGGTAAGTCCACTCCACACACACACAAACACACACTTTTCTCATCTCATCAACAGCAATAGAAAAGAAAGAAGGAAAACCAACTGTAAAAATTTCACACACACACACACACACAAACATAAAGAGCACAGCCAGAGAGTGAGTGAAAGAGCACAAGTGTAATGATTTTTGTTTCTTCTTCTTCTTCTTCGTTTCAGTTCAATTTACTATTGACTTTGGGCCCTGTATTATTATTATTCTTGTTTTTGTTATTGTTGTTGTTGTTGCCCTGACTAACGGGGACAGCAAACAAATACACAGCGCAAAAAAAAAAAAATAGAAAAACAAAAAAAAAAAACTACGACAAACTTTGACGTTGACGACGCCGGCGTTGACGACGACGACGGCTACAACAACAACAACAATAGCCACATGGAAGTTTTTTTTGTTTATTTCCTGTTGTTTTTGGTATACCCGCGTATATTTTTCTTTTCAGTTATTATTGAAGCACAAACAAATTGAGACTAAAAATGCGACGTGAGATTTGATTCTGAGTAAGCGCAAGCGTTGATTGCTGCTGCTGCCATTGCTGGCTGCTGCTGCTGCGGTTGACGTCGCGGCGTCCCCCTAGTAGTCAGGGGGTAGCGCAGCCACCAGCCGCACTAAAAAAAAAAAAAAAAAAAAGTAAAAGCCAAAATATAATAAAAATGGTGAAATGGTGGAAATAAATAACAAAAAAAAAAAAAACTTAGCAACTGACTAAACTGACGTTGACGTCGACGTTGACGCTGACGTCGATCAGGGCAGCGTTGCCTAGGTGCTGAAATTGTAACCTCCATTTCATCTCCCTTTGGAGACACCTGAGTTGCCAACAACACTATCCCCCCCCCCCCCCACTACCTACCCCTCTCACACTTCAATTCTTAAAAAAAAACAAACTTTAATTTGTCAAACCCTTTTTTTCCCAGAAAAAAAAATATATTTCTTGATTCTTTCCAAAACATATTGTTATGCATGTGTGTGTGTGTGTCTCAGTCCAATGGAATTTATTAATTTTTTTTTATAAATCCAAAAACAACAAAAACGTTGGGGGGGGGGGGGGTAAAGAACAAAATAAAAAGCGGCAAAAAAATGAAATGCAGTCAAACGTTTTGTCTTATTTTTAGAATTAAGGTGGAACTAAGCCAGTGACAGAGCGAGAGCGAGATGGAGATATTTAAAAAAAAAAATATGCAAATCCTTTGTTAATATTTTTTTTCTTTTTTTTTTTGTAATTTGCAATGAATGCAAATAATTTTTTTTTAAGTAGAAAAAATTGAATCATCTTGACAGATGATTAATAAAGAGATGGTTGGGGAGGGGTCAAATAGAAAAAAAATTCCAAATAATTGGAAATATGTAAATATTATTATTTTTTTCTTAATTCAGAAATTTCCCATAATTCAGACTGAATCATGAAAATTTTGTTTTTTACAATTTTTAGAAACTTAAATTTCTAAATCTAACATAAACGCACTCACTCCACTCGCTCCACTCACTCACACACACACGCACGCATACATTTACGCACGCATTGAAAGCACAAGCAAGCAACAAATCCGAATTTGAGTGCTTGTGGGCAGAACAGAAGGAGACAGTGTGACGATTTGGTGAGTGAGCGTGCGAGCGTGCGAGCGAGCTAGCAAGAGAGAGAAAGCAATAGAGCGAATGAGACAAAGCCTGGAGTGGGAGTCTGTGTGGGAGTATAAAGAGAATAGGCAACTGACGACGGTTTGGTTTGAGTGGTCCTTTTTGGTTTATGGAGTGACATGACCGACCAGAGTGTCGACACACACACGCACACACATACATATATGTATATGCACACATGGTTTGTGCAAAGATGATTGAAGAGAGGCAAATGGCGTTTGCGTTTAACTGCTCGTCGAATGGGTTGAGTACTGAGCTTTTGATGAGGCTTCTTAAATGTGAAGGAGTGGAGGGGTGTGGGGGGGGGGGTCAGTTTGAACTAGCTATGTCAGTAACGAATTGAAGGGGGAGGGGGGGGGGAAGGAAATAGAAGCAAGTGAATCTTGGTGGTGTTGGCGGTGGAGCGGGGCTAACTGCATTTTCTCTGACTCCTTACTCTTCTTCCACTTCCTTGTTAGTTTCTGGCCTTTGACCATTTTGGAGAGTAATTGAAATTTCCCGTTAGTTTTGAAAGCTCAGCTGGAGCGCTTCCAGGCTGGCCTCAAATAGTCAGCCTCGTTATTTTCATCATTCACGCGCCTCCTTATTGTTGTACCCCAGTGCCCCTGTTGTTGCTGTTGTTGTTGCTGTTGTTATTGTTGTATTTGCCTGACACGAATGTTGGTTTGGCTCACTCGCACGCGCACATTGACGATGCGTTGGCACTGACGATGGCATACGCGTTTTAGAAGGACTCACTGACACACACACACACACACATACACAGAGAGGCGCGCGTAGAGACAAAACTAGCAAACTGCAAAACTATGACAAAAACAACAACAACAACTAAAACAAGAACAACAAGAACAAAATTATCAACCACTCCCGAACCAGGTTTTTTCTCCGACCAACCGACTTTTCGCATCACACAGCCTGACTTGTCAGCCTCTTTAGTCCCTGTTCAGTTTCAGAGTCCTGGCCAGCTTACAATTACTCTCACTCACTCACTCAGTCATTCTCTCTCTCTCTCTCTTTCACTCTCGCTCGCTGTTTTTAGCCTTCTCTTTTACACTCGCCTGCCTTTCTCGCTCTCTCTCTTTCTCTCTCTGGCCTGGAAATTTGGAAAGTTTTAGTGTGCGTGAGTCGGCGTGTGTGCCTCCTCTGTATATATGTGTGTGTATGTGTGTGTGTGTGTGTCGAATGCGTTTTTGGGGGTTCGGGTTTTTGGGCTTTGGCTGCACATGCCAATTGCATTTTGCCAACTTTTTACTCAGCACTGCACCAACTTGCCTCCTCCACCGCCTCCACTCCACTCCACTCCACTCACGCTATGATGGTCTCACACTCTGGGTGATTTTCTTGTTGTGCCTTTTTACTCCACCCACTTCCAGGGCTTCGACTGGCTGTTATCAGCAAACGCAGTGGCGGCTTTTCCCATTTGCTCAAAGCATTTGCCTCGATTCGTTGGTACTCCCAAAAATCTATCCAAAATCGGCTGCACCTGGTCGGTCGGTCGGTTGGTCGGTCGGTCGGATGATTCTGCCCCTCTGTTTATTTCTTCTTCTTCCTTCTTCTTCTTCTTCTTGTATATGAATTTCAAAATGGCTGCCGCTTTTATCGAAAGCAAAGGCAAAGGCAAAGCCAAGCAGCAAGTTTGCCGTTGAAACTGTCCAAATTGTGTGTCCGTCGTCCTCTTTCATCGTCATTGGAAGCAGAAGGTAGCAGAGTCAACCAATCACGCATACATTCTCACACCCACACCCACACACACACACACACATACTGTTACACTCAATGCAGTCGTGCAGACGGTGTGCCGGGTGTTTGTATAATTTTCATGTAGAGCCGACGACGCGTTATTTTAGCGGAAGTCACAAAACTTATTGGTAAAGCGACAGACGCAATAACAACAACAACAGCAACAACAAGGATAAGTAGGAAGTTGTTGTTGCTTTGGTTGTCGGTTGTGGACGAAGTTATCCTGGGCCAAAGGCAGTCGACACGCACAGACTCAGGCGGTTTGCTTTCTATGCAAAAGGGGGAGGAAATCAAACCGAAGGACTGGCGTTGGCCGGAATATGGAATGGAACACTTTAAGGAGTTGCTTCTTGCTCTTGTTGCAGCTTTGGGTCAACACAGACGACTCACACACAGACACACACACACACACACAGATACATGCAAACTTAGATTTAAATAAAAGGTGAAGTGAAAATAAAAGCTGACAAAGTAGAATGGAACAAGGTAAATGTGAAAACTATAATTGAAACAAATTGGGAATGAAGAAGAAGAAATAAAATCAGCTATATCCTTCAGACATTTAGCTATAATTTAAAGTCTACTGAGCCCATCTAAAAGGACTCTTACGGTTCTTTTTTCCATAGCTTTTGGGAAAAATAGAATTAAGAGAACAAAGAGAATTAAGTTAAGTGAAAAGAAACCTGGATTGATATGAAATAAAAAGCTTAAAAAAAAATTAATTTTGTTTCAAGGAATGGAATGGTAGTGAAACATAAAGTGAAAAATAACCCACTAAATTTGGGGAAATAAAATGGAATGGCATATTTGAGATAGACAAAGAAGACAGTCTGGGTGGAAATGAAATGGAATGGAACATGTGAAATAATATAAAAAATAAAGGAGCACTGCTATAGTGAAACAAAAGACAGCAAAGAAACCTAAGCCACAGCAACAACTATGAAACGAAATGGTATGAAACATATGCAAGGGAATTAACGAAACGAAATGGTATAGAACTTAGAATTTACGTTTCCATTCTAACCGGATAATTCTCATGGTGCTAATTATCCTTAGGCATAATCTCCGTTTCCATTCCGTTCAAACTTTAGTAAAATATGAAACGAATTGGGATGGAATTTAGATTTGATTTTTCTTTCATTTTCCCTTTTTTAATTTACCGTTCCATTCCGGTCAATCTCAAGCGAGAGATAAAACGAAATGGCATAGAACAAAGACTTCAATTTCCTTGACTCTTAACTTTCTGTTCCATTCTGGTCATTCCCTTTTTTTGTTTCACTGTCATATTCCCCCCCCCCCCATTTTTGAGAACTGCACTTTTGTGGACCCACCCTCCCCCTCCCCGCACCCCAACAACCATAAGAATGATACCAACTGCCGAACAGATTGGTTGAGCTTTGCCAGCAGATGTGCATGTGTGTGTGTGTGTGTGTGTGTGTGTGTGAGTGTTTTGGTTTATTAGTACTTTTCAATACTCACACATGAGATATACATCGCTTTGCTATATCCATAAAAAGTATTACAACAACATTTAAAATTGTATTTGTTTCCTTACCTGCAAAGAGACAGAGACAGACCAGACAGAAAAAAGAAAGAGAGAGAAAGAGAAATTATTATATGATCAACACAATAAACAAAACAAAACAAAACAAAAAGTTAAAGTTTAATTTAAATTTAAAAAAATAAAAAAAAAGAAGAAAAAATCTGTAAAAGTCTCACCCACACATGGGAAACATGTCAGAATGAAGGGTTAAAGCAAACATGAAAAGAATGTCAAGAGAGAATGAGAAGGACAAGAAAATGTGTAGGTGTATGCGTGTGTGTGTGTGTGTGATGATAACTAGAGTGAGGTTAGGGACGAACGAAAGTGTGTCTGACAAGTTTTTCAACCAACGCAAAAAACACAAAAAAAGAAAACAATAAAAAGAAAGAAGAAGAAATTGCTTTAATTAAAACTTTTCTTCTCCCACAAAATAAGACTAGATTTGAGGTTTCCAGATTCAAGCAATTTCCACGGAAATATCCAACAAAATCGACAAGGACTCTTAAAATTCGTGGGTAGATTTTTTTTTCTTTTCTTTTCAGTTTTTTTTTTTTATGCAAAAATTCAACACGCGAAACTCAGCGACTCGGAACATTTTAAATTCACCACACAAACGCACACACACACACACACACACACACATACAGACAGAGGCAGGCACCGAGCCAAACTCACTCAAACTGTTAAATTATTTAAAGTTTACACAACACAGAAAAGTAAAAGCAAAAGAGAAGTGCCAAGAGAGCAAAAAAAAAAAAAAAAAAGGACAGCAAAAAAAATACGACCACGGCGACAGTGGAAAAAGTCTGAAACAAGCCAATAAGTTTTTTTTTTCATTCTTCTTCTTCATTCTTTTTTTTTTTCTTTATGAAAAAAGTTGCCCACGCAACAAGAACGCCTGCCAGGCAGACAGAAAGAGAGACATACACACACACACACAGAGAGACAGGGAGAGCATCACTTTGACAGAAGGAAGAGGACAAGGCAGCTCGAAAAAAAAAAACAGAACACTTGCCGCGACCGCGACTCGGCAGAGCCACGAGCAGAGCGGAGCAAAGCAAAGCAAAGCAGAGCGAAAGCCAAGCAAGCGGAAAGCCGTGACTACTGAATAAAGTGAACATTTTCTACTCTTCTTAAATGGATTCTAGCGCAACTTGAAAATTAAGATTTTCAATTTTTTTTTTTTTTATTTTTTCTAAATAAAAAGAAATAATTTTTCTTCTTTAAAAGAGAGAAATAATTTTTTTTTGTTTGAGACTAACAGAAAGAGTATACATTCTTCGGGGTCTACTTTGACTTGAGCCTTTTTAAATATTTTTTCACTGTCAGAAAAAAAAAGAAACAAGAAGAAGAAGCAGCAGCAGCAGAGTATTTAGCCTTTTCAGAGGCCATTTAAAAATAATATTTTTGGTCGACCACACCCAGGATAATAAAATGGGGGGGGGGGGGGGGGGGGGAGAGAAAGAAAATTTCAGACAAAAATTTATAATCCACCAAAGAGCCAGTCAAATATTAAGTATACGCCACGTGCGCTCTGCAAATGGAAAATTAAAAAAAAAAAAAAGGAAACCCAAAAAGGAGACAGCAAAAAAGTGAAATGAAGAACAAAAAAAAAACAAAAAGCACATGTCATAAAGTGAGAAGAGCACAGCCAACTTGTGTCTCTCTGACCAAAACGAAGCGAAGGAAACAAAAACAAAAAAGAAACACGCAAGTTTTCCCCCAACTCCAAACAGATTGAAAATGTCCTTCGCAACACACACACACACAAATACACCGAGGGAAAAAGCAAAAGTGTCACTTTCAGGGGGCGAGAGAGGCTCACCAACACACACACACACAAAGAGAGGGAGAGAGAGAGAGAGAGAGGCAGCCCAGACGAAGCGGAATAAAAGATTTCCTATAAGGCAAACAACTGATTGAGTTTGTTTTGGCCCAAGTGGCTAGAAGAAGAGTATGAGGAGGAGGTGGAAGAGGCATGTCAAAAAAATAAGTTTTTGAGGCAAAAAACTAATTCCACTTGCGTCGGAAAAATCCTCTCGACTCTCGACAGACGACAAATTTTCTGCTTGGTTAATTCGTCGTCTCGCTTTTTCTCTCTCTCTCTCTCTCTCTCTCTCTTCGTGTCTCTCTTGGTTTCATTCTTCTTCTTACTTTTTTTTTGTCTGTCTGTTGTGTTAGTTTATTTGCTTTATTAACTGGCACTAAATTTTGGTTTAAATGGATTACATGCTGGCCAGGCCAACTCGTTGGCAGAGAGCGGAAGGGTGAGGGAAATGAAGTCGAGGAATGGTCAAAAGAATTGTTGGAAAGTTTGTTAATACAAATTTCGGCCTTTGGTTAAAGTCAAGTTGTTATCGGTTATCGATAAATTAAATTAATTTCACAAAAAACTTAGGTACATTTTTATCCTTTCAGTTTGCAATTTATTTAATTAAAATCTAAATAGGTTTAATATAAAATTAACTATCGATTAGAAGTTATCGACACCAAATAAAAGAAGTGGTTATCGATAAATTAAATCAATTTAAAAAAAAAACTTAGGAATATTTGTATCCTCTCTGTTTTTAATTATTTAATTAAAAACTAAATAAGTTTAATATTATATATAATTGACTATCGATGAAAAGTTATCGATAGCAAATAAAAGTAGTGGAAAGGGTAACTAAATCAATTGAGAGAAAAAAAATAATAACTTCTTTGGTTAAGATAAAATGATATGAAAAAAGTTAATCGATATTATTTACAATGTTTATCGGTTATCGATTTGCCAACATTTTTGGCAAAGTCCAATTAAACATAGCAGAGATTTTTTTCTCTCTCAGTTTTTGTTTTTTGTTTAAGAAGGAATTCAATTGATTATCTCGATAGGCAGGGGAAAGTTATCGATAACAATTAAACTGGACAGAGTGTATGCTTTATTAAAAAGGGTTTAAGCCCACTTTCCAAAATTCTTGGAAATATTGATTATTAGGACCTTATCGAATATCGAATCACATTATCGATTCTCTTTTCGATAGTCAAAAAAGTTGATCGGTCATAAAAATTTCATCGATTTTTAGCTCGGTAAGCCAAATAATTATGTAAAATGTGAGTTGTCTTGAAATGAAAAGGCTTATCGAAAAAAAAACATGTGTTATCGATTTTCACTTCGATAGGCAAAATTGTTATTCGCATATAAAGATGCTATCGATTTTTAGCTCGAGAGGCCAAATAATTATGTAAGATATGAGTTGTCTTGAAATGAATAGGTTTATCGAAAAAAATCATGTTATCGATTTCCACAAATAGTTTATCGGAAATAATAATGTCATCGATTTTGAGCCAAATAATAATGAAAACATTGAGTTGTCTTGAAATCAACTTAAGAAAATTATCGATTTCCATTTCGATAGGCAAAATTAAAAAGGAGTTGCCACCTCAAAAGTGGGTGTTGGCCACAGACGAAAAATTTCGAAGGCGACTTTCTTGGCGTGCCTAAAATCGCGTGCAATTTTCCGTTACTCGGCAAAGCAGAAGAAGAAGAAGAAGCAGAAGAAGAGATGAGTAAAAGAAAATATACATAAATATGTGTATGCAAAGAAGCCCAGAAAAAGCAAGCAAGTAGAGACCAAAACAGAGAAATAAAGCGTGGGTGGAGCGAGAGCGAGACCGAATGCGTGCCAGAAAGAGATAGAGATGGAGACTACACATGGGACCAAGTGCAAGGAGGAGCAAGAGGAAGCAGCACCAGCTGAAGCTGAAGAGTTGCAGGCGAAGCTGCGACAACAAGCAAAAACCAGGTGAATTGCAGCCAAAGCTCACCCACGAATACACACACACACACACACACACCAACACACGCACGCCCTCATTTTACATTCGGTTAGGCCACACAGACGCAAATAGAAAGAGCTGGATAGATAAAGGCAAGAGCGAGAGATGTGTAAACAACCGAGAGGCAGCGATATGTGAGAGAGCGACCGGTGTCGAGCCTGGGATAACGGCATATAGAAGAGCTTAGAAAAGAGGTAACGTCAATTACACACACACACACAGGCAGGCAAGCAGGCAGGCAGGCACTTTGCGAGACAAAGACACCCCTACCCCAACCTATGCAATATAATTAATGAGCCTAGGCGAATCTGTCTGTCTCTTTGTCTCTTTGTCTGTCTCTTTGTCTCCTTCATCTTGTTTAGCTTCTTATTTATTAAGAAGACAGAAATAATAAGTCGACCAAAAAGTGCCTCTAAATTTGAGGTTAGAAAGCTCACTTCTAACCTCGCCCCCGCCCCCGCCCCCGCCCCCTCCTCTTTTCATTCAAGTCATTAATGGGATCGTCCTACACTGAAATTCCTTGGTTTCAACAAACTCTCACACACACACATACACACACGCCTCAAGTGGAAATCCCGTTCAGCGCGATAAATGTTAAATGGCAAATCAATAATGCCAAAAATGTACAAAAAAAAAAAAAAAGAAATAGACACTCGAAGGAAACAGCAACAAATACACAAAAAAGAAGAAGAAGAGAAAAAAAAGAAAAGAAGAAGAAGCACAAACAGTTTTGTATTTCGTTTGCCTTGTCATCTTTGCACTTTACTCTCGCTCCAACCACCCCGTCGTCTCCCCCACCCTGTCACTCCCTCCTTGCCCCTCCACTCCCCCTCTCTCCTACTGTCTTCATCTAAATATACAATATTTAAGTAGTTGTTGGCTTAGCTTGTCTATGTGTGTGTGTATGTGTGTGTGTATGTGTGAGTTCAAAATAAAAGGATATTCCCCAAATAAACAATACTGTTTTTTTTTTGGCTTAGCCAGATTTGAATTTGGGTCAAAAGATTACACTAGAACACTGGCAAAACTAATTTAGACTCTTACGTTACGTGGAATTTCCAGGAGCTCTCAAAACTAATTTAGACTCTTACGTTACGTAATGAGCTACGTGTTTAGCGGAATTTCCAGGAGCTCTCAAATAATTTCCATTGACTCTGAGACCTTTTTTTTAGAAGGAATTTTACATTTACTACGTTACGTGGTTTGATTACGTAACGTAAGGTTAAATTTTGAGATAAGCTGAAATATTGATCCTTGCCATTTTCTTTATATTCAGATGAATCATTTCTTGGGTATCTGATTTTTAATTTACGTCATGATGACGTAATGATGCGTCACGTTACGTTATGGCATAATGTAAGTCTTAAAATGGTGGTCTTTCTATATACCCTAAGACTTACTAAGATATACTAAAGAAGCTAAAAGATATAGCTTCGTTCATTTAATCTTTGGCTACGTCATGGTTAAAGCTACGTTACGTTATCCCATAAAGAAGCTACCTTCAACTGAATCCATAAGACTTGTCTGAAATATTCTATTCCTCAAGCTTAGATTTAGTCGGTCTTCTTTATGGTCCACTTAATCTTTGGACTACAGAAATTGATAGCTTTACGTAATGTTATACCATAACTTAACTGCTAGAGGGAAACTACTTGAAACTGAGTCTACATTTTTATCATTTCCGTCGACTTGCCTAAAAAGTTTCCACTACCTCAGACGAGTCAGTTTGATCTCTTAATCTTTGGCTACTTAAAGACACGTAAGGTATGACGTAAATGCTAGAATGAAGGCTAAATTTAATTTGAGGCTAAAATGATACGTAAGGCTAAAGCTAACTGGAACAGAGTCTATCTTTCTATAATTTCTGTTTTAAATCCTTTAATCTTTGGTTACGTAATGAACGTAAAGCTAACCCCCAAAGGAGGTCGGCTTGAGCTAAATATGTAAAATTTTTCCGGACTTTTTGGACATTTTTCTCTAGCTAAGATGAACTCAATTGGGTCCGTTAATTGGCCTTCTGTTAATTTCGTAACCAATCGTTACGTTATACCCATAACGTAATTCCTAGAATTGAGACTACTTTTTTTTTTTTTTTACTTTATTAAAGCTAACTGAAAAATTTTCCACCAAACCAGATGACTCACATTTGCGGACTTCTGATTTAACTTGTGACGTTATCATTAAACGTTACGTTGTCTCCCAAAGTTAGCTGCCTCAATTCAAGTTGATCTAACGTGGCAAATGTAAAACCAGAATTTCCTTCATTCATTACTCATTTTCCTCATTTTGTGATTTCAAATATTTTAGTTGACGTAAACGTTACGTTATTTCATGTTACGTCAGCCAGCAGCTGCTTGGAATGACGTTATCAAAATATCATATAAGAAGATTATTAGTCAGAACACTGACAGGATTTGACTTATATGATTAGATTTGTCGATTGTCTTTCCCCTCCCCCCTCCAAAAGTTGCATAACGTTTTTAGACTCAAATCAAAGACGTAAGTAGTTTTTGTCCTTGAGTTACTCAACTGACCGAAAACAGAAAACTGAAGCAAAGTCGGCATATTTATTTTTTTTTTTATATAGTAAATATATATATGTATATGTGTGTGTATGTGTGTGTGTGTGTGTGTGTGTGTGTGTGTGTATGTATATGTTTTCATATTTTTTATTTATATAGAGTGGAAGAAGAAGAAGAAGAAGAAGAGAAAGAATAAAGGAAAATTCCCATACAAAGACAGCCACACCCACACAAACACAGACTTGAGCAATTCATTTGAGAAAGTTTTGCTATTTCCCACACACATACACATACACACACACATATACACACACACACGTACACATGCCCAGCCATTTGTCCCCCATTTTTACTACCGGAAAGGACAAGCTACCCCGTACCCGCCTTAACCATTCCGTAATTCTTTGGTAACAAGCAACATCCACTTTGGGGCTCCCCCCCCCCTCACCACTCACCACTCACCCCTCGCCCATATTCAAAGAATCTTTCAAGCAAAAAAAAATGGTGGAGACCTCTGGAGACTGGCAACATTTTTTTTCTGTCTTTGCTCTGTTGCGTTTTACTTCACATTATCATTCTTTAGTCTCATCCCTCACCCCCCCCCCCCCCCCCCCTCCCCGCTCCTTTCTGCCCCACCACCCCGTCAAGGCAAAGCGTAAAAGAGGAAATGTAAAATTGTTGCCCTGGCTGACGGCCATTTCCGCGAATACAACAACAACAACAACAACATGCACAGAGAAACAAAATGGCGGAAGTGTATATATATGTGTGTGTGTGTGTGTGGTTAAGGATTCCTTGTTTGGTTTAACAGGACATTAAGTTCAAGCAGCTCAGACTGTGACCACAATTAAAATCGTAGCAAAAAAAAAAGAAAAGCCAGAAAATTTTCACCTGGCTAACAGTGAGAGAGAGTGAGAGAGAGTGAAGGGGTAAACTCTCTCTTTTGCTTGCCTACTTTTAGGAACTACCAAATCAAACGATTCGTTTTAATCGTTTCGAAAAATTCTCATCTAAGCAAAAAAAAAAAAAAATAAACACGATGGCTTAAACGTGTTCAAATTGGCTTAAATGAAAAACGTGTCAATTTCACCAAAAATCAAAGGTGAAAGATTTGAAAAAAATTAAAATTATTTTTTTTTTTTTTTTGTTTTTTTAGAAAGCGGAAATGTTTGAGTCAAAAATTTATTTTTAAAAATTACAAAAAAAAAAAGATTGATAAATACAAACAAAAAAAATTACTCATACGCAATGTTGGCGGCGCGCACATTCCTTTTCTCGCCTAGCTTTTTGACAAATCTTTTTATCAAGCTTTTTTTTGTTTTGTTTCATAACAAAACGATTAGAATATTGGAATTTTTTTTTTTAATTGATGAAATCATCGTTTCGAGATTTTTTGAGGTCTTAACGAGGCACTGAAAGCTTCGACACTTTTGTTGAAAAATTCTTGAATTTATTCCCTAAGCCGATTTGGGTTGATTGCGAAAGCTATATGATATAAGAAGTGAATCAAAATGAAACAAATGAATCTGCCTTGATCAATATAAAATATGGCTAAAACCGATTTGGTTGTATCAGTCAGAGTGGTAGTGAATTCATTTATTTAATCAAGAAAATATCAGAGTTATCATTCAAGGTTGACTTGGTTCTATTAGGGAGAGTTATATGATATAGTCGTACGATTTATATGAAATTTGGTATGGCAATTTGTCTTTGACAGAGTGTGCCTTGTATCAAATTTGATTCAGATTGTTCAGTGAACAGCCGAGTTCTACCTAGGATAGTTTGGTTCCGACAGGTTCCTTACGATGTTTGAGTTGAATGAGCTCAACACTTGGTACACCCATGTGTCTCTGTATAAGCATTCTCGTTACCAAATTTGTTTAACTTGGATCAATGATTAACCGAGTTCTATTTCAGACTTTTCGGATCCGACAAAGTTCCTTACCATGGATGACCTCAACACTTGGTATACCCATGTGTCTGTATATAAGGATTCTCGTCACCAAATTTGATTGACTTGGATCAAGGATTAGCCGAGTTCTACCTAGGATAGTTTGGTTCCGACAGAGTTCCTTACGATGGAGGAGCTCAACACTTGGTATACCTATTTGTCTGTGTATAAAGATTCTTGTTACCAAATTTGATTGACTTGGATCAAGAATTAACCGAGTTCTATTCAAGACTTTTCGGTTCCGACAAAGTTCCTTACCATGGATGAGCTCAACACTTGGTATACCCATGTGTCTCTTTATAAGCATTCTCGTTACCAAATTTGATTGACTTGGATCAAGGATTAGCCGAGTTCTACCTAGAATTTTTTTTTGTTCCAAACTTTGGATGAGCTCAACACTTGGTATACCCATTACACTCTTTATAAGCTTTCTTCACACAAAATTTGATCAAATTGGGCCAATAAATTCCAGAGATATGGCCAGTATACGATTTCTTCATTCTTCTTTCTTTTTTGTTTCGAGTAAATATATCATTTAATAAGTCTTTGAATACATACACCATGGTGAGTTTGGAAACCCTGGAAATGTGTTTGTTCCATTTAAAATCAACTTACCTAAAATGAGAAGAGAAGAAAAGAAACTGAATTAGTGGGATTATTTTTTTTTCAAAAGATTTCAAAAAGAAATTCTGAAAAGAGTATCTAAAGTTTGGTTGAGTCAAAGCTAATCGATTAAATCTGTAAATTGGTGAATCGCAATGTGCATGTGTGTGTGTGAATTTATATAGTGGGTCGCTTGGTCTTATATAAATGAAAATCCAATTGAAAGTCATTCAAGTGCAAAATGCGAGATAAACAACAAAAACAACAACAACAAAAATATGCCCAACAAAAGATGGAAAATTTTTTTTAGTCACGAATTTCGAATACAATTTAAATGCAACTAAAAAAAGAATGTCAAGGCAAATGAGTGAACTAATTAAAACCATTATCTATCTCATAGATACAGAAATTTATCTACACAACCTCAAAAAAAGGTAAACAAATTCCAAGAGAAAACACAGGGAAAAAAAATTCAGGTAAATTTCCACAATTTTCTTTGATTTTCGAATAAGGTGTAAGAATCTTTATATATATATATGGTATATATAAAATTTTATATGATCCAAATAAATCAAATTAGTTGGTAATCAGAATTTTTATAGTTCGTCGAAGCTTCCCCCCCCCCCCCCCCCACACCCACCTTCTCTCACTCTCAGAAAAAGAAAGAAAGAAAGGGAAGGGGGAAAAAAAATCACCTCAACTTGTTATTTTCAATTACCCATTATTTGTATTTCCCATTTACGTCAAAGAAAAAAAAAAAAAAAAAAAAAACTAAAGCATGTGTGTTGATAAATGACGTCAACGTAATGGAACTCGCTTCATGTTCCATATTCAAATGTATATCGAAAGGGGCCTCTAAAAATAACTAAACAATACCTCTTAGATACCAACAAAAAAAAATGGCTTAAAAAAATAAGAGTAAGAGGAGGGGGGAAGTATAAATGTTATCGGAAAATTTAATCGATAAGAGAGAGAGAGAGAGAGAGAGAGAAAGAGAGAGGAGTAACCTTATCTAATTGGCAGTCAAACTAGAAAATTTTCAAATTTATTCCAAGGAATTTAGTGAGTCTTTCTTCAAATACCCCAATCGGTCAACAAATGAAAGCCATTGAAATGAAATTCCATATACAGCTGAGGCCTTCTATGGGTAATCTGATTACCAAATTTGAAAGGAATCGTTCAATCAATACCAGAGTTATACTCAAAGTCAATCGGAGTCTGAGGTTGAAATTCCATAGGCGCAGCTGTGTCTCTATATATCATTAAACCTAAAAAGAATCGGACAAAAAATACCAGATTTACGCTCGAACCCAATACGAGTCTCTAAGGAAACTAGAAGTTCGATTGGAATGAAATTCCATATACAGCTAATACTTATTATCGGTAATCCCTAAACCAATTTTAAAAGGAATCGGTCAATGTATAACAGATCAGATTTAGATCAATTCGGAAACTAGATGGTCCTGAGGTTCGATTGGAATGAAATTTCGTATTCGTCTGAGTCTTTTCATCAGTAATCCCAATGTTAAAGATTTGGTCGACGACTACCGGATTTATGCCCGAACCCAATCGGGGTCTCTAAAAAAACTAGATGTTCGATTGGAATGAAATTCCATAACCAGCTGATACTTTTTATGGGTAAACCCTGAACCAATATTTGAAAGGAATCGTTCAACGAATGACAGAGTTATAACCGAACCCAAACGGGATATCTAGGGTATACGAATCTAGATGTTACAGAAGTTCGATTGGAATAAAATTCCGTATTCATCTGAGTCTTCACATCATTCAACTAAATAACAAATTAGAAAGGAATCGTTCAACGAATGACAGAGTTATGCCCGAACCCGAATTTGGGTCTCTAGGGTTCGGTAATAGTATAATTCCATAAACAACTCATTCAATTTGCTCAAGTTTGATCAATTAACCTTCGAGGTATTCCCAAACCATCTTAGATTTCCTGAGACAACTAAGGATCTGATGGCTCGATTCGAATGCCCGATCCCGATTAAGGTCTCTAGGAATCTTAATATAATTCCATAAACATCTCATTCACCAAGTAAGTAATTCAAATATTCAATTTACCCAAGTTTGATCAATTAAAACTCGAGATATTCCCGTACCATCTTTAGTACCCTGAGACAACTAAGGATCTGATGGCTCGATTCAAATGAAATTTGGTCTACTTCTCCCACTCAACTCAAGTTTACCAAAATTTGATACAAATAAATCACTCATTATGAGAGTTATGAATAATTTAGTTAGGCTCTTTTTTTTTTTCTTTGAAAAAGTGTATGATTATGGGAGTAATCTCCACGAGTTAATCTAAAATATTTCACAATTTTTTTTTTTTTTGTATTTATTTATATGCTTATCAGTTTGGCTTATTATTATTATTATTGCCGTTGGGTATTGTTGTTTCAATAGAAATTCTATTTATAATATTTGAGAGAGAAAGAGAGAGAGAGAATGCATTGTGTTTACTTGGCTCTTTCCGTTTCGAATTGTTCAAAATGGGCAATGGGGAAGGGGGAAGGAGATGAAGCGTACGATTCGATTGTCGTTTAAATTGTGTATGAAAAATGCAATTGAAAAGTTTACCAATACAAACACACCTACACACACATATATACATATATATATATATATATATGTATGTATATATTTATTTATTTATAATTGCGAACGATGTAAACTTTTGACCGTTCGGTGCAAGTGTAAAAAAAAAAAAAAGAGGAACAACAAAGAGCTGAAAATTATTCACACGCCATGTGGTCAGATAAGTTTCGTTTATGACCTAATTAATACTTTGCTAAAGCATATGTGAATATATATATAGTATATATAATATATAGTATACTATTTGTTTATTATAATAAAAAAATTGCTCATTTTTGTTTATGAAGAAAAACGAAAAAAAAAAAAAAAATAAACTTTTTTTGAGGTCGAAATAAATGAGAGATTTTCTTCGGCTTCTTTGGTCAAGTATCTTTCAATTCTTTTTTTTTCTCTTCTGTATCTTGAAGTATTTTG
The DNA here is from genome assembly GCA_037075145.1 of Scaptodrosophila latifasciaeformis. Taxonomy (NCBI): domain Eukaryota; kingdom Metazoa; phylum Arthropoda; class Insecta; order Diptera; family Drosophilidae; genus Scaptodrosophila; species Scaptodrosophila latifasciaeformis. Next base: position 1,190,512 of record JBAMCM010000428.1, read on the forward strand.
CATTGAAAATAAAATAAGATAAATAGCTACCGAGTCGGCTGACCAGATCTTTGACTTTTGTTGGCCTCGCTTGGCCTGCCCTGCCCTACCCTGCCCTGGTCTGGTCTGGCCAGAGTCTTTCCGGACTGGTCCATACAACTAGAAAGCAGTTGACAATTGAAAACTGGTTTTTCTTTTTTTTTTCCTTAAGCAAAAAAGTGCGTTTGTCTAGTGCAGAAATTCATGGCTGCAAAACTGGCAAAAGAATCATACTTGCTTTGGGGGTTTTCAAGCTTCCACAAAAGTCAGATAAACTGAGAACAAAAAAAAAGAACAAAAGTCTGGAAAAAATCTGGAGGATTCTATTATTTTCCATCACACGAGCTCTCGTAGTCCCCGAGTTCTCTGAAGAGTGCCTAAGAAATCCGAAGGGTTCTAGAAGTTTCAGACCAACTCTTGTTGCTTCCGAGCCACCTGAGAGTCTTACAGGACGCATATAGAATGTCAGGAGGATTCCAGTACTTTCCAGGTCTTTCCTTACTTAACCCAAGAGTACCAGGGGGTCTAAGCAATAAGCTATAACCTGATACCTCAGGCCTATCCCTTACCAAATTCGATTTCCCAAGTTAAACAGGATCCCGAATTCCCCCGGGGTTTAAGGCCTTATACCTAGCTCAGTTTAAATCATTTAAGAAATTATGAACAACTATGGCCTAGTTCCTAGATTCATCAAGGCTTTGAGCCCAACGTATCTCAACAATTTTCTGTATCACGAAAAGACAGAATGAAAAAATCAGCCACCCACCAAATCAAACTAAATCATATAAATAAGGCAAAACCAGTTTCAGGCCAACACCCAAATGGAGCCAAGCGAATTCAGCTAGCCAAAAATGAGCTGACACACTTAAAGACAAAGAGAGGTGGCCAGGGGGGAAACTGCCTAGTTCAACTATGAATTCTGCAAATACCTAATCCTTACTATTTTTCTATTATATATCGCTTTGATCCAATTGAAATTGGATGATCAAATCTCTCAGTATGATAAACCCAATCGGATTCCTTTAGCAAAATCTCAAAGATATAATGGTATCAATGGCCCGATCATTATGAAACTTGTTATATGAAAATTTATCAGAGCTGATTTATATTAAATCGGTGTAATGGATATGGTACCCATCTGATATGTTACCCATCTCAACTGGAGATCTTTTTGGAGTTTTCCATAGTCCTCAGATATAAGCTTAGGAGACCCCCCTTAAGCCTGATCATAGTAACACTTAGTAGCTAGGTTTCTCTTCATTTGATTTAGCCGAATTTAGAAATTAATCGGATCTGGATCTGGACCTCCAAGACCGATCAATATGATACTGGATATCTCTAGTCTAGTCTTCATTTGGTGAAGTCAAATCTAGAAATTTATCAGATCTGGTTCAGAGTTAACACGGAATTAGAATCAACTCAATGCTTATTTTTTTTTTTGAGGGTCTCTTTCCATAGACCCCCCTAAGCCGTATCCATATGATACTGGATATCTAAGTCTCTTTTCATTTGATGAAGGCAAACCTAGGTCTGGTTAAGACCGAATCAACTCAATGCTTGCCTTTTTTTGGGGTCCCTTTGTAGATTTACCATAGACCCCTCTAAGCCGGATCAATATGGTACTGGGTATCTAAATCTCTCTTCATTTGATGAAGTCAAATCTAGAAATCAATCAGGTCTGGTTAAGACCGAAGTTTCTTGGGGTCTTTGCGGTCCCTTTGTAGATTTCCATAGACCCCCCTAAGCCGTATCCATATGATACTGGATATCTAAGTCTCTCTTCATTTGATGAAGTCAAATCTAGAAATCAATCAGGTCTGGTTAAGACCGAAGTAGAATCAAGTCAATGCTTGTATTTTTTGAGGGTTTCTTTTGGAGTTTTTGTGAGACCCTCTTTTAGCCTGATCATAATGAAACTGGGTAGCTACTCTCTCTCTCTTTATTTGATCTAGCAAAATTGAAGAAATTCATCAGATCTGCTTCATAATTATCAGAGTATCAGAATGGTCCACGAATTTTTGGGGTCTCACTTAGGAGGTTTCTATAGTCTTGAGATATAAGTTTTATCTATAGTTTTAAATAAATTGCAAGAATTTCACGTTTGGAAATTTAAACAAACAAAATGTATCTAACGAATGAATATTAACCAGAGAACGGAAATATAATTTTTGCTTTGTATCGAGATACGTGTCCAAGTAAATGAATCTATATATATGGAATATAGATATTTATATATATACTTTGGATGGTGTGCGTGTGTGTGTGTGTGTGTGTGTGTGTGTCAGCTTGTTTGTAGATATTTTTATAAGCATGCATTGAAGATAATTGAATGAACAAAATATTTTCGTTCCACAGTTCTGTTTCTGGTCTGGCGAAAACCGACAACCAACAAAAACAACAACAAGAAAATTATCTATATATATATATATATATATGTATATATATTAGTATATATTTCTAGAAACAAAGAGAAAGCAGGAGAAACCTGAAAAGGCAAAAAAAAAAAACAATCCAACCCCTCAAATGGGCTGGCGGCAAGGCACAAGCAACCCTCAAGAGAACATCGGAACCCACACACACACACACACACACACACACACACACACAACAACCCACGACCTCAGACAGACGACACACAGAACCCAAAAAAAAATAAAAACTGAAAAAGTCTAGAAAAGAAGACAAGTGAAGGCTTTGGTATATTCCGAGATACTCTCGACTTGAAATTCGGCAAAAGATTAACTCGAAAATGCCAACAATTTTGTAGACCTTCGGCTAGTCTCTAGCGACAAAGAGAGAGAGAGAGAGAGAGGGAGCGAGTGAGTGAGATAGAGATACAATGCTGACGACATGTTAATTACGCATTTAATATCTGTATGTATGTGTATCTGTGTGTGTGTGTGCACGTACTGTCAGATACAAATTTCAGCGACGTAGTTACTGCCCAGAGACATATATCTACATATATACTTGCCAGGGTATAGATCAACCCTTTTATTTATTTTTTTTTTTTGTTAATCTCTTAATTACGTGGAATATTTTATTATTAGTTTATATTTTTTTTTTTTGGGGTAAAAGAAAACACGTGGTTTTAGCTAGTTTCAGAGCCGCCCCCGCCGTCTCAAGTCCCTGGTCTGTTTTAATTGAAATGCCATTGAGCTAATCAAAACAAATAACGAAAAATCTGGAAAGCATCAAGAATATTTTGTATTCATTTATTTCTAGACCTTTCGCTTTGGCCTGGATATATCGAATTGGAAGATATAGAATTCACGAGACCCTCTACTGAACTTAAAGAGAAGATAGATTGTTCTTTATCCATCAGATTTGAATTCTGAATGATTTGGGAAATGAAATTAATTTCCTTTCTCTGTCGGTCTTGGCTTCTCAGGGAACTGAAGAGACTTTCAATCTATTAAGTCTAACTTAGGTTAGACTATATCTATATACACATACTTATTCCCATAACATATCAAAGATTGACTATATCATTTCGAAAGTATCTTTATAGATAAACTTTATCTTTGGATTCGGATCTCTTGGCCGGAGAAGGCTTGGATTAAGCTGAGACTAGACAGCCCAGACAGTCCCCTCCATGAAAATATTCCTAGACTTGGATCTCTTTCGATCTATATCGAGTGACCTTTTCAAGGGACTGTTAAGTCCTTTAAGGAATTAAGAAGCCTTTCCAAGTGGCTCATTCTTTGAAGAGCTTTAAAGACCCAAGGAAATTAATTGAAATCGCTTGGCCTTTCTCTTTTGAAGAATACAATTCTTGACTATATTCTAAGGAGAGTAAAATCCCTTGACTATATCCTTGAGACATCAATAGTCTCTTGTCTTTAACTTAAAGAGAATACAATCCTCTTGACTATATCCTTGAGACATCAATAGTCTCTAGTCTATATCATCTCTTGATAATATCTTCGATATAAGTCCGATGAGTCAGAGCTATGAGTACAGACAATCTTTGAGACCCCATAATCTCTTGACTATATCCTGAGGACCGAACAATCTTTTGACTATATCTGAAGGCTTCGATATAAGTCCGATGAGTCAGAGCTATGAAAGAACCAACAGGACTCTCATCCATTCCATTTGGAACCAGTTTAGGTCTCTCCCAATCGATCAAGACCCTGACCGGATTAAAGGGGTTCATTGATTTCAGTCAGAGAGAACACAAAGAAGAAGAAGAAGCAATTATTTCAAGGGAATTTTTTTTTTCTTTTTCTGTTTTTTTTTTTTTTTTGTTTTCGAAATTAAAATAAACTTACATAAAAATCTTTATAAAATAAATAATAAATGTCATCATCGATATTATTATTAATATGAATATGATTGTTGTTGTTGTTGTTGCTGCTGCTGCTGTGCTTGCTGCTGTTATTGTTGTTGTTGTTGTTGCTGTGATGGTGGTGATGACTGCTGCTGCTATTATTTTGTATTATGTTATTGTTGTTGTTGTTGTTATTATTATTATTATTATTATTATTGTTGTTGTTGTAATTATAGCTGCTATTGCTGTTGCTTAAGAATATGCAACTATTATTTATATTATTAAATTTATTGTTATTATTATTATTATTATTATTGCTGTTGTTGTTGTTGTTGTTATTGTGAAATTGTATTTGTTGTTGTTGTTGTTGTTGTTGCGGCAAATGCGTGGCGGCCGCAAATGTTTGTTGTTGCAATTGCAGCTGCTGTTGTCGTTGGCTTAGTTGTTGTTGTTGTTGTGTTAGTTGATAATATTGATGTTGTTGTTGTTGTTGTTGATAACTTTGGGCTTGCAATTGCCAATTTTGCATTGCAAATTTTATTTATTGATTTATTTTTTTTCTCAATTTTTTTTTTTTCTTCTTTTTTTTTAATATTCAAAATTTTCTCTTTGGGAAAAAAACAAAAAAAAAATTATCAAAATTAAAATAAATTTATTTATTTATTTTTTTTTTTTTACACACACAACACACACACACTCAAAAAAAAATTGTATTTAATTCAACACAGAAAAAAAATTCATTTGGTTTTTTTTATCCTTTTTTTTTCTTATTTTTATTTGTTTGTCTTTGTTTTTTTGTGCATTCTTTTTTTTAACTATTTTTGTTTTGTTTTTTACTTTTCAGCTCTTTTATTATTATTATTTTTTTTTTTTTTGTTTTTGTTTTTTTCTGGCTGCTTGCTGATTGTTTAAACTTGAAATGAGCTCAAGGTAAAATTGTATCAACGACCGATGAAACACCGACTGACTGACTGATTGACTGACTGGCATAGGCGCGACCGACAAAGCAACAAAGCGACCGTTCGATTAACCGACAAAACAGACCGTCCGACCGACACCAACGACAAAAAGTCTGCCAACTGAGTTATGCGACTGCCACTGCAAATACAAGCAAAGCCCACAGCGGCAGAGACAGACGCAGCGGGCAGCGGCAGGGCAGAGACAGGCGGCTGGCGTCAAAAGCAAACAGCGAAAAACGAACAGCACCTTTTTTTGTTTTTCGTTGTTGTTGTTGTTCTTGTTTTCTTCTTCTTTTTTTTTTTTTTGAGTGCTGAGTGCATTACCAGGGACCCAATAGATGGCGCATCTCTTCTTTATTTTGGTCACATATGATGCTTTCTATTTTAATTGATTTCATTTCATTTCATTTCAAACCAAAAACAAAATTTGCCTTTTTTTTTTAAATTTAATTCAATTAATGCTTGCTGTTTGCAACAATATTACAAATTATAAATCAAATAAATAAAATAAAACTTTGTTTGTGTGTTTAATAAGATTTTTTTTTTTTTTTTTTTTGAAACTGAAAAATAAAACGAATCGAGCCGAACATCAGAGAGAAATACAAAAAAAAAAAAGCAAGCAAGCCAAAATGATGATGGCTACGTCGACTGAGCAAGGCAGCGAATAAACACACACGACACACACACACACACACACACAAAAGCACAGCGCTTGCACGTACGCACTCATACACTGGAGTGAAGGCAAAATACGGCCACGCGAAGCAATTGGAGACATAAGGCGAAAAAAGTAATATACACAGGGGCCGTCGTCGCCGTCGCCGCTGTCGCCGCCATCGTCGTCGACGCAGCAGAACCAGAACCCACGGTTGTATCAGAGTAACGGGGTATCAGAAGCCAGCAGAGAGTGTCAGTCAGTTAGTGTTGAGGGCTGTTTGGTTACCCCCGGTAAAAATTTTTTTCATTTTTTCTTGTCTTCTTCTTTTACTTTTTTTTAGTACATAGGCTGCCGCCTCTGCCTGACACTGCCTGCATATACATATATGTATATATAGAGAAATACATTTTTTTTTTTTTTAATACATATATAAAGCACGAAAAGCAGAACACACACACACATACATACATACATACAGAGCGACAAACAAACTCACGAAAATTGGGTATGGGGCGCAAACAAAAAAAAAAACAAAAAAAAACAGCAACAACAAAATTGTAGTGAGCAATAGCATAACTGTTCTTCTCTGCCTCTTATCTTTTACATAGAGCAGCGGAAATATATAAGCGCATTGTTTGCATTGCAACAGCTACGGAATAATATAACCAAGAGTAAGAGACAGAGTGAAAAAAATATATATATTTATATATTACACAAATGACAGAAACTGTAACAATCTAGAAGCATTCAATAAGTCAGCCAAGACACCAAACAGGATCCTTCCAGAAATTTTCAAAAGGCAAACGAATTTTCTACACTCTGCCAACAATTTTTAATTACAAACAAAACTAAATAAACTGTCCTACATAAATTTTGTAATTAGAAAAAAAAAATGAATAAACTTTTACATACTCTTATTTTGACAAAAAAAAAAAAAAAGAAAAGAAAAAAATTTGAAAATATATGTATTTTTTTTTTCGTCTTGAGCAAATTTAAATTTTTATGTTGGCCTGTGTAAAATCTACAATGTCAAAGTACATAGAGACCAATAAGAATACACAAAATCACATGCCCATGCCCGCTGTCGTTGCCGCCGCCAACGACGACGACGATGTTTCTGTTATTTTCCACCTCTTCTTTTTTTCTGCTTCTTCTTCTTCTTCTTTCTACTCTACACAATCTTTCTCTGAACCTCGCACAAAACATTCACACAGCAAAACAAAAATGTGAATATAAAAAAAAAAATGAAGAAAAAAAAACAACAACAATCGCTTTGTACATTATGTACTATTGTGTAGTGACTGTGGCCACAAATATGTCTGCATTCATACACACACACAAACACATATACATACATATGTATTTTGTTTGAATATGTTCAATGTATAAGTTAAAATAAAAAAAAAAAAAAATTATGCCACTTCTGGGCTATTCTGTTTGCTTCTGCTTCTTCCTCCTCTTCTTTATCTTTTTTTCTACTAATGCTTCTTTTCATATTATTTGTTGAACCGGTTGAAGAAGTCATATTTGCCACTAAAATGCGCGAACAAACCAAAGAAAATAACAAAGCAAAAGCAGAAACAGCAGCAGCCCCATCATCACAACACACCAAGCAGAAGAAGAAGAAGAGTAAAGAAAAAAAATTAAAAAAAAAAAAAAAGAAGCAACTGCTAATATGGCAAATGACAACAAGCGACGACGCAGTGTTGTGCTGTCGTCAACAACAAATACAACAACAACAACTACAAAAAGTGACAGAAGACGAAGCAACGAACAAAAAAAAAAAAAAAAAGAAAAGAAAAATTTGCGAATAGCAATGGCGACTATTTTTCTACTTCTTTTATTTTTTATTATCTCTTCAGACACATAGCCTATATATACATATATATATATATATATATAGAGGCATATATAATTTTATATACATACAGCATTTTTCTTCAATGCATTTTATTTTATTTTTATATATTTCTTTTTTTTTTTTTTTTTTTGGTACTCGTTTAAATCAGTTGTATTTGGTCAGTCGATTAAAACGACACCAGTTGTCGGCGTCTGTCCTGTTTTCCCCCTCACACTCATTGAAAACACTTCATTTCGTCTATCTAGCCTGACTTTGACTCTTTGTGCTTTTACTGTTGCTGCTGCTTCTTCTTCTTCTTGTTCTTCTACTTTGTCGTCTCCTTCATTTTGATATGTAATTTTCTCGCTCATTTTGTGTGTTGAGTGCAAATGTGAGATGTGAGTCTCGCTGCTGCGCTGCTTTCAGGCCAGCCGACCGAGCGCATTGAATTCAGTTCAAATATTCCTACACACCTGACTCCTTCTCCTTTCATCTTTACCACTATCTCACTCTCTCTGTCTGTCTCTCTTTCGCTCTAACGCACTCGAGACACTTAGTCTTTTACTCTAACAAGGCTCAAAGTCTTTTCATGCCTACACACACACCACCCCCCCACCCACACTCTGCTCTATGAGACGAACAGACCAATTCCTGGGCCTTACTTGCTCTGTCTTATATGCATGTATGTGTATGTGTGTGTGTATATCTGTTGTTCTGTATTAATTCTAATAAGTAGGAAAAGTAGCCATTGCGCGAGTCTTCATAGCAGCCTCAGCCTTAGGTAAGCACAAAAGTTACACACACACATATATGCTGGCAACATAAAAAGTAAAATTTAACCCTAGAAAGTCAGCCGGGGTCATTTTGATCTAGAGTATAAAACTGTTCCAATTCATTGAAAATTTTTGGTAAATCATCAAAGTTTTATTTTATTTTTAATTATTTTCAATTGAAAAATTCAATTCAATTCATTCAAGCCTTAGAGGGTTAATTGCAGATGTCAGCTAGCCAACACAGTCGCCGTCAATAGTATAGACACACAATTGCCATTTTTCTATTTTAGCTATGAAAGAAGTCTACAACATTTTTGCATTTAAAGCTCAAAAACAACAACAACAAATACAAGTAAAACTTTATGGCCCAGTGTATCTATATCTAGCGACTAGATCGTGTTGCTATCTACAAACAAACCGTTATCTTTAGATGCGCCGCCACTCTCAGCAGAGAGCAACAAGCAAAAATAAAAAAAAAAAAAAAACAAAAAATACCAAAAAAAAAAAAAAAAAAAAATCAAACTTTTTTTTTTTGCAAAATACGTGATTTGTTTTTACACACACACACAAATACAGATTTGGTTTTTATGGATACAAAAATCAAGCAACAGACAGAGGCAGACAGTGGGACGAAGGCATACCAATCGACCGACCGACCAACCGACCGACCCGCACAATTTATTCAGTTTCTCTCTTTATTTTGTACTTTTTATTCATTTTTTTTTTGAAAATGTGAAATCGTTTTGCTTGGCAAAAATAACAAAGTTGGGGAAAAGTTTCAGGCTTAAGAAAATCGAATAATCTTATTAAAACTAAATAAATTTCTAACTGTAAAAACCAAATTCACCAAATTATTTTTTTTACACAATTCGATCGAGTGACTGCAAAACTGTGTCGAAATAACACTTTATTTCTTTTGCATTTTTGTTTGCCTCCTCCTCTTCCTCCTCCTCCTCGTTGTCTTCTTAATAATCAATTTTTCGACGGAGTCATAGAATAAAACAAAACAAATAACAAAAACAACAATACCGGCGCCAAGCCAAAACTCTTATAAATATTCTCCCTCACTCACTCACTCAATGTTTCGCACACACACTAACTCACTCGCTCAGTCATTCTGTTAGAAGAAGAAGAAGAAACAGAAAAAAATTGCACTATACGCGCGCATTAAGAAAGCCCAGCAACAACAACAGAATCACGCACCAGGCCAGTCAAGCGTGCTCACACACACACAAACGCACACAGATTCGCTCTTTGGTCTTGTTCTCTCTTCTTTTTTTCTTTTTTTTTTTTTCGTTTTTCGTGCCAACTCTCTTTGCAAGTGTTAATTCTGCTCAGTAATAAACAAATTGACAGCAATTACACAGAAAAAAAAAGAAATACAAAAAAAAAAAATTTACGTTTTTATTATTTTGTTTTTTTTTTTTTTAATTTTTACAGTTTTTATTCTTTATATAGATTTGGTTTGCTTGTGTTCGTTTCGTTTATTTGAGAATGCTGCGACTGTTGTGTTACGCGAATTCGCGACGAGAAAACAAAAAAAGAAAATAAATAAATAAATAAATTGTGTGTGTTTCGTCGTTACCGTTTTGATTTTGATGGCGTTTGAATTGCGACTGAATTGATGCTGCGCTGCCGTTACCGTCAAAGTCGCGCGCTGCGTCGTAATACAGTTTTACACCAACAATAACAACAACAACAACAACAACAATAAGAGCAGTGGCAGCAAAACATAAACTGTTGTGAACTACGTCGGCAGAGCAAGCTGATTCTGCAGCAGGCAAAACAACTCAATGTACAAAATGACGACAACGATGCCAGCATTGACGTCAGCGTCGATGTTGACGTCGACGTTGACTATGGCGTTGACGTCGACGTTGGCGAGACTAAGCACTACGACGTTGAGTTGACGAAGTCGGCATCAAAAGGGGGGTGTTCGTTGGTTCGTTGGTTGGTTAGTTGGTTGGTCATGGTTGCCTTTGGTAGCGGCGGCTCCTAGGCGGGAGGAGGAGAGGGAGAGAGTTTCAGCAAAATGGCAAGGCTTGCCTCGCCCGACTGACTAGGCAACCAGCCAGTCAGCCAGTCAGCCATTCAGCCATCCAGTCAGCCCAGCAGCCACATTTTCAATTTAAACGCACAAAAGCAGGCACACATACACACACACACACATGCACACACATGCATGCATAAGGCCCATGCATTTCCACCCCATACGCATGCACATTGCGTGTGCGTGTGCTGCGGGAGAGGCAGCAGCAGCAGCAGCAGAGCAGAGCCAACTGAGAAACAGGAGGCTGCTAGCAGCAACAACAAAAATTTAACCCTAGCCAGGTAATTGGGGGTCAATTTCCCAGGTCCCTCAAAATGCACTCCGGCTGTGGCAAAAACCAAGAAAAAAATTACTGTTTCTAATTTTCTGATTCAAAATGAAATGAAAATTTGGAAATTTTCTTTACCTCAAAAAAAGAAAAAAAAAAAAAATGAAAATAATAAAAGCTTTTTGAAACTAGAGCAAATCAAATTAAAGAATTTTTATTAAAAGCACCCAAGGGGAAAAGTTTATGGTATGCGGAATAGCATATACTCTTTTTGGAGGTAATTAATTAATTCAAACAAAATCAAGAGGAATTTATTTATAAGACAAATGATATAATAGTTCGATTACCTATTATGACCAATATAACTAACTGAGATTTACCCCAGAAATCATTTGAATAGTATATAGTAATTCGATCCGGCTATAGCTCGGTCATAAGTAATCAGTTTCTCCAATTTCAAATTCTATTAGGAATACACTTGAAATTGTAGAGAGAGTTCCTCAAGCACCTTTCAGGTGTATGATCATATAGCAATATAGTGGTTCGATCTGGTTTTGGATTTTGGATAAAAGGTGAGTCTATTGAGAAGTTTCTCATATATTAGGTTGTCAAATATCTCCCTTCCGCCTTTTTGTCTTTTGAATTTCGCGGCTATGTACAAAGCGCTACAGAGCTCGTATCTGGCAACACTATACATAATTTGAAAGGTCTTGACATAACCTACAAAACGTCGCTACGCATGGTTAGTTTGAATATTTCGTTCAACAGTTATAGACGTGTAAACATGGAGTTCACTAACGCCGAAATTCGCGCTATTTTAAAGTTTTCCTTCGTTAAAGGCAAATCCGCTAGAGAAACGTTCCGTGAGATTAATGGTGTTTTGGGGGATGGTACTCTATCACTTCGAACCGCGGAGGAATGGTTTCGACGATTCAGAGCCGGTGAAAACGACACCATGGATAAGCCAGCCGGCGGAAGACCTGTGACGACAAATACCGATCAAATCATGGAATACATCGAGTTAAACCGGCATGTGGCATCTCGTGACATCGCCCAGGAGATGGGAGTTAGTCACCAAACCATTTTAAACCATCTGCAGAAGGCTGGATACAAAAAAAAGTTTGATGTTTGGGTGCCGCATGATTTGACGCAAAAAAACCTTCTGGACCGAATCAACGCCTGCGATATGCTGCTGAAACGGAACGAACTCGACCCATTCTTGAAGCGGATGGTGACTGGCGACGAAAAATGGATCACATACGACAATATCAAGCGAAAACGGTCGTGGTCGAAGGCCGGTGAATCGTCCCAAACAGTGGCCAAGCCGGGATTGACCGCCAGGAAGGTTTTGCTGTGTGTTTGGTGGGATTGGAAGGGAATCATCCACTATGAGCTGCTCCCATATGGCCAGACGCTTAATTCTACCATCTACTGCGAACAACTGGACCGCTTGAAGCAGGCGATCGACCAGAAGCGTCCAGAATTGGCCAACAGGAAGGGTGTAGTGTTCCACCAGGACAACGCCAGACCACACACTTCGTTGATGACTCGTCAGAAGCTACGGGAGCTCGGATGGGAGGTTTTATCGCATCCACCATATAGCCCGGACATAGCGCCAAGTGATTACCACCTGTTCCTGTCCATGGCGAATGCCCTTGGTGGTGTAAAGTTGAACTCAAAAGAGGCATGTGAAAAGTGGCTGTCCGAGTTCTTCGCAAATAAGGAGGGGGGCTTCTTCGAGGGAGGTATTATGAAGTTGCCGTCTAGATGGAAACAGATTATCGAACAAAACGGCGCATATTTGAACTAAATCCGATCACTGTATCACTTTTTATAAAGCATTGAATAAAGAGCAAAAAAGCGGAAGGGAGATATTTGACAACCTAATATAAAATTTTTGCAAAATTCACTTGAGAACCTTTTTGGGTTTTACAACAAGCTTAAAAGTGATTCGATCCTGTAAAATCTTGGATCCCAAGTGAGTCTTATATATAAAATTCTATTCCGAGTAAACTTAAAAGTTTCCAGGATTTTCTCCAGAACCTTAATAGGTGTCACGACTGGAATATATAGGATATAGTGAGTCGATCCTGGTGACATTTGGTATATGAAGTTTCTCATATATAAAATTCTATTCCGAATAAACTTGATTTTCTCCAGAACCTTTTTGGGTGCTATGTATAGGATATAGTGAGTCGATCCAGCTTAGCTTGAGATGAATTTTAAATAATTTTAAATACCCAACAAATGCCCTAGAATTTTAGGATAAATATAGGATAGATATAGGATAAATATAGGGCAGATATAGGATAGATATAGGATAGATATAGGTTAGATATAGGATGGATATAGGGTAGATATAGGATAGATATAGGTTATATTATAGTATTACGATCCAGTCCTTTGGAGTTTGATAGTCATAAAATTTCATCGAAATTAGTCTTGAGATTTGCCAAGAATTTTTTTGACTTGTTATAATGATTTGATTCAGTTGAATCTTGGCATATATTAAATATATAGAATGAATCAGTAATTATCGGGAATTCCCCCCCCCCCCCCCAAATCAATTTTTATATTTCTTTCATATATAAAAAGCCGATTCAATTGGCTAGGTTCTCTAAACAAAATAAGTATCAAAGGATATATAACAGATTCCCTACTCTTCTTCTTCTTTTACTTTCGAGAATTACCTAGTTTATGCAAAACATTTATATACTCTTTTTGATTCCTGGGGTGGCTTGTTCTTGTACTTTTCAGTTAGGGTTAGGGGCGAGGGGTCATTTGGCTGGCGGGGTTAAAGGATTCTCAATTGGTTAGGCTAGGCTAGGCTGAGCTAGGCTGGGCAGGCTGAATTGTGGCAACTTTGCTGTCGCGTTTTCTCCAGCCATCAGGAGATTTTTTATTTAACATTCACAACGACAACGAAACACTTCCCATTCATCTAACCAATCCAATTCAGCCAGGACCACGACTGCCCGGCTCTCACTCCTTCAACTTGAAACCAAGTGGACTGACTCAGGCTCATGTTGTTTTTGTTTCTGTTGTTATTGTTGTTGTTGTTATTCTTGTTGTTGACATAACACACGACAAGCAGACGAGGACGTGGACGCGGACGAGGACGAGAACGACGACAACAGCAACCACGATGACGACGACGACGACGGCGACGAGGATGCCGATGACGACGACGGCGGCGACGACGACGTCAGTGACATAAGCAGCGACGCGGCCGCAGAACCAGCAAAGACCGCGTCCAGGTCCATATGGTCGCGTGGTTACGATTCCCATGTCTCCGTTCTGTTGCTGTGTGCGTGCGTGTGTGTGTGTGTGTGTGTGTGTGTGTGTGTGTGTGTGCGGGTTGGTTGGGCCAGGCAAATGAAGAAGGTGGCAACAATTGCCGTGCAGCAACAACAACAAGTAAGTACCACTCATTTGGTGAGGGGGGGAGAGAGAACTGGCCCGAGACTCTGTCAGTGGACAAAGTGGAAACATGACCAGAAAGACAGACAGACAGAGTGAGAAAGAGAGAGAGCAAGCGAGAGAGCGAGAGGCCAGAGGAAAGGGTAAACCAACAACAACAACAACAACAACAACAACAGCAAAAGGCAGACGCAGCAGCAGCATTGCCATCAATTTGGTCATGTCCTCTTCTTCTTCATGTTGTTGTTGTTGCTGTCTTTGTCTCTGTGGTTGTTGTTGTTGTTGCTGCTTTGTTTTAACCCAACACACTCAGTGGTAGCAGACCAAAGACGACGACGACGACGAAGACGGCAAGGGTAGGGGTCGGGGGTTATGATGAAGCCCAAAAACTCAAGCCCAGATCCAGGCAGCCAAAGCAGCACCAACAACAACAACAACAACAACAACAACAACAACAGATACAGAAACAACAACAACAACAAAAACAATAAGAAGAAACATTTGCCTGCCGCTGCTTGTCGATGATGCAGTGGTCGTTTCGTTTGCTTCGCTGGCTTTTTGGTGGACCTGCTCTGAGCGGGGGGCGTGTGCGATGGCAGCGGGGGGAGGAGGAGGGCATTGGTGGGTCGCGCTTCGGTTTGGCTGTGTCGTTTGTTGCCAACATCGTTGCCAACAAAACACGTCGCCATTTCGTTCAGTTTTCGAATCGTTTTGTGTTGCCTTTTGGTCGTGTGCGCCGCGCATATTAAAACCAACACACACACACACACACATACACACACGCATTCAAGCAAATATATATATATTTATTTATATGTATTTTGAGTGTGTAAATATTTTGTGGCAGTTACTGGAAACAAGAGCACTTTAAGTGGGTGGCTCCAAAAATTTACTGCCAATTTTCTCAGTAATTTTTTGAAATCAACAGAACTGCGCCCCCCCCCCCCCCCTGGTGGCATTTCTGGGCTTTAACTCAACTAAGGCTTTTGAGGACTTTTAATTTCAATTGGACTTTTGATTTACGTCTCGAATTAATCAACAAGGTGGCAACCCTGGTTCTCTCCGCAAAAAAATCCGAGACATCAAAGAAGGCATGAAAAAAATTACAAAAGAAGCGCCATCTAGCGGGGAATTCTTGCAACTCATGAACTGCAGCAAGGCAAAGAGCCCTGGCTGAGGCTGAGCTTGAGACTAAGCAAGTGACAGAGGGAGAGCGAGAGAGAGAGAGAGATAGGTAGAGAGAGAAAGTGAGAGAGAAGAAGTGATAATATTTTTGGTGACAAAGGTAAGAGCATATTAAGTTTGTACAACACAGAGAAGGAGACATTGGGGACCCCCTCAGAGTAATCCTTATCACGATCAGATGGCATATAGGAAAGCGACATAGCCAGATCCGTCTGAATCTTGGAGACTATAGAAGCTAGGACAACCAAGCTTGATACTCTAGTTTACCATGATCCCCCTCTACTCTCCCACTTCCTTTCTATCATCACTCTCATTTTTTCAAAGCTTTATATTTCCAACAGCTTTAAGATTCTAACATTTTCTACTATTCAAAATGAAAAAATCTTTGGATTGATACCAAAGATGACCAAAATCCGAACATAATTGCAAGAGTTATACGAGTTAAAGCGAATGACCGATAGATGGCGTTTTACTGTTTTACAAAATAATGCTATTTTCTGGGAAATCGAATTTATATTTCTATCGAAGTGACCAGTATTGTCAGCTGGCTAGGGTTGCCATATTTTTTTATATAAATTCTGTCTACCGAGTGTAGGGTATCCCAAAGTCGGACTAGACCAAATTTGAAGCAAGTCTTCATTTTTAAAGAGATTTTAAAAAAAATCTCATATTTTTGGTATTTTATAAATTTTTTTTTTTGAGCCTTTTTTTATTTTTTTTTTTTTTTTTGGTATTTAAATAATTTTTTTATAATTTTAATTTTTTTAATTTTATTTTTTTTAATATTTTTAATGAATCTTTTATTCAGTTTTGAACGATTTCCAACGATTTGAGTAGTTTGTATTTTTTATTTATTTTATTTTATTTTTTTTTTTTGTAATTTTGTAATTTTTCATGAGCTTTTTTATTTATTTATTTTTTTTTTGTATTTTTGTTTTTTTTTTTTTTATTCAAACATTTTTTCTTATTTTATTGACATTTTAAGAATTTATATTTTGCTAAAAAAAAGACTTTTTTTCTTTTGGTATTTTTTATAATTTTAGTATTTTTGTATATTTTTTTAAATTTTAGTATTTTTTTTTTTATTTATTTTATTATTAGTTTATTTTCTTTAATTTATTTGAATTTCCAACAAAGTCTTAAATTTTTTAATGTATTTTTTCTGGTATTTATTTTTGGTATATTCCCCAGAGAGAAGAATCCCAGCCAATTGGAATTTGGTAACTCGATCAAATGTGTCAAATGAGTCAAAGATGAATCAAAATTGCAGCAACTTTTTTGGAATGAATACGAAAATAATATGAAGACAAGAAGAAGAAGAAGAAGAGGTATGAAATAGTTGCCCAGGTCAACTAGCAACCAGTTTGGATTTCTGTTTTTTTTTTTTTTGATATTATTTTCCTTTCTATTTCAGAAGCCCTCGGACCACGAACGAACCAAATCATCAAAATACACGAAATCCACTTGGCAAATCGACAACAACAAAAGTAACAAGAAGACGAAGAAGAAGAAGGAGAAGGGGAGGAGGGGGTAAAGGCAAAACAATTTCATTTGCATTGCTGGTTTTATGTGCAACATGCCACATGGCCACATGGCTACATGCCGCATGCAACCTGCCCGCCCAAGCGACGAGCCACCAAAACAACCCCAGACCAAAAACACACTTCCAGTCAGCCCAGGCAAGAATTTTCCGAGTACCGTTAGGAAATTCCAGCGAAACAAAAAAAATTAAGTTCAACTGCAACCTTTCGCCTTTCCGACCATTCCCCCACACCCTCTAGCGCCACCCAACAGATATTAGTCAATTTCCTGCATATTTCAAGAATTTATATGAATTTTTTTTTTTTATAAGGGAAAAAAATTTTCCCATATTTTTCTTTGTCTCGAGGAAATTTTATATTTTCATAACTCAGATAAGAAAAACGTGGGGGTAACCGAAAAAATACAAATAATAGGAAAATTTTTCTCAAAAAGAGTATACAAACTTCGTGGCATTGATAGAGAAAATCCTTCACATTGTTTGACTAGCTGCGTTGCGGTTCTTCCAGGTGTTGAAGTGAGAAGGGGAATTCACAAGAAGAGTCTGTATATGTATGTATGGTTGGTCTAGTGGAGTGAGGGAGAGGGGAGGAGGATGGGATGACTGCTGGCATAGTCGGTGTAATCATCGTTTGCTCGTTTCGTTTCGTGTATTCGTTTGTATTTATGCCGGGGCTGCTGCGCCACTTTCCACAGTATTTTTTTTTTTCGCTCTTCTTCTTCTATTTTTTTTTTGCTTTCGTTGCTATTAACAATTTGCATGTACTGCTGCTATTGCTGTTGTTGTTGTTGTTGAGCTTTGTGCTCTTTGATTTCACCTTGCTAAAAACTTCCAGGCCAGTCTAACGAGGCTTCAATTTGGTCTGCCCTGGTGCTCTGTGCTCGCTGCTTTTGGTGCTGCCGCTGCCGCTGCTGTTGCTGCTGCTGCGTTAGCGTCGTGAAGTATCCATAACATGTATTTGTGTATTGAGTTAGCCGGAGAGTTGAGTTGATTTTCTGTTATGTGTTGAGTGCAAATTCAGTCGAGTCAAATTCAGTTCAGTTGAGTTGAGTTCGAGGGTGCCCCAACCAACTATCCACCCACCCGCCCGTATCATCAAATATTCCAATGCATATACAAAATATTCCTCCGCCTCCACCTCCACCTCCACCTCCTGCTACTGGTTTAACACTTTTTTTTTAAAGCCAAAAATGTCCTTTTTAAATTTTTAAAGCCAAGAAATCCACCCCAAAACACACACACATGCATGGAAAGCATATTTCAAAAACTTCTTAAGACGCTTTAGTGCTTCTTTTTTTTTTCTCCCTACCCGAGTTTGTGTTTTGCCTAAATAATTTAAGCTAATGTCAGCCAATCAAACACACACACAACCAGCTCCCAGCTCCCAGCTCCCAGCCATGGTGTAATTACACCGTGCTCAGTGAAAAAAACAACAACAGCAACAACTTTGAAGTTTCTACAGTCAGTCTGCCAGTCTGTCAGTCAGTCAGCTTGTCAGTCAGAGTCAGGCAAAGCTCAAGTCGAAGCAACGAGCAAAAAAGCATTTTCTGTTGTCTGCAGCTAAAAATAAAACAACGCAAGGCGTCTACACAGCACACAAAAAAAAATACAAAGAAAAAATAAAAGAGAAAGAAAGAAACAAAACAAACGAGTAAGTCAGCAAACCCAAAGACAAAAACACAAACACACAAAGCACCTACAACTAAAGCTTCAAGCAAAGGCAACGGCAAAGGCAAACGACGACGACGACGACAGCATGAACGAATCGTGGCGTCGGCATCGGAGAACGACGAAGAGGCGAAAAAAAAAAAAAAAAAAAACAAAAAAAAAAATGTGATACGACAGTGATTACGCGACTTTCCATAATAAATGTTGTGGTAAAGGCGACCTTCCGGTTATGGCCGACCGATGACGCAGCCGAAGTCAAAGCACGAACAAATTAACGAACCCTGCACACACATTTCCACACTTGTTCTTCTCCGGCGGCATAGACGACGACCTTCCTACACTTTTGCTTGCTGTTTTGCCATTTTTTTTTTTTTTTTTTTTTTTTTTTTTTTGCCAAGCTCTTCAAAACTGAAGTTGAGTTGAGCGAATGAGTGGAGTGGAGTGGAGTGAGTGAGTGAGAGGGAGATAGCAAGTTTGCTTTTAAAGAGTATTCCGTTGAATACCGTAAAGCTTATCACATTTCGTTATATTTGTGTGTGTGTTGTTTATTAGATATTTATCTATAAATAACGGTTGTTTTGATCAATCAGATAATGCATAAATTAAATCATTTCTTTTATATAAGATTTTTTTTAATTTTTTTAATATTTATTTTATATAGCTTTATTTGAATAAATACCAAAAATTAATTGTTTTTATTACAAAATTTAATTTTCTAATTTAAAGAGTATTTGAAGGTCGCCCTGTTTGCGGTTTATGCTTTTTGAATGTGAGTAATAAAAACTTAACGTTGCTGATACAAACGAGCCGCCATCCTCAACCTGACCGCCCTTTCGTTACCTTTGCGGAAAATGTCGGTAAACAGTGCAACCGGTTTTCAATTACTTATACAAGCCACAAACCGAAAGAGAGAGAGAGAGAGAGAGCGCCAACCCAACGAGATCTCGAGTAAGCCCCCAAACGATTATGTTCAATTTTAAAGAGAAAGGCAAGAGAGCGACAACAACTTCCATAAAAATGCTAAAAGCTCTATGTGTGTGCCTTACTCACTGGCTCGCTCAACCCTGCCAACAACAGCAAAGTTCCTTCTACTTAATACTTCCCCACTTCCATTACCCATTTGTCCGTCTATCGGTTTACTAGGCTAATCATGTGTTCTGGTTTTTAGATTTGCGCTTTGCTTTGCTCTCTCACACACACACTCTCTCTCTCTCTTTCTGTCACTCACTCTCTGCCCTGCACTCGATGAATTTTAGTGAGTGAGCAAGTGACTGACTCAGTGAGTGGGACTATGTGTGTGTGTGTGTGTGTGCGAACTTGCATGAGCATGCAGAAATGCTTGTGTGTTTGCCTCAACGTCACCGGTTGGCCGTTTTTGGAGGAGAGCTTTGCAAAATTTGTCGGTCGCTTGGTCGTTTGGTCGGTCGGGTCGCTTCGTCAGCTTTGCTACCCACTAAATTATTTTTTTTCTTCTTTGCTTTGCTTTGCTTTGCTTTGCTTATATTTTTCAAGAGGCATTAAAGCACGAACGATAACGTTCCTCTGCTTCAACGAGTGTGTGCATGTGAATGTCCGTCTGTGTGTGTGTGTGTGTGTGTGGAATATTTCACACGCTGCTTTACACTGGGCAAAGGCACTTGTGTGCTTGTGTATATAAAGTGGACGTGGACTGTTTTGTGTGATTGCTGTTTGTTGGTGAAATGTTGAGACTGCGTCTGTGACTGTGGCTGCGACGGCAGCGGCAACGGCAGCGGCAGCCACGGCTGCTGTAGTGGGGTTCGTTGCCGTTTTACCGACCGTTGTTGCTATTGCTTTTGCTGTTCGTACTTCGTTTCGTGTGTTATCATTTAACATTGGAAATGCTGTTCGACAAAAAGCGACCAGTTGTTGGCTGGCTGCCTTCTTGGAATGGCGCTTCAACATGAGAGAGAGTCGAGTCGAGTCGAGTCACTGTCTGGCCTGACTGGGGGGTGGGGGCGGGGCAATGTTAGTGTTTGTCTGATTTTAATCGGTTTCAGTTCATTTTCATCTAAATAGAATTAAATACGGCAAATGATGAAATCAAGCCAACAACACAGGGTGATGCAAGACCAAACCAAATCAGTCGACAGGGGAGGCGGGGGCGGGGGCGTGTCAGGGCAGAGAATATTTGTGGTGTAGTCTGGTGAATTAAAATTTTTTTTTCTTTTTTTTTTATTTTTTTTGTGTGCGTGGTGAAGGTGAGCGACGGCGTGCAACGACCGACATTTTTTTGCACTACACAAAGAATAAATAAATAAGGTGAACACTAAAGAAGAGAAGCAGACGGACGGGTGAGACCGACTAACGAACCGACGACAACGACGACTATTCACTCGTCGTTTGTCGTTGCTGGCAATGCCGCGCCTGCTGACTGCCGCTCTTTTTTTTATTTTATTTTTTTTTTATGCGCATAAAAGCAAGCAAGAATCGTAATCTGAATAATAAATAAATTATTTGAAAAATACAAAAGAAGAAGAAGCAGAAGAAAAAAAATAGCGTACAAAATTGCAAATGAAATCGTAAGCAAGGAGAGCAAACCCAGTCAAAATGGCAGTCGTAATAAAATCTCATCGAAATCGAGATTCGATATTCGAGGGAAATAGCAGGCGCACAGAAATTTGTAGCCAGCAAATTGGCATAAAACACAAAACGACGATATCTAAACTTGTGACACCCCCCCCCCCCCCACACCCCCGCAATCTTCACTTCATCATACACTCAACCAACCACTTGGCAAAAGAAAAACGTGCAAAGAAAAAGAGAGCGAGAGAGAGAGAAAGAGAGCAGCCTGAACAAAAAAAAAAAAAATCGATAAACAATTCTTTGATAACGCTAACACACACATACATACATACATACATGCATACATACATAACAGCTGCAGCAGCAACAGTGACGGTGGCAACGATTGGCATTTGGGTCTGTGTCTCTTGGGTACTCTCAGTTCTCAGTTGTTGGCCACAGAGCGTATGCGTACCGTAACACTGACAATTCTGGTGTACCCAAAGCGCCAATGTAACCGCCAATTTACCAGGCCAACAGGCTGAAACACCAGCAAACAATACAAAACTCATAATCAAAAATCAAAGAGCGCCTAAGAGAGACAGAAATAGAGAGAGAGAGAGAGTATAAGAACCACTGGCATTGTTCTAAGTGGGACAACGAAATGTATACAAAACTCAAGCAAAGAGCAAAGGCTAGCAAAAGAGAGGTAGCGAGAGCTAGTGCGAGCGAGCGAGATAGGGAGTGTATAAGTTAGACTCTTAAATTAACGGTCAGTTTGGGCAGGGCTTGTGTGAGGTGTTGACAAAATCTAATGAATTTCTTTCTGAACAAAAAACCAACTCAACTGTAAAACTTGAATAATTTGTTCATCAATTTGTAAAATTTTTTTTTTTTTTGTTAGCTGGCAACTCTAAATTTTGAGCAGAGCTTTTAATTTACTCTTTGTTTTGGCTGCCTTGCTGGTTCTCTTTGTTGCTCTTTTTAATTGTTTGCACGCGTGCATGTGTGTGTGTGTGTGTGTTGGGCTATGTTTGGCATATTTTTATGTCATTGATGGTGTCTTTGTTATTTTTATTATTTTTTTTTTGGTTCCGTTGCACACACATAGCAAGTGGTTGTTATCGTTTAAAGAGCTTCACACACACACACAAAGAGAACGAGAGAGAGAGAGGGTCACACGCAAATAACCAATTAAAATTTAAGCAAAAATTTATCAAGTAGACAAATACACTTGGCAACAAGGGACTAAGCTACTTTCTGACGTTGAGCAGGGGGCAGGTTGCAGGGGCCACTAAGGTTAAATGATCTAGGGATTTTTTTTTTTTTGTATTTTAGAATTCCTCCAAAGCTTATGGGAAGAGAATTTACCTACACCTGGTTTATGTTGAATATTTTTGTTGTCTACCGTGTATGCCAATTGCTGGGTGTGGAGAAACCGAAAGAAGGCAACTATTATTATTTCTGATTTCTGAGCAGGCCAACCGGGACCGTCAGGGGGGTAAATTTTGTTTGCAAAAGCACAAAACAAAAAAAAAAAAGTTGTTTTTTGTTTTTGAATTATGTTTAAATAAAGTGTTGGCAAAAATGTTGAAATGGCAAATATAAATTAGCGCCACCCATCGGCACACATGGGCAAATGCAATATTTATACAAAAATTGTTAGTTTTTTTTTCTTTCTATTTTTTTGGTGGGCTTCTTCCTCTTTGGCTACAGTGTTGATAAACACTTGTAAAGCTTGAGGGGGGGCGATGAGTTGGGGTTTGAGCTTGACAAATAGACAAAAAAAAACCCAACCCAACTAAATCAGCAGTAGCAGAAAAATACCGTCGGCAGTGCCTTTGCAATGACGCCAATTCTACGGAATGTAACAGGCGTACAGAAATTGCGAGAGCGAAACTCGCCGCAGACAATGTGAAAGACTCAACCACAAGCAACAACCGTTTAACCGATAACAACAACGGCTGGCTGGCAGACGAGGCGAGACGAACGAGTGAAGAGAACAAACGAGAGGCGACCAGCTGAGTGACATAGGCAGAGCACTTGAGAGCGAGAGAGAGAGAGAGAGTGAATGAGTGTGTCGGGTCGTGTCTGTTATTTAAAAGCTTCAATATGTCAACTAAGAGAGTGTGAGAGAGACAGAGCTAAAGAGAGAGTAGGTGAGTGTGTAATCCAGGAAGAAGCAGCCGAGACGGCAGCCTCTATAGAAAATTTAATTGCATTTTTCTCTGGTTCGGCTGACTTTATGCGTGTTTCTCTCTGTGTGTGTGTGAATGTGTGTGTGTATATATATAAATGTTTTTTTTTTTTTTTTGTATTAATTTTTACTTTTTCTTGTTCTGAAACTCACCGATTTTCCACCGGGTCGACCGCGTAACAAGCCATAATTGCTGAACGTTGTTGTTGTTGCTGCTGTTGTGGTTTGGTGATTACCGCCCGTATTGTTGGCATATCTTTTGCTGCGCATTGAAATTTGTTATTTGCAACACCACTTGAAATTTAATTATATCAATTTTCTCTTTCCCCTTCTCTCTCTCTCTCTCTCTATTTTGATTATGTTTCTTTAGTAATTTTTGGGGTTTTGGTTTTTGGTTTTGTTAAATTTATAATAGTTTATGAACAAAGCGCCGCACACTCTCAGTCATCTATTCAAATGATGAACGGAACCGTAAGAGTACAAGAGTAAAAGGTATTTCGCCCATAACGGGGGGGCGGTGCAAAGAGAGCGCGCACCGAAGAGCAGTAGTTTTTGCTGCTTGAACCAACCAAAACATACACACACGCACCCATGGACACACACGTGTGTGAGTGTGTGTGTGTCAAGTTTGTTGCACTATAGCGAGAGAATCGCACACGAGAAAACCATCGCTTCCGGAGGCGCTTCTAGTACTGAGGAATGTGTGTTTTTTGTATATGTGTGTGCAGCATGAAATGTGAATCAGCCGGCAGCATCAGCATCAGCATCAGCATCAGCTTCAGCATCGGCATCAGCAGAGTCGAAGGCAGAGGCAGAGGCAGACACCGACACACAAGCGACAACCGACAACCGACACACGACCCAACGTCAGTCAGTAGCAGAGCCGTGGCGGCAGCGACCGAGAGACCGAGACCAGTGTGTACACACCACACCAGACCACACCAGACCAGGCCATGCCATGCCATGCCATGCCAGACCAATCGAACCAATGAGCCAAGCAAGCAGGCTTCAACAGAGGAGTTACCAACCAAACAGTGATAGAAACAAAAAAAAAAACAAACAAAGAAGAAGAAGAAGAAAAATAATAACAGCAGTGGCAACAGCAGCCCAAGTAAAAGAAAATAAAAGGAAAAATCTGTTGAAGGAAGACACCGAAAAACAGAGCAAGCTCCAAAACACACACACATACACATATAGACGTAGACATACATGCAAGCAGGCAGGCAGGCAAGCCAACTCTAGAGTAAATTGCTAGCCGCTGTCGCACTCGCCATAAAATTTTCGCACAGTGGTGTGAGGTCTGGTAAAATTTGAAATAAAAAATTTAGAGCAACTAAAAATTTATTTTAACAAGAAAAATAAAAAAATTATAAAAAAATTTCAATAATAGTTTTCTAACTAAAAATGTATATAGATTTTTTTTAAGTGAAATATATATATATATTTGTTTATATATATTGTTTTTTTTCGGTGAAAGAAATATTTTTTTTTATTTATGTAAAAAAAAAAAATATTTATTTTTATTTATCTATTTCTTTTTTAGGTGAAGGATATTTTTTGATATAAAAAGATTTATTTCCTTCCTTATTTTTTTTTTTATTTGTATGTAAAAAAAAAACATACTTCCTTCACCCAAAAAAAAAAAAAAATAAATAAAAAAAAACATATAATTAATTTTTTAACTAAAAAAATTAAATTAAAAATCTCACTAAAAAATTAATAAATATTTATATTTTTTTATTTATTGTTTTTTTTTTCACTTAAGAAATTAATTTCATATATCTCAATACTTTTTTTCTTACTAAAAATATAGTTTTTAAGAAAAAAATATTGCCCTCAGGTAAAAAACAAAAATAAATAAATAAAAATAAATATATATATTTTTTTCACATAAATAAATATTTTTCTCTTCCCTAAAAAAAAAATTAATAATTTATTTATTTATTTCGTTTTTCACGTAAAAAAAAAACAAAATTTTTCTCACTAAAAAAAAAAAAAAATTTAACAAAAAATTTAAAAAATATTTTATTTTTTTGACTTGAAAAAAAAAACAATACTCATTTTTTACACTCACAAAAATTGAAACCAAAAATAATTTTTTTTTTTTTTTTTTTTGGCTGACATTTTCTCCAGTCCTTGGGACACTGTGAATTTAAGAGTAGCTTTGCCTTGTTGTTGTTGTTTTTTTTTTTTGTTGAGCTGGCGGAGTGGAAGATGTTGAGTGTGAGTGGAGTACTGTGGCAAAATGTGTGGGCTTGATGATGAAATGTTTAAATATGCCTGGGAAAAAGATAGTGTGGCAAAGGAAAGCCGCACAACAGACCAAAGTGCAAAAGAGACAGAGATAGGGCGAGTGAGATGGTAGGAGAAAGGTAGGAAAATGGGTAGTAGAAAAATGTATGGGCTGGAAGGAAGGTTGCGGGGGGGGGGGGGGGGGGGGGGTGGTGGGTTGGTGTGGGCGTTCTGTCTTTTTGGCCATTACCATTCGCTGAGTAAGTCGTTTTTCTCCGTGTCGTTTTCCCTCAGCTGTCGTTTCTCTTACCTTGGCTCCCTCTTTCTCACTCTTTCTCTCTCTCTCTCTCTTGTTTTTTTTTTTTTTTTGACTGGAAGTGTAATAAGCTGACAGGCACTCTTAAGGACTTGTCTGCCTGTCTGTCTGTCCGTTGATGAAGGGGGGGGGGGGGGGGCTAGAGGGGTCTAGAATAAAAATCAGGTTCTTTCATACATTTCCCTCAAATGGCACACACAAATAGATTTTCTTTTTCATAAGCAAAAAGTCAGCCCAACTGGTTCTGAAAGTTGCCATCAGTTTGAAGTTGCGAGGCAAACTTAAAGTGCCACCAAAAGTACATTAAAACTTTTTGCATATTCAACAAAAAAAAAAAAGACAAACTTTTTTTTTTATTATTAATTCAGAAAGCTTGGTAAAGAAAATATTCAAAAAAAAAAAAAAGAGACCGGAAAAGCTTAGCTCCGATTTAAATTGGCTAAGTAACTCTCTGAAGTATTGGTTCTATCAAGGTGGAATGGGGGCTTCTATTATTATCAAATTTGCTTGGTATAGTTTAAATTAAATGCCTGAGATATTTTTCGAATCCATAAAGGTCTAAATAGTTATATGATAGAGTACGACGGTGACCCTAGGCAGATTCGTGAGATTATATCCAAGTATATTTCAAATATCAATTTTATTTGGGTTTACTTAGCAGTCTTTAGTCTATATGGCAGCTATATAGGGTTAAGTCTATTTGGACTGAAATTTGAAAGGGTCAGAGATATCCTTAAAGCCGATAAGGGTCTATATAGGAAACTTATTGACATATCAGTCTAATCATGCTGAAACTTATCACCATGGTATTTCATTATTTAAGTATTCCATATATTTTTATTTGTTTCAGATTCCTTTAAAAATTTTAAAGATATTTGGAGTATCATTTTTGGGTTCCTAGAGCAGATATATGATATACCAGTTCGATCAAGTTGGAATTCTATTTTGAATTTTAAATAAGTTTCAGTTCTTTTTTTAAATTTTTCAGAGACCTCTTAGGAACCGAATTGGATCTATCTAGAATCTTTAAACGATTAAGGTGAAACTTGATAGATTTGTTAGTTAATATAGGAAATATCCTGGGTGCCTTTTTGTGGCTAAGGAGCTAACAGTTCGAAGAGGCTGACACCCGTCGTATCTGTAAATATTCTGAAACCTAAAAAATGGATGAACCTGATTGGATCTATTTAAGATCTATTTAGTCTGATCAGGTTGAAACTTGGTAGAATTGTGAAACCAAAAATGGATGGTTGTTAGTTTTTTCTATGAATTTCAGAACCTGCTTGGATCTATTTAGGATCTTAGTCTGATTAGGGTGAATCTTAAAGAGATTTGTGGGAAATTATATAGAACTTATTTCAGGTTCCTCAGTTATTGATATATACTCTTTTTCTAGGGTATTAAATTACCTGCCTCCCTCACTCTCTCTCTCTTTCTCTCTCTCTCTCTCTCTCTCTTTCCTTAATAAGATTTCCTTTTGGATTATGAGTAAGTTGCTAATCAAACTTGAAGTCGAGCAGAAAAACTTGGAGCAAAAGAAGAAGGGGCGAGAACAAAAGTCATTGGAGTATTTTTAATAGATTCTTGCCACTTGTTGCTTCCACACAATTGAAATTGATATTTTTTTGTTGTCTAATAATGAATGAATGATTTGATGGATTATTTGGAATATAATATTTACCAGTAAATTTCGTAGAATCATTTTCTCACATCAAAAGGAGCAGATTTTTTACTTTTCAATTGAAGAAGAAAAAAACTTTTCGAAATCTTCTCAAGGATTCCGTTTTTTTTTTTTTTTATCTCTTTCATTTTGCATAATCTTTTCTCTCTTTGTCTGTCTTTGACTATCTCTTCTCTCTTCTCATTTATGATTTTCGCACTGAAATTTTCTTTGTTTTTCGTCTTCTTCTTCTTCCTTTGTGTTTTTCTTTTTTTTTTGTTCATTTTGTTTTGCCATCAGACACAAACACTGGGGACGGAGAACTGAGCACAAGTGCCAATGGCCAATAGCCAAAGAGTCATAGATGTCGATATAAAAGCAAAAACTAGCACACACACACACACACACACACATGGATACATGCATACATATAGAGAGAAATACGAAGATATTCATACGCACCGTTGTCTCACGAAAATTTTCTGCCCAAAAACGAAAAAAAAAAGAATTCCCATCACAACGAGAACTGTATCCGAGTAAGAAGAAGCAGAGTAAGGGGGGGGGGGGGGAATCTCTTGAATTAAATGAGACGAGACCAAATAAACTTGCCTCAAAATTGTTGTTGCAACAGGGAAATGCAAAATTACCAAAAAAAGGAAAAAGAGAAAAACAAAATCCCAGAACCTTCTGAGCAAAAGCCCGAGAGGCTGACGAGAACGAGTTGGCTCCCCCCCCCCCCCCCCCCCAAAATGCATTCGGTCTGTGTGTGTGGGTGAGGTGGGCGGGGATGGGATGGGGGGGGGGGGGGGGAGAGTCGAGGTGTGAGGATCTTTTCATATACATTAAATTGCACGCAGAAGCAGTGACAACAACAACAACAAGGACCCAAGCCAACGAATGTTTTTTGGGGAATATTGGAAAGGATGTGTGAGTGTTTTTACTCTTCTTCTTCCTTGCTGTTGTTGTTGTTATTTTTGTTGCTATTTCTGTTGAGGGAATTCGTATCGACAAACGGCCCTGAACAAAGCTAACGAGATGTTGTTGTTGTTGTCGTTGTTGTTGTTGCAGCCAACCAACGACCAGAAACGCGACAAAAGCTTAAAAAATCTTTCCATATAAATTTAGAACCCGGATATATTGTGCCTGTGTGTGTGTGTGTGAGAGAGAGAGAGAGAGAAAGAGAGAGAGCGAGCTTACATATATTGCTGCATATGTATGGGTGTGCGTGTGCAAGTGCATTAGAAACAAAATAGAGTAAAGAAAAACAACAAAAGTGAATCAGGAAATTTATTCAGGGCAAAAACAAAAACAACAACAAAAAGGTTAATAAAAAAAAAACCTACCAAGTGGAAAAAGAGAAAAGTTTCTATAGCTTTTTTAAGGAAATTTTGAAAGAGAACGAGAGGAAAGCGAGTATGGCAAAGGCAGCCCCAAAAAATAGGCTATGCTTTTTTTGAGCCCTCAGAAATTTTGGAAATTTTTAGATTTTTTAAGAAACTGAAAAGTTGAAGAGAAAAATAAATTTTGAATCAGGCTATTCCCCCCCCCTCCCCACACTCATCACTAAGGTGTGTGAGGTCTTGGATTCTCAGGGGGGTGGGGACATTAACCCTCTCACCCGATCCCTTTAAGACCTAGACCTCTAAAAGTCTCTATTGCTTTAGTTTTCTTACTCAAAACTAGATTTAATTGGCCAGATTTAGTTACTCCCAGACAGCAATTGTCTAAATAAGCCCCTAGATGGCGCTTCGAATTATTTTGCAAGCACTGCCATGAGCATTGCACTTCTCTTGCTCTGAATCAGGTCAGGAGAGAGAATGAGAAAGAGAGAGAGAGAGAGAGAAGAAAAATAAAGCTTAAATCAAATTAATTAGCCAAATTTGCTGTGATAAGAGCTGGCCGAAAATCTAAAGGCCAAATCAGAATGAGACAGAGATAGCTGGCCGGAGTGAACGCCGAAAGGGGCGCAGGCAAAAGAGTGAGATGCCAAAATAAATGCAAGAAAACGAGGTGGTCTAGGCAACCAGCCTCAACTATGCTAACGAGACAGAGAAAGATACAGAGAGAGAGAGAGAGAGAGAAAGACAGAGAGAGAAAGACATGTTAAGTAAGAGATTAAGAGAGTGTGAGAGAGAGAGAGAGAGAGAGGGATGGGATTTCTCCTCTCTGGCTTTGGTGATTGAGTGTGCATATGAAAATTCCGAATGGCGTCCTTGTCCTTCTACTTACACACACACACACACAGATAAGCTTGGAAAAATAGACAGACACACACACACACACACACATATATATACAGTCAGACTAGCACCTACTTGAATAATTGGCAACAGGCGTAGATTCGTTATATATAATTGATTTATTAGTGGAAATTTACTATCAATTTTCAAGTGGGCGTTTACCAAGCTCCAAACCAAATGGATTTGTCTTTCATTTTGCCTAATTCACTTTGTGTTTTTCGAGTCCCCCCTCCCACCTCCCCCCACCACTTTGCCTCAGGGATATGAGGGGGGGGGGGTCCGGCTTGTGTGGGTTTAACTATCGGTTATCTAGTTTCAATTGAGTTAATGCAATTTTCCTGAACCAAACACAAAGCGCGTGAAGTAGTCCTTTAGCCAAAAGTGGGCCCAATGCGGGGCAATACTTGGTATAGACATTAAGTTAAACAAATCATCAAACAATTATGGTTAGATTAATTATAAATTAATCATATTTACTTTAGTCAAAGAAACAAGGCTTTTCGATGCAAATCAAATTAAGTGGGCCCAACGTGGGGCCTTGAATAGTGGAAATATTAAATCAAATATTCCAGTTTTCTTGGAATAAAAAAGAAAACTCCTACATTTATCAGAGTTTCAAGCTTTTTGATTTGAATCAGATTGAGGGGGGGGGCCCTTGAATTATAGAAGTGCTTAGTCAAAAAATCAAAACATTCCCTCCAACTCAAGCTAGATAAAGTGGGCCCAATCTGGGGCCTATAAAAATAGTTTCAGATAAATAATAAGAAATGGAAAATATTTACACTTGCCAAAGAAATAAGCCCTTAGGCCCAAGTTGGTAAAAGTGGGCCCAAGCTGGGGCCGCATATTGGCTTTAAAAAAATATACCAGAAATTAAAGAAATTTCAGGCAAATTATTTGGCTATAATTTCTAGACTTGATTTTCCTAAGAAATTCTTAAATTTGTCTTGTGTTTTTTTCAGTTTTTTCAATAGCCCAAGTGGGCCCAAACTGAGGCCTCCTAAAGGCTTTCAAAATATCCCAGAAGTTAATGAAATTTCAGGCTATTTCTTTACAGGGAAATCTTCTCTAAGAAATTCTTAAATTTGTCTTGTTTTTTTTTTGAGTTTTTCAATATTGATTTGCTTTAGTTTATATTCGCCTTGGGGACTTGATGGATGTTTTTTTTTAAATATTTGAGTCGTTTGATTTATGTATGTATACCCAGGAAAAGAATAAAGCCAGAGATTTTTTTCTTTTTTTCGACCATCGACAATGAGACGAGTAAAATTTGAGAGCTTTTTTTTTTTTGCACTTTTGGCGAGTGGCAGACCCTGGAGAAAGGCCAACGGGAGGGGGCTATGGCTATAGTTCGAAAAAGAGTTGCGGGAGGCTGGAGAAAATACAGACAGAGGCCGAATTGCCAAAGTTGCAGGCTGAACCGTAATAGAGGCCACAATCGGAGACTGAGTTCAGAGAGACCGCGCAGTCGTCGCCCTCGTGTTGCACATTTTGGCATTGGAGGCAGAGTGGATGATGATGCTGGCAAAACTGCTCTTCTTCTTCTTCTTCTTCTTCTTCCACTTCTACAACTACTTCATCTTGTTATTGCTGTTGTTGTAGTTGTTGTTGTTATTTTGTGGCAATAGACACACACTCACTTTAGCCAAAACTGACTAAAGGCAATGGCGGCTGGCAGCGTTGGCTGTTTGAGTAGTTTTAGTTTTGCTGCTGGAAAAGTGGAAGCTAAAACAACAACAACAACAACAACAACAACAGCACTAAGAAGAAGAACAACAACAACAAATTGCTAAATACACACTGGAAATGGCGAAGTGCATGTGCATTGGAAAACTAATGCCGATATCGTTGTTGCTGCTGCCATCGCCATCGCCACTGCCACTGCCACCGTTGAAAGCTGCTGACGTTGGCAACGACAACGCCTCCGCAAAATTATCTACTCCACCAAGCCAACCCGTCAACCCCTCCCTTCTGCCCCACCCATTTTCTGTTACCACTTAACTTAAAATCTGAAAAAGAGGTACTCACTCGAAATACTTTTTTTTGTTTTTCTATTTGGGTCAGGAAATCAAGTCAAATGAAGTTGGTATCGAATTAAAATTAAAGACTTACCTGAAAAGAAAATTAAAATGAAATAATTAATACAAAAAAAATAAATAAAAATCGAAGAGATCTACGCATTTCTGTATAATCCAAATAGCCAACTAATATATACATAAGGCCATGTTTTTTTTTTTTTTTTTTGGGTGAATGAACTGTAATGAGAATGTGAACTAGGCAGAGGCAGAGGCAGACCAACTTTGAGCAGGCGAAACGAGGCGACCAGTCTGTCAGGGGCTGTGGCAGTGGCAGTGGCAGCAATGCAACAGCAGACAAAGCAGCTACCACATCAGCAGCCCGCAGCAACAACAACAACAGCAAATGGAATAAACCATGCAAACGATGCATTCGAAAAGCGAAGCCAACCACAGATAAACCAGGCAAAATTATTTTGGGGAAAAGTCTACACAAGATAGACAAACCTTTTCAGGGCTTAAAATATCAGTTTTTTTTTTTTTCAGGTGCTTAAAAATCCTATTAAATGAGATACAAATCGGAAGAGTTCTCTTTTAGAATAAATCTCCAATTTTTTTTGGCTTAACTTTCGAAAATATCGGAGAGAACTCATATCTGAGCTACTCCCTATAAAATGACCATATAATTATAAAGATAAGATTCAGATGAAACAAAGGAGAAGCCCTATATGACATATCTAAGCTGAAATAATGAGTTATAAGAAAGATAAAGAAACTCCTAACATTTGTAGAAATCTTTTTGGTATGAATTGATTTTGATCAGAAATGTATTATATATACAGATATAATTCCACATATCGAACTGGTTTGAGCTAAGTCAATATATAAAGGAGATAAAATTTGAACCAATTGGGTTCTATAAAACAACCATACCATATAATGATACGATTCAGAAGCCTCATATATCAAATCTAATTGACTCCAGACACTTTCGAGTCCTTAACAGTGCAAAGTAAAGTTTGATAGCCGCGAGAACAAAGTTAAAGAAATCCCTTCTATTTGCAGTTGATATAGATCAGAAATCCAGCTTTTTTTGGGCTTAGTAAATATACACCCAAGATATGACCAAGTCAATTGAGATCTATAAGACAAGCATATTATTATGATAATGGCAAGATCTAGGTGGAAAATCAGAGAGATCTTATATGGCTTGGACCTTTATCTCAAAGTACAGAATGCAGGATACCCCTGTTGATTTGAATGAGAAACATGCTATATAGATATATGAATATTATTTGAAATATCAAATGCCTTTGAGCTTAGTCAATATATACCGAGATATACCCATGAGATAACCAGATAATTAGAATGCTCTTATCCAGGTAAGACAACAGTGAGACTTATAAGCAAACCAAATCACCATAATGGTCAGACCTATGTAAGTGGTACTTGGCATTTGATTTGAGCCAGAAGGTCCAACAAACATCAGAATTATATATATCTGCAACCCATTTTGGATCTTATAAGGGAACCCTAAATTCAACTAGAGATGTGATCTCCCCTTCTCAAATTGGGTCTGGTAAATGTGGCAGAAGTATTCAGAATTAATTTGGAAAATGTTCAGGACAATTCGGATTAAAGAAGAATTTCAAGTAAAATTGAATTTGCCTTTGTGAAATAAGTCGTGCGTCACTGTGGCGACTTTGACGCTTGTTTAGTCAGTTGGGAGAGGAATTTCAGTTAAATTTTTCGAGACGCATTTTCGAGAAACGTATGCAACTGTGATGCTGATGCTGATGACGTCGAGAATGATTGGGTAACACACACACCATGAGGTTTTCCGAGGGGCCGAGAGGACCGCTGACAAGCAGGAAGTGAAACTACTCTTGCAGTTGTCGTTGAAGGGTAGAAAATCTATGGGGGGGGATGGATGGATGACAGGGTGGAGCGCTTTAGTTCGGGTCTGTTGGTTTTGTATGTGTGTGGCAGCTGTCACAAATTAGTTGCAAGCCCACAGCCAACCAAGGTGCACCCCCCTCCGCACTCAGCACCCATCACACTCAACCCACCCACTCAACTTAATTTGAGCATTTGAGCAGGGCAAAGTCCTTGGCCCTAAAAGTGCCTTAAGATTTCCAAAACCAAGCGTAGTTCATTCGAACTAGATCCGCCTGATACGCGTCACCCCACCCGCGCCGGTTATGTATCAGAGACCCTGTATATGCTACATGCCACATGCCAACCAAACTATCTCAAACTTATGCTTCCAGCTTTGGGTATATGGAAAACCAAATGCCACTCGCCTATATAAATAACAACTTCGGTTTTCATTCCAAGCTCCTCCCCTCTTACCACCCATCCGCCCAACTAACCAGCCCAGCCAGCCAAGCCTACACATAGAAGTCCCGAAATACCAAACAACAGGGGGATTCAGACAATGGAGATGGGTGGAGGAAATTCAGCCAGCCTCACCACCGGCCAAACTAGCCCGGTCTGAACTCTGTCGACGGCAAACTCGAACTTGGTCAGAAGCTATAGCAGCAGCCTCAAAGGATTCGCATTATTCCAGGCTACTCAGACTATTTATTTTAATATTCAACAAAATAAATCAAACCTTTTTCAATAAAACTTTTATAGATCTTGCTCGGTTATCCAGGTGAAATTTGGTACACACTTGTATATCAAGATTGTACTATCAATTCTCGAGAGATCTCAAGAGAAGACAAATAAGGTCTATAGGATATATGATATGGTAAGAAGATTTAGATAATATTGGATACAGTTTAGTAACTCTAAATAGGTTAATCATACATCAAAGTTCACAAAGATTGGTCTATAAATTCTCGAAGTCTTATTTAAATCCAATTAGGTCTATGGGGTAAATGATATAGTAAGATTGGTCTATGAATTCTCGAGACTCTAAGAAAGACCAATTGGGTCTATAGGACATATGATATGGTAAGAATATTTAAATCAGATTTGATATATAAATAAGAATTTCAAATAAATATTAGTCAGGATTGGGCTTACCAAAGCCCAATAGATATATGATATAGTAAGAAGAATGAGTTATTTCATATATCAATTCTTGAGATTATAACAAAGCTCAATTGGTTCTGATAAAATTTCGTATGGATTCATAACTCTAAGCTGGTATTTCCAATTCCAAATCACAACAAGAATGGTCTATACATTCTTGAGATCTCACCAATTTGGCATATGATATATAGTAAGAAAACCTAAACCAGACTAAATTTAGTACTGATTTGTAAGTAATTCATATATCAAATTTCATTAAGATTGGTTGATATGTTCTCGAGTTATACCCGAAACCGATTTCGAGCTATATGATAAAAGTGAAATTTGAACTTGGAATTACCCAATAAATATCCAAGATATCTCAAAAACTGAAACTAGATCTTGTTCTGGGTAGGATAGTTATATGATATAGTGACAGGTTTGGCCTATGTACTGAGCTGTATTCCTATATATTTCCATGTCTACACCCACCCGAGGGCTCACCAACTTTAGGACAAAGTGAATGTACTCTTTTTATTTGTTCCTTCACATTTTCATACTCTGGTGTGTGTGTGTGTGTGTTTGTGTTGGTGTGGCTGAAAATCTATATACAAAATCAGAGCTACCCAACTTTTAAGGAGGCTGGAATAAAGCGCGTATGAAACAACAGACAACTGAATGGTGGCTCTATCGATTTTTCTTTCAACGAATATAAGCAACGGCAAACGAAAAAGGAATTTAAAATATTATGAAATATGTGAAAATAGAAATTAATTTAAAAGAAGCTAGGAAAAAAAAAGAAGAAGAATGGTTTATCAATTGTGACTTTTTCTTTTGTTTTTATTTCGATTTTCTAGAAGTTTGAACCGGTTTCCTCTTTTTTTTTGTTTTTTTGCTTCCTATAAAGCTTCACTTATTTATCTTCTTCTTCTTTCTATTCGTTTTTTTTTTTTTGTTTGCGGCATTTATTGCAATTTCAGATTTTCTTGTGGCCAGCATTTCTCTTTCCTTCTCTCTTGCACACACGCACACTGCTCTTCCCTCTTCTCTTTTGTTTCAACTATGAAAAATAGCTTTACGTTTTTTTCCTCTCTCTCTCTCTCTCTCTCTGTCTCTCTCTTGTCCCCTCGTATTTTTATGTCTCTCGTTTCCTCTATTGTGCTTTCTGTGGCCAAGGAGTGAGGTGGTGGAGGGGTGTGGTGTTTAAACTAACCTTAAAGCGGCTCATTTTGCGCTGCTTGACCACGGGCATGTTTGTGGCTGCCTTTGATGGGTTTGTGTCCTCGCTAATTGAGCGCTGACTTGGCTGAGCTGTTTTAAGTTTTCTTTTATTGTATTTGATTTTTTTTTCTTTCTTCTTTCTTTTTTTTGCACTTTTTTTCACTGTAAAATATTTCTTTGGAATTTTGTTTATTTCCAGCACATTTTCAATTTGGGCTCAAGAAAATCGTAGAGACCTGTGTGAAATTTTTTTTTTATGGTTGAGAAAAAAAAACATGAAAAAAAAAATTATTTTTATAAAACGAAACACTTTTGCACACACACACACACTTGTATATTGTCTAAGCAATTCAACGATTTCAAAAAAAAAAAAAGAAATTAGATTGAATAGGAAAAATAAAAAAAAAAAAAAACTGCAAAGATGAAAAACCAACAAGCGACGACGTTGGGTCTTCAAATGCAGCGCAACAGTAATCGAAGAAGAAGAAGAAGCAGCAGCACAAGTAGAAGCAAAGAAAAGCGACAGAAAAATTGCAATGGCGACGACGGTTGCTGCTGGCCGATGAGCCGGCAGAAGACGTAAAAAATCATAATAATAAAAGGAAAAATGAAAAGAACAAAAGAAAACTGGATAGAAAGATATCAATATCAAAAGAAAAAGATGGACCCAAAAAATAAACTAAAAAAAAAAGAAGAAGAAGAAGCTAAACTAAAATTGCACTTAAACCGATATATATTTGTTGTTGTTGTATTAGTATTATTTTTGTTGTTGCCTCTTTCTCATTTGATTTTTTTCTGATTATTTTGTTTTTTTTTTGTTCGCAGCAAGCAAGCAAACCGACCGACCGACCAGACGCTCTGCCGTTTACAACTGCCGACTTTGGTTAGCTTTTCCACCATTTTATGTACCGACATTTGGCATCCCTACACACTTCTCCTCTTTTTCACACAAACTTCACACACACACAC
Organism: Scaptodrosophila latifasciaeformis; assembly: GCA_037075145.1. Classification (NCBI taxonomy): domain Eukaryota; kingdom Metazoa; phylum Arthropoda; class Insecta; order Diptera; family Drosophilidae; genus Scaptodrosophila; species Scaptodrosophila latifasciaeformis. The sequence goes on from JBAMCM010000428.1 coordinate 1,227,555, forward strand.
ACACACACTCACACAATAACCTTTTTTTTTTTTGTTTTGAGCAATTTTTGCCGATGATCTTCGTGCAGATTTTTTTTTTTTTTTACCATCGGCTTAGCGTTTACTTTTTTTCCCAACTTTAACAAAAAAAAAAAAAAAAAAGAATAATTTTCTTAAGATTTTCAAGTGTGGGTGGAATGGCAAAAAAAAAAAAAATAAGAAAAGATTGTAGGCAAAAAGCTTGGTCGCATACAAATTAATTACCGTTAAATTAGAAAAGCTTAAGAAGCCATAAATTTTTATTTTGGACAAAGCAGAGAAACCACAGCGCCAACATTTTCATAAAACAATAAAAAAAAAAAACAAAAAATTATACAACAACACGAACAGTGCCGGTTTCCCCAGCAACAACAACAGCAACAAACCCGTAAAAATAAACTGATTAACTACAACAACAAGAAAGCAAAACAGCCGGTAACAAGCCGCAAAAGTAGACAGCTTCAGACAGGCGTGCATGTGTGTGTGTGTGTGTGTGTGTCAGCAAAAGAGCAAAAATAAATATGGAGAAGAAGAAGAAGAAAAATTGAAAGAGAGCAAGAGCGAGTGTCCAGGTCTTACAGCTTAAGCTCTCTGAGCATGGAAACAAAAGAGAGAAAGAGAGAGAGAGAGCGAGAGCAAAAGAGGTGCTTGCTTTGTTGTTGTGCTTTTTGCCGGTAATAAAAATTTCAAACTGTGCTGCTCGCAACAGTTAAATTAACGAAACCATTAATTTTTTTTTTTTTTGTTAATAAAATATAAAAAATTTTATTTTTTTTTTGTACTCTGTCCTAGTTTTTGTAAATTTTTTTTTTCTTCAAAATATAACAACAACAATGAAATGGCTATACAGGTCGCTCCAAAGTGCAATAACCGTTGGGGCCGATTATTTAGCATTTTAACCCGTAGAGAAAAAAAAAACACACCCAACCCCTTTCAATTAAAAGCTAAAAACAACATAAAAGCTTTGTTTCAATAAAAACAAGAAAGCTTTTGGGGCAAACAGCTGTGATTTTTTTGCCCCCCCCCCCATTTACAATAAAAAGGGAAACAAACTATGTTTATTTAATTTGAAAAAAAAATATATATATATATAAAAAAAATTTAGCTTACCCTTCCGCCAATAAATCGAGCTTCCAAAAGCTCCTGTTTTCTGGGATTCAACGATGTTTGAAAGTGATCCATGATTCCGGTTGTTTCTTCTTTTTTTTTGTTTCTAAGCAATTTTTTATTATCTTGTCCAACTCGAGTTGATTTTCATTGATTTAATTTTTGATATTTGTTGATTTTCCTTAGTTCCCCTTTGACTTCTTTTGCTTCTTCTTCTGTTTTTTTTTTCAAAGCTGTTTTTTCAGTTTCACACTAAACGCATCTTGGTTTATTTTGTATTCGTTGTCAATTAAAAAATTGTTTGTGTTGAAACCGTTTTTCAGCTGCAAAAATTTAAATCACAAATTTATTAATTAAATAAAAATGTATTTCTTTTTATAATTTTCTTTTGCAATTTTGCAAACAATAATTTTGCAATTTTATTTCCTTGCATTGGGCAAGGCTGGCGGGGGTGGTAAGAAAATGGAAATGTGGTAAAACAAAAACAACAAAAAAAAAAAACAAACAAAAAAAAAAGTAGAGAGCAATGGCAAAAATCTTTGCACCTACATATGCAAATTATGTCTGCAAGTTACATACATGTACATACATACATACATGCATGGATGCAAGTTTGTGTAGAGACAATTGCATACGCATGTGTGAGTACTTTGTACATGTACTCACATGTGTGTGTGTGTGTGTGTATAATTACCGTGCATTTTGTTCGCTGATGTGCATGGCATGGCAAATGCATTACCATTACTATTACTGGCTGCTGTTGTTGTTGTTGCCTATTTTTTGCTGTTGCAGTTCTTGTTGTTGCAGATATACGCACTTTTGTTATATAGTTGGTCTGCAACAACATACAAATATAAAAAAAAAAAACGCGCCGGGCTAAGCACACACACACACACTCATACATACACTTTATCACTATTACACTACACTACGGAATTATACACTTGCACTGCATGTGCGCGTGTGTGTGTGTGCGAATACACGCGTTAAAAAAAATACGACAAAAAAAAAAAAAAAGAAAACAGTACAAAAACTTTTTCACTCAATATGTATCTCTCTCACTCGCTCTCCCGGCGTATCGGCCTCTCCGTGTTTTTTGCAAATGCTGCGAATTTAAGTTTTGTTGTTGTAGCTTTGATTCCGATGAATATGATTTATTTGTAAATATTTATGGTGTTCACACAGACTTTATGCACACTAACTGGCTTTTAATAATAACAAGCCCAGCCAAAGTGTCGGCAACAGCAACAATAACAAAAAAAAAAGCCACACGCGACTTTAACCTTTCTTTTGCTTTTGCATTTTTTTCGACTTTCTGGCAACTTTTCCCAATTCGAGGTCTTCGAAAATCTTTAGCGAACTTATACACTCAGCCAAACACAGTGCTGCCAGTATAGCAATGGTGTCAAGCTAGCGTCGGCAGTTTAAATCGACAGCTGGAACTTAGAACAGTGTTTCGAAATTCGAAATAATGTTTGCCATAAACGAATGCAGCCCTGCATGTAAATTCGTACATTTGGTGAACTAGTTCTGCAACTTGTTTGTTTTAGTCCGACTTCAACAACGTTCCTTTCGAATTGCCACAAAAAAAAGTAAATTGCCCTTTCATGGGATCCTGTGCGTTGACGGGACTCTCTTGCTTGTGGGCTCTGATTTTCTTGCTAGCAACTAACCAGTCAGTCGGCCAGCGCGCCAATACCAGTGCCATAAATCATAACTGCCTAAACCAGGCTTTCTGGCAGTTGAAGTCAAGCGACACCTGCCCTGGGGATGTGACTGGTCTGGGCAGCACTGTATACATACTTTACGATGTCAACTTTTCTGAAGGCTTTAATCTGCGACGGGATGTCTACATTCGAATGGCTGTATTTGTGCGTCGCCTGCGCCAACGCAGGCGATTCCGAAATGTTCGCCTAGTGCTACCGCCCTGGCCACGTCTTTATCACTGGCACTCGCAGGGACTCGAGCAGAGCAATCTACTATGGAGCAATTTCTTTGATCTCACCAGCCTGCGGCGCTTTGCGCCCGTCCTGGATTTTGATGAGTTCCTGGCTGAATATGAAAAATTTGGAATGATGCCTCCGGGGCAGGCCAATATTTCGCATGTCTTTCGTCTAATGCACTATGAGGTGATGCTGGAGCAGGGTGTATTTCGTGACAAATACGAACGCGTCGAGCCCTATGAGAATCGTATGTGCAACAATCTGGCCTTTAGGTCGGATTCCCTACTACGGCAGCCGGAAGTGCGTTATCAGCGTTTCTCTTGTGTGCGTTTCCAGGGCAGTGCTGGCCTCTTAGAGTACATGCTGAGAGAGGCTATCGATGACGATATTACCGGAGTCGAGGATATGGACGATGTTCGTGTTTATGCTGTTCTCGGTGCTGAGACTGTGCTACATGACCACTGGGGAGACGAGCACTTCTGGCGAGCCCGGCGCTCTATGAGATTTGCCCCGATCCTGAACAAGGTGGCCGATGATTTTCGTCGCAATATGCTGAGCACCACCGACACTTCAGCTGGCGTCCAACGTCCACCTATGTGGGAACTGGAACGACCCAAGCGTGATGCTCGCGGCGGGGAGTATCTCTGTGCCCATTTGCGACGTGGCGATTTTGTCAAGTCGCGAGACGCCACCACACCCACCCTAAAGTCGGCTGCCCAGCAAATTAAACAGCTGCTGCGAGCCTTCAATGTGACCACCGTATTTGTAGCCAGCGATGCCACAGCCTATGAGCTGCTGGAGCTGAAGGAGCTGTTCTATCGCTTTCGGTTTGTGCATTTCACTCCCGATTCAACCATTCAGAGACAACAGCTCAAGGACGGTGGTGTTGCCATTGTCGATCAATTGATTTGCTCATATGCCCGCTATTTCGTGGGCACCTATGAGAGCACATTTACCTATCGCATTTATGAGGAGCGCGAAATATTGGGATTTAATAAGGCCAGCACCTTTAATACATTCTGCAAGGCCCTGGGTGGCAATTGTGCACGCAATGCGGTGTGGCCCATAGTTTGGAGCGATGGTAACAGGTACTGAATTTATCTCTTTGTGTGAAATTAAATGTCTAATTCTAATCAAACTGCGATACTGTAATACTGCTAAATAAATAAATAAATCAATGAGTGTTTTACCAAAGAATAAATTCATATTATTCAATACAAATTTTATTTGGCGCCAAATTTTGTTCCGGTTCTGCAAATACTTTGGTTAGTTCATTAAGTGAACTGTGGGAAAGTTTTGGTTCTTTGGAACTGTTTGCTTTGAAGTGTTCGTTCATAAAATTAAATTCCACTGCACGTGTTCACATATTTCATAAAATATTGTAAATTTTTAAATTTTTGAGTGCTGATTTGCGTTTGCCATGGGTAAAAAGAATAAAGGCACCACATCCGGTGGTGGTAATCTTGGTAGACAGCTGATTAAAGATCGCTTTGGCCACACACCGCGGCGCAAAGTGGATAACGACACAATGGTGCGCAGTTGATTGGGATAACCACAAGTTTACTAGTTTCTGTATACCTATCTCTTTCTACTTTAGCTACACACAACAGAGCTGCAAGATGGCTATGACTGGGGTCGCCTCAATCTGTCTTCAGTCACGGAGGAGTCTTCGTTTCAGGAGTTCTTACGCACTGCGGAATTGGCCGGCACGGAATTCCAGGCCGAGAAACTCAACATTTCCTTTGTGAATCCCAAACAGCGCGTAGGCTTGTTGTCAAAGACACAAGAGCAGCGCATGAATCAGAAGCATGTTGAGTTCATTGATCACCTGAAAATACCACGTCGTCCCAAATGGACCAAAGAAACCACAGCTGAGGATCTGGAGCGTGCCGAAAACGAGAGTTTCCTTAACTGGCGCCGTAATATGGCTATGCTGCAGGAAAATGAGGAACTCCTCCTCACACCTTACGAGAAGAATCTCGAGTTCTGGCGCCAATTATGGCGTGTGGTGGAACGCTCCGATGTGGTTGTACAAATTGTGGATGCCCGTAATCCCCTGCTCTTTCGCAGTCTAGATCTCGAGCGTTATGTGAAGGAAGTCAATCCCGATAAAATGAACATGATTCTGGTTAACAAATCCGATTTGCTCACACTGCAACAGCGCCAGCACTGGGCCGAGTATTTCGACAAAGAGGGCATACGCACAGCCTTTTTCTCAGCCAAGCTGGTGGAGGAAGAGCTCAAGCTGGAAAAGAGTGAAGATGATGACAGACTGTCGGTGAAAGAGCTGCGCAAAGCGGCCGAAGAAATACACCAATCCCTGGATAGCTTGGAACAAAATCTGGAATTGATTGAGCGCAAGATTGATTTGGCTTCAGGTGCCTCGGCTGCTTCGGGGGAGAAAAACAGTCCACAGTTGTTGTCGCGTGAGGAAATGATTGATTTCCTTCGGCATGTGTATAAAGGACCCCGGCAGTCGGCCCAGCACGTGACCATAGGCATGGTGGGCTATCCAAATGTGGGCAAAAGCAGCACCATCAATGCCTTGATCACCATGAAGAAGGTCTCTGTTTCGGCCACGCCCGGCAAGACAAAACACTTTCAGTCCCTGTTTCTGGATAACGATATTTTACTTTGTGACTGCCCGGGTCTGGTCATGCCAAGCTTTGTGCTAACTAAGGCCGACATGTTGCTCAACGGCATCTTGCCCATAGATCAAATGCGTGATCATGTGCCGGCCGTGAATCTACTCTGTGAGCGTATACCACGTCATGTCCTGGAGGACAATTATGGAATTGTGATAGCCAAGCCACTGGAGGGCGAGGATCCCGAGCGACCACCGCACTCCGAGGAATTGCTCTTGGCCTATGGCTGTAAGTAATCCAAGTTATTCTGATCTGGTATCTTGAAAATTAATATTCTATTTTGCCTTGTCCAGATAATCGCGGCTTTATGACTGCCAACGGCCAGCCGGATCAGTCCAGATCGGCACGTTATGTGCTCAAAGACTATGTGAATGGCAAATTGCTTTTTGCCGTGGGCCCACCCAATGTTGAGAACTATCATAGCTTTCCACCACGCCAGCGCAAAGTGATTGAGGAAACTCAGTTGCCCAGCCAGCAGCAGCGAGCCATGCGGGTGAGTTCTGAATCTTTGGACAATTTTGGAAATGTCTAAGCAAATTATTCCTCCCACAGATCGATAAGAACACCACCAAGGAACTGGATAAGCAATTTTTCTCTGCTCAATCCAATCATGCCCATGTCAAGGGGCGTAGTAATTTTCCCCATGTACGTGTGGCCAACGATGGCAGCATGGTGGTCAGCAGTGAGGGTCCAGTGGCCAAGCCCTGGCGACATGTCAAAAAGGAAAGACGAGAAAAGTTACGTAAGAAATTTTCTCACCTGGATGAGCATTAAAAGAATTAAAAAAACTATTATTTTTTTTTATTTTTAAATATATAAAAACTGTATAATAGCTAGTTTCTTATTTTTGAATATCTCCTTGTCAGATTATTCAGAGAAATCCACATTATTATTAAATAAGGTATTCGCAGCTAAATAATCAACCTTCGGTGGGATAAGAGAGCTCTCCGGTCTGCGGTTTGGTTTTCATATTACAGTGAACTATCTGAGGTATCTGAAAGAAACGAATTGGTATCAAGCATTGCCATACACTCCGCTTTGATTTCTGGTGTCTCTGGATCCTTTGAGAACATCGAAGATGTACTTGCTGACGCAGTATCATCCGTATTGTCATCCTCCGATTCAATCTGTATATCATCTTGACCTTCCTGGCTGGGCCCCGGACTTCGGAGCAGAGAAATATCCGGATTTGGTTTTTGCGAAACTAGCAGGCGGACCTTTAGCTTTTTTTCCTCTATTTGAAATCGGGCCTTGTCCAAGCGATCCTCGAATATTTCAAAAGTGACCTTTATGCAAAAACGATGGAAGTCCTCGTTTAGGAAACATCTGAAGCCATTTAGAATCATACGCTTCACCATTTCAACAAAGTTGTCGAAGTTGGTGAAGTTTTCGGTTTTTACAGCTTCCTGCAAAACTTGCCAATCCAGCTTCTCCTCCTGGTCATGGTCATAGTCTTTATTAACGCTATGCTTTCGCCAGAGTTCTGCACTGATGAAGGGCCAAGTATAATTCAAGTTTTTTTGCTTGAGCATCGACTTTATCAATTGTTCACTCTCATGTTTCTCGATGAGATAATCCAAGTAATCATATGATATTATGTATTCTTGTTGAAGTTCCAGTGGAAGCTCCGGTTGCGGTGGAAGCTCCGGTTGCGGTAGAAGCTCCGGTTGCGGTGGAAGCTCCGGTTGCAGTGGAAGCTCCGGTTGCGGTGGAAGCGCCGGTTGCGGTGGAAGCTCCGGTTGCGATGGAAGCTCCGGTTTCGGTGGAAGCTCCGGTTGCGATGGAAGCTCCGGTTTCGGTGGAAGCTCCGGTTGCCGTGGAAGCTCCGGTTCCGGTGGAAGCTCCGGTTGCCGTGGAATCTCCGGTTTCGGTGGAAGCTCCGGTTGCGGTGGAAGCTCCGGTTTCGGTGGAAGCTCCGGTTGCGGTGGAAGCTCCGGTTGCGGTGGAAGCCTCGGTTCCGGTGGAAGCTCCGGTGTATTCTTCGACTGCTCAACGACTGGTTTCTCCACCATAGGTGGCACCTCCGCACAGCTAAAGTCGATCCTGGACAAGTGTGTTCTAAAGACATCATTCAGCTGTTCTGCGGCCGCATACTCACGTGAGTCTTCACCGAAAAAGACCTTACAATTGGCAAATATCAATTCCATATCGTCTACCAGCTCTTTGGAGCGCCAGTAGTAGCCTTTGTCTAGTCTAGAGCAAATGGTATCCAGATCCATGGGTTTCTGGATCTTCCTAAAATAATTGGGTATGTTGGTGGAACACCTGAACGGCTGTGCCTCCGGTACCCCGTACACATGTCTAAAAACCATTTTTAGGTCATCCATAATAACGGTATCACAATCTTGTCCATGGGGTGGTGGTTCGTTTGGGTGGTTCGCTTGGTTCGCTTGAGGCTCACAATGCATGTGTTTGGAGTTCATTTTTTCCTAATAAGCAAAAAATAAAGTAAATACAAAATGTTTGTCGGGTGGTAGCTCTGATCGGCTACATTGACTTAAAACCAAAAAAAAAAAAAGAAAAATAAACTGGACCAGCGTACACACATAAGCGGCCGGAATCCCATGTTTGGTTATCCCAGCTCTTCGCAGGAAAAATCCTTTATAGCATTTCAAGGTCATTTGAACGCTTCAAAAATCTCGATTTAGCGCATTGTTTTAAATACAATAAAAAATAAAAATTTTGTGTCTGAGAAGAAGTACCGAGTTTCATAACGATAGCCTTAAAACATAGAAACTAATTTGTATAGAAACAAGCGGACCGACAGACATTCGCGATATTTTACCAAGTGGGAAAAATATATATATATTATTTCCGACCGTTCGCCTCAAAAGCGGCAGCCGAACTTACCGGTAATCAAAAACTTGGGACCCATAAAAAAGATGGCGGTGGTATTCAACAAATGCATACTCACATGCATTAAACTAAATTTTCCCAATTTGATTTAGCTAGTCGGCTACTTGGTTCAATGCTAAATTAATGCATAAGTTTGAAAATATACTTACACTAATATATGGAGCAGCTTAGAAAGGCACCTAGTTAAGTTTTTTCCACGTAATTACTTGTTTAATGAAATTTTCCTGCACTTTTGCACTTGAGTCTGCGATTTTTTTTTCGAAATTGGACGCTTTCGTTATGGGCCTGCCAGCTCGGTATATTTAGCGGAAATGGCCGGCCATACCAGTCGGAGTGTTAAGTAACAACTTTATATAATATAAAGAGTATCACAGTTATATTTGCAAACTAGTTCAACCGACTGTGAACTCACTTTCCGTTATGCTTTCTGTTTGTACAAATTTAATTTTTAATTGGTTGGTGCTGCCAGGTTGGCAGGTTTTAGTTTTGGAACCAGACAGCTGTGCAGGTGTTGCCATAGCGTTTGCCTAAAACAGCTGATCTGCCGGTGCGTGATGTGTTTTTTGTTTTTACACGAAAAGTATTTAATTTGGTCCTTTTCCTCAATTAAACTGGTATAAATAGATCAAATTCGTGATCATGTGCCGGTTGTGAATATACTCTGTGATAGCCAAGCCACTGGAGGGTGAGGACCCCGAGCGACCACCGCACTCCGAGGAATTGTTCTTGTCCTATGGCTGTAAGTAATCAAAGTTATCCTGATCTGATTTTTTGAGAGTTAATCTATTTTACTATGCCCAGATAATCGCGGCTTTATGACTACCAACGGCCAGACAGATCAGTTCAGATCGGCACGGTATGTACTCAAAAAGTATGTGAATGGCAAATTGCTTTTTATCGTGGTTCCACCCAATGTTGAGAACTATCATAGCTTTCCACCACGCCAGCGCAAAGTGATTGAGGATACCCAGTTGCCCAGCCAGCAGCAGCGAGCTATGCGGGTGAGTTCTGAAACTTTGGACAATTTTGGAAATGTCTAAGTAAATTATTCCTCCCACAGATCGATAAGAACACCACCAAGGAACTGGATAAGCAATTTTTCTCTGCTCAATCCAATCATGCCCATGTCAAGGGACGTAGTAATTTTCCGCATGTACGTGTGGCCAACGATGGCAGCATAGTGGTCAGCAGTGAGGGTCCAGTGGCCAAGCCCTGGCGACATGTCAGAAAGATAAGACGAGAAAAGTTACGTAGGAAATTTTTTCACTTGGATGAGCATTAAAAAAAGTCCAATTTAATTTATAAAATAATATATTTATTTATTCTTTTTTTTTTAATTATAAAATTTGTATAATAGTTAAAAAGTTTAGATTGTTAGAGCTCGTACTTGGGTACGGGATCTTCTTATAGTAATTGGGTACGTCAGTGGAAAACCTGAACGGCTGTGCTTCCGGTAACTCGTAAAGATGATGCGTTTGGAGTTATTTTTTTTCTAATAAAATTATACAAACTGAGAGTCGGTGAACACTTATTTTATAGTAAAATATATTTTCTCCAAAATTAAAAAAAATATATATAAATAAATATATAAATAATGTTTCACCTCAGAAAGAAAAAATTGTAATGACAAAATAATAAATAAAAATAATAAAGAAGCTGATTGAATATCTTCGGAAGGCCAATGAACCGATCACATTCGATGGCTTGATGGAAATCGTGATCCGAGAGGAATCCATTCCAGCAGATAAAATGGAGGAGGTTAAGAACAAGCTGAGGGTCCTGGTATCAGATGCAGTCCGTCTCGGATCTGTGGAAGAATATAGCCATCATTTCTTCACCGCTTCACATGTCGATGAAGTGACCAACCAATTGGATTTGGATGGTGATAATAGCAAAAATAAAGATAATAAAGAAAAACTAAAATTAAAAACAAAAATTATATTAAATCCGAATTAATCCAAAATAAATAATGTTTCACCTCAGAAATTAAAATAATAAAGAAGCTGAACCGATCACATTCGATGGCTTGATGGAAATCGTCATCCGAGAGGAATCCATTCCAGCAGATAAAATGAAAGAGGTTAAGAACAAGCTGAGGGGCCTGGTATCAGATGCAGACCGTCTCGGATGTGTGGAAGAATATAGCCATCATTTCTTCACCGCTTCACATGTCGACGAAGTGACCAACCAATTGGATTTGGATGGTGATAATAGCAAAAATAAAGATAATAAATAAAAACTAAAACTAAAAACAAAAATTAAATTAAATCCGAATTAATCCAAAATAAATAATGTTTCACCTCAGAAATAAAAAACAGTAATGACAAAATAATAACCATAATAATAATAATAATGACAGTAAAAGCAAAGACTATTCCGAAAAACTTGATGAAAATTTCATCCATATATCTTTTGGGATTCTATTAGAGTCTCGTAGGAAAAATTAGGAAAAAAAATGAAAATATACTTACACTAATTGTTGATTCCCGGCGTCCAATTCGATATAAGAAAACACTTGTCACATCGAGTATTTATGACAGATTCGTATGGGGGTGGTGTTATTATCTGAATAGGAATACATTTTTTTTTAAAACGAACTTATTGTTAATTGGATACGTACCAATCGTCTTGAACACCAAATGAGAATGGCGCCCCAGACGATTTCGACTTATGGTATCGCTCTTCGTGAGCCAATCGATAACATATCGATCGAGGGCTGCATTCAGCAGGGTTGTAAAAAACTAAATTTTAACTGACTTTAAAAAGGGGTGAAATTAAAATATAAATTCTTTCAGTAACACTAATATATGAAGTAGCTTAAACAGGCATTTTGTGAAGTTTTTTGCATGTTTTTGCACTTGAGTCTGCGAATTTTTTTTTTCAAAATTGTATGCTTTCGTTGTGGGCCTGCCAACTCGGTATATTTTGCGGAGGTGGCCGCCAAATCAGTCATCGTGTTAAGAAAAAAACTTTATCCTCAACCATATATATTAAGACATTCATATAATATAAAATAAAGAGTATCAATGTTATATTTGCAAAATAGTTTGGCCTGTTTGTATAAATTTAAATTGGTTGGTGCAGCCAGGATGACAGGTTTTAGCATTGGGACCTGACAGCTGTATTGCCATAGCGTTTGCCTAAAACAGCTGATCTGCCGGTGCGTGATGTGTTTTTTGTTTTTACACGAAAAGTATTTAATTTGGTCCTTTTCCTCAATTAAACTGGTATAAATAGATCAAATTCGTGATCATGTGCCGGTTGTGAATCTACTCTGTGATAGCCAAGCCACTGGAGGGTGAGGACCCCGAGCGACCACCGCACTCCGAGGAATTGTTCTTGTTCTATGGCTGTAAGTAATCAAAGTTATCCTGATCTGATTTTTTGAGAGTTAATCTATTTTACCATGCCCAGATAATCGTGGCTTTATGACTACCAACGGCCAGACAGATCAGTTCAGATCGGCACGGTATGTACTCAAAGAGTATGTGAATGGCAAATTGCTTTTTACCGTGGGTCCACCCAATGTTGAGAACTCATAGCTTTCCACCACGCCAGCGCAAAGTGATTGAGGATACCCAGTTGCCCAGCCAGCAGCAGCGAGCTATGCGGGTGAGTTCTGAAACTTTGGACAATTTTGGAAATGTCTAAGTAAATTATTCCTCCCACAGATCGATAAGAACACCACCAAGGAACTGGATAAGCAATTTTTCTCTGCTCAATCCAATCATGCCCATGTCAAGGGACGTAGTAATTTTCCGCATGTACGTGTGGCCAACGATGGCAGCATAGTGGTCAGCAGTGAGAGTCCAGTGGGCACACCCTGGCGACATGTCAGAAAGATAAGACGAGAAAAGTTACGTAGGAAATTTTTTCACTTGGATGAGCATTAAAAAAAGTCCAATTTAATTTATAAAATAATATATTTTTTTATTCTTTTTTTTTTTTAAATATAAAATTTGTATAATAGTTAAAAAGATTAGATTGTTAGAGCTCGTACTTGGGTACGGGATCTTCTTATAGTAATTGGGTATGTCAGTGGAAAACCTGAACGGCTGTGCTTCCGGTAACTCGTAAAGATGATGCGTTTGGAGTTATTTTTTTTCTAATAAAATTATACAAACTGAGAGTCGGTGAACACTTATTTTATAGTAAAATATATTTTCTCCAAAATTAAAAAAAATATATATAAATAAATATATAAATAATGTTTCACCTCAGAAAGAAAAAATTGTAATGACAAAATAATAAATAAAAATAATAAAGAAGCTGATTGAATATCTTCGGAAGGCCAATGAACCGATCACATTCGATGGCTTGATGGAAATCGTGATCCGAGAGGAATCCATTCCAGCAGATAAAATGGAGGAGATTAAGAACAAGCTGAGGGTCCTGGTATCAGATGCAGTCCGTCTCGGATCTGTGGAAGAATATAGCCATCATTTCTTCACCGCTTCACATGTCGATGAAGTGACCAACCAATTGGATTTGGATGGTGATAATAGCAAAAATAAAGATAATAAAGAAAAACTAAAATTAAAAACAAAAATTATATTAAATCCGAATTAATCCAAAATAAATATTGTTTCACCTCAGAAAGAAAAATAATAAAGAAGCTGAACCGATCACATTCGATGGCTTGATGGAAATCGTCATCCGAGAGGAATCCATTCCAGCAGATAAAATGAAAGAGGTTAAGAACAAGCTGAGGGGCCTGGTATCAGATGCAGACCGTCTCGGATGTGTGGAAGAATATAGCCATCATTTCTTCACCGCTTCACATGTCGACGAAGTGACCAACCAATTGGATTTGGATGGTGATAATAGCAAAAATAAAAATAAATAAAAACTAAAACTAAAAACAAAAATTAAATTAAATCCGAATTAATCCAAAATAAATAATGTTTCACCTCAGAAATAAAAAACAGTAATGACAAAATAATAACCATAATAATAATAATAATGACAGTAAAAGCAAAGACTATTCCGAAAAACTTGATGAAAATTTCATCCATATATCTTTTGGGATTCTATTAGAGTCTCGTAGGAAAAATTAGGAAAAAAAATGAAAATATACTTACACTAATATATGAAGTAGCTTAAACAGGCATTTTGTGAAGTTTTTTGCATGTTTTTGCACTTGAGTCTGCGAATTTTTTTTTTCAAAATTGTATGCTTTCGTTGTGGGCCTGCCAACTCGGTATATTTTGCGGAGGTGGCCGCCAAATCAGTCATCGTGTTAAGAAAAAAACTTTATCCTCAACCATATATATTAAGACATTCATATAATATAAAATAAAGAGTATCAATGTTATATTTGCAAAATAGTTTGACCTGTTTGTATAAATTTAAATTGGTTGGTGCAGCCAGGATGGCAGGTTTTAGCATTGGGACCTGACAGCTGTATTGCCATAGCGTTTGCCTAAAACAGCTGATCTGCCGGTGCGTGATGTGTTTTTTGTTTTTACACGAAAAGTATTTAATTTGGTCCTTTTCCTCAATTAAACTGGTATAAATAGATCAAATTCGTGATCATGTGCCGGTTGTGAATCTACTCTGTGATAGCCAAGCCACTGGAGGGTGAGGACCCCGAGCGACCACCGCACTCCGTTCTTGTTCTATGGCTGTAAGTAATCAAAGTTATCCTGATCTGATTTTTTGAGAGTTAATCTATTTTACCATGCCCAGATAATCGCGGCTTTATGACTACCAACGGCCAGACAGATCAGTTCAGATCGGCACGGTATGTACTCAAAAAGTATGTGAATGGCAAATTGCTTTTTATCGTGGTTCCACCCAATGTTGAGAACTATCATAGCTTTCCACCACGCCAGCGCAAAGTGATTGAGGATACCCAGTTGCCCAGCCAGCAGCAGCGAGCTATGCGGGTGAGTTCTGAAACTTTGGACAATTTTGGAAATGTCTAAGTAAATTATTCCTCCCACAGATCGATAAGAACACCACCAAGGAACTGGATAAGCAATTTTTCTCTGCTCAATCCACTCATGCCCATGTCAAGGGACGTAGTAATTTTCCCCATGTACGTGTGGCCAACGATGGCAGCATAGTGGTCAGCAGTGAGAGTCCAGTGGGCACACCCTGGCGACATGTCAGAAAGATAAGACGAGAAAAGTTACGTAGGAAATTTTTTCACTTGGATGAGCATTAAAAAAAGTCCAATTTAATTTATAAAATAATATATTTTTTTATTCTTTTTTTTTTTAAATATAAAATTTGTATAATAGTTAAAAAGATTAGATTGTTAGAGCTCGTACTTGGGTACGGGATCTTCTTATAGTAATTGGGTACGTCAGTGGAAAACCTGAACGGCTGTGCTTCCGGTAACTCGTAAAGATGATGCGTTTGGAGTTATTTTTTTTCTAATAAAATTATACAAACTGAGAGTCGGTGAACACTTATTTTATAGTAAAATATATTTTCTCCAAAATTAAAAAAAATATATATAAATAAATATATAAATAATGTTTCACCTCAGAAAGAAAAAATTGTAATGACAAAATAATAAATAAAAATAATAAAGAAGCTGATTGAATATCTTCGGAAGGCCAATGAACCGATCACATTCGATGGCTTGATGGAAATCGTGATCCGAGAGGAATCCATTCCAGCAGATAAAATGGAGGAGGTTAAGAACAAGCTGAGGGTCCTGGTATCAGATGCAGTCCGTCTCGGATCTGTGGAAGAATATAGCCATCATTTCTTCACCGCTTCACATGTCGATGAAGTGACCAACCAATTGGATTTGGATGGTGATAATAGCAAAAATAAAGATAATAAAGAAAAACTAAAATTAAAAACAAAAATTATATTAAATCCGAATTAATCCAAAATAAATATTGTTTCACCTCAGAAAGAAAAATAATAAAGAAGCTGAACCGATCACATTCGATGGCTTGATGGAAATCGTCATCCGAGAGGAATCCATTCCAGCAGATAAAATGAAAGAGGTTAAGAACAAGCTGAGGGGCCTGGTATCAGATGCAGACCGTCTCGGATGTGTGGAAGAATATAGCCATCATTTCTTCACCGCTTCACATGTCGACGAAGTGACCAACCAATTGGATTTGGATGGTGATAATAGCAAAAATAAAAATAAATAAAAACTAAAACTAAAAACAAAAATTAAATTAAATCCGAATTAATCCAAAATAAATAATGTTTCACCTCAGAAATAAAAAACAGTAATGACAAAATAATAACCATAATAATAATAATAATGACAGTAAAAGCAAAGACTATTCCGAAAAACTTGATGAAAATTTCATCCATATATCTTTTGGGATTCTATTAGAGTCTCGTAGGAAAAATTAGGAAAAAAAATGAAAATATACTTACACTAATATATGAAGTAGCTTAAAAAGGCATTTTGTGATGTTTTTTGCATGTTTTTGCACTTGAGTCCGCGAATTTTTTTTTTCAAAATTGTATGCTTTCGTTGTGGGCCTGCCAACTCGGTATATTTTGCGGAGGTGGCCGCAAAATCAGTCATCGTGTTAAGAAAAAAACTTTGGCCTCAACCATATATATTAAGACATTCATATAATATAAAATAAGGAGTATCAATGTTATATTTGCAAAATAGTTTGACCTGTTTGTATAAATTTAAATTGGTTGGTGCAGCCAGGATGGCAGGTTTTAGCATTGGGACCTGACAGCTGTATTGCCATAGCGTTTGCCTAAAACAGCTGTTCTGCCGGCGCGTGTTGTTTTTTTGTTTTCACACCAAAACCATTTAATTTGTTCCTTTTTCTCAATTAAACTGAAATAAATTAAATGCATTAATGCAGCACACACGCCTCTTGCAAAGCGCCTGTGCACGTTTGCCGCAAATTGGCCAACTTCGCGCTCTAGCACATGCGACATCCGTCCGATATTATGCAATTGGAATTCGAACTGTTCAGCCAAAGAGAATTCCAGCGTCTTTCCAGATAGCCACCTATGCCACAGGAGCTAATCCCCGCACCAGACAAGTTAATAGACCATCAAAATCAGATTCCGTAGGCAGCAGCTATGCAAGAGTAATCACCTTGGAGGATTTATGGACCCAATTGGAGGGCTATTACCAGCAAAACGGTCTCCTAAACTACGGCCAATGTATTCAATTGGTAGAACTTATAGAAAAAACGAATACTGCGGAGCAACTCAATGGAGAACAGTTGCATTTTCTACTGGCCGCATGTGTGCCGGAATTGCTGCCGGCTCAGAGTGCCGGCGAGCGATTACATCTGTTTCAACGCCTTTGGGCACAGCTACGGCGTAAAGAGCAGCTGACACTTTCTCACTATCAGACGCAGCTGGTGATGCTGAAACAGAACCAATTGGCCCTGGATTATCGTGCCCTCTTAGCAGACATGGCAGTTTTCAATGGACCTGCAGATGCCGCCATATACGCAACGCTTCTAGATGTTGCCTGCGCCAGTGGTAATATGAAACAGGCCACCGAATTGCTGAACGAGATGCGAGGAAAGAACTTTCCCTTGGGTGAACGCCATTTTCAGGCTCTGCTGCAAGGTCATGCCCGCAATAAGGACTTGGCTGGCGCTGAATCAGTCTTGGCCAGCATGCGTGCTGCTGGCATTGACCTCACTTCCACCACTCATGCCATTATCATTTCCGGTTACTTGGAGAATGAGCAAACAGCTAAGGCCCGAAATCTCCTGCAAAGTCACATTGGCACTTTCACCAGTCCGCAGTTGTTGCAAATGCTTCGCAGCCTTTTGCGTACTCCGAACATAGATGTAAAATTGATGGAGTATCTGCTGGGTGAGCTTCCCAAGGACTATCTAAATGAGACGGATGTCCCGCCAGCCTTGCGTAGTCTCTGTATTGAGCTGCTCCACAATGGAAAATTCGAGATAATGACGCATCTAGTGTTGGCCCTCCCAGTGCCCCAGTACAATGAAAACCAGAATGTGGATGGCTATGGCAATCTCCTGCTTCAAGAATTGGTACGTTCCAATCTGCCCTTTGAGAAGACCCTGGAATTTGCTTTGAGCCTAAAGCAGAGTGGGCAAAATATCAGAGCCCTGCAAGTGGTCACAGAGCTGGCGCTTCGCCGGCGACCAGCAGCTGCATTGGCTTGTTTCGAGGCCTTGAGTAATGCAGGCGAGCCATTGCGTCCGCATTTTTTCTGGCCTCTCTTATTAAAGCAACGCCAGCGCGAAGGCGAAGCCGGTCTACTCCGGGTCCTCGGCGACATGCAACGCCTGAAAGTCGAGTGCGATGAAGACACCCTGCGTCAATATGTCCTGCCCAATCTCTGGGAGACATTACAACAGCCTGCAGAGGGCCTCAAACAACTTGAAGCCTGTGGTGTGCGGCCTTCCCAGGCTCTATGTCTCGTGATTAGCCACCTGCTACAACAGCAACAGCTACAACCGGTGCTAGACTTGCTCCAACGATATCCCACCCGCCTGGAACTAAGTACTCTGCTGCAGCCCTTGGCCGCTGTGGCTGTACACTGTCGGGCTACTAAGCGTTACCAACAATTTGCCCAACTGGTTCACCAGCTGGAGGCCCATTCCCTCCAACGCACTGAGGACTTTGTGGGCGCCCTGCTTTTACAGATGTGTGGACCGCAGACACGTCTCAGGCAGGATCCGTCTGCGCTGCAACGATTTCTTTACGAATTCTCTCGCCTGGGCCTGCAAGTGGCGCCGACTAGTGCCGATGCTTTGCTGGCTGTGGTCAAAGCAGATAAAGAGGATCAGAAGAAATCCCTGGACTCTGTGGCTGAGATTCTCAACAAGATGCGGAATTCGCAACTCACACTGACCAACGATGCTGGCGGCAGTCCGAGAGAGGCTTCCAATGGATTTAGTTCCTTCATCAAACATCCACGTGACATGAACCTAGAAGAGCTGGAGTGTCATCTCATTGAGCTGGAGGCCAAACAATTGAACACACGTGGTGTACTTCGTCGGATGCTCCAGCTTTGTGTAAGAGATAATCGGCTGGAACGGGCTCAGGAAATACTAGTCAAGTGCCAGGAGCTGGGTGTCCAGACTAGCGCTGGCATGATGGCGTCTATATTTGATTTATATATCAAGCTCAAAGATCTGACCAAGGCACAACAGGCCCTACAACAATTGCAGCAAAGCTATCCAGGTCAATAGGCTTATTATTATTTTCTGGAAAATTTTTATTATTTTCGATATTTTTAGGATTTCCACTGGATGAGCACAAGTTCATAGATTATGCTGCCCTGCTGATAGAAGGTGAGCAGTTGGATTATGCCAAGCAGATAATGGAAGAACGTGCAGCCCAACAGAAAATCACCGGCGGTCAATATGTGATTAAAAATGTTTGGCAATTGCTGACGAATGTAGCCCATTTGGCGGCGAAGACGCAAATAGTAAACCAGGATGTTGCCAACCCAACCGAATTACCTAGAAATCTCACCTACGAGACTTTTCAGTTGTTGCGCCGTCTGGGTTATTGTCAGGTGCACAATGCCCTGCTGGGTCCCGTGGTGCGTGAGTGGCTCCTCCGAGGCGACATTAATTCAGCTGTAATGGAATTCCAGCGCCTTGCCAATCAGTTCAAGCACACACCCCTCCAATTCGAAATGCTCTGCCTGCTGGTGCGACTCAGCAATGGTGATGCCAAGGAGCTAGAGCGCTTTGCCGGCATCACCCCAGCCGAGGCCCAGAAGCATTTGGTAGCCGTCACCGATCTAATCAGCCGCATCCATGGCTCGGCCAATATGAATAGTGCTCTATTATTGGCCTTAGCCGAATCCGGTACAGCCACTCAACTGAGACGTCTGATCATAAATCCTGAATTCCGACTCAATCACGAGCTGCTGCTGAAGAACTGCGAGCATCTGGGGCAGGAGGGTGCGGTCAGCACACTCCTACGTCTGGCCCGGGGTGTACGGGGCATGCAACGTACTATTGATGAGCAGCGAATCTATGATCTGCTCTTGGCTCAATTTGTCAGGACGAATAATTTTGAAGCCGCCCTGGATTTGTACGAACGACTCGATGCGGACGATGAGCTCAAGGTGTCCCAGGACTTCTTACGGAATCTGGTGAAACTACTTAAAGTCAATAATATCGAGATACCCAGCAATATAGCTTTACGAGCCCAAGTCAAATAGATTTTCTGTTTTATTTGTTGCCTTTTTTTTTATATTATTTTAATAGAAAATATTAAAAATTTTCTAAAAAAATACGAAACTGTACCTTGAAACAATTTCAGAGAGCTTAGATAACTTATGACATTCCCAGAGATGAATAAGCAGAAGAATTTATTCTTGATAGATTCGACTCACTCATATGGAATTGAATCAGTATGATCAAATAGGTAGTCGTGGCACCCACAATCTATAAGTTTTAGATTAAAATCAGATCAGATCCGATTCCTTAAATATAACAACTAAGTTTTACTCAACTGTATAGAGCAGAGTACAGTCTACATCAAAAAAGCCGGCGGCACTGAAGTGCAAACGTTGATGCAGCAACTGCAGCGAAAATTGCGTGATCTGTGAAAAAGGAAAATGGAGAGACAAGTTTATTCAAGGAACCATGAACCAGAGATCGAAACTTACCAAAGCATTGTGCCCTTCGTCTTCGAGATCCACGCCGATGCCATGCAGACTGAGGGCCAGTCGGGTAGTCTGGAATCCAGGTAAATAAAGGAATTAAGACTCAAGGATTAAGTTGCCTTCAACTTACACATTGAGCTGTGCGGTCGCATATGAGAGCCAGGATAAAGACATTGCTAAGATGGGGGGCCGACCAGATGGCACTGCCCAGAATTTGCAGGAAATCATAGGGCGAGGCCGCAAACTGCTTAAAGTTGAGGAAAATCCAATAGCAATTGGAGGTTATGGCCAGGAAATCGTTGCCCACCTGCAAGAGCATGGAGAGGCCAAAGCAGCGATTGAGCAGGTTACTCAGAGCCCAAAGGCGCTGATAGAGCTGACGAGCCACCAGGAGCCGCTGCAAGGCCGAGGCCGCTGCTGCCCGACTGTCGCCATCCACCGACTTTAGCAGGTCATTGGTGAGCTGGAGACTGCCCATTACATGGATTAAGAGCTCCAGGCGATGACGCAGGATCTGTAGGGCAGTGTAGATCTGAAAGTAGCGTAAGCCGCTTACCATTAGCGGTAGCAGATAGCATAGCCAGTAGAGCGGAAAGGAGTGAGGTGGGGCCAACATTTTGGTGATCAAAATGAATAGCTCACTGAATAGATAACCGGCCAACATGAGGGCCGCCCTCCTTCGGCTATCTTTCCTGAGCTTCTGATTCTCCACATCCACATTGAGGCCAATGGAAAACAAGTGATCTATCTCGCGGACCTGGGCCACGAACTCCGACTGGGTCTGACGCTGCCACAGTGATTCAAGCAAGGCTGTGGCATGGGCCACGCGTATACCAACCAGCTGCAGATAGTCCACGGTTAGACCCACGTCCCTAGCATTGGCATAGGTGTAGCTTTCGTCGCCGAAGAGGCCATAGCCTGTGTAACAGCTGGCAGCTATCAAAACCACCCAGGTGTAGAGCTCCAGGCAGCGAGAGCGCTGAAGAATTGGGACCGAGCCTCGGCCCGCCGGATGGACTATTCGCCATTGTAGCAGGCCACACACCTGGGCCACTAGGTGATGATAGGACAAGGCCTCTAAAATATCCATCACTATGGTGGTCACAGAACTGGCCAATTTCGGTATATATCAAATTATTTATTCTTATCTAATTCGATATGTCAATCAGAATTTGAGCAAAAATTAATGATTGTCAAGGTTATTGTTATCTTTATTATCACAATTGGAAAAGTCCATTAATCCGATTGAATATATTTTGATTAAATAAGCTAGACGCTTGCTCTTAAATTTCTTATAGACCTCTAACAAGTCGCAATGTCTCAGGTAGAAAGAAAATTAAATTCTCGAGTTCAGTGGAGTCTAGTCTAGTCTAGCTGACATCTGGTTGATTCGCATCAATCATTCGTAATTGATTAATTTCCCAGAGAAATTTCATACTAAAGTGCTGACAAGGCAGAATAGAATATGCTTGACCTTTAAATATCCTTTATCCTAAAGAGCCCTCGACTTGATATATATTAATATTTAATATGAAATATTTAATCTGAAAGAGACGGAAATGATGTGGATGAATTCATTTAAGCTTTACCTACTCTTTACTCTAAAGATCCAAACAAAAGCGAGATGAGAAACTGGAAAGCCTTGAAAAACTCTAAAAGATATGTCGAAGAATCCATAAGTATTTGTGTCCGTGTATATGAATGATTGGATGTTAAAAGCTATTAGCCTGGACTTATCACGTTTGTCATTGACACTTCGTTAGACTTGAGAATATGAGGTTAAGTTAGGTCAGGTTAGGTTAGATAGCGTTAGGTTAGGTTAGCACCGAATGACTCTTAAAAATGGGGTACACAGACCATTGTGTGAAAGTCTTTGGTGTGTGTAGTCCAGCGGTATTCAAGTACATTTGATTAGATTATCTTTGCTCGCTTCCTACTTACCCCAAGGCCTACAGCACCAAAGTCTCTGCGTGATTAGTGCCGGGCAGTGCTTTGAATGGGGAGTGGACTCCTGTTTTCTTGGGGTATTATTACAGTTAGCAAAAGAGTCTTACAGGCATACCTCACTTTACTTATTGTACTGAATATTTATGCATTGTATCATAGAGACAGCATGTGCTTATTTATGTGCACCCAAAGCTAACTGCAATGTGAAGAAGGTATATCTAGATTTTAGAGATCATAATAGCTGTATTTGAAGAGGCATATCTTACGATTTTATTGTCTTTTTCCCTTCTCGCCTTTCGTTCTAAGCCCTCACTTTTTCAAAGGCCTGTATTTTTTAAAGTTTTATAAATTTAATGTAAAACCCTTCAAGTAAACTGTTCAAAATCAAAAGATCTTTCGATTGATACCAAACATGAATAAAATCAAACTATAATTAAAGGAGATATACGAGAAAGAAATTCTCTGCGTTAAGATTTCTTTGTCGATTCCGCTCTTGCCAAGCAAGCCCTTAGTTGCTGGATTAGTCCGTTAGATGGTGTCAAGGTTGCCACCTGGCGTTATTGCTGGAAGAGGGCAAGCCACATTGAAAGAAAACTCAATTCAATTTGTATTTCACATAAATACCTTTATTAAGTTTTCTGCTTTGGTTTGTTTATGCATTGTTTCATTTTTTGTTTTTGGTTTTTTGGTTCTCTGGAATTTTGTTTATTTTTCTTTGAATAGTTTTCTTGAGATAAGCTTGATTTTGACTTTTCATAAAATGTAATACATATATTCATATTTTGTATGTAGGTATGTGTGTAGATTAATACAATAATTTTTTTGTAATTTATTTTTTTTTTGTAATTTATTTTTTTTTTGCCTTTGCTTCACTTTTTTGTAGCTCTCTTCTTTGCTCATTTCTTTAGCGATTTAATTTTTATTAAATAGAAAAAGATTTTATTTTTAATACTCGTTATTTTTTTCTAGATGGAATTATATCCTTTTGAGTGGTGTCTTTGGCTATTTAATAAAAATCAATTCACTTTCACATTTAACCATTATTTCAGACATTTCCATATTTAATTTGCTTAAAGCATTTTTACTGTTATTTTTCTTTCCAACTACGTTTAACACCTACTTCGGTTGTTACTTTTCAAGAATTTCCTGCATTTTATTTTTATTTTCTTTTTATCTTTGATCAATCAATACATATATGTATATATATATATATATATATATATATTTGTTTTTTTTTTTCAATTGTTATACATATGAATATAATTATGCATATAGAATATATATATATATATTTTTTTTTTTGAAGTATAATTGATTTAAATTCAAGCTGCATAAGTAAAAGCAAATTTAAATATTTCTCTTTTAGTAAATTTAACAAACAAATTTTTACTTTTTTTTTTTTAATATTTGGGTTATAAATATTTTCTTTTTTTTATACACATAAATTTTTTTTAAATTGATATATGCTTTTTTTGTCTTTAATTTTGGATAAGGCAAAAGGGGGAAGGAAAACAAATTCTATTTTTTTTTTTATATTAATTCCAGAATCCAGAAATTTTCGAGTTCTTGGTGAAGGGGTGGTGGAGGGAGGGGGGGGGGGGCTTCACAAATTTTTCTGGTTTACTATTTTCTTTGGTTTGACATTGTGTACTTAGAATTAACAAGCAAACATTGATTTCTCTTCTAGTATACTAGATATATATATGTATTTGTATATATATATATATATATCGGATATACATATATACCGACATATATGTAGATTTAATATTTTCAAATATTTTTCTTTTAATTTTACCATTGAAATTCTAATCAATCAAAATGAATATATGACTTTAGCGTTTTTAATTTTAGCTTTTTCTTTTTCTTATTTATGATTTTTGTTTTTGTATTTTATTTTTAATTTTTAATCTCTGTTTCGAAACATACATATATGAAGATATATTTGAAATTGTTTTTTTTTTTTGTTTTTAATTTTAATTTTTTCTTTTTTTAAGTGCTTTAAATGATTGAGAAGAATTAAGTTCATGGGGTGCCTAATTCGGTGACTGTACTTTTTTCTTTGCATTTTATTTATTTATTTTTTTTTTGTTTATTTGAATTTCTTTGGAGTTGAATTGGCCTCCTATATTATGTTTATATATGTAAGTATTGAAATTATATTAAAGAAAATATTCAAGCATTTTATGACACTCACGGAATTAATTATAGGAACTTTGAATTGTTTTCAAAATATACTCAATTGTTTTATCCCATAATTACGACTGTGAGTTCCTTTTGGGCTGCAAGTTTTTTTTCTTTCAATATTTAAGCAGAAAATAATTCGTTTTTGAATATTGAAAAAGTTAAAAAAAAAATCACCTATATTTATTAAAATTTTATTTTGTCCTCAGACCAAGTTGCTTTAGTTTCTATTGAAATCTTAGACCATTCTGATCACTTTTCCTAGCTCTCTTTCTCTATAATTTCGATCGGAGCTGTATAATATTTTATATATATTTTTCATTTCTCTCTTCAAAAAAAAAAAAAAAAACCCGAACTCAGCTTTTATTAAAAAGAAAAACATTTCTTTAAATATTTAGAAAAAAACCCTATCACATACGCGCTTGAATTGTTCAAAATGTGTATTCAAATTATTTCCTTTCTATATAAGATTTTGTATATTTGTTCTTAATACGGCTGACAATTTTCAAAAAAATTTTTTTTTTTTATTTTGTGTAGACAGGACGG
Source organism: Scaptodrosophila latifasciaeformis (assembly GCA_037075145.1). NCBI lineage: Eukaryota > Metazoa > Arthropoda > Insecta > Diptera > Drosophilidae > Scaptodrosophila > Scaptodrosophila latifasciaeformis. The sequence goes on from JBAMCM010000428.1 coordinate 1,252,370, forward strand.
TTGCCAGTTCGTTTGACTGTTGCGCCTGTTTTGATATATTAAATATTTTATTTTTATTTTTTGTTTTTGTATTAATTGCTTGATAAAAAGCAAATAAATATATTATTTATTTATGTTTTTTTTTTTATTTAAAATGCAACGAAAAATATTTTATATTGAAAATTTGATTTCTATAAAAAATTGAATTACTTTTGCTTTTGTTGTTATTTTTGCTTGCGTATCCTAAAAAGTCTGTCAAATATTTTTGTATTTCAAGTATGCATTTTTATTTTTTGCACCTGATTTCTAATTTTGGACTGTTAGCTGTGGCCTCAAATATTTATTTTATTTTATATAATATATATATATTTAAATGTGTGCGGTGTTTATTAATTATGCTTTCCAGTATCTTTTTTTTATGCTCTATTTTATCATTTTTTTTTTTGTTTTGTCTTTGTAATTTTGTTATTCTATGACTATGAAAAAGTAAAAAAAATATAGAAAAATAATCATCTTTTGAATTTTGTGTATTCCATTTTCATTTTAGTATTTATTAATATTTACTTAGTATTTGGTTTACTCTCTGCCTTCACAAGTTCTGTAAATACATCAACTTCTCCACTTTTCCATATCCGAACGGTTCGTACACCCTACCTAACCCAAACCCAAACCCAAACCCATTGCTTATTCCTTCTTATATAGTAACATATTGTGTATAGCATTAACATTACCTAATCACCCAACAATATTTCAATCAAAACTCTACAAATTCAAACCCTCCCACAATAGTTCAAGTTTCACTCCACCCGATCTTATACCAGACTTCCAAGTTCCCCTAGGACCTACACCTAACTACAACAATGTTTGTTTTTGTCTTAGCTTATTTAGCCCTTTTCATCATGCTTCATCATTATTATTATCATCATCATATACGTATTCCTCGACCCTAATACCCAACAGCCACTACACCTCGTTAATTTATTGCCAGACTTAAGAATTTCTATTTAAGTGTTTATACGTATATCGTGTTTATATTGTTTATTATTTTAAACTGTAGTTTTGTTTTTGTCTTTTGTTTGTTTTTGAAACGGCTTTTGTTTTTTTTTTTTTATTTTGCTTCTCATTCTTATCAAGTCTTTCAGCTGTGTTTTTCTTCTTTTTTTTGCTTTAAAAAATAATATTATTTTTTTGAATAGGTCCTTTTCATAAATCTATCAAATCATAGTTAAAGCTGACTCAAAAAATATATATATATGTATGTATATTTATTCAGCTTTATATTATCTAATGATTAATATTTCTTGCCTCAGGTGAAAATCAAAAGTGTCAGGATAGGATTATTATTATAATTATAATTATTATTATAATTTTTTAGGTATTTAGGAGGCACATTTATTTCGGGTTTTGTTTTATTTAATTTATTTTGAATAAATTGTTGTTTTTTGTTTTGAATTCTTGTTGTGCTTTAACAGGTTCATATGAGTTTAATTATGGATTTCGTGTTATTAAAGCTTTTTAGGTAGCTTTTTAAAATGTTGATTTTTTAAGCTACAAATTTGTAGATTTGTTTTTTTTTTTTAATTTTTTTAGTTTTGTGTTTTTACCCTGTACCCAGAATAAGTTTGTCTGTCGGTCTGTCCATATGAGAAGTAGAGCAACTAAACTTGGATTGCGGACTGCTTGTGCTTGGCCTTTGCACGGCCTTATATATTTTTTCTTTCCTCGCCCCTTCTTCTTGACCCACAGTTATTTAAAGCCCTGTATTTTCTACAGCTTGAGGATTTTGATATTATTTCGAAAAAAAATAATATTCCAAATCCAAAAATCTTTCGATTGATACCAAATATGAGGTAAATCGGTTCACTATTATCGAAGTTATTCGAAAAACGAAATCTCAGAGTGAAGATTTCGTTTCCGCTTAGCTTAGAGCGGCCAAGCAAGCCTGCAGTTGTTGGACAAGTCCTCTAGATGGCGCTCAGGCGCTGAGTGCAACCGGTCAGGGTTGCCACCTGTTAAATTCTGTCTACTGGGTATAGGGCAATTTCAACTCGGCCACGCCCGAGTTTAACCTTCGCTTTCGTAGTTTTTTATAGGTACACCTTTCATAGGGTTTCTTTTGTTTTTTTTTTTTATATTTATTATGTGATTGTGTATGTGTGTTAGGTGTATTCATGTGTTAACAGCTCAATACAATCATAATAGTCGCTCTTTAATATAGATTTTCCTTCCGTGCTTTGAAGGATTTCACTTTTTCTTCTTTTGTTTTTTTTTTTCTTAGGCTTTCTTTAAAATTGTATTTCTTTTCTTTGTCATATATATTTTTGTTAATTTTTAAAATTTTTTCTAATACAAATACAATAAACATGAATAATACAATACATTTTCTGAATGTATATTTTCTCTATGCAATTGTTTTTTTTTCTGACAATTATTTTTGATTTTTGAGTGTATGTGTGTAGTTTTTTTTTATTAAATATTTTAAATAGGTAGCTAGACATTTAATGAAAGCAATTTCATTTTTTTTTTAATTTAATTTATTATTATTAATTTATTTTTTTGGTATACGTTTTTTATTTTTGTTTGTTTGTATATATTTTGGTTTACTCCTTGTGGCACGTGACATCTCTTTGGTATGTTTTTTTTTTATATATTTTTCTTTTTGTTTTATTTTATAATTTGTGGCAAGCATTTTGGCTATGAAAATAAATTTCGCTCTCTCGCTTGCTCTGGCCTAATTCGAAAATAAATAGCAAAAAGCGCAATAGGCGGCATTTGCAAACAAAATGGCGTCAATCATGTGTGACACCTTAACTCCGCCATATTTAGCCAATTGTTTATTTATTTCGATCAATCAAGTAATGCGCACGGCAATTTATTGCATTTTATTGATTTGTGTATTTGTTTTTATTCTTATTCTTATTGTTATTGTTGTTGTTGTCGTCAAGCTTTCAATAACAATTTGTAGTTGTTGTGGTTGTTGTTGTTGTTGTTTTGGTTTGTCGTCATCGTTGTCTTTCTCAGTTTGCAGTTAGTTCATTCGCTTGGAAATCTTTTGTCTAGTCTCTCCCTCGGTTTCATCAATCTAACTTTAGTCGTCTCTGTTAATATTTTTTTTTCTTTTTGATTTGGTAAAGTTTCGAGTTTGGTTTGCGTTTGTTTAATCATCGGGAAATGCAATAAATAAACCCGTGGCCTAGAATTCTAAGCGATAGGCAGAGCATGAGGTCTCATGATCTTGCAGATTTATTGTGCACCGCGAGGCGGAGGGTGATAAGTCTATGTGATATTTAGCCAAAAGCTCTTCATTTTCGGCCACCCAATAGCCCAGGACATCGGTGTCATAGGTGGGTATAATTGTCACCTCTGTAATTAAATTGAAAATTCTTAGTCGTTTTGAAAATGAAGTCTCTCTCTCTTATTGAAATACTCACCCAATTCCTTGTCCTCCCAGGTTTGTTTGGCCTCGAGCAAGGCATCGTAGACTTGACGGCTGGGTTCGGTGCCCGAAAATACATAATAACGTGCACGTACACGCTTGAAGAACTCCACATGCGAGTAATATGAATTACCGTTATGTGGTACATAGGTAAGATCTACATAAACTGGAGCCGGCTTCTTGGCCTTGCTAGGCGATTCGGAGCGTTTGCGTAGATTCTTCTCGTTGTTGAGGCGTGTCTTGGTGGCCACCAAGCGACGCTCTTTCTTGGGTGTGGTATTGCGCATATCGCCCTCGACGGGCAGTGGGGCTGGTGAGGGTAGGCCCAAGGGCTTGCCCCATTCTTCAAGACGATCCTTGGGCTTGCTGGTGGAGCTAGTTGAGCTAGTGGTCTCTGTACTAGCTGTTGTGGTTGCTGCGGTTGTTGAACTGGTCGAACTGGCTCCGACAGTAGTGCTACTTGTGGTGGTGAAGCTCATCGATGTGGTCTCGGCTGAACGCAGCCTCTGTACGTCACTGAGCGGGAAGCGCTGAGCTGCAGTGCTGCTGACAATTTGCTCAACTTCTTCGGCCTTGGATGGTGAATAGGAGTATTTAGCGGTTACGGAAGACATTACCTCGGCACCGCGTACTTGAACATGTTCCTCGAGTGCCTTCTGGAAGTCCTTGTCGGCTTCATCCAAGAACTGATGGGCCTTGCCTATCTGGCTTGCTGGTTCAGTGTGCTGGCGAGTTGCCCAGGTTTGGCTGGTGCTCTCGACACTTTCCGATGATTGGCTGGCCGGGGGTGAGTCTGTGTAAGTGCTTGTTAGAGTGGTGAATGTGCTGTGTCCAGTTGTGGTGCCCCTTATGGGTATGGGCTCTGAACTTGTTTTTGGCTCGAATGTATCGGGTAAAGCTCCATAGAATGAAGTGCTCATGGGATCTGCATTTTTGTGCGAGAGAATTGCCCGAGCGGCGGAATGCTCCTCACTACCATATTGTGGTGGTATATCATCTTGGCTGTCATCGCCATCAAAATCTGATCTCTTGCTAATGCCAGAACTAGAGTGTTGCAGATCGTAGCCAGTGCCAGAGGCAGTGCTGCGTGGTGATCCTGGCAGATCGTCGTCGCTCAGGTAGGCGCCTGCCTGACGTTGCTCATCTTCGCTGCCCGGCGTAGAGGAGCGATGGTAGATACCCCGGAGCATGGCAACCTCCTTAGGTAACATCTGGTCACTTTTCTCACTTTCACTTGTAGTTCGTGTGGTGGTGACGGTGACCTTTTCTGTGTCAGGCTCTGAAGAGTCTGTGGTTGTGACGGTCTTCTCTTCGGTCACAATTTCTTTGCCATCGGATGAAATCACTTTGGTTACTGTGGTAATTGTAGTGGTTATAATTTTTTCAGTGCTGCCACTTAATGCTGTGGTTTTTTCGATACCACGCATCTCGTGCAAATCGGGTAAGGCTTCGGTAGATGTGACGGTGGTGCTGAGAGCCGCCTCACTTTCCGCAGTGCTAGCTACTTCACTAGACTGTGGGCCAAGGACTTCGGAAACCAGCTTCAACTCTTCTTTGCTTACGCGTGGGAATGGAGATGAGGGCTTGGGCGAAGAGTCTGGAGTCTCTGTGTGTGATTCACGTTCTGCCGGTGTTGGTATAGATTGACTTTCAGAGGTTAAAGCACCTGGACTAGACTTACCGCTAATATCCTTCGGTGAAAGGGGTCCAGATGTGGATGCTATGCTTGCAGCGCTTGACTCGCTCTTAGTCGACGCTGCTGATATAACGGTTGTGGCGGCGGTTACAGGTGCTGGCTTAACGCTCGGGCTGACTGGCGCTGTAGGTGGGGTCTTGCGATCAGTTGTGTCACTCTCTTCCTTTTCCGTAAGCGTTATGGTCTCAATTTTAATTTTGTCGTTTGTGGTAGATGAGGAAGTAGTGCTGCTGGTCTTCTGGCTTGTCTCCTTAGTTGATTCCACAATAGTTGTGGCGGCTTTGGTTGCAGTGGTTTCGACGGTTGTGGTCTTGGAGTCTGTTTCATGTTCAGACACTTCTTCTTCAAGTGCTGAATCGATTTCTACTTCTTCAGACGGCTTGTAAATGCTTGTCATCATAATCGTTGCTATAGACTTTGAGCGATTCTCTTTGAGGCTGATCTGGTCATCATCATCTTTATCATCATCTTCGGGATCACTGTGGGTCTGACGGCCCTCACTGGCTTGACTCAAAATAGACTCTCGCCGGGACTCATCTGTTCCAACGAATAAGGCTTTTTGCGAGGATGTGACACTGGACGGTTTTTCCACTGGCTTAGTGGATGCTGTGCTGAAAGTTTCCTTAGCGGAAACGATTTTCTCGGTAGCTAGAAACTCGGCTACGGTTTCTTTAAGATCATCTTTCGATTCTTCGGTGCTTATCAGGGTCTCTGTTAGGGTCTTACTTGTTGATTGGTCGCTTGTCTTTGTTGTTGATGTCTGCACTTCTTCAAGAGATGTGACTGATTTCTGGACAGCTTTGGTGACTTGTTCGCTCTCTATATTCTGACTTGTGGTAGCAGATTTGGTTGTTTCCTTTTCAACTACTATGCTGGAGAGGGATTCGCTTCTTGAATCATCTTCGACTTTCAGGCTGCTGCTTAATGATTCATTTATTGATTCTTCAATTAAATGCGTTTGACTTATAATCGATTTGGATGTTGTTGTGGCCTCTACTTTTTCAATTGTTTCTTTGGCTATTGTGGATGATTCTGTGGTGTGAGATTTGGACATTGAGGCCTCTTCAATTTTGGATGCTTTTGACTTATCAACTGATTCTGGACGGGAAGTTTCAATTGGTGACGTTTTATCCTTGACGGAATCTTTTTCAGAAGTGGGTGGTGCTGCTGAAGTTTTCTGTTCGCTTCCAACAATATGAAGTTCACGGAGTTGTGATTTTTCAGACTGCTCAATTTTATCTTTTTCTTCAATTGAAATAGGGCCGGACTTTTGGTCTGGAGAAGATTTTTCAGATTCGATGATCTTAATACCTAATACTTCAGAATCTACATCCAATTCTTTGGAATCCGCCGTGGCTTTCACATCCACTGTAGTTTTCAACTTCTCCTCTAATTGTTTTTCGTCAAAGTCGGGTATAATTTCAACAATATCTTTCTCCGATTTGAGTACCATCGCCACATCAGCTACGATTTTTGCTACCTCTTCTTCACGAGGTGAGAGTGGACGAATTGGTTGTTCTGGCAGAATAGTAGTTTTTTCTGTGGGGGGAGAGAACCTATGCTCTTCATCTTCTTCTTTAATGTCGTGAAGAATGGGTTCCTCACGTTCACAAATAGTAACTGAAAATTCTGGGGAGCCCACGGTAGTTATATGAGTTTCTCGGAGTTCAGAGAATCCGCTCAAGTCTAAAGCACTTTTTCCCACCTCTGTTACAGCTTCAGAGGTAGATATAATCTTCTCAGTCGCTTCTTTCTTTGTATCTTCGTATTTAGTTTCAACAGTTACTACATCTTTACTGATCTTGGTCATTTGTTCTGAGACCGATTCTTTTATGTCTTCAACTGTTGTTTTTATAGTATCCGAAACTTGTTTGATAATAGAGCTGGCGTCATCAGAGATTGTCGATATGCTTTCAATAACTGATTCAGTTGATGTCTCAGATTTCTTCTCTACACTTTCTACTGTTGATGAAATACTTTCCTTTATTTCAGATGTGATATGTGATTCAACAGCTTTACACATTTCGAAAAGCCCAGTGGCTTCGTCTACAGGACTTGATATGGTTTCGGTTGTGCCTACTTTGGATAGCTCGCCTGGCTGCGACAACGAAGTTTGCGCTGTTTGAGAAATAATCACTACTGTTGATTGACCAAAATTGCCATCAGCCACATCCACAGGGCTGGACAAAGTCGGTAAATTTCCGCCTGCTTCCTCTGGAACAAGATCCAAGCTCAGCAGTTCTTTTGGTGCTTCTTCTATTGGTGAAGAAGACGTGTCCCTAATAGACAGTTCAGTTTCAGTAGTTGAAGGTGGGCAGGTCGGTTCAATAAACTCTAATGGAGAAGGTTTTTCTGGGGAGGCCAATGAAGACTTTTCTCCTTTTGCACTCTCAGCAAACGATCCTCGATGAGAAATTTCCTTTGACTTATCGTCCTTGACACTTTCCGCTTTTCCTGGGTCGTCTTTTACAATCTCTGCTGCAGATTCTGGACGAGATGGTTCTTTCGAAGGCGCCTGAGACTTATCGTCCTTGACACTTTCAGATTTGATACTTTCGGCAACTGATTCTCGACGAGAAGGCTCCTTTGACTTATCGTCTTTGACACTTTCGGCTTTTCCGGGTTCGTCTTGTGCACTTTCTGCTGCAGATTCTGGACGCGATGCTTCCTTTGAAGGTGCCTGAGACTTATCGTCCTTAACACTCTCGGGCTTTTCGGTTTCATCCTTCACACTTCCTGCTGCAGACTCAGGCCGAGAGGGTTCCTTCGAAGGTGCTTGTGACTTGTCATCCTTGGTACTTTGGGGCTTTTCAGTTTCGTCTTTCACACTTCCTGCTGCAGACTCAGGTCGAGATGGCTCCTTCGAAGGTGCCTGGGACTTCTCGTCTTTGTCACTTTCGGGCTTTTCGGTTTCGTCCTTCACACTTTCTGATGCAGACTCTGGGCGAGATGGTTCCTTCGAAGGTGCCTGAGATTTATCGTCCTTGACGCTGTCAGGCTTGATACTTTCTGCCACTGATTCTCGGCGAGAAGGTTCCTTTGACTTATCGTCCTTTAAGCTCTCGGGCTTTTCAGTTTCGTCTTTTATACTTTCAGCTGCAGACTCGGGGCGAGATGGTTCCTTCGATGGCGCTTGAGACTTATCGTCCTTGACGCTGTCAGGTTTGATACTTTCTGCCACTGATTCTCGGCGAGAAGGTTCCTTTGACTTATCATCTTTTAAGCTCTCGGGCTTTTCGAGTTCACCTTTCACACTTTCTGCTACAGATTCTGGTCGGGATGGTTCCTTCGAAGGTGCCTGTGATTTGTCGTCCTTGGCACTTTCGGGTTTGATACTTTCTGCAACTGATTCTCGGCGAGAAGGTTCCTTTGACTTATCGTCTTTGACACTTTCGGGCTTTTCGGTTTCATCTTTCACACTTTCAGCTGCGGATTCTGGGCGAGATGGTTCTTTCGAAGGTGCCTGTGATTTGTCATCCTTAATACCCTCAGCCTTCACACTTTCAACAACAGATTCTCGGCGAGAAGGTTCCTTTGACTTATCGTCCTTGATACTCTCGGGCTTTTCGGTTTCATCTTTCACACTTTCTACTACAGATTCCGGTCGGGATGGTTCCTTCGAGGGTACCTGTGATTTGTCATCCTTGGCACTTTCGGGTTTGATACTTTCTGCAACTGATTCTCGGCGAGAAGGTTCCTTTGACTTATCGTCCTTGATACTCTCGGGCTTTTCCTTTTCGTCTTTCACACTTTCTGCAGCGGATTCAGGACGAGATGGTTCCTTCGAAGGTGCCTGTGACTTTTCGTCCTTGACGCTCTCAGCCTTGACACTTTCTACAACTGATTCTCGGCGAGAAGGTTCTTTGGACTTATCGTCCTTTATGCTCTCGGGCTTTTCGGTTTCGTCTTTCACACTTTCTGCTCCAGATTCTGGACGGGATGTTTCCTTTGAAGGTGGCTGAGACTTGTCGTCCTTGATACTTTCTGCCACTGATTCTCGGCGAGAAGGTTCCTTTGACTTATCGTCCTTAATACTCTCGGGCTTTTCGTTTTCGTCTTTCACACTTTCTGCTACAGATTCCGGTCGGGATGGTTCCTTCGAGGGTGCCTGTGATTTGTCATCCTTGGCACTTTCGGGCTTGATACTTTCTGCCACTGATTCTCGGCGAGAAGGTTCCTTGGACTTATCGTCCTTGATACTCTCGGTCTGTACGATTTCGTCTTTCACACTTTCTGCTGCAGACTCTGGGCGAGATGGTTCCTTCGAAGGCGCCTGAGATTTATCGTCCTTGACGCTGTCAGGTTTGATACTTTCTGCCACTGATTCTCGGCGAGAAGGTTCCTTGGACTTATCGTCCTTGATACTCTCGGGTTTTTCGGTTTCGTCTTTCACACTTTCTGCTGCAGACTCTGGGCGAGATGGTTCTTTCGAAGGTGCCTGTGACTTGTCATCCTTGACACTTTCGGGTTTGATACTTTCTACAACTGATTCTCGGCGAGAAGGTTCCTTGGACTTAACGTCCTTGATACTCTCGGGCTTTTCGGTTTCATCTTTCACACTTTCTGCTACAGATTCCGGTCGGGATGGTTCCTTCGAAGGTGCCTGTGATTTGTCATCCTTGACACTTTCGGGTTTGATACTTTCTGCAACTGATTCTCGGCGAGAAGGTTCCTTTGACTTATCGTCCTTAATACCCTCGGGCTTTTCGGTTTCATCTTTCACACTCTCTGCTGCAGACTCAGGGCAAGATGGTTCCTTTGAAGGTGCCTGAGATTTATCGTCCTTGACGCTTTCAGGCTTGATACTCTCGGCAACTGATTCTCTTCGAGAAGATTCTTTGGACTTATCGTCCTTCAAACTCTCGGTCTTTTGGGTTTCATCTTTCACACTTTCTGCTGCAGATTCTGGGCGAGATGGTTCCTTCGAAGCTGCCTGCGATTTGTCGTCCTTGGCACTTTCGGGCTTGATACTTTCTGCAACTGATTCCCTGCGAGAAGGTTCCTTGGACTTGTCGTCTTTCAAACTCTCGGGCCTCTCGGTTTCGTCTTTCACACTTTCAGCTGCGGATTCTGGGCGAGATGGTTCCTTCGAAGGTGCCTGAGATTTATCGTCCTTAAAACTCTCAGCTTTGATACTTTCGGCAACTGATTCTCGACGAGAAGGTTCCTTTGACTTATCGTCTTTTATACTCTCGGGTTTTTCGGCTTCATCTTTCTTACTCTCTGCTGCAGACTCAGGTCGGGATGGTTCCTTTGAAGGTCCCTGAGACTTAACGTCGTTAACGCTTTCGGGTTTGATACTTTCTGTAACTGACTCTCGGCGAGAAGTTTCCTTGGACTTATCGTCCTTGATACTCTCGGTCTTTACGATTTCGTCTTTCACGCTTTCTGCTGCAGACTCGGGGCGAGATGGTTCTTTCGAAGGCGCCTGAGATTTGTCGTCCTTGGCACTTTCGGGTTTGATACTTTCTGCAACTGATTCTCGGCGAGAAGGTTCCTTTGACTTATCGTCCTTGATACTCTCGGGCTTTTCGGTTTCGTCTTTCACGCTTTCTGCTGCAGACTCGGGGCGAGATGGTTCTTTCGAAGGTGCCTGAGATTTGTCGTCCTTGACACTTTCCGCTTTGATACTTTCAGCAACTGATTCTCGGCGAGAAGGTTCCTTTGACTTATCGTCCTTGATACTCTCGGGCTTTTCGGTTTCGTCTTTCACACTTTCTGCTGCAGACTCGGGGCGAGATGGTTCCTTCGAGGGTGCCTGTGATATGTCATCCTTGGCACTCTCAGCCTTGACACTTTCTACAACTGATTCTCGGCGAGAAGGTTCCTTGGACTTATCGTCTTTTAAACTCTCGGGCCTTTCGGTTTCGTCTTTCACACTTTCAGCTGCAGACTCGGGGCGAGATGGTTCCTGTGAAGGTGCATGTGACTTATCATCCTTGGCACTCTCAGCCTTGACACTTTCTACAACTGATTCTCGGCGAGAAGGTTCCTTTGACTTATCGCCCTTTAAGCTCTCGGGCTTTTCGGTTTCGTCTTTCACACTTTCTGCTGCAGACTCAGGGCGAGATGGTTCCTTCGAAGGTGCACGTGACTTATCATCCTTGTCACTCTCAGCCTTGACACTTTCTACAACTGATTCTCGGCGAGAAGGTTCCTTTGACTTATCGTCCTTGATACTCTCGGGCTTTTCGATTTCGTCTTTCACACTTTCTGCTGCAGATTCTGGGCGAGATGGTTCCTTCAAAGCTGCCTGTGATTTGTCATCCTTAATGCTCTCTCTACTTTCTACAACTGATTCTCGGCGAGAAGGTTCCTTTGACTTATCGTCCTTTAAGCTCTCGGGCTTTTCGGTTTCATCTTTCACACTTTCTGCTACAGATTCCGGTCGGGATGGTTCCTTCGAAGGTGCCTGTGATTTGTCATCCTTGGCACTTTCGGGTTTGATACTTTCTGCAACTGATTCTCGGCGAGAAGGTTCCTTTGACTTATCGTCCTTTAAGCTCTCGGGCTTTTCGGTTTCGTCTTTCACACTTTCTGCCACAGATTCCGGTCGGGATGGTTCCTTCGAAGGTGCCTGTGATTTGTCATCCTTGGCACTTTCGGGTTTGATACTTTCTGCAACTGATTCTCGGCGAGAAGGTTCCTTTGACTTATCGTCCTTTAAGCTCTCGGGCTTTTCGGTTTCGTCTTTCACACTTTCTGCCACAGATTCCGGTCGGGATGGTTCCTTCGAGGGTGCCTGTGATTTGTCGTCCTTGACACTTTCGGGTTTGATACTTTCTGCAACTGATTCTCGGCGAGAAGGTTCCTTGGACTTATCGTCTTTTAAACTCTCGGGCCTTTCGAATTCGTCTTTCACACTTTCAGCTGCAGATTCAGGGCGAGATGGTTCCTTTGAGGGTGCCTGTGACTTATCCTCCTTAACACTCTCAGCCTTAACACTTTCTACAGCTGATTCTCGGCGAGAAGGTTCCTTTGACTTATCGTCCTTTATACTCTCGGGTTTTTCGGGTTCATCTTTCACACTTTCAGCAGCGGATTCTGGACGAGATGGTTCTTTCGAAGCTGCCTTTGACTTGTCATCCTTACCACTCTCAGCCTTAACACTTTCTGCAACTGATTCTCGGCGAGAAGGTTCTTTTGACTTATCGTCCTTGACACTCTCAGATTTTTCAACTTCATCTTTCACACCTTCTGCCCCAGATTCTGGTCGGGATGGTTCCTTCGAAGGCGCTTGAGACTTATCGTCCTTGACACTGTCAGGCTTGATACTTTCTGCCACTGATTCTCGGCGAGATGGTTCTTTGGATTTATCGTCCTTTAAGCTCTCGGGCTTTTCAGTTTCGTCTTTCACACTTTCTGCTGCAGACTCGGGGCGAGATGGTTCCTTCGAAGGCGCTTGAGACTTATCGTCCTTGACGCTGTCAGGTTTGATACTTTCTGCCACTGATTCTCGGCGAGATGGTTCTTTGGATTTATCGTCCTTTAAGCTCTCGGGCTTTTCGGTTTCATCCTTCACACTTTCTGCTGCAGACTCTGGGCGAGATGGTTCTTTCGAAGGCGCCTGAGATTTGTCGTCCTTGACGCTGCCAGGTTTGATACTTTCTGCCACTGATTCTCGGCGAGAAGGTTCTTTTGACTTATCGTCCTTGATACTCTCGGGCTTTTCGGTTTCGTCTTTTATACTTTCTGCTGCAGACTCAGGGCGAGATGGTTCTTTCGAAGGCGCTTGAGACTTGTCGTCCTTGACGCTGTCAGGTTTGATACTTTCTGCCACTGATTCTCGGCGAGAAGGTTCCTTTGACTTATCGTCCTTGACACTTTCGGGCTTTTCGGTTTCTTCTTTCAAACTCTCTGCTGCCGATTCAGGGCGAGATGGTTCTTTCGAAGGTGTCTGTGATTTGTCATCCTTAGCACTCTCACCCTTGACACTTTCTACAGCTGATTCTGGTCGAGACGGTTCTTTCGACTCTTCGCCATGAATACGCTCGGCTTCTTCACTTGTATCTATTACGCTGTCTCTAATTGGTTGCTGTTGTGGTGGTGCTATTAAGCGAGCAAGCTTAGCACTATCAACTTCTAAGACGTGGTGCTTCTGAGACTTAACGTCTATGACACTTTCGATGTTATCAGTTTCATCGTGTTCGCTTTCTGCAGCGGATTCAGGTCTAGATAATTCCTTCGAATATGATAGAGACACTACATCCTTGTCACTCTCTGCTTTGACACTCTCGGAGTCCGACTCACGACTGGAAGGTTCTTTTGACTTGCCATCCTTGACACTTTCGGGCTTTTCTGCTTCGTCTTTTACACTTTCTGCTGCAGACTCAGGGCGCGATGGTTCCTTCGAAGGTGCATGTGACTTATCAGCCTTGATACTTTCTGCAACTGATTCTCGGCGAGAAGGTTCCTTTGACTTATCGTCCCTTAAACTCTCGGGCTCTTCGGTTTTGTCTTTCACACTTTCTGTAACCGACTCAGGACGAGATGGCTCTTTCGAAGGTGCCTGTGATTTTTCATCCTTAGGACTCTCACCCTTGATACTTTCAGCAACTGATTCTCGACGAGAAGGTTCCTTTGACTTATCGCCCTTTAAGGTCTCGGGCTTATCTGCTTCGTCTTTCACACTTTCTGCAGCGGATTGTGGGCGTGATGGTTCTTTCGAAGGTGCCTGAGATTTTTCGTCCTTGACGCTTTCAGATTTGATACTTTCTGCAACTGATTCTCGGCGAGAAGGTTCCTTGGATTTATCGTCCTTGATACTCTCGGCCTTTTCGACTTCGTCTTTTACACTTTCAGCTGCAGATTCTGGACGAGATGGTTCCTTCGAAGGCGCCTGAGATTTGTCGTCCTTGACGCTTTCGGTTTTGATACCTTCTGCAACGGATTCTCGGCGAGAAGGTTCCTTGGACTTATTGTCCTTAAAGCTCTCGGGCTTTTCGGTTTCGTCTTTCACACTTTCTGCTGCAGATTCTGGGCGAGATGGCTCCTTCGAAGGCGCTTGAGACTTATCGTCCTTGACGCTTTCGGTTTTGATACCTTCTGCAACTGATTCTCGGCGAGAAGGTTCCTTGGACTTATCGTCCTTGACACTTTCGGGCTTTTCGGTTTCATCTTTCACACTTTCTGCTGCAGACTCGGGGCGAGATGGTTCCTTTGAAGGCGCCTGTGACTTATCGTCCTTGACGCTTTCAGGTTTGACACTTTCGGCAACTGATTGTCGACGAGAAGGTTCCTTGGACTTATCGTCTTTTAAGCTCTCGGGCTTTTCGGTTTCGTCTTTCACACTTTCTGCTGAGGAATCAGGGCGAGATGGTTCCTTCGAAAGTGCCTGAGACTTATCGTCCTTATCGCTTTCAGGCTTGATACTTTCTGCCACTGATTCTCGGCGAGAGGGATCTTTAGATTTTGCTTCCTTGGGACTATCCGTAGTCTTAGCATCTTTCACAGTTTCGGATTTGAGGGCTTCTGCAATAGCCTTAGCAGTTTCAGTAATGGATTCGCGATGAGATATTTCTTTTGACATGTCACGTTTAAGACATTCGGCTTTTTCAATTTCTTCTTTTACGCTCTCTGCCATCGACTCGGGTCGAGATGATTCTTTGGAAGGAACATGAGATTTGTCTTCTTTAGTGCTCTCTGCGACTGATTCTCGGCGTGATAGCTCCTTTGATTTATTGTCTTCAGCTATGGATTCGCGACGGGAGGGTTCCTTTGATTTGTCATCCTTAACGCTATCAGGTTTTTCAAGTTCTTCTATTTGTATTGCAGCTGCAGAATCAGGTCGCGATGGTTCCTTTGATCCTTCATGCGATTTGACGCTCTCAAGCTTGACACTCTCAGCAACAGATTCTCGACGCGATGGCTCTTTTGATTCCGCTTGAGATTTTGCAATGTCAGCAATGGATTCATGACGTGAAATTTCTTTGGTTTCAATTTCCTCTTTTTGATCTGCTGTCTTGGTTACTGTTTCCAATTTTTGTTGTTCCTGTTTTGTAATTAGCATATCAACTTCAATAGCTTCTTCAATTGTTGCTGGACTTTCAAGGGATATCGTATCTTCGCGCTCTTTGACTTTGGTCGGCGCGACTGAGGATTGTACAATTTGAGCAGGAAGTTCATCCTCGGAAGTTATGTCACTTCCTTCTTTTTCTTCAGGTGTTCCAGCTGGTTTTGCACCGTCTTTTGTAGCTGAAGTCTGAGAGTCAACTTTCTCTTTTGGAATGGGTAGATCTTCTTGAATTTTGTCGCCTTCGAAAGCTGTTTCGTCAGCTTGTTGTTCGGCCAATGCTGGCTTAATAGCTGTTTCTGGGGACACCACCTGTTTTGTTGATAAGTCCTTGGCAATTTTAGCCGATTCGTCTTTGGTTTCCTCGTGGTCCTCTGTTTCCTTCTCTTCTTGAGTAGTTTCTTCCTTGTGGGAAATTGATTTTGCAACTAAATCTTGGCTGTCCTTTTCGTAGAGTCCCAAATCGGCTTCTTCGTGAACGGGCAGATCGGCTACTTCATCCGGAGTTTTGATTACGTCACGCATCAAATTTTGCTGAGCTTCGAATGTCATTTTCTTGGGTAGCACTCGCTCAGCAGTATCAACGCCTACAGCTGCAGGCTCAGTAATAATTTCGATTTTGGTTTCGGCAAATTTCGCTTCAGTGGTTACTTCTACGGTGGCTACAACAACGGTTTCAATCTCTTTGGTTATTTCTTTGACATACTTTTCCTCTATAACCAAGTCTTCCTTAATTTCGTCAAGTGGAATACGTTCGTCCTCAGGCAGAGTGGGAGCTGTGGTTGCTCCGGACTCAATAGTGGCTGAGAACTTTTCTTCTGGAAGACTTTCTTGGAGATTAAGGGGAAGAGCTTCTGGAATTTCAACGGGTTCATCCTTTGTGTCTGAGGTTTTCTTTGCACTGCTTATCTTTTCTTCTGGTGTCGGAGACGATAACTCCTCATCTGTAGGTTTTGTGGCTTGGCCCTCAGTCCGCGATTTGACAATAGTTTTTGCTGTGGCTATAATATCCTGTACTTCTGCCTTAATTTCATCATCCTTTTCAATGGTTTCATCCGAGATTGCCACCCGCTTTGAAGCCTCGGTCGTTTCTAGGCGCGCTTTGCGTTCCTCAGCCTCCACCTTGGCTATGGCTGCTTCAATTTCCTCCTCAGCACTCTTTTTACGTTTTTTCTCCGATTCTTGGGAGTCACGTTGGTGTTTCTGAATTTCCTCTTCTTTAGTCATACTACTCTCTTGCTCGATAATAGAGTCTTCGGTATATTGTTCCACTTCTTCCTTTTCGATTATTAGGTATTCCTCTTCTTCTTCCGCCTCAGTTGTGCTGTCCTGTTTGGCAATCTCTCGCAGTTCTGCTTTAATTTGCTGTTGACGTTTTAATTCATCACGGCTAAAAACAGCTTCAATTTCACGTACAACTTCCTGTTCTTCCTTTAAGTCATCCAGTTCCCTTTGCTTTTCGGCATCAAGTTCCTGAGAAGCTGTTAAGTCCTGTATTTTCTTTGCGGCGGTTGTATCATCCGCCGAAGGTGTTGACACCAAGCTGGAGTCAGTGGTGCCTCCCTTATCAAGTCGTGATTTCTTAAGATCCGTCTTGGGCTTGGCAGACTTAATAGGGCTGCCTGGACCACGCTTCGAAGGCGACATTCCACGGGGTCGCCGCGAAATGGGCTTACGCTGCGGAGCTTGGGCCTGTTGCTGTTGTGTCTTCGTTTCACGCTTTTCAGTGCTGCTGCTCGTTGTTGTGGAGCGTGAGACTTCACGGCGTGTTACCGATACTGCACTGGTGCTGGTCTGACGAGCAGCCTGCTGCTTAGATTCGAGAACCTTGCGATTATTTGCCTCTTTGGCACTCTTTGCTGGTGTACTGCTGGGACTGGACTTTGTAGTTCGAGTCATAACCTTGGGCTTAACCTCACGTGCTCGAGTGGCAGCACCCTCGTGCTTGCCTGGGGTGGCCGTCGGTGAGCTCTTCTTTTCAGCAGCTGCCTCACGCTTGACAATCTTGCGGTCCATTGATTTTGGTGGTTTCGTATCGATTCGTGAACGCACCACTGGCTTGACCTCAGCTCGTGGCTTATCAGCCTTAGCCTTGGAGGGCTTTGCGGGTTTGCTAATTTCAGCTCCAGTTGAATCTACGGCATCCTTAGCAGGTGATCCCGGTTGTTGTGGCTTGACAATCACAACTTCCACTTTCTTTTCCTCATCGGCTTCTTTGTTGTCAATTTCACCATTTTCGGCAGTTTCAGCCACGGTTACCTTGGACACCCCCTCTTCGCCTGTCTCCACACCCAATTCGTCCGTATCTATGGAGTCGGCTTTGATAGGCTCTTCTTGTATTTCGGCAACAATGGCTTGATCCTCAGCTGTCGCAACCACTTCCATTGCCGCGGCCGCCGCTGCTGCTGCAGCTGCCGCCTCTTTTGCCTTATTGTCTTGTTGCACAGCCACAGCTGCAGAGGCAACTGGCCCAAACTTAGTGGGCTTGTAGGGCATAGCAATAGGTGTCTCCATTGCTGATTTCAATGTCTTTCGTGTACTGGTGACGGTTTGTATGGCCGGAGCTATTGACTTGGCTGTGCATGTGGAATATTTCATAAATTCCAGATGCTTGAGTTTTTCAAGACCCTCTTGGATTTTATAGTCAGGTGTACTGCCAGGGAAGAGAATTCGTGTGATAGTGTCCTCTGGATTGGCAGGTTGCCAAACCAGGAGGGCGCAAATGGACACCAAATTTTGCACGGGGAAAGTGAAATCCTTGGTATCCCGCGCTGCGAACAGTCGTTGATCACCTGAGTTCCATTTTTGCATAAAGTCCTTCACCTCCTTTGAGTCGCGCGATGGACTTATCACATACATATCTAGAGTACCATGACCCACTTTGTGGTACAAGTTTATAGGTTCCGGATTTCGGTAACAGGCCTGAGGCTTTAAGTCCAATGACTTCAAATCATTGATCATGCCATGGCCCCTCTCAAATAAGTCAACCAGGAGTAAATTGCGGTCTTTGTCACCATCAGGACTTGGCAAGCCGCATTTTCGATCGGGTAGATTGCAGAAAAAGTGTCCAATCTGGGGATATACATGGGCGTCCCGTTTTCTAGAGAGCACGGCACCCAAGCCTTGTACATTACTGTTATTCAGGCGCGTCATAAGGACCGCATCAAGACGATCCAAATGACGCGCAAAATCCCAGAAGCAGGCCTTTCGATTAAAGCCACCATCCACTGAAATCAGAAATGTTGTTCATAAAATAATCTGAACATTCGAGTATCTTGAAACTCACCTAGCATATTGAAGCCATTAATGCCGAAGAGTGCGGCATCGCCTTGTCCACCGGGAAATACATACAGTGTAGGATGTGTAAATCGAATATTACCAACCACATCTGAGGTTTCGAGAAGTTCTCGCAAGGAAGTCGGTACCATCATGGGTGCAAGATAATCTATTAATAAATATAAATAAACATTAGTAAATATATATAAATTTTTTTTTAATTTCACATCGACGCTACTTACCAATAAATCCATTAATACTCTCACTACTCGTATCCAGTACATCTACTGGATTTATCCGTATCTTGCATAGGCGAGCAAAGCTTTTGTCTGGCACTGTGTGCCAAAGGCCTGCATCTGCACAGTGTATATTCATGGTTATAGTATCCGCATAGGCGCGTATTACTCTTTGTACATCATGCTCTTGGAATGCCTCCGAAAAGTCGGCTACAGAGAAGGTTCCATCCTAAAACCAAAAAAGAAACACTTACTTTAACATATAAAATTGTATACCCTATTCCACTGTTCATTTAATTTGTCATTTTATTTAAAGTATATAAAAGTGTGTTTGAAGACTTGATTAAATTCACAATCGCGGATAGTAATTAATACAGCTCCATTCCATTTACCAAGCCAGACGTCTACCAAGTTTAAGGCTCTGCTTAATTTTAGAGGACTTACCTGTAGTATCCAGGAACCATTGCCAGTAAAGGTATATCCAGCATGTATTATATGACGATGCCGAGTAAAACTACTGAGCAGATTTCGCATGCATTGTATTAACGTGTTATATTGTGGATGTATTAGTACTTCAGTCACTAGGTTTTCGCTTGCATATTGTATGAGTCGTTCACCTGCAAAAAAAGAAAAATAATAATAATAATAATAAAAATAAGTAAATAAAAAATTGTATATAACTTATGGGGAAAAAGTTTTTGTTCACTCAAGCCCCTTTTGCTTCGATCAGCAAAGTGGAAGTCGGCGGACTCTGAATTTATTGAAAAACAAAAAATATTACCCTGTCAAGTAGGTGTCCTTTGGACGAACAAATTTATTAGCCCCTATGGATGCTATAAACATGCTAGCATATAAGTAATGATGGCACTGTTGTTGGGGCTCGTGGTGTTGGTGGTATTTTATAGATTCAAGTACGCTAATGAATTGGCAATGCCTTAAAATAGTCACGCGCCTAAAACTAGACTGTAGTAATCAATGCACGTACAAAGTGGCCATATACACACACACACACACTCACATTCACACACGCACACGAACACATGAGCAAACACACCCCTTTAGAAAGAGGGTGAGATGCAGAAATGTACCAAAATTGCGTATCTACTCATAACTAGGGCACACCACAGCGAGACCGGATGCCCGGCTGTGGCAAGAGAAGAGGGGAAAGGAAGAGCTTCAAGACTTGTGCTGGTAATATTTTATATGGCGGTAGGCTTTATACTATATATCATATAAATAAAGCCTACTCACACACATGCACAGGTTCACGCATTCATTGACATACACACAAGCACACACACACACATGCCTATAAACTTGAAATAAAGATTATCATTTATTAAAGTTAAGGGGAAGCCAACCGGCTCATTCTTCATTCATTCACACCCACAAGTTGCACACGCATAGCCACAACCGCAACCATTTTCACACTGACACACACACACCCACACACTTGCCTAGAACTGAGTAAATTGCCAGGGCAATTCTATGTACACTGCGAGAAAATGTATGAGCATCTCATTTTTAAATTTTCTGAAACACAGACAAAATTTTAAAAATCTGAAAAAATATTTTATTTTGTCTATAAATCTGAGGGATTAGCTTAGGGCATGTTTTTCATAGACACAAAAAAGGGGGAGAGGGGGTGAAGGATAAAACTGAAAATCAATTACCGTTGGTATAAAAAAATATGAAAATAACCGGAAAGCTTATTAAAAACTTCTAGCTGACTTTGCAAAAAGTTTTTTTTTTTTATAATGGAACAATATTTTGTGATATTTTCTTTTCGCTCAGTGTAGCTGCGTACCTATTCGGGTAACTTAAGGGGCCGGCAAAATGACAGGCCTAGACTGGACTGGACAGCTGTGAAGCCATATGCGAGCGAGTTTGTTGTAGATACACGTATCTTGTCTGCCTCAGCTCACTGGCAAGTATCTATTCATTTGTCTGTCGGTCTGTATGTCCGTCCGTCCGTTTTCAGTTGCTTGGCTCGTTACGGGTTTTTGTCGTTACGGGTTTTTATGCGTGTGTCTGACCGAAATATATGTAAGTACAGGCCAAACAAGCATTCATACTTGCTTGGTAGTTTTTTACGGGTCACCGTGTCGTATACGTAATGCGTAAGCATGGACAACTACATGTTTGGTAATGGTATGCTATATAATATATGCTTGGTTTTTGCTCCTCTTTTATTTTGATATTGTTGTTTTTGTAGTTGTTGCTGTTGTTGCTTTTTCTGCCTATTTTGTCTTTTGTCAACGACTATTTAGCGCAGAAAATGCGTAAATTATGTAGACCACGTTGGCTATGAAAACATTTTCAGCAAATGCTCAAACCTCTGGCCAACTATATTCACTTGTAGACCAGTGCAGATGGCAAGGTCGTCGGCAAGGGCGTTTTATTTTGTGCGTATCTACCCTACCCCCCCTCAATCTCTCTGTCTGTCTTCTTGGGTGGGTTGAAAAACGTAATTAAACGATTAAAATTAAAGATTCATTTAATAATTTCAAGTCAAGCAGTCAGTGTGGTTCGTGCTTTTTGCATTTTCCTCTTCCTTGGGCTGCTCAGCAAGAGCCAAAACTTAATTCCCAGCTTTGGTGTCTGACATCTTAAAGCCACTTGATTTTATGTGCATGCCTAATGCCTTGCCTCGACTCGGCTCGGCTCGACTCGGCGTGGATTGAAGAGTTCCTTCTTGATTTCTTTATTCTCTTTTTATTGGTCTTGTGTTTTAGGTATGCCAAAGCCCCTGGGCATCTCCCACAGACCCTGGACTCACTTACCAGCTATTCATAGCTAAGTGCAGAGGCTATAGTCCCACTTATTGCAGATAATAAAAAAAAAAAATAAATCATTTTTGCTTTTGCTCAGTGCACACAAAAGCCAAAAGAATGCCAAGTTGCCGGCTGCACTATCAATTGATGGGGCTTTGGGCCACAATGCCTTCCACGTGCCACATATTTCGCATGTTTTATTTAATTCAGCATCAACCTCATCAGAATTAGAATCAGAATCAGAACCAACAAAATCACTTGATTCCCTTCGAGTGGTCTTGCTGGTGGGCAATGGAACTTTCCAAATTATTCAGCTCACATGCGGTGCGGTCTTTAGATGAGTTTGGCTTCAAGCTGTTCTAAGTATGTCCGATTCAGCTTATGCCATGCCTATAACCATTTACTTTTCGAGTGAAAAAAAAGTTTTTGCTAAACACAAAATGAGGGTTCATCAATTTAATCTTTACTTGTTACGAAAAAGCTTGACAATTTTTCAGAGTTTTTTTTTTCGAAAAGCGCTCTTTGTTGTGGCAATTTTTATTCAATTTCTTTTTCTTTGACAAAAAGATGGCTGGCAGCTAGGATGCCACACTTAAAGCGCGTTAAGTGCAGTTCTTTGAATTTGGCGCGACCATTGAAAAGTTTGACTTCCGGTGGCGCCATCAAGAGTCCGGTTTGCTGCACCTATTTCAAAATGGCGCTGGGCGTAGATTAATGCTAAAAAGTTGAACTATGCAATTTAAAAGGCAGACGACGCCATCTTTCCTAACGTCGCCATTGTTGTTGGCATTTCAGGCGGCGCCGCGACTCGCCCTTCTCTATGTTGTGAGAGTAACATAATTTGCATAACAACGAGTGCAAACTTTTTTTGTTTCTCGCTTTTTCTTTTATTTAATTCTTCCTTTTTTTCACGGCTGCAAAGTAATTACAGTTGCCACAAGTTGGCGTTGGGCATGTGGTCAAAAGCCAGATCCGCTTCACCCTTGAGTCCCTTGAAAACTTTCCTGTCAAAATGGCGCACGTGTAAAAAGTTTGCAATGGAATTTTGTTCTTCTCTATTTTTAACAAGCTTCTCTTGTTTTATTCAAAAACTGGCAAATCTGAATTACAATACCAAATTCAAATCAAAGAAAGCATTTTGCGAATCCCCGAAAAATAATCTTTAGATTTGGTCTAGCCTTGTGTGTGACTTTGCAATTAAGTTGACAAAAAAAAAAGAAAGAAATTATAAATTAATAAGCTGCTCATTTTTTATGCCCTTTTTCATTTCACCCAACCACGGCTGGGCCTTCATTAATTAAGTGAGTCCTTTGTGTGCGAACTTGTCCAGTTATTTCATGCATGCCTTTAGTCCAGGCAATCCAACTAAGCTGGACCCGGACCCCCCATTGGCTGGATTTACGCCTGAAAAGCCACTTCATATGCCATAAAAAAAAGTTTTACGCGCATTAAAATAATAATAATAAAAAAACAAAAAAAACTGAAAACAGAAAATATCACGGCACAATAAAGAGAGAGTAATGAAAGTTAACGTTATCGCTGCAAATCTTTTGATATTTTAATTAGCATATAAATGAATTTAAATTAATATACTCGCATTTAAATAGAATTTGTTCATTTACAAAAGGAATAAACACCTACATAATTACATATCCCTGCAGCTATTTGCTCTTACTTTAAAACCAAGAATAACACTGAATCTGTGGTTCATTTAATTATTGGTATTTTCAAATACATATATTAATTTGTAATTTTCACAGTATCTCTTTTTTTTTGTCCTAGACACCCACTTACAAAGACCATTGGGAAATTCGTTTGGGAAATGTGAAAATTTTGTGTAAGAACTTTATCATTGAATGTACTCTATCAAAAGCAGCAAAGCAAGCTCGTTGAGCTATCTTGTTTTCTATATCAAAAGAGTGAGAAGGAGAGTATAAGCCAGGCACAAAAGCAGTGATTTTCAAGGAGCACTTTCTAAAGAGCACGAAGAGAATTAGATCAAAGCAGTTTTTTGCACACTCTTTTTATGCTTAGCAAGTTGGCCGTAGTCTTCGCCTTGCTACTAACTGATCGTTCGCTCCAGTGTGACCAGTCTGCCGTCAGGGAGGCTGCCAACCTGTGCCACTGCAGGCATGATTTGGAACAAATAAATTATACGTGTGGCTATGAATAATTTTTTTACTAAAACAAATTAAATACCACTCAGGTTCAAATTGTGTAAAAAAGAAAGTTTGGTTTGTCTTCTTTACTCGAATATCAGAATGAGAATTTCTGTTATAAAAGTTTGTATATAAATTTTGAAAATTTTCTAAGATTTTAAAAAAATATTTCCATGTCTTCAGCACACCAATTTGTTGGTGTGAATATTTGATTTACTTTTCGTCGAGTCTCGTGTTCAACAGATTTTCAACATTTTCAGCAATTGCTGGGACATTCACAAGCATACACAAACACACCCACATAGATCATTAATCAAAAAAAAAAAAAAAAAAAAAGGAAAAGCGTCAAGTTCACCAAAGTGGGCTAGATACATGAAAGAAAGACAGGCTGGCTCGGTGAGGTAACTTGAAAATTTGACTTTGGTTGCATAAATGATGAGGCAAGCCGTGACTATATACGGATGCTGCCTGTCAATGTTAAACAAAACCAATAATGTGTATATTAAACGTCAAAGTCATGAGGTTCGTAAGCTGGAACCACTCGGCCCCCTCTTTTATTCTATTTGGCTGAGCAATTTAGCTGTTGGTGTTGCCAGGGCCTATGTATGTACACGTATGTGTAGGTGTGTATTAAAGAGGCAGCATATGTGTGCCTGCTCAAATGAAAATGTCCAGTGTCAGCTGTTCGTGTCGTTGGACGTTGATAAGCACCGCTGATATTAATTGCTGGCCAATGTCAGCATATTTAAGTCAAACACACACACACACACACACACAAAGGCCCATAGAGACACAGAAAACATATTTGCATATATATAACCAAATATACTATGACTTGAAATATGAATGCCTTGATTTTCCTCCTCCATGTTTTTTTTTTCTCATTTTGCATTTCATTTTTTTTTATCGTTGGCTTCTTTTGACAGTTTTTGCTTTTTTCTTTCATTTTGCTTTCGCTTACTATTTGCTTTCTTATCATTTCTCGGCAGTCCACACAATTCTCCATCATTATACTGTTCCGGATCGTGGGCGTACTCTTGGCACGTCCCAAACGATTCACATTTTTTCGTTTATGCTGAGAGCTCCAGCCGAGACCTACCCCGGCACCCACCCACTGTGTTTGTCATGCTGTCAGGTAAGCGTTATTTTTGCTAAACTTGTCTCGGTATTGGCCAAGCTGTTCGCCCTGTCAACTTATTGTCGTTTTTACACCCGTTCACTTGAATTATGCATGAGTTTTAACCACATTCACCAATACACACACACACACACACACACACACATGTGCAAATGATGGGTCACACTTGTTTATCCAACAATTTTCAATTTGACCTTGTCCCTTAAAATATGCGAGAATTATTTTTGATAGGTTTCCGGGCTTCCTGGTTGCTCGTTTCGCATTGTCTTGTCTCAGTCCAATCAGGTTTAATCCAGTGTTGTCTTTTTGGCGGATGCATAAACTTTTTCTTTTATGAAATCGAAAGAGTCATGAATATCAAGGAGATATCGAAACGGAATAGGTCAGACAATACACAAAGAAAACTTTGAATATACACTGGTGTGAGTGTGTGGAGGGAAGGAGGAAACCTTATTTAAATTCCGAAAAAATTTCAGCACTCTTTTAAGAATGTTTTTATTGTGTTATGTAATTTGAGATACTGGGGGCATATTGAGTTGGCTGAAAAGTCGGCAACGAAGGGAAGAAAACGTTCGAATCTTGACAAAGTAACCGAAAGTATTTGATCGTCGATATCGATATGTTTTTTCTTAGAGGTAAGAGTTAGTGGTAATGAAGACATATTGATAGATATAGATAAGCTTCATTTAATTTTTATAATAACGGATTTCGATTCGGACTAAGAAATATGTAGCTAAAACTACTTCAAAAAGTGTGAAAAGCTCTTCGATTATAAATTGTTTGCTTATCGAATTATTATTCTCAAATTTGACACATTTAATTGTCTCTTTAGTTATTCTATAACTAAGTCAAGTCTTAGCAAAATCGGAATACTATATAGCATAGATCACTTAGGCTTATTTAAGTATGCCAAAATAATTTTGAGGTATATTTTGTTTATTTTACTAGCTTTATTTACCCAATTTGTAATTAGATGAGTGTTGGACTTAACTTAATAGTTAAAATGGCTTACAGTACAGGATAGATTCCTATATTTATTCAGTGCCCTAAATTTTGATAAAATCGAAAGACTTGGTAGCTTTGAAGAGTACTAAAATGCTAAAGAGCTTATCAAGAAGCTTAAAGACAAACTATATCTAATATAGCCAATAGGACCAATCAAATATCTTATTTGCTTTTTCATGAAAATATTATATTCTTCTTTATACATTTTTTAGTTCACTGGGGAATTAGTTCATATTTTGCCACCTCATTCTTTGCTATCCTTATAGCTATTGGGTTGAGCCCGTTCGTTTTTATTATCTTTTAGCTTTCTCTCTCAGTTTCCCAACTTCTTCAAGACTTTCATTTTTTTTTTTTGTAAATTCCTAGGAAATGTGCCTGTTTTAAGGTCTCTTCCAATTAGCATATTTGAAATAAAATTAGACAGATCGAGCTGGCAGACTTGACTAAGTCTAGACAAAGTTTCTCCCCTGATTATAAGTAGTTAATAATGAAATTTTATGTAATGGATTTTGTACAGTTCCCACGAGCTAACCATGAGCTTTCCACAAGCAAAAGTTACTCCATGTTAATGAAATCTTTTAGACACTGCTTAAGTACTGTTTTCGGTAAATCCCCAAGTAGAACTTAACCAAAATGCATTTAATTGAATTTTTAAGCAAGTCAAGAAAACTAAACGAAATTCTAAATTCCAAAACTAAATACCAGCTTGGTCATAACTTATGGTTTGGCTAGTCTGAGGCGTCCGAAGTGTTGGTGGAGCTCGTAAAAAGTAAATTAAACGCTTGTTAGCTTGTTGCTGCTAATGGCTAAGAACTTTCAACCAAAATGGCCCAGACAAAAAACCATCAAGTCATCAAACTGTCAACCATTAAACAAACACGACCAGGATAACGTGCCTCTCAAACAGACGTGCCAACTAACCGGTATTTGAGGTTAGCATCTATAATAGAACCAACGAAACAAACTAGCAGAGAAAAGCAGAGGCGGAGAAATGAAAAAAAAAGAAAAAATCAAAAGCAACAGACTCGTGATCCTGCAAAAAGAAAAGAGCCAAAGGCGTTGCCAGAGCAGTCCATTCAAGCCGGTTCCGTTCGGTTCGGTTCGGTTTGGTTCTCAACGCTTCTCGCCATTTATATTGGAAGTATTGGTGTGTGTGGGTGTGTTTGTGTGTGTGCTTGGAGGCTCCAAGGCTCTGTGGCTCTGAGGCCTTTTACAAATTAGAGACGAGCGCACCTCAATAAAACCTCCTCTGGAGCGTGTGTATTTCAATTGCATTTCAAAAACTGCTTTGCATTTCAGCTTCCTCTCCTCCTCCCCCCCACCACTTCTTTGTTTTGTTTTGTTTGTCCTTCAAGCAAGAAGAAAAGGAAAAAGAAAAAATATGAGCATAAAATTTCAGTTCAGTTCTGTTGGTTGCATCATTATTGGACTTTTGTGCGTACCATGAGCTCACCAGGACTGCCAACGTCTCTTGGCCACTTCAAACTTATTTTCGAGTACTTCTCTTTTGTTAGAGCCACCGTGAAAGTGATGGTAATGGCAAAGAAAAAAAAAAAATATATATATATATATAGAAAAATGCTTCAACAGCTTTCTTGGACAATGGCAAAGCCATTCGACTCAGGTGTTTGATATTTCATTGTAGTATTTTCACTTCAAGGATAAAAATGAATGCTGTGCGGTAAACACTGTACTATAGTTTTTTTTTGGTTTGGAGTGTTCATGTTATTGGATTCTTTAACAACTAAAATGGCAATTCTTCATTTTCTCATCTTGAGTTTTAACTGCACATGGATTATTTCCATCAAGCCGTCTTACCAATTCCAAACGCCCCCTAACCACCTCTATCCAATTTCCATTGCTTTGCTCTGTCTTTCCAAACTTTTGGGAATACACACATTTCCACTATTTGATTTTCATTTTGTGTGCAAAAGACATACGACTGCACATGTACTTCTCCAGGGGTCGGGGCAGAGAGATATAATCATTGAACTGCCAAGTGCAATTTTGAGGATTCAACAGAGACAGACAGGCAGATGGACAGACTAAAAGAGAATATGTACCTATAAGTAAGCCAAAATTAAGTGCACATTACTTTTTATACTCTTTATTCATGGAAAGCATTTTAACATTCATAGTAAGGACGAGAATATTTTCCGAAAGCCCATTACAATTTCAGGGAATCTATTCAAGTTCTTTCTTTAAGGTTGAAAGACTTATCGACTCAGCCTAATAGTTTCAGGGTTATAGGAATTCTAGGACTCTTTGGCGGCATCTATATTATTTCTGGTAAAAGCTAGAGACTCCTTAACTTAGTCTTAGGTTTCTATTATCTTATAGGCAATATCCAGCTTCTAAGAAGATCTAAGCTGCTTCTTTGGTAGAGATTATATTATTCAAAGATTCTGGTTTCCTTCTTCGATTTTGAATGGTGAAAGGTGAAGGTTTTTTAACTGAGTCTCTTTTTTACCTGGCTGGTAGTATTTAAGGTTTTTTCCTTCAGTCCCAGATTTTATAGTTCTTTTCCTGGTTATATTTATGTTCCAGCTAAGTTTTAGAATCTAGATCTACTCGTATGTATAAGGGTCGAAGGTTTTCCTTTCATTTAGGGGTTGTTGATCTCAGAATCTAGATCTACTCGTATGTATAAGGGTCGAAGGTTTTCCTTTCATTTAGGGGTTGTATTCTTCCAGAATTCTTAGGCAGATTCTTTTGATTCTTGTTAAAGATCTAGATCGAGGTTTCTCCTTTCACTTAGAAGTTGTATTCTGCCAGAATTCTTTGGCTGGTTCTTTGGATTCCCTTCCCGTCAAATCACAGACAAATTAAAAAAAAATCGAGGCTTTTTCTTTTCAGATTTCTGCTTACCCTTGAAGCAGTTTCTGTTTTAAAATTTTTGCTCTGGATTCTTAGAGCTTCTTCTTGACTATTAAGTGTCTAATTCAGCTTTCCTTTATGTTCTGGATATCCAGAAGCCGTCTAACTCAGAGCTTGCCCATTGATTTGAAATTTTGAAGGGATTCTCAAGTGAATAAAACTAAAGTTTCTGGCTTGAAATTTGTTTGAGATCTGCTTATTTTTAGGCAACCATTTCATTTTATTACCCAAGAAAAAGTTTCCTAAGCGAATCCCTATTTAAGTTGCAATACTTTTTTCTTTGGCTACAAAAGTTTCTGATAAATTTCTCGGGCATAAAGTAGGCATTAGGGTTTTATCAAAAAAGTGTATGAAAAAAGCTGCAAGCACTTGAATGCCTTTCAACAACGTTTTCAGCCTAATCCGCAAATAGAACAGCCAAGCAAAATGAAGCAGGCTTGCCTGCAACATCAGAGAGAGTATCTCACTCCAGGGCCCAAACAGCCCCTCTCTGGCTCCTCTGACTCTTTCGTAGGTTTAGTCCCAGTTTTTTTTTGCTTGAATGTTTTGTAGTTGTACTTGTTATTGTTGCTGATTGTTGCTGCAGTTGGGTGCACTCATTGTCGCTGCAGTTGCCGCTTCCTCACCACACTCGCAGCCCTCTCTCTCTCTCTCGCTCTCTCTCTGTCGATGTGGCTCTGGCCTGGTGACTTAAGCTCTAGGATTTATCACAAAAGCCCACCATCACTTCTACCTCCACTCGACTGGGTGGATGGTGGTTTTTCATGTTCACTATGCTCGTTGTTGCCACTGCCATCATTGTTGCATCCTGCCCCTTGTTGCAACAACAAAGACAATTGCAATTGTCATAATTCATTGGCATAACTTTGTAATTTGCGTGGCGGGGTTGCAGCACTTTCCCTTTCTTCTCGCTTGTTCACTATTTGAATTCCATTTTCTATTTTGCTGATTTTCCACTTTTGTCGTCTATTTTCGCCTGGTTTTATATTGTTTTGTTTTGCTTTGTTTTGCTGTGCGGTGCCGTTGACATTTTGAATTGTAATCCGTTTGGCTGTTAATTTTTCAGCCGATTAGTAAAACAAATGTAAATCAACTGATGACACTTTTCGATGATGACAAAATTCAATTGAATGCTGTCAATCAAAGCCTCGTCTCTCATCCATCAAAATGGAATTTTAAAATTATATTCGCATATATGTTCTCTGATCAGGTAAATTTAATGCCATGGCTTATTTGAAACTCCCTCTAACATTTGTAGTATCTGACAAAAGCGCACAATAGATGGCGCTAGTCTGCTCAGCTCGGAAGCCCAAGAACAGTTTCAAGGATTTCTTAGCTGGAACTATCCCCTTTTGCCCAATTCAAAATTCCTTTCAAAATTGATTAAGTTTGAGCCCCAAGCTTTTGACTATATCATTTAATCCTCTGGTCCTTGTGATTTTTGACTTTTGATTTTAGGTGTTGGTGTTGTTGTTGTTGTTGTTGTTGCAGCAGCCACCGACTTCCGACAATTTGTGTGACACTTGCTATGTTAAGCAGAAAATTGATTTGCTGTCACATCCAATCTCGCCCGCCTGCTGGCTGGCTGACTGGCTGACTGGCCCCTCGCGCCTTCCGTACCCCCCGTGAGCCATATTTAAAACATTCAGGAATTTTCTTACCGTGACGTGCTTCCTCGCCTTCGGGTGCATGTTGTGTAATTGTATTGAGCTCCTCTTCTAAATCGACATGACAATCGGATACATCCCAGGAGAGGAAACCTGTTAATGACAAGAGAAGAGAGAAGTTAAGAGTGAGAAAAGAAACGAAATGGTTTTTAAAAATAATTGATACGGGTTTGTCGTTGATTGAGCCGTTAAATAGATTGATTAAGAGAATTCAATTGATTTTTACTAAAAGAAAAAAAAGAAAAAACAAAAAAGGAAATTGGATTCTGTAAATATTTTTCTTCATTTGAGTATGTCAGACTTACGATCCAGTCAATCTTTTCCGACATATTAAGCTATAACAATATCAGGAGATAATTGGGGATTCTAGAGCCAAATGGTAGCTGCTTAAATAGTCCAACAGATGGCGCCAGCTTTTTGGCTCGCCTGACTTGGCCGTATTTCAAGGTGAAACGTTTTGATATTCTCAAAAAATTTGTTTAATCAATAAAAAAAAAACATTTTTAAGAGTTGTTAAGCAAGAATTTCTCTCTATCTATTTTCAAGAATACAATTTTTTCAACCTTCACATTATTTGGAATTAAAAACATCAACTTAATTTCAAACAAACCAAAAATTAAATGAGCCAAAATAAATGATAAAAAAAAATCATTGAAAAAAAAAATAATAATAATTTAATCAAGTGGATAAACATTTTTCTTATAATCGTGTTAAAGAGGAAATGATTTCTCTTCGAGCCACACGAACAAGCCACCTAACAAAATCATCATTACAATTTATTTTTATGGATATATATATATTTTTTTTTATACATTTTGGGTGAGATTGTCAATCATGACAAGTTGGAATGATAATTTCAAATTTATATTGGAGTGAGTGTGTCATTAAAGAGAACAAAATTCTCTCTCTTTCACACACACACACATATATGAACAATATATGTAAGTAAGCACCGGATCCATATATTCTGAAGAAGAACAAAATTGAAAAAAAAGGAAAAAAAAACTCTGGAAGGCCAGAGGGGAACTGTTTATACTCACAGCGATTGCACAGAAATAATGAATGAATATATAGATAAATGTGTAAGTGTGTGTGTTTTGTTTGGTTATGTGAAAAGAGTCTGACTAGGAAGATTGCTTTACAGGCCTCAACTCACCTCGCCCCAGCCCCAGCCCCAGCCCCAGCCCCAGTCTCAGCTTGGCCCTCCTTTTGGCAATCATCGAGCGAATGAAGCCACTCAGACATTGAGAGTCTGACAGATTTGGGTAAGGGTTCTGGGTTTTTGCCTAAAATAAGAGGGCCTCTTCTATTGCACTGTATTCTGTATGTGTGTGTGTGTGTGTGTCTGGATAAAAATGGCGCCTAACTGTACAAACAAAATGGCGTTGCCTTGTATTTGTATTAGTTGGTTGTTCTGTCTGAGTGTGTGTGTGTGTGATTGTGTGTGTTTGTATGCCATTTTGTTTATTATCCTTTTGCTCTTTTATTCTTGTTTGAAAGGCACAGTCACACACATCACACACACGCATATGTTGATAGCTTCTTTAGTTGCGAATTGGTTAGACTTCAATTTACCGTACCACTACCAAATATGAGCACTTGGCTTGAGTACACTGAGAGAAATTAATAAGTCGGGTTAAAAAATTTCCAAAACTGGCAATGAATTTAAGAAGAAAATAGATTTGGTTTGAGAATTGATTTTTGTGAGGTAAGAAAGGTCTTCAAACTACCAGTGGGGGACTGGGTCTTTCGCAGGCTCAGGTCTTGTATAGGAGATAGTTTCCTATGATTGGCAAGTCTCTATTTCAAATGATCAAGAAATCGTGGGAGAAGACACATGTGAAAGGTCTGAAATTATTTATACTTTGAAGATATCTAAAATTCATTATATTTATAGAATTAAATTATGGTATAACTTTCTGGTTGGATGTGTGAATTTAAGGATTTTTTTGATTGAAGCCAAGATGAATTAAATTGAACCCTAAATAAAAGAGCTATACCATCTCAGCAGGCAATTGCTTATATAGACCACTAGATGGCGTTTTGATGGCTTTCATTTATTTTATTATTTCATGTTTTGATGGCTATTTTAATTGAATTATTCTAAGTGAAGTTTTATTGGAAAGTAGCGCCCTGTTAATGGGGAGTAATGGACCTGAGGAACTTCTGGTTCTACGAACTTTTCCATTTCAATCATATTCTCCTGGCTAAAAATTCTGAAATTCTCTCGAATTCAAATTGATTTAATTTCATTTTTTCTGAGTGTATAAACCTGTGTCTGGTTTTGAATGTGCGTTGGGTGCAATTGTGTGTGTGTGATTATAATTTATTCATTCATGTAAAACACTTTATGCAAAGCCTCTCTCTGATTTCACATCTCTGTGCTGATGCTGTTTCGGATGCGGATGCTTCCACATTGCGCTGATCTCTCTCTCTCTCTCTCTCTCTTTATTGTTCATTTTCAAGTGCGTAATTGAATTTTGTGGCTGTTGTTGTTGGTATTGTTATTTTGATAACCTGTTCGTGCCTTTGAACCTTTACCGGATTTTCAGGCACACACAAGCCTTTGTCTGTGCTCTAATGTGATTTTATTAGAATAACTTAATTAAGTCAAAACTATACAAACTAGTTGAGTTCTTGTTGTCTGCAATTTGAGATAAATAAATTCAATTAATTTTGTATAATTCCTGAGCCCATAATCAAATTAATTTGATTGAAATGCAATGGAGAAGTTTTCATCTCATTTGGGGAAATTTAATTTCAAAAATTAACACAACTTTCCGATTTTTCAAAAATCTTGAATTAGCCAGCCAAGTTTCCCCAACTTGATTTAACTTGATCTTGGCCTGTTCCCCCAGTGTCTTTGAGTTAATCCTTTGGAGAGATTGCTTGAGACTAGTGCAAATTGAAGCTCTCAAATCGGTTGCCTTAGTAACTGACAAACAAGCTGCCAAGTTACCAGCACAATTCCTTACCAAATTCCAACAATATTGTCATTTTCGAGCTAATAGTTTTTCTTATCAATATCAAAGATTTTCTAGTCTCCCCCCCTCCGCCTCCTAACTCGTTGCGTTCCAAATCCTTGTTTGCACAAATATGCATCTATAGTTTTTCTTTTTTCTTTTTTCATTTTCTTCTTTTTGTTATTGTTGTAGTTGTAGTTGCATTATTTTCCCTAGCCATTCTAAAAAGCCACTCAACGACAATGGCAAAAAACGACGAAGAAGAAGAAGAAGAAGGAAAAATATGGCAAATGGCAGAGAGTGTGAATGGAGGAATCTGCCAAGGAGAAACCGAGTGGTTTCGGTTTGGCCAACCCAGCTAGGGTAGGGTAGGGTAGAATAGTCTGGGGAGAGGTGGGGTGAAGTGTGTTGATTTTGATGTAGCTAAAAAGCCACTTGTCGTTTGTTGGCAGACTCTTCAAGTTGTGTAAACTGCGAACAGCTCGTTGAAAAAGTTTGCATATCCGAATGAATACGAACCTACAAAGCCAGCCCAATCCAGCCCAGCCCAGCCCAAGCCCAGCCCAGTCTCAGTTGGAGCAAGTTGAACCAAATGTTTGCTAATGCATAAATAAATCCATTAAAAAGAAATTAAATACTTTTTTTTTTTTGCTTCTTCTTCTTCTTCTTCTTTTTCTTGCAGTCAACGTTAATTGCAGCGCATTTGGAATTCAGATTAATTGAAGGCGCAAATTTAATGCCTCGTTGAATGCTACTCACTTTGGGAGTCATTTCCAGAACCTGCCTTAGCCTTTTTGAGTTACCTGGTAGTCTGTCTTCTTATATAAGACTCACTTCTGGAGTAGTGTAATCTTTTTTTTTTTTTGGTAACCCAAAACTATCCATGTTATGATGATGTTTGCTTTGGTTAGGACCCGCATGTGATTAACTTGCTCTATAGGAGATGCTTCGACTTGTTTTGATAAAGCAAATCAAAGAGTTCTTTAAACAACAACAAGAGCAGGGCTTACACACACACACACATACAGACACTGGTTCAGAGGAAGGACAAAGGATATAAGGATGAAAACAATGCGGCGCCTGATTGGCCTGCACTGATACCATATGAATGGACAAACAGCATCATCAGCAAAGTCCTGACGATAATAACAGATGATGTAACAGCAGACAAAGCAATTATAACAACAATAACAATATCAAAACTAAGAAGTGAGGCAGTAGATGTTTTTATAGGCCCCTCACAGGGTGGGGCAGCTCGAGTACTTTTGTATCGATTTCTGGTGATAAGAAATATTATTAATTGGAGCACGTTTGATCTATAAACCCAAACGGACTGGAAGGGTCGTCTCTCCCTCAGTGAATACTTAAAGGTAATTTTTTTTTCTACCTATATTTTATGATGATCCGCAGTGGCCCCTCCAGCTTTGACCTCGAGAAGACCTTTTGCGTTTATGGCCTTTTGTATCTACATTAATTACAAAGTATTTTAAAGATTCTTTGTTACCTGCCTTTTCGTTTTGTTTTTTTTCTGTGTGGATTTGAATTGCAAGTGGTATGCTAACCCCCTCCCCACGCTCTCTACCCATTAGAGGTATTCCCCACTCAACTCACACTTGACTTTCTTCCGGCCGAATTGCGTCAGCCGCTGGCGTCATTTTGTGTTGAATCATTTTTTTTTTTTTTTGTACCACGAAGGTCCCCTTGCCCCCGCTCACCCCAGACACTCCCAGTTCAGTGATTTTCGTATATATGTATGAGCAGTGTTTGTGTGTATTTGCCTCTTAATTTTTTGGCACTGATGCCTTCATGAGTCTGACAAATGCGTTTGTTTTCAGATTTTTTTTTTTTGCTATCCAGAGCGCCTTCGGGGAGTTGCAAGCAAAACTCTGAAAATGTTTTAGTCTTTTCTGTCCTGGTTTTTTTTTTCTTTTTTTTTTTTGCCCCAGCAGACATCCTGAGAGACTGCTTGATGCGAGTGGGAAAAAAACTTTCGAATTGAGAAATCAGATTTTTAGGTTATGCAGAAAAATGCTAATTAAAAAGGAAAAACTTAGGCAAACGACTTAAAAATTTCATAGAAGGGAAAGAAATTCAAATTACATTTATCTGTCAGGTTAGGTTAGAAATTATAAGATTTCAAATCAAAGTTTTCTGCTCTCAAGAGAAATTAGTCGGTAAATATTCCCAGGTATTGCTATAAGTATTCATAGGACAGCTTGATTATATGGTAGACCGATGAAATTACCCTATAAAATTAAATATATATTTGTAGCTCCACAGAAGTAGTCCAAGTGGTAAGTTTGAAATTGGTGAATAGCCGGCGGAGATAGTCCCTCAAGCGACTTGGAAAGGTGTGAAGGATCCAACTGAGATTTGATAGACATATGTACATATTATGATATAAGAATTTAAGGAACTCATTTTTACTTTTCAAAGCTATTGAAAGTCTGTTTAAGATTCGCTTTCATAGTTCCGGCTATTTGCTTCTTAACAATTGAAGGAGTTCCAATTTTCAATTTGAATTAGATGAGTCAATAATTTGTATAGTCGATTAAGGTGGCTTGATTTAAATGAAACTCGGTATACGTACGTACTTACTATGCCCAAGACCGATTTAGGTCAGTATTTGGGTTCGAATGAAACTATTATAATATAAGCAGTTCAACGACGATTGAGATGGGTTAGTAGATTTCAGTGTTTTCTGCCTAAGCCGATGCGAATTCTATATGATATAAAGGTTCGATCTAAAAAGAATTTTCTCACAAATGTATGGTTGCTTTTAAATGAGTTGGATCCCTAAACTGTAAAGCTATACCTTAAGTCACTCCCAACTAAATGATATAGTTTTCCGATTCAGGTAGAAAATTATAAACTCCAAAGAAACATTATAAATAGATTAAAAGAGTTCTGTAAATTTCATTTGGAGTCATTCCCTCAGCCGTTTGAATTTTTTGTATTTTTGAGGTTCGATCTGAATGGGACTTAGGGCAAGTATAATCAATTTATGAGCATTTTAATTATGCTTGAGATTGGTTAAACAATTTCGGGACTTGACTTAGAAATATGATAAAAGGATCCGACTTTTAATAAAATCTTGAATGGGTCGAGTAGAAATGAAAACATTTCAAAATTAAAATTAATTATACATGGAAAAAAGAAGAATATTTTCAAACAATTTACATTGCTCCCGGTTGTCTTGAATTTGAATCATTTGAAGCAAAAATTATTTTTAAATATGCAAAGAAAAATAAAAACGAAATAAAAAATGTAAACACATAAATTTTATATGAGAATTTGAGATGAACGCGTGATTAAACATGCAATCAAGCTGAATTTTTGCCCAGTTATTTTATTTTATTTATATATTTTTTGGCAAAACCGTCAGGAGCTCATCTCGGAAATTCACATGTGGTGGTGGGAAAAACTCGACATAAAAATGAAAATGTAAGCGAAGGAAAATCTTTCTTTTCTTGCCTTCACGCCTAAGGCAAAGCCAGGCAGGAGTGTAAGCAGAAGGCGAAGAGGTCTGAGGGATGAGGAATGTGTTGAGAGGGGAAGCTAGAACCCAACATAAAATGTATTGCGAAGCAGTGAAATTTGTTAGCCCCCTCACACACACACACACACAGAGAGGCACACCCAAAACAGAAGCACAAGCCAACAAGGAAATTAAGAAATTCACGTCCTCACAAAAGAGATTTGGCAAAGTTTTTCTAGACAAAAAAACAAAAACAAAAAAATGAGTATAAAAAGGAAAAAGTTTCTTTTGTGTAAGTTAAGAACTTGGGCTTCCCCCAAAAATAATTAAACTCTGTAAATTATACAGGAAAACCAGAAGAGCTCCGATCCGATCTGAAGCGAATCCTAGGACCCAGAAGGACCCATTTGCATCTCTGAAAAAATACGCAAATTCAATTTGATATTATATAGAAAATATTTATTTCAATTCTTTTGATCCAAAGCTAAAATATTTATATAACTGAGAGTAGAAGAAGAAGAAGAAGCAGAGAGGAGCACGTGTCATATAAATGTTTTGGTTTTTCTTTTTTTTGTTTATATTTTTTCGATTTTACTGTAAAAGTGGAAAAGTTAGAAACAAAACTGCGATAGCAACGGTAACGGCTGCCATTTTTAGACAGACATTCTGACAAAAAATACACACACACACACACACACACACACACACACATAGACATAGACAAACAGAATGCATAGACAAGATCTACAAAATGTCTGCCTGTCACTTTGAAATGGAATCTACACTCGAAGTGAGCTTGTTTCTCTGTGTGTGTGTGTGTGTGTGTGTGTGTGTCGAGCTCATCAAATAAATTTACAAAATGTACAGGGGAGGAGGGAGGTAAATGTGTTGCCACTGCAGTGGCAACTGCTGCAACGTGGCTAAAAATAAATTTGCATTGCCAACTCAACTCAACTCAACTCGGAGTCAAGACGAGTTGAGCCAAGCCAACTTGTTTCAAATCCAAAATTGCCGTAACTTCAAATTCTCCCCCCCCCCCCCCCCCAACACTTTGTTTGTATTGTAAGTAATTTCTTGCCTTATTTGATTTTGGCCAATACCTTCGCTTCATGCCAAGTTCCAACCCGACTTGTGACGCTTCGCCTGATACACCCTTTTGGGTCGAACCCTTTTCCTTTTGAAGTATTTTCTCTGACCAAGGTGACGAAATGGAATTCAAGTAACAATCTAATCGAAATGAATTAAATTTGCCTATGAAATTAAATTAAATGAGTCCAGCCCTTTTGGGTTAAATTATCAAAGATCACATTAGTCTTTTTAGTGCTTTTTGGGATCATTTTAATAGCCAAAAAAAAAAAAAAAAAATACCCCAAACAAATCAGATAAAAGTGGTCACAAAAAGCTCAAGTTGGCCTAATAAAAATGGTGTCATCTGATATAAAAGAAGAAGAAGAAGAAGAAGAAGCAGTTTTTAATATTCACCGGTGATCCATAAACTTATGTTGGCCAGTGTAATAAAATTTATTGTGTACTTTGTGGTCGAGCCAAGATGAGCAGATTATAATTGTTTGTTTTTATTATACTTTTGAGAGGGGGGAGTGGAAATGAAAAACTCTTGTAATTTCATGTGTATTTCTCTCTGTATGTATGTGTGTGTGAAGCCCGCAGCAATTGTGTCAATATGTCAAAAAATAAACACACACACAACACACACACACTTATCGCAGAAAATGCCAAAAACAAAACGGAAGTGTGCTTATGTATGTGTAAGCATGCAGGCCTTTCAAAATGGCGTCGTCGCGCATTTCTCCCTCCCTCTCTCATTCGGTCTTTCCCTCGTCCAATGTTGTTGCAATTTAATTTAATTTTCACATTTGCCACAATGTTTCACATTGCCCAGCCAGACCCAGCCCAGCCCGAGTTGAGAGCGTTTTAATATCAATTTGAAATCATCAGCGGTAATTAGCAGCAAATTCCAGAGATTTTTCAAAAAAAAAAAAAAACTACTTGCCTTTTCAATTTTGCAGCTATTTCATTTTGCATTTTGCAATTTGGTCTATTTTGGTCAAATTAAAAACTGATTAAAGCCAGCTCGTAAAAATTGTAATTGAAAAGCACTCAAGTCTGAGGATTGCAGGCAAAATCAAACACATAATAAAAAAAAAAAAAAGAATTTATATATATAAAATTGAAAGTAGAAAATTTCTATTGCCTTGGTGGCCGTTTATAAATTTCAATTTCATGCCTCAATTGCGGTTGCCAACGGTGCAAAATGTCAAAGGTTCACGGGCAGTTTCAAGATGGTTGCTGCCTGGTTGCGGTTTATCTGGTAACACACACATACACACACATAAGCCAATAGAAGGTTGAATAGCATATGAGGGCGTTGAGGCATTCAAAGAACGATAAAGATAAGTTGCTCTGCGGTTGGACGCCAAAGAAGTGATTTTCTGTTCAATTGGAATCAATTGTCCTGGAAAAATACAAATACAAATAGAAAAAAAAGGAAAAAAAGGCAAAGAAATAGAAATACAGGTAAATGCCAGCCGAAAGGACCACTCTCTTAATTTCTCTGTCAATTGGAAAATCCTTTTTTTAGGTAGATGAAATTTGGTAAGCATAATTTTTGAAGTCTCAACTTTTCCTATGTCAAGTTTGAGCTATTTCAGATTATCGCAAGTTGGAAGTTTTCTTATGCAAAGTTTGGGCTGTCTACGCTTGTCAAAAAAGTTGGCATTCGAGAGTGCGCAGTAAAGTTTGAATATAATCTAAGAAATTCAAAGAACTTGTATGGGGTTAGTGAAAGTTTTCAGATCGAACTAGTATATCATACATTTGGGTCTCTCTCTCTAAAAAAAAAAGAAATCTGGTACACATAGTCTGGTACAGAAATTCAAAGTTTTTATCTCCAGGATAAGCTCTAATTAAAGTCAGAAAAAGGTGTATAAGGTTCAGGTTCGATACAGTTGGTTATGCATTCCCTTTGGCCTTTGTTATTTTATCAGGCCTGCAATTTGTCAATGAGTACAAATTTCATTTTATTTTGTCTCGTATTTTTCGGAACATACCTATAATTGAATCTAGATGCCAGACGAGTCGCTGCTGCAAGGGGAATCGAATCACACCGTCACATGAATTTCATGTCATGTGTGTGTGTGTGTGTGTGTGTGCTTGGTGAAATTCATGGCATGCATTTCATCATTCATTGCTTGACAGGAGATTGCAAATTTGCTGTCTCCGTGCTGCCAACACCATCAGTGTTTCACCCGTGGCCCGTCAGATTCAATTTCAATTTGCCATCATGCGCCCCAAAAAGCAGGCAATAACATTTTAGCCTCTCCGCTCTCACCGCCGCGCTATCACGGATGCCATACCACCGCCTCGTCTCTGCTTTGCTCTGCTCAGGCAATCCTTAATTGCAAATAAATGTATGCTAATGGGCAATTTTCTGCTATACGCCTTCAAAGTAGCTAACAAACTCAAAAAGTCCCCCTTCTCCCCTCTTGAAGGCAAAAAACTCAAACCTGCCGCTTCCTTCCAGAGCAAGCAATTTCATTAATTTATGTCCTGCCTTTTGGGTCTTGGAAAAGGCTTAGAAATCAAATCATATTTACCTGGTCATACATACCTACATAACTGAAAAATCTCAAAGTTTTCCCTACATAAACTTGACTTACTTGAATCGAAATAGTCGCACACCGGTCGAAGGGCAAAGGGACGAATGAACATGGCGACCAATCCAATAAATCAAATTGAATTTGGATTTGGGCGAAGCTGGGCATAAATCGACTTTAGAGTCGGCAAAGTAATAGTAACCGTTTTTTTTTTTTTTTCTATTTTATTTGTGGTTTACGTCAGGGGCAGGGCCAGGAACTGGAGAATCTCGCCGATTGAATTATATAAAAGTAGTTTTGTCGATGGCAGGCGAAGCCTGTGAGCTTGCAGTCAGGAAACAGCATTTTGGTGACTGTACTTTTATGCTCTTTTCAGGGCCACATAAAGTGTTTATCCAGTTAATGTTGAAGCTTGGACTTAGCCCTCGGAATCGGTTAGAAGATTATATTTACATGGACTTTAAGCTGGTTCAAATCGGATCTGACTATATTTAGATTATCAATTTGATGACATTGTGTATTTATGGTTTAGGTGGGTCTTTACATGATTAAGAAGTCATACACATAATGGCCTATCCAGACCTCTCAACAAATAAGAATCAAACTTAAGATATGGAATATATAGTTGGACGAAATGGCGCAACTGTACCAAGAGGAAGCCTGTTTCGCTACGGACTTTCAAAGCTCGGGAGCAAGAGATCGTTCTATCGACCGCAGGATCTAGCTTTAATCTATCTAATATTTCATGCCATCATGCCAAAGAAAGGGCATACCATATTCGGTCTTTTACAAAATGGATCAAGGCACTGGTGTTTTTTTTATATATTTTCCATCAGGGCCATGTGGCAGTTGGCAATAAACCAAAAAGACGAGAGTAAACCAGCAGCAAGAACAGCAAATTATTATGATTTGCTTTTAATTCTGCTAATGCGGCTCAAATAAAGGACGGTCATCAGGAAATTTAATACCATCCCAAATCATTTCACAAAAATTTTGAACTGCCCAAAATAATATAACCTTGAAACCTTGAAGACTATATATAAATTATGACCACAAAAATTAAAACAGTCAATCGAATAATTCACTCATTCTTCTGTAAATAATGAAATTCTCTGGCCTTAATTACAGTCAGATTGACTTTTGGTCAGCTGAAGGTCAGCATTGATTAAGCAAATCGATAGACTCTCATTGAAGACAATTCAGGACAATTCAAGACAATTTACTTTTAATCCAATCAAAAAGGTTGATAATTTTATTTTGGGGATTTTTAAGGACTTCCAAACTACCATCAACTCTGAGTCAAATCTCAGTAATAAAAACTTGCTTGTATCCTTACAAAATCCTTGAAGTCCCTTTATTCTCTTGCCATAAAAAAACTGTCAACCGATTGAACTCGATTCAAGTGAAGTGAAGTACAATTTAATCAATTGATAAAAAGTGCTTGAATAAATATTGATATGAGAATCCAATCAAGTCGGAAATCTCTGGGATAGTGTGAAAAATCAATTTTCTTTTTTTGTAAGCTTTGTGATTTTAATTAAAATTGAAAAGAAAAAAAAAAAAACAAAAACAGTTCAATTTTTTTTTTATATTTTAATTTTAATATATTCAGTTTATCTTTGAAGAGCTGAGCTGAACTGAGGACGAAAAGCTTGTAAATCCTTAAACTCAAATAAAGTTGAAAAACAATTTCTGAAATGAAGGCAAATAGACGCAACTCAAACAAGATAGAAAATGTTGGGGCGTGAGTGTCTGAATGAAGAAACCCAAAAATTAATACGAATGTCAAATTCGAGTGTATTCGAATTTGTATTTGAATTTGAATGTGAATGCAAGCCGAAAATCTATTTGAATGCAACTGAGGTCGTGCCACTCGAATTTCAAGCATTTCCGTTCGACCGACTTTTTTATAGAAAAATGTTGCCATCTTTCTTGCCATCAAACTTGAGCCTTCGACTCCAGAACAACCAAACAGCAGAACACCAGAACAGTAGCAGCAGTTGGCCAAATATTTGCATATTAAAAGACAAGCGAAAGGGGCCAATCCAATCCAGTCGAAGGAAATGAGGTTGCGGCTTAATTTACTTTATATTAATTTATGCAGACTGCCGCACTCGATGCGGCCTCCTGGGCCCAGAGCAAAATTAAAAAAAAAAAAAAAAAAGCAAAGTAAAAGTTAAAGCCAAGAAACCTACCACGCACATTGCCAATTAATTTTCATGATTGTGTTTAGCCAGGCCAAAAAATTTTTACGAGCCCATCAAAAAGCCTGCTCAAAAATTTCACTCACAAAAATATGTAAAGACCAACAGACCCAGAGTCCAAGAGTCCGAAATTTATGGTAACACATTAAAGTCAAGAATGAGAAGAGGAAGGAAAAATCATTTGCAAAACTTTCCAACTGCATTGAAAATGACCAAAACATATTTATCCATCAATTTATTGGCAAACACACACACACACACACAAATGTTTCCAATTGAAGGAATTCAATAGAAGATTTTCATTTCACAACTGGCAAAAGGAAGTGATTAAGTTGGCTCTATGAAATTGCTTTGATGAGATGCACGTGATGTTTATAATCGGAATTTAATTGAGCTTATTCCCCAGCTTAGTTTAATCGAATGTGAGCATCAAATTGACAGCTCATTAGTTGGTCAATTGTTTGAAAAGTTCGAAACCAAAATTTGGGTAAACAAGTCAATCAAAACTTTTCCTCTGATTTCTAAGAAAGAAAATAAAATCACAAAAATACATATAAAACCCAAGACCCAAAAAGGTAAGATTTTATTGGCAGATGGAGAAACTTAATTCTAAAGCATGCGGAATAATCAAACGATTATCAAGGCTGCTGGCTTTGGGTAGACATTTCAAAGGCTATGAAAATCTTTTACCTTGATTTTACTTGGCATTCCATTAGATTGTATTAGATGTTCATGGATGTGAGTTTTAGTTTTAGTTTTCATTCAATTCTTGACACTAGTTTCAGCCCAGACTTTTAAGCTTAAGAGTATCGATACTTATCGCAAACCTTATCAGATTAAAATTGAAGGCTAAATTTATTTTTTATTTGCTCGGAGTATTTCATAATAATTTTCATAGCTCTAACCCATTCAAGTATGAATTGTGGATTTTACCAGACTTGGGATATTCGAGTTAAATAGTCCGGGTATATCCGAACCTTCTTTTGAGTGTTAAAATAAAAGAACTACCATAAATAATTCAGTACTCTTGATAGGATAGTACCGAATCTGGGACACCCAATCTTCGTTTTCTCCGTATCAGATATGCTTTCCAGAGATAAAAGCTGCAGATCTAAGGACAGAAAGAGCCTGTAACCTTGTTATGTCCAAAACTAATGAATCGAAACATTGTAACCTCGACTCTTTATTTCGGGGCTCAAATTTTTGAAAAAATGTCATGAAAATTATGGCCACCAATCCCACACTTTTTCTGTTTATTTCTCTTTTTTTTTATGACCACTAAGCGATTTTTAATTAGATGGCTCTTTTTTTCCTGCAACATAATAAAATACATATATATATATATATACACAGAGAGAGGGACAGGGAGAGATAGGGAGAGGGAGTAACGAACTTGCAAATTAAATTGCAAAACTTGATGACATGAATGAATAAATGAATGGAGAGCTCCACTTGATGACCCAATGACAGGACATGTATGATATATATGCTACTTATATGTATATATATATCCCAACATAGCATATATATAGAGAGAATATAATATGTATGCATGGGCATGGAGCTTGGAACGAAAACTGAAACTAATTAAAGTGGTTTTTATGTGAGACGATGGAACGACGGTGTTGGCTTCGTAACCTGAGACGGATCACGGCCGCGTTACATGATTCGCATACACACGCATATATACAGGTGACACACAGCCTAGCAGGGAAGAGGCAGGGGTTGGCAGGTATGACCTGTACAGAAATAAGGTGTGTGTGTGTGTGTTGTTTTTTTTAATGGCGCCGCCGGCCGGTCCGGTCACTAATGCACTTCAAAGCAATTAATTTGCAATAAAAGCATTTTTAGCCTAGCCAACTTAGACCGGTTTGGTTGAGTATATGTTGGATATTTAGACAGAGAGAAAATATCAAGCAATTTTGAATCGAAGCTCAGTGAACTTAAAAGAAAGTAGACCAAGTGGATTGCATTTATCCAAAATATGAGGAGAAGAAAGAAATAAATTTGGTTGACTTATATGACATCTTCC
The DNA here is from genome assembly GCA_037075145.1 of Scaptodrosophila latifasciaeformis. Classification (NCBI taxonomy): domain Eukaryota; kingdom Metazoa; phylum Arthropoda; class Insecta; order Diptera; family Drosophilidae; genus Scaptodrosophila; species Scaptodrosophila latifasciaeformis. The sequence continues at coordinate 1,296,916 of JBAMCM010000428.1, forward strand.
GGTTCTCAAATATTCCAAAGAGAATAACAAATCAAGTGTGAATAAGGGTTGAGATTAAACTCTCGTAGTTAGCACGCCATCTATCGGGTAACTGATCGATCCCAGAAATCTTGTGGCTGTTACAATAATTCTTAAGATTCTTTTAACTTGACTTGAGTTTAAAAATTGTCAGGCAATCATGTTTAATTCTAAAATCCTCAGATTTGATTTCCATTGAAAGATTTGGATTTAGCTTCTCTAGGAACTAGTACAGTCCCAGCTGCATATTTTTGTTCAGTGTGTTGTTTGCGTCATCAATCCAACTGTATAGAGGGTTGGGTCTCTAAGCGGGGAGCTGGGCGGCCAAATAGGTTGGTTGGTTGGTTGGTTGGTTGGTTGGTTAGTTAGGGGAAACGCTGGTTGCCATTGCGTAACTGGGCCAAGCCAAACAAAGTCAAAGCTTCATACACTTACGTGTTATGCAAATCGATGGCTGCAAAAATGTTGCGCATACGTCCCGTTGTACCAGTCAGACTGTCTGTCTCTTTGCGTGTGGGTGTGTGAGTGCCTGCCTGTCTGTCTGTCTGTCTGTCTCTTTGCACCCGCATATTGACATTGTCTAGTGGCATCTTTAGAAAAGGCTTTCTGCCTCTGGCAGATCCATTCAATCAGAAAGGTTAAAGCGCTTGAGGTTTTTGCCACTACGGCAAAAGTCATCTGACAATTTTCTGAAGGAGATCAGTATTTCTTATGCTTGATCTAACGTTGGCAGGTCTTGTCATGGCAAAAATAAAATATCTGTCAGACCTAGGTGACTCTTTTCCCTTGCCTCATTTGCGCATTGTCTGGTCTGTCTGAGCATTTCAGGTGGTCTGACTTTTTGGTTTTGCCTCATTTATTTGATCGATTTCTTGCTTTCACTAACACATTTTCTTATATAAGCCAGACAAAAAAAAAAAGAAGAATAACACCACGCCCGATTCTCTGGCATATCCAGCTAGCCTCTTCCCTTTTTTGTAGTCTTGAGTTTCGTTGCGATTCAATTCAATTCTTGACTTGCCTTTGTGCATATCGATTTCTGTTTAAGTTAATTAAAAAGCACACTTGACAAATGAATGTCAAAGCCTAAAGCCAAATTTATGTGGCTAATAAAAAATTATTGCGTGAAGAAAAACAGAAAAACACAAAAAAAAACAAAAATGTAATGAAAAAAAAAAAAATCAGAATTCGACTCAGGCAATTTGTGTTTTCCCCAATTTGAGTGAACAGAAAAATAAAGTGAGAATATGGCAAATGGCAAATGGGAAATGGGAAATGGAAAATGCTCTCTCGTCGACTGTGTCACAAAATCAATTAAAAACTGCTGGGCCATTGTTTGGCCAGTGTAAACGGCGGCGCCGGTCAAATATGCAAATATTGAAAGAGTGAATTTTGTTTTCCCGTCGACAGGAAACTAGCGCAGGACACGGTCGGTCAGAGGACCCGACCTGTTTTGGGGTTTCTGAGCTTTGTAGTTTTTTGCCAACTATTCAAGTTTTTTATTACATTTTTTTTTTTGTAGAACGGAAGAGCAAGTAAATCAATGAAATATTTCAAAAACTAATTATGATCCTGGTCCAAAGAATTTTCCATAATTTTAATTGAATTTATTTGTTTTTTTATTCAGGAAATTGCATATACACATTGAATGATTTAAGAGCGAAGAACTAAGTCAAGTGAAAATAAGAAAATTAACAAATGAAAATTGAAAACCACAGCAAAACTAAGTCAAAAATCCAGTCGACCAGACACCCAGGCAGCTAATTAGAGAGGCAAGACAGACTTACACAGACTCACTGAGACTCAGACAGACAGAGAGAAGAGTCAGTTGGACTGGCATTCAAATGGCTGGACAATTGGCCAAGTGGACAAGGCATTCAGGCACGTCAACGTTAATGCCAACAAAGTGTGAAACTGAGTAACTCGACCAACAAAACAGACCAAGAAGAAAGAAGAAGAAGAAGAAGGTAGGAGAAAGAAATATTTTTTTTTGCTTGGTAAATTGGGTGTGGTTGTCTGATTTGAGCTGCCTTTTGCCATTGCCCAGTTCGATTGGCCACAACTGAAAAGCACGCGACCAAAATTACTCAAGCTTGTCCATGGTAAAAATAAACTCTAACTAACTAACTAACTAACTAAAAATTCTTGTAGCACACAATTTCTATAATTGTTGTAAACTACTCGGAGTGTTGATTGTGTGTGGGTGGCAGCCACAGCCACTTTGACCGCCTCATTTGCATATATGCGATATAAGGCGAAAAACTTTCCATCATGAAAATTTCTTTTCTTTTCTTCTTGGCTTTTGTTTTGATTACAAAAGATGAATAAAAAGATAAAAAGCAAGAAACATGCAAAAAATTGACCAAGCCAAAAAAAAAAAAATATTTGTTTTGGCTTCAGGGTTGAGGGGAGGCTGTGAATATTCGCAAAAAACCGCAAAAGCCTTTCATCAAAGACATTTCAATTATTTAAATATGTATATATATTTTTTTGCATCTTCTTTGTTAATTTAACAAGCTCATTAGAAAGCTCGAAATATTTGAGAAAGTTTTTCAAACTACTTTTCGAGTTTCGAAACTAATTAACTGGCAATTGGAATCATGAATAATTTACTAGCCACTTTCATATTGGTTTCATTGGGACATCTTTTGGTTCAATGTTATCGGAAGAAATTGTTCAGATTCTGTTTTACTAAACCTCTCAAAGGGTATTAACGACTTATACATGGTTTCAATATGATAGTCAAAGAAATAAAATAAATTTAATTCGACTTTATTGGATTGTTCATAGTTTGATCAGAACCCTCAAACAATATCTTAGAAGATTGTAAATTATATATGTCTTTAACACATCGTGTCTTGGTTCTCAATATTATCGATAATCGGTATCAAATGGAGTCTGTATGGAGCTTTGAAGATCAGAATTTCTTAATCAAATTCAGACTTATGCTATTGGTTCCCTTAAGATCTTCAGTCTTCATCGGAACCAAATGAAATTCATTATAGATTCAATCTTTCAGAAGACCTGATTTAATTTTTTAATGATTAATTTAAGTCTCTTTAGAATTTGTTTTTGCAAAAACGAAAATCTTGGGAATTTTTAAGGTCTTTCCTACATTATGAAAATGCTCGAAGATCTGGTAGAAATACTGTTAAAATTCTACCAGCTCAGATTCAGAAAAAGTTTATTATTTCAAAGAATTTATATTTTTTGACTTACCCTTTAAGAGGTGCTGCAAGATGTGATCCTTGTGCTCCTCGGAGTGAGGTTCGCCCAGGACAATTAGCAGATAGCAGCCGGTGAGGGGACTTGGGGGTCCAACCATGCCGCCACCAAGACTGGAGGGACCACCGCCGCCATCAGAGCAGGCGGTGTCGAGTGGGGCACGACCCCCAATTTCCGAGGGCGGCAACGAGCTGGCCCCGGCCTCGGTGGCCGCATCGTCGACGGCATCGGTCGAGGTATCCTGGCCGGCGGCACTGGCAGCAGCTGGTGGCTCGGTTGATTCACCGGCGGCGCCATTGCCATTACCGTTACCATTAACGGCATTAGACTCGCCGACCGCAATCTCGCTGGCTGCATTGGCAGCGGGTGGAGGACCGTTGGACTCCTCCATGCTGGAGGAGGTGTTTGCAGCGGCTGCGGTGGCTAGGCCTTCACTGCTAGTGGTCTTAGTTGTTGTTGCTGTCGAAGTGGTCGGCTTTGGCTGATCTCCCATCACAGTGTAGTCGTCGACAACAATTGGCTTATCGGTTATCGACTCTAGTCAGCTTTTGTCTGAGTTCTTGACTGTACTTTTTCACAAACACCACCAAAAAAAATACTTCTTTTCTTGGGGAAAAAAATTTATTGTTGGTTATGTTTTTGTAAACTTGTTCTTATTGTTGTTGTGATTGTTTTTTGAAAACTGTACACAAACACTTTCACTCTCACTCGCTCACTCTAATGATCTCTCTCTCTCTTTCTCTCTTACTTTCTGTCGCTCTCTCTATCTTTCTGTATCGGTTTCTTACTCGCTCGGCGATTTGCGCACACAAATTTCTTGGAAATTTGCGTTGAAATGCCCTTTTCAGTCTTTTCTGTTTGGATGTGTTGTGAATTCGGTTTCGGATTCGGATTCTGATTAAGTCAAGAGTTTATTTTATTTTAGGTATTAATTTTGGCCGCGTTGCTCTCTAAAATGTTTCAAGGCAACGGGCACGCAATATTTTTTGTAGACTTTTCAAAATTTTCGAAAAATTTGTTATTTTTGTTTTTTTATTTATATTGTTTTTTTTTTTAGTCTCTCAAGATTGAGTTTTCTTTATAATTAATATTGTGCACACTTTGAAGCTGTGTTGTATTTTTTTTTTTTAATTTTTAGTTTTTTTTTTATGCGTTCATCAAAATTTCTTTGGTTTTTTTTAATTTTTTTAATTGAAATAAATTTTGCTTTAGTTGGCGTGATTTTTTGGTTTAAATATGTATTTGTGTTTTTTTTTTTTTTTTTTGAGTTAAAGTTTAATTAAGTAGATAATTTTTATTTTGTATTTTTGTTTTTATTCAACTGTAGATTTGGACTAGCTTTTTTTTACTTTTAGCAATTCTTTTATATTGATAATTTTTTTGTTTTTCTTAATAATTTTTTTTTTTTTTTTTTGCTTTTATGATAATCTTTGAGTAGTTTGAATATGAATTGTGTCAATATATATTTTTGGTTTTGGTTTTTTTTTTTTGAAATGTTTTTTATATTTTGCGAGTAGAATTAATTGTTTTTTTTTTTTTTTTGTATTTTTAGATTTTTTTTTTAACTTTGAATCTGCCTGTATTTTTTTGAATGATTTAAATGTCTATTAACAGCATTTGGCTGCTTCGAATTAAACGCCGGTTTAAAATCGTAAAATCTGTAAAAACAAAGTATAAAATATTAGAGCTTTTTTATGGTTTTAATATAAATCGAAATATATTTAGCTTGTTTTTTTTTTTCTTTCTTTGTACTTATTGAATCGATAAGGAAGTTAATAGTTCGAGTGACTCTCCAAACAATTCTTTTTTTTTTTTTTGGAACTTCCAAGTTTTTTCTTGAGTTTATTTCTAGGTCTAAGGTCTTTCATATTTCCTTATATATTTTTAGATAAATTCTGACTCAATTGGTAATAGAAAATTCAGTAAATTCAGGGACTCTTTTTTCAATAGGCTTACAGAGATTTCTGGCATTTATTTTTAATCTCGAGACTTCTATATTTTTTTAAAATATTTTTTTCTTTTTACAAAGAAATCGATAAAACGCAAAAGGTCTAGACCTACTTAAATCTAACCTCTCCTTCCAGCTTCGGAAGAGGTTTACTGAAAATATCTTTCAGTCTTTAATCTGTAATATTTCTCTATTATTTTTTGAGAAAATTTAGGATTTCAGGAATACAAATAATATTTCAATAAAAGCTCAACTTTCTCTGTGGAAATTTGATATTTTTGAAATGAAAATATTTTCCAATTTGAAGTCTTTTATATTTGATATAATAGATTTTGATAATATCTTATTCAAGACGTCACAGAGCTATCAGAATTTCAGGATTTACTTTAATAAAACTTCTCTTTCCTTAAAAGATATTTTTCACGATCTCAAATCTTTTTTATTTCTTTGAAAGTTTCTTGGCATTAGTATCTACTTTAAGTTGAAATAGGGAGTAAATGGATTTCAGAGATTCCACTTTCATTCATATCGAACAATTCTCTAGCCCAACTCGACAAGATATTTTCTCAACTGAAATGAGTTTATTTTATCGATGGATCACTGTTGGTTATTTATAGGACCGGCGACTAGATTTATTTTTTTGTTTTTACCTAGTTCAGGACTCCGACCTGAGCAGAGCCCTGTCATTGCCACCATGAATATCTCTAGTCTCTGGTCTCTGGCAGTCGCACTTATGACAACCCAGCCAGACGCTCATCTATCGACGGAAGCCAAGACAAAAAGAATAAAGCAAAGAATGAAAGAATGAAAGAATGAAAGAAAGAAAGAAAGGAACGAACGAGCGAACCAGCGAAGAGTAGGCCCCTTTGGAGCTATAAAAAGACAGAGACAGCGGCGTATTGAACTTTGTTCGTTGGCTAAAATAGACCAGCAAACAAATTGCAAATCCACACGACCCCTTCGCTATTCTCTTCTTCCCCTCCTCTCTCTCTCTCTCTCTCACATTTTCTAGAGAAGGGACAAAAAGTACCCCCCTCCCGACAAAAAAGATGTCGTCATCGTGTCAGGGCACACGCCATGCAAACAGTCACAATGGCGGCAGCCACGGTGGCGGTGGCGGTGGCGGTGGCAGTGGCGGTGGCAGTGGCGACTACGTCATCAGAATCGTTGCCGCTTGCATAAAGAAACTATAAAAAAGGCAAAAAGTAAAGAAGGCACAAGAAACAAAAAAAAAAAAAAACAGAGAAACAGCCCACAACTCGTTTCATCTACTTCATACAAAATAAAAATATATACATATATATACTATACACTATATCTTTTAAAAAATATATATGTATATATATGGTTTTGTTTTTCGAGGTCTGTCGAGGTTGGTGTTTCAGTTGTTGGAATCCTTTAATGTGCGCCTGGCTGCCGGTGCCGGTTGCTTGATTGCGTGCCTGGGCCAGTCTCGTGTCTTGCCGGGAATGGGGCGGGAAGGGTTGGTATTGCAAGGAACCGTTGCGCTTGGCTGATTTTTGCCTATCACCACCGTCAATGTGGATGATTCACCCAACAGTACACACAACATGGATCTCAAACTTTTCTCTTCACAAATGCATTGGCAGTTGGCTTATTGGGAAGTGCCCTGGACACCCGAACACCCTGGACACCCTGGACGGCCAGTCGCTTGGCTGCCTGACCGGCGCTATACCCAATTGACAGAATTGCCGACGTGCAGGCAACTCGAAAATTATTTTGATTTTCTGATTGAAAACTATATGCAACTGTCTATCGGAGTAATCATCTTTCTCATTTTTTAAATACTTATTGATACCTTTTGATTTAGACTAAGAAGCTTGTCTGAAATCTCTTAGATCTGGATTGGACTTTCTATATTCACAAAATCTTTAACAATTTTTTCAAAATTTCTTAACTATTTTTGAGGTTATATTTGTCCATTATAATATCTATAATAATCTCTTAGTTTTAAACAATTATTTCAAGCATTAAGTTGTTTGAGGTTATGTTATTTATTTCCTATAATTTTGACTGAGCTCTACTAAAGTCTCTTAGTTCTTCAGAGGTTATGTTAATCATTTTACTTCAATCTTAATTTCTTTTTATGGTAATCAATAGATTTCTTGATTTTTTTTTTTTAATTCGTTTCTTATCATTTCATTTGTCTATGGTTTTTCGAAATCTAAAATCTTAAAATCTTAGCTTCTCTCAGAGCTTTCTTTTTTCCAACTTCCTTGGCAATATTTTCCTAAAATTTCTCTATTTTATTTGGTTTCCCAGGTTATTAGAATTTTTGAGCTGAGCTTTTCTAAAATACGAAAATTTGAAGGCTTTTTAGAGGCTTAGTTTTCAGTCCCTTTGGAGTCCCTGAACTCTGAGGTTATGTCTATAATTTTTAGGGTACTTTTTCACTTAAGAATAACCAAATATTTTGAGGTTATCTTTATAATTTCCAAGAAGTTTTTTGACCAATTCTTTATATCTTGACTATCCTAAGAAAGTGGTTTCAATTATTTTCTCAAATATATTCAATATTTATTTTATAAATTTTCGACCCCGACTTCTCAAGTCTATATAAAATTCTCCCCTTTCTTTTACCAACATTTTAAAAAGTTTAAATATATATATATTTTTGGATTTTTTCAACTAACCCAGAGAAATTGAATCAGAGCCAAAAAGGACACAGGGAGAAAAGTTAAGACCGCACTAGGAAATTGCTTGAAAACCAACTCTGAAAAAGGAAGTTGTGAAATCAATAGGTCACACACACACACACACATAGATATACTCCACTCTCGCACACACACACACACACACATGCAACCACACACTCTCAAATAGAGAGATTTTGTGTAGTTTGGAAGCTTAAATTGGTGTGAAATTAAAGCCAACTTCAATGAATTGACCACTTCAATCTGTGCTTGTTTGTGTGTGTGAGCGTCTGTGTGTGTGTGTGTGAATGGTCAATGCCGGAGTTTCACACAAGAAAAAAATGATTTAAAAATAAATAAATAATTATTATTATTATTTTTTTTTTGTTTTAATCAACTTTTTTTGCTTTGTTATTTTGACGCACTTTTTTTTTGGCACAAAAAAAATTTATAAAAAAAAGCAGGTTTTTTGTTGATTCAGGAAGAAAAAAAATTGTAAAAAAAATTTGTAACAATTTGGTTGCCCATGGTAATATTTATTTTGACTTGGCTTGATTTTAGCCGCTTTTAAGAAGTCAGCTCACCCTTCTGCTTCTTCTTCTTCTTATAATTTTTTTTTTCTTTGATCTTGACTAGTTCGGTTCGTTTGTTTTCGTTTTGGTGTAACTTTTTTTTTTTGTCTGAATAAGAATTTCTTGTGATTTTTATTTAAAATTTATTTCATTTTTTTTAGTAATAATTTTTTTTTGTATTTTGTTTTTCGTTTGCTGCAAACGTTTTGAAAGCTCGACGACGACTGATTCTTGGCCGGAGCCATTCGCCCCATGAAGCGGCAACAGCGACAGCGACAACGGCAGCAGTCGACGATGGCGTTGTCGGCTGACTCGGGCTGCGCACGGCTACAAGAAAGAAGAAGAAGAAGAAGAAGAAGCAGCAGCAAAAAAAAACTCCAATCGCTTGCCCAGTTTGCTGGTCTGGAAATTCCATTTACACTTTCCATCGGCTGGCTGGCTGGCTTGGCTCTGCCTGGTCGAGCTTTTATGGCCAAATCTGATTTTTCTTTTCGTTTTTTTTTTTTTTTGTTTTTGGTTTAGTTTGGTTTTGGTGTAGGCAAAGCAAACAGCTGGTTAGAAAAATTAAAGACACCGAGCCAGAGGCCTGAGAACTGCTGCGCCTTCGTTTCCAATACGGAATCACTTGGAAGGTTCTTTCGTCTGGTTTCGTGGCAAATCGTTTCGTTTCAGTTTCATCGTGTTTTTTGTTTTTTTTTTTTTTTGTTGAACTGGCGCCCAGTCGCCGGAGCCGAAGCCAAAGTCAAAGCCGGGCAGGCCCGGGTGGACTGACTTACCCACTCCTGACCTATCCCAAAGGCAGGCTTTCCAGTGCAACCCACTTCCCACAACTTTACTTTGCCCACTTCGAATTACATTCAATTCAGTTACAACTTCACTGTACGTGTGTGTGTGTGTGCGGTCAGCTGTGCACCGGCGAAAGAGTAGGCGAATCAAAAAGTTGCCGGGCTCGACTGGAAGCGAAATAAGGCAAACAAAATTACGCAATTCTTTGGAAAAAGCTGAAACGGAAGGAAGCTGAAAAAGTCGTTGGGGGATGGGGGGAAGAGCAATCCAAAAGAATTACAAGTACCTCTGGATCAGCAGATCAACTCAGCCGGCATTCTGCCAACACACAAGCACACCCACACACACATTAACTGAACCGAGTGATAGCAGCGCAGACGCCGAAGAGTCGCTCAAACGAGGGGAAAGAAATGCCGATTCAATCCGAACATATGGCAGAGCAGCGAACACACAGAACAACACAATTAACAGCAACAAAACAGCTGAGAAATGCCGTTGCAAAGTAAATATTGATTTTGCCGGCTCAACGCATATGCTGAACAGAGCAGCTGCGCTGCTTAAAACTGCTCCCAGCGCGCTGCTCAGCTCTGCTCTGCCACAGTGACTGAACAGCTGTTCGGCTATTTTCAACTGTCTGCCAACGAGTCGTGCGTGCAAGTTTTGGCGTGCCTGCTTCTATGTGTGTGTGTGTGTGCGCTCTGGCCAGATGCGCCAAAATACATGAAACCGTTAACATTTCGAATGAAAGAAAATAATATATCGTGCCAGAGCAAAATGATAATTTCGATTTTTCTTTCTTTCATTTGACTTCACTTTCAGATCGTCTGATTTTCTCAGACTTGAGAAAATAAATTGTTCAATTTTTCTTTTTTTTTTTTTTGATTGAGCCATACCAATTTTAAGACTTGTAATTTGCCAAGAACTAAATGCATTGCTGGATTTTTTTGAAATTCCGGGGAATCCCGAGAATGTAACGGACTCATCTTAATTCCTTTGAAAAAGTTAACAATTACTTTTACTTTTCTATTCGAGAATTAAATAGACTCACCATCTTGATGAATCTTTAATTCCTTTGAAAGTTGCAAATGTTTACTTTCACTTTTCGATTCCGAAATTTTTTGGGCCCGAGAATATAGATTGATTATGTCTCAAAAATTAAGCTGACTCATCTTAATGGATCTTTAAATCCTTCGAAAGTTAACATTTACTTCTACTTTTAGATTCTTTAAGATTTCGTAAATTTCTGGGACCCGAGAATACGAGTATAGTTTTATTATATCTCAAGAACTAAATTGACTCATCTTAATGGATCTTTAATACCTTCGAAAGTTAACAAGAACTAAGCGGGCTCAACATCTTGATGAATCTTTAATTCCTTGGAAAATTACTAATGTTCTAGGCTCCGAAAGTATTTGTTGATCATATTTTCTTTTATTCTTCTAATTATAATCATGGAGTGCTTGACTTTTTTTTTGGCTTTTCCTGGCTTATATAGATTTTATAGACAATGTGTCTTGATCTCTTGATCTATGCCTAGTTTTCGGATCTCTTTGGTGGGGAGTATCTCAGCTCAGCTTTCAATATTTTTGAGTAGTCCTCTAATCCTCGTGTTTTGTATATATCTTTGATTTTTTTTTCATAGATTTTTCATCGGGAAATTTCCATATGGTTCTTAAAATCTTCATGATTTTTTTTCTTCTTCCTAAGCTAAGCTATCTTTCCATATCTATTGAGATCTTAAATTGGCTAAAAAAATATTTTATATATTTTCTGTTAGTCTTAAGAAAGACATAAAGCTGGGATAAACCTTCTTTTATTTATTTATTTTTTTTTTTTTTTTTTTGTATTTAAAAAAATTCTACTCACCTCTGATAAATCGAAGATTGAAGATTTTTTTTAACTCAGCAGCAAACTTCAAATCGTTTTGCACTTTGGATGGAGCAAGTTGCTTTTGTTGTAGGTTTTTTTTTTTTTTTAGGTTAATAATTTTTTTTTTAATATTTGAAGCCTAAATGTGTAAAAATTTGGCGCGGTGTTTTTTTATTTTTTATTTTAAGCTAAGCACAAAATGGACTTTTGGACTTTTTTTTTGATTTAATAAATAAATATATGTATATATTTAATTAACTTATGGCAAAGCTTTCACAGTTATGCAAAAAAAAAAAATATTAACTTGGCAAAATGACGAAAATTTTATAGTTTTTTTAAATATTTTTATTTATTTATTTATTTTTTTTTTTAATTGTCAATCACTTTTTATCACTTTTATTTTTTGGCTAGTTTTTCTTCTTTTTTTCGCAAATTGTTAGTAGGCCTGTGTCTGTGTGGAAGAGATTGCGTGTGCGTGTGTATGTGTGTGTGTGTGTATTGTGATGTAGGTGTTGGTGTGTGTGTATGAAACCGAAATAAACTTTAGACGGATATTGATTTTATTTTTGAACTGTTTCTGCCTTTGTTGCTGCTGCTGTTGCTGCTGCCACTGTTCTTGTTGTTGTTGTTGTTGTTGTTGTGGCTTCAATCTTGTATCTTAATTGATTGATTGTTTGATTGATACACTGGCTGACTTCTTTGACTTCACCAACTGACGGTCTGATTGATTATGCCGTCGCCTTCGCCTTCGTTTTGGTAAGCAAAAATTCACACACCAAAAAAAAAAAACAAAAATTAAATAGAAAGAACAAATTCGCACCAAGCGAAAATCGGGGGGGGGGGGGGGGGGGGGAGAAAAAATGAATTTTCTTTTTTATTATTTTTTTTTTTTGGCAAAACTTTTCTCACTCACTCTGCAGTGTGTTTAAAGCCGCCTGAGCACAACAGCTGACGTTTGGCTTGGCCGGGCGCTGGAGGGGGGCCTGGCACGACTGCTCTCGATTGCGGTGCCGTCTTCGTGACCACAGCGTCGCCCAGTACCCATCGGCAGAATACTTCGATTTTTTTATTTAAGGTTTTTCAGTTCTTTTTTTTTTAATTTTTTTTTTTTTAGGTTTTACGATTTTTGCATTGGCACATTTTATTTTCGAAGTTTTCTATTGTTTTTGTTGTTAATTTTTTTTTTTTTTTTTTGGTTCGAAGAACTCGAAGAAGTAGAGTTGTGAGATGAGCTGAAGAAGCTGAAGATTATTATATATATATTTTTTTGTAGTTTATTTAATTTTCTTTGTTGGCTCCGTTGTTTGATTGCTTGACTGGCTAGGCCGCTCGTTGCTTGGACGCCCGACTGCAAAGTGAAATGTTGTTCAATTCTGTGCGTTCCTCTTTGGCTTACACACACACACACACAAGTACATACATATACAGACTCACACGCATATAAAGAGATGTTCTGCACAGAAACCAACTAACACATTTTTAAGCCAAGCCAAGAGCGAGCCAAAATTTTCATTTGTTATTGTTGCTGTTGTCGGTCTCTTTGTGGCACATTGGAAGCAACATGCGACGTTTTTTGTCTTTGCAAATACAAAAAACAACAACAACGATAACAACGAAAAGCACAATTTACCGATTTTCTATGCTATTCGGCGATGCCATCAACGCTGCCAGCGCTGCCAACGCTGCTGACTTCCAATAACGCAGGCGCAGAAATTCCAACACGACATCAACCGACGCGTCGCAGCGTTGACAGCTGAAAATGGATTGAGCTTTACCATTATACTTGTAAAACGGCTGAAAAAAAAAAAAATAGATTCAAGAAAAAACAGCTGATTTTGCTGGCTTTGCAGCTCACGAGACCATCCATCAACTATTGACATTGGCAGCTGCGATAGAATTTCATCGTCGACATCTTCTGGAATCCCTGGGACAAGCAGGACAAAAAAAAAAAAAAACAAAGAGTATTCAATTCTCCGGATCTCGGATTTCCAAAAGTCAATAGACCTTTATCTAGATCTTCTGGTCGTCATGTCGTCATCAATGCAGTCATGGCGTCCCAAACATTTAGTATTCAGTCTAACCTCACTTTTTCGTTACACGACTCCTCCGCTCCTCTAGCCAAAGTCTACATATGTATATGATTTCACTTAATTAAGGCTTAACATGAAATGGCGTTGCATACCAAGGGGCGCCAGTCTTGGAACCCTTCAAAAAAAAAATACACACAAAAATTAAACAGACAAAAAAAAGTATTTAGCTTTTGGGGGACATAAAATACACAAAATACTCTTTATTGGAAAATTTATACAGAAACTTCAACTTATAAGAAAAAGTACAGTTTTGTTAGTAAAAAATGTATTAGGTTGCTTAAGAGTTTTATTTTCTAATTAAACTTAATAAATTCAAGGCATATTCTTACCTTATTTAATGGCTGAGAATTCAACAAAAATTAAGCTTTTCAAATAATTAATGAATGAATCAAACATTAAGGATCCTTTATTCCTTCAAAAAAAAAAAAAAAAAAAAAAAAAAGAGAAGCAGATCAAATAAGGTTTTTTTTATAGTTTTTAATTAAGCAAAGAATCAATTTTTAATTATTAAATAATTGTATTACATTTCAATTAAAAAAGTACAGTTTTGTTTCTTAAACGAACAAAAAATTAAGTCCATTAAAAATGCATCTCAAAAGGAATCTTTGATTCTTAAAAAAAAAAAAGAATAGTGAAAATAAGGTTCTTCATAGTCTTCTCACTTAGTTGATTAATGGAATTTGGTTTTCAGTTTCATTTTTAAAAAAGGTACAGTTTCGTTTTTTAAAGGAAGCAAAATTTAAGTCAATTAAAAATACTTGAAAAAGGAATCTTTCTTTTTAAATCAAAAACAGATAAAATAAGGCTCTTCATAGTCTTCATAAATGATTTTTAAAGTTATAAAAAAAATAATAAAATTTGATTAAATTTAGATATCAAAAAGTACAGTTTCGTTTCTTAAAGGAACCAAAGTAAATGTTAATCGAAAATCCTTTTTGAATCGAATCTTTATTTTTTAAAACAAAACAAAATATGGAAAAATAGTCTTCACAACTTCTTGAAGCTAAACCAAAGCTTATATCGGAAAAAGAAGGAATTAATTCGAAATTATTTAAAAAAAAATAAATATATATATTTTTTTTAATCTAAAAGCTAAGATAAAAATTCTCTAATATTTCCAAATTAAATGGAACTCCAAAATTAACCTAATTGATAATTTTCGATGTAATTTTTCAAGGAATATTTAAACCAACTCAATGAGAAATTCCCTAAAGTTGAAAGATTAAAAAACGTAAAATATAATAAAAAAAAATTTCTTTGCTGTTGCTAATTTGGTAAGTTTTCCGGCACGAAATGGCGATATAGGATAAATGCCAAATACGGCGGAGTTGCTATCCTCCACTCATATTGAAATGTAATAAAGGCGAGACCAAAAGAGAGCGCCTTCAAATACACACACACACACACAGAGACGCACGTACAAACACTTGCACATAAATTGAGCTGCTGTTGTGGCTGTCGTTGTTGTTGTTGTTGTTGTTGTTATTGTTGTTGCCTTAGCTTCGCAAGCACCTGCATCGCGTGCGCCTATTACTTACACACACACACACGCACACATATACACACCCACAGATAGACATGCACGTTCATGTATTTATATATATGATTTCTTTTTGCGGCAATTTGAACTCGCTGGCAACACTGGCAGCAGCGCCCTCTTTACTTCTATCTTGCTTCTCCTCCCCCCCCCCCCCTCCCGCATTCTTTCCTTCCTTCCTTCCTTTAGTCTTTCTTTTCATTTTATTTTGGTCATAAAAATTGTACAAAATCCAACTAAAACGCTATAGAAAATTTATGAACGAGGCAGCCGGTGAATTACCAAGGCGGCGCTGATAGACCAAGGAGAAGGCTAAATGAACCAAACGAAAGGGGACAGACTCCACCTGCTTGGTTCGGAAAACAGGATATCTTTGATCAATAGTACAATATATATATATATATTTTATTTTTGAGTCTTATGCAATTGAGTGTTTTTTTTTTTTATAATTTTGCAGGAGCCTTTCAAACTGTTGCTAGCTGGTTGGGTGGTCCAGAGTAATTGCATTTATATTACAATTATATCAATTTAATGGGATTTGCCTTGCTTTCATTATGTTGACAGGAATAATTTCTTGGCCCACATGGATTGCCACCCTCACTCTTTTTCTTCTTCTTCTTCTTACTGCCGTCACCTTCCATCACCGTGTCACCGGTCATGAGCTTCATTTCCTTTTTGCATTTACGGCCTGGCAATGAAATTAAAATGAATGTACCGTTGCCATAAAACAACAACAACAACAACAATGACAACATCTGCTGGCAGGTTGCACAGTGACTTGGCCTTTCTTTGGCTTCTTCATATATTTCGTTTTTATTTTGTTTTTTTTCCCATATTGATTTCGAGTTGCGAAATTGCGAAAACCGTAAAAATAAAAAATTGCTTCTCACAAAAAATGTGAAATGAAATTTATGAAAATTTATTCAGTCGGCAACACTTTTAGCCTTGAACCACTGTGACAACAACAACAACGACAACAACAACAAAAATGTAATAGGCAACAGCTAATTACGTTTTATTAATTTGAAAGTGGGCAGCACCTGGGCAAGTCAGGTAAAAAGGAAACGGCTAGGAAAGACAGCAAATAGGAAAGAGAAAGAGGAAGAGAAAGAGGAGAACCCCAAAAGAAAGTGAAACAAGCTGAACCTAAATGTAACAGCAATAAAAACAACAATAAAACAGCAATCTAACAACACTGCCAACAACAACAAAACATTTACAACAACAATTAAAGCCAAGCTAAAAAAAAAAAACAGAAAAGAAAAGAAAAGAAAGTATAAAGCATCCCGAGAAAAAAGGAGCCCAAAACGAAAAAAGAAAAAGAAGAAAAAAAACATTGACAATACTTTGTATGTATTAGATTAATTTTATGCCCCAAAAGACCTTTCCTTGGTTGGTAGCCTTTCAGCTTCAATTTAAGGGCTGTCCACTTAATTTTATTTTGCAAAATACTCTGCAACTGTACCAAAATAATTGAATGCGGCATCTTCGATTCGGCCCAAGGAATAAAGCTATGCATTTTTAGTCTTGTAATTTATTTCATTTAGTTCATTACCATTATCTGATGTGGGTGCTATTCAAACTTACATAGTTTTTTTTCTCTAGCTAAATGGTCAATTGGAGTGCCAACTTGTTAAGTGTTATGGAAATTCTTGGTGGCTTTGGATTTGCTGAGTTGGAAATTTATGTCTGCCTACAATTTATGTAATCTGCTGGGACAGTTATTCAAGCTATGGCCAATGGGACTGACAACTTGCTACATATTACAGAAATAATTCGAGGCTTTGGATTTGCTAAGAAAACTTTGGTAGGTGCAAAATTTATTAAATTTCATTTAATAAATATCTGAAGTGAGTGGACTGGACTGCCAACTTTCTAGGGGCAAAATAAAGTCTTCTAGGCTCTCAATTTGGCTTAAAACAATTCTGAAATTTTGTTAGGTGGACCTATTGTAATTAATTTCTAGCTTAGACTGATCTTTATGGCCAAGGTCAACTGCCAACTTGCTGAGTGTGAAAGCAATTCTTCGAGGCCCTCTAATTTGTCTAATTTGTCTAATTTTTTTTTTTTTGTCTTTCTCATCTTCATAACGAAAGCCAATTGGACTGCCCACTTGCTGAGGATTTTTTTCAAGGCTCTTCTAATCACTCCCTTCTGGCAAAGGGCATATAATGGTCGTTCTGGCTCGGACTATAGGTTCTCTAGCTTTAGGGACAAAGCTGATGAGGTGAAATTTCCAGTGTAATACAATTTTATACACTTTTTCAAGGAGAAACTAAATATGCACTTTATTCTTAAGTCATTTCTTGAGGACTATCAAGAAGGCTGGGCGAATTTGGAAGGCAAAAGATCGCTACTAAGTTGAGTATCAAGTAAATCATTTCAGTTGAGATCAGGGTGTTATCCTATATAAGATATATCCTCAGATAATCAGCGAGATAACCAAAGTCCCCACCCAACCCAAGCTGCTCTCTTTGGATCCACCAAAACCAGTCTATGAATTGAGTGCTCGGCATTCAAATTCAAACCCCAAAAAGAGTATACAAATTATTCAAACTCCAAAGTGACTTTTTTTTTGTGTGTACTTCGAAGTAAGTAAGTATGCGGTAATCTCAATATCAATAAATTTCAATGGCGCTACAAATGTCAGACTATTAGAAAACAGGTTGAAACAGACGTTGGCAACAACAACAACAACCAAAACAACAACAAGAAAATGAGTAAAAACAACTGCGACAGCAACAACAATAATGACACTGGCATTCAGTTGATTTGATCGGTAGTTCGGTTGTCTCGCTTTTGTCTCTGGTCTATTGATGGTGACCGGAAGCTTAAGCCAGCCTGCCTCGCTTCGGGACAGTTGATGGACTTAGCTAGGTCTATCCCCGGTCAGCCCCGCTTTGAAGTCCACAATTGTCGTTGCCCTTTCGCCTTTGCCAGAGGGCTTTTTTCCTCTTCTTCTTCTTCTTCGGCTTTCATAGTACAAGTGCTAACGGAAACGGAAGTCTACTGGGTGTTGTGACCACCGTCTCCTTTTTGGTCTGCCACTTGCTTCCCAGGGCCAAAATGCATTTGTTTGAATGTGAAAAGTTCAACTGCTCAATATGTGTGTGTGTGTGTGTGAGTGTGTGTGATTACATGTGTTAGTTATTTAAGGGATTTCTGTTGGTTGGCACATTAATTAAAATCTTGTCATTTAACAAGTCACTCGCTTTGTAGTGCAAATACAGCACAGGCAACGGATATTTGCCAAGTCACAACTCCTACAACAACGACAACAAAAGTGCAAATCTTGTATAACCCTTAGGTCCAAGCCCCCCAACGTCCGGATTCTATGGACTCTCCCAAAGTATAGAAGCCAAAAAATTGCGCATACGCAGCGTGGCCTTCAACTCAACGTTGCCTAAACATGCCAGCCAGTCAGTCAGCCGGCCAAAAAAAAAAAAACAAACAAAAAAAATGATGTGCGTGGCTGTGTGTGTGTGTGTGTGTGTGCTTGTGTGTGTTTCGCGTTATTACAAACTGCGCCTCAGTCAAATAGAGTATAAAATTTTTGGGTTGCCCTACGATGGCGCCATTTTGTTATTTGTTTTTCTTTCCTGGGTCGAGTCACTATTTTCTGTGTTTGTCATAACGACGACGTCACAGCCAAAAAGACAAAAACATAAGAAATCCAAACAACGCAAATCCTGCTTTCATCAAATATGGAAAAACTCCACCTTCGTTAAAAATAGAAACAAAAAATAGGCCCGCTTATAAATAAAAGGAAACAAAAGAGAAGAACAAAAAAAAATTCAGAAAACATAAAATAAAATAAACGGTAGAAACAAATTTAATAGACTGCCTAATAATGACGGACCCAAGCTGTGCGAGAGCCCCTCCCCTCCCCCCAAAAAAAAACAAAGCCACCTTCAAAACAGGTGAGCAGGCGAATAAATGAACAGTTGTAAAATGAATTAGTTTGTTTTGTTCTGTCTGGAAATTTCTTTTACTTTTTATGGCCAGCTGGTAAGCTGATTGCTGTCTAGGGCTAATTTAAAAATCATTTCTATCTTAAGGAAAACGAAAACTAATCGGTTACTTGAGATTATGAGAAAATCATATTTATAGTTTCTCATTTTTGGGCTTAACATATTTGGGAGATCTTTATCGAAAGCTGATTATACAAAACTTGGACTAACTTAGGCTGGTAATTATTAGAAAGATTTGGAAGATTTTATGATACATTGTGGTTCCTGAGATCTTCAGAGAGTTTGGGTAAATGATGTAAGTCCCTCGGGGTCTCTGAGAAAGAAACGTTATCTGGTGTCATGGAGTATTCCTGAGAACTTCAATTCCCGAATTCCCGATTTGGGTGGGAAGAAGGGCAGAGCTTTCTCTTCCTCGTTGACTTTTGAATCCATTCTGGTTCTGAGTCCTTGAAAAACGTGCCATCAAGTTTAGTTCATATAAGACTATATCCAGAGAGTCCGACTTACTTGGAAATATTTTGATTTCAATGGTGATTCCTGGGGACTCCATAATACTACATTAGCAAGGAAGAGTACAAGATGATATTAAGTTGGTATGTAAATCTAGATCTCTGAGGAATCCTCTTCCTGAAAACTTTAGATTATATTATTATTAGCTTGGTAATATTAGCAGTTACTCAAGGTCCTGAAGATACTGAGGGCTATAAAAAAGTAGAGCTTAGTCCTCGATTGATGCTTAATGATTAGGTTGGAGGCAGGAGACTTTGGGAGCCATTGTGACTCCTGAGGATTCGATTTTTTGTGAATTATTCCCGGGGACTTTGCCCACGAATTTAGCCTGGACAGAACTCGACTAGAATACATATTGCTGTCTTCCAGGAATTGGTCAGTTTCTTCAGATTTTTAATTTTATAAAAAAAAAAATATAATTTACTATTTGCTAGCCTGTTCAGAACTTACTTACCAATTAGCCGAAGGATCCATGAACCTGCCAAGGGAACCATGAAGATTTCAGTCAAACACTTGGAAACTTTTAAGTAATTTCGATCAGCTCAGATCGGGTTGAATTATTTTTAGTTTTTTTTTCTACACTTATCAGACAATTGACTCCGAAATTTAATGACACTTTTATTATGAATCTAATTTTGATTTATAGTTAGGAAAATGTTGAACCACCAAATTCAATAATCAATATTCATTAATTGTCACGAAACTAACTAAACTAAGGACATTTCATTTATTTGTTTTTCTCTGTTCTATTTTTTTTTTAATAAGCCTGGTTAACTATCATTGCGTTTGCCTTGGCCAGCTTAACTAGGCTATAAAATACAAAAATACTCTCATCTATTCTATATAACCAATTACTGACCCACAAAAATACTGGCCAGCCCAATAGGTTTGGTTTTGAGGGAGGGAGGTTCGATTTTTGGGTTTTCCTCCAGTCGAAGGTCATGTGAATGGAATACTTTTTTTCTTCTGTTTGGTTTCTTTGTTATTTTATTTGTATCTTACACAAATTGCCCATGAAATTGTTGGGAAAACAATGAAGTGAAATTTAAGCACCATCGAATAACTGAGGATTCTGGCCAATGGGCGTGTCGTTAGACAGGCATTCATATTGGGGCCAAAACTATACAGAATTATATCCACATAAATATATAAATATAAATACAAGAGCAAATGAATCTGTATGCAGTATTCAGTGGTCTGTACTCTACAGTCCCCAAGGCGGTATTCCTGCCAATGTCAATGTCGGGCAGGGCCTTCTTTTTTTTTTTTTTTTTGTGTTTTATTTCCCCCCAGCCAACTTAACATTTGGTTTGCTTTGCTTTGCCTTTTATTGTTATTAATATTTCACATCCTTTTATTCCACACACAAACACACCTCTTTGGCCCCATGGAACAATTGCGCTTTATTTTCATGGTCTTGCAGCCGGCGACCTGCGTCAAAACCGTAGGTAAAATTGTTTGGGGACTTGTGTGTGGATGTGAGCTGCCAGAATTTTTGTCATTTATTAAAAACATTGCTTACTTTCGTCTCATTTGCTAACATTGAGTTATACATTTCAAGGTCAGCAGTCTGAAAAGTTCCAAAAATCCCAGGCTAACCAGGCTAACGTGACAGACACTTTCCTATTTATAGAGTTTACCTATTCAAACTTTATTTTATGCATAAAACACTCCGATCACTTTTTTTTATAGTATTTTTTTTTCACCAAAAGAATTAATCGTGTATACATCAAATTGCAATTTTTGGAACTCAAAATAGCAGTATTTGAGACAGAAATAAGTCTAACCACATTGACACGTCTCAATGTCCAGAAGAGTCGACGACAACTGTTTGCATATGCGCCGTTAGCTCAAACACGCGATCTTCGTCGCCTAAGGCGACAAAGACACATTCGCACACTCACACACGCACTCACACACACACACAGAGAGGCACAGGCCCACCCGCATGAAGGCAGACGCTCAAACTTAATGCAGACGTGATTCTGTCTGATGATTTCACTTCGTGAAAATAGGATCATTGACGCTGCCCCAGTCGGCTTAAGAATTCTTATTTTGTTTCTTTGCCCAAGTGGCCCAAGAGCTTTCGAATAAACAGTCCGATAAATAGCGTAGAACAATTGTAATTTTGGTCTACTGATCGGCATATATTTTCTTTTATGATGGAGCCGAGTATTCTAGGAATTTATTCGTCTGGGAATTAAGATACGTGTTAGTTTTTAGGGAATTTTGCGGGGTGCGGGGTAAGTAAATAGGTCGTTTAGGGGAATTTCTAGAAGAAGGGGGAACCAGAAACGTAGGAGGTAATAGAGGAGCTTCAATAAGTCCAAAAGTAGGTTCAGTATAATCTCAAGAGACCAGAACAGCCATCACTAATTCCATACCAGATAATGAGAAGCTAAAGGGAACCATATTCGCTATAAAAATTTCAAATTTTTTTGTTTATCAGATTTGATAATTTAGCCAATTTTCATCGAAGAAATACCAGGCGAACAGAAATTAATAAGAGGCTGACATGCAAAAATAAGTCAATTAATTTGCAATTTAAATATTAGAAAATATTTATTAAAAATGATTTATTTCTTATTTATAATTAATTTATTTATTATTGACAATTGATTATCTATTAATTATTATTAATTAATTCTTAATTATTATGTATTTATTTATTTATTTATTAATTATAAATTATACTTTATTATTTATTTATTAATTATTTACTATTTAATATTTATTTTTTTATAATTTATTATTTAGTTTTTTTATAAATAAATATTAATTACTTATTTTTTATAAATTATATATTATTGATAATTGATGACCTATTATTTATTAATAATTATTATAATTATTAATTTATTATTAATTACTGTCTATAATTTATTATTTTTTATTAATTATTATTTAGAAATTATCATTTATAATTTTTTATCGAAATAAATAAATCTAAATAAAATAATCTGCCTTTTGTTTATTTTTTAATATTTAAATTAGGGGATCCTTGCTGTTAGAAATGTCCTTGGAGGCTAAAAATATCCTTTCTGGTTAGAAGGACAGCGGAGGGTGGGTACACCATCAACGGTTTCTAAAAAATCTCGATTTTTTTTTAATTTTTTTTTTATACTATAAAATGCTGGCAAAAATAAAAAGAGATAATTTACAATATTAATGTGCGCCTAAAAGTATGCCACGCCTTTTGGTAAGTTTAGCTGCTGCTGATTTCTGTCGGCCTGGTACTTCCGTGGTTGATTCATATGGAAAACCAGAAGATTTGGAAACAAATTGAGTTGAGCAATGACCAAAATTTAATCTGATATCCCTGCAATCCAGGCAAACGAACCTTTTTCGATCCCCCCAATAATAAGTCAATTAATTTGCAATTTAAATAATAGAAAATATTTATTAAAAAATTCTTTATTTATTAATCATAACTTATTATTCATTTATTATTTAGTGATCTATTATTTAATAATAATTATTATTAATTAATTATTTATTACTTAAAATTTTGTATTATTATTTATTATGTGCTATTAATTAATTGTTATTAACTAGTTTGTATTTATTTTTTACAATGTATTTATTATTAATTAATTAATTATTAATTATTTATTATTAATTATTTATAATTTAGTATTTTTTATCAAAATAAATAAATCTAAACAAATTACTTTGCCTTTTGTTTATTTTTAATAATTGAATCAGGGGATCCTTGCTGTTAGAAATGTCCTTGCAGGTTAAAAATATCCTTTCTGGTTAGAAGAACAGCGGAGGGTAGGTTCTAAAAAGAAGACCGATTTTTAAAAAAATTTTTTATTATTTTTACTTTATACTATAAAATGCTGCCAAAAATAAGAATAAATAATTAACAATATTCAGGTGCGCCTAAAAGTATGCTATGGTTTCATCAATTTCGCGCTTCTGCTGGTTTCTGTTCGCCTGGTAGTTCAGAAGTGCAAATTTGTCAATTTCTATGGGAAAAATTTGAATCTGGGCAAATCGAGCTGAACTTTTTTTTATCCTATATGTATATATAGTATACCATGTGTACTATGTCTGTGCAAATGTATGTAACATAGAGAAGGAGACGTCGTAGACCCCCCAAAGTTACCCACAATATGATCAGGGCGGCTAGAGAAATTGATATAGTCATGTCCGTCCGTCTGTCCGTCCGTCTGTCTGTCCGTCCGTAAAAACGCCTATCTTAGAGACTGTAAGAGCTAGGGTTACCAAACTTGGGATTCGGACTCCTTATGTGTGTACGCTGGTCAAGTTAATTCTTTTTTCTCCCCCCACCCTTCCTTCCATCCCCTCACTTTTTCAAGGCCTTGTAATTTCTATAGCTTTAGGATTTTGATATTAGTTGTTTGCAATAGGTTGTTATCTAAAAATCTTTCGATTGATATCAAACATGACTAAAATCGGATCATATTTGCATGAGATATAAAGAAATTTTCAGAGTTAAGATGAAACGGTCGAATGAACAGCCCGATAGATGGCGTGCTTGCATTATGTTGTTAGATTCAAAGGAATATTAAGACCAGAGGTTTTTTTGTGAATGTAAGCGACCAGGGTTACCACCCGACTAGGGTTACCACCTTTTCTTTTTCAATTCCGTCTACTAGGTACAGGGTAACCCAAGCCCGGCCGCGCCCGAGCCTGTGTACTATCAAGGGTTAAAGAATTTAGGGTTAAACAATTTAGTCAGCCTAAACTACGCCCACTGTCTTTTTGGTCGACCGCAAGGCTCGAGACCAAGACGAGGCATTAACGTTAACTAATTGCCCTGTTAACTAACATTCACACGCAACTCGGCTATGTTGGCAATGCCAACAAAAACAATAACAACAAAAGCCACAACGACGCCATCTTCAGGCCCATTCATTACCTCTCCAACCTCTGCCCCAAGACTACGTGCCTCTGTATATGTGTGTACGGGTCTCTCTCTGTGTGTGTGTGTGTGTGTGTGTGTTTGTATTTTTGTCTCCGCATTTAGATGAAATTGAAAGGTATACTTAAGACCGAAATAAGTTTTATAGAGTCCTAAGCATACACTGCTCCCTCGCTCCACTCACTTGCTCCCTCACTAACTCTGTTTCCGTCTCATTCTTACATTTTTTAAAGCCATCATTTTTGAAGACCTTGCTTGCCCTCTGTCATATTCATTAGTGACATTTTGAGGCTAACGGAACAGACATTACGTAAATGGATTTAATTAAGCCTGCCGTCGTCCCCCAAAGAGACTAAAAAAAAAAAAAAAAACAAAAATATAAGAAAAATAAAATTCTCTAAAAAAAAATTAAATAAATAAATAATATTACCAAGGAAAAACGAAAAAACGGAAAAACGAAAAAAAAAAAATGCAGCCACCGCAAAACTTGAGCGTCCCAAAGGCAGCAACACCTGCCGAGCCAGTGGCAAGCGGCAGGCGCACATGTTGCCTCAACTGGTTTGGTATTTTGAATTTCCGCACGGTACTCACACGGTTTCAGTTGGTTTCCGTGCCTGGTTTCCATATACTCTGCCACAACAGATCAGAGCTCATTATAGTCGCGTGGGTAAATCGATGCGGCAACCAAAAAAAAAATAAAAATAAAAGGAAAGGCAGAGGAAAAGGAAAAGAAAAAAGATTTTACTTTGCTCCCAAGCCAAAAGTGTTTAAAGCTGCGGCCACAATTCTGGGGGGCAGGAGGAGGATGGTGCCAGACACGATGAGACACTTAACTAAACTGCTGTCAGCTCACACGCCAAAGCCCACTCCTCCCCACTCAAAGGGTGGGTTCCTGCTCTGTCTATTTTTTGTTTGTGGGGATTTTTGGGATTCTGATACACTCACCCTAGGGATTCCTAGGGAGGCTTAACTTGTGATAGCAGGCGGAATGGAATGCCTTAAAAGGTCACTGAGATATTGGAATACATAAGAAAAATTTATAGAACTATTTGGATCCTTCGAAAAAACGAAATCTAGTTAATAAGTATCGAAAATTCTTATGAAAATTAAAGCAAAATTTTCAGGGATTCCCAGATTCCCAGGGTAATTAATTTCAGACACTCTGGACAGAGATTATTTCTCTGAATAAGAGAAGAGTATTAAAAAATTTCGTAGACCTTTTTAAACTTTGAAATTTTGTTGATGATACATTATTTTGTTGTATCTTTTGCTGTTGTTGTTGTTATTTTTGTTGGTATGCTTACACTTTTTTCACACGCGCCTCTTTCAAGTGCCACTTTTGGATTGTTTGACGCCCTTGACACGTGTGTGTGTGTGTGTGTGTGTGTGTGTGTGTTTGTTCCACACCACATCACCCAAAATTCAACTAAAATCTGCGGCTCAAAGTGAGCAACGGCAATGGAAGCGCTCCCTGTAATCAGCCATCCACAGTAACCAGACCAGACCGGGCCAGACCAACCCGGCCATAGAGCGGAAACTGCCCCAGGTGGCACTTAGCAGGCGCTTAAAGCCCAACACACAGTCGCACATGTGTGTGAAGCCTGCCGCCATAATGACCAAACCAAATCACACTAGACCAAACTGACTAAAACAAACCAAAAGCATGTGATTCCACAGGCTGAATTCGGCTGGGCTGAGCTGAGCTGAGCTGAGCTGGGTTCAGGTGATAATCATGTTCAAGTGCTCTGCCAGAGTGAAATGTCAACGTTTCGTAAAGCCTCCGAGATATATGAATGCAAAAATTTATAAGCCTGAGGGTGAAGACAGCCCTGACAGTTCAGACCTGAGTCCGGCTAGTCCTGAACTTGATTAAAAAATTTCAGAAATATTTTAGTGCAATTTTGTTCCAATTTTGACTTACATTTTTGAGTGGCAACTGTACCGAAAATTATACATTTTATTCTCACTTGAGACAATATAATTTCAAGGGAATTCATGCCCCTTTTCACTTACACTTTTGAATGGAAACTGTACGAAAAAAATTCTATATTTTATTCACATTTGAAGCAAGGGAAAACATTTATATTTCGTATAAAAGCTTTGAGTGAAAACTGTACCAAAAAAATTGACTTTTTTTGCACACTTGGGACATAATAGTTTCGAGAAAAAACCACTAAGATTTTTAAGTGAAAATTGTACTTAGGAATTATATATTTGAAATCACATTTGAAAAAAAAAGGTTCCAAGGAGAATACATTTCAATTTTGACCAACACTTTTGAGTAAGAACTGTACCAAAAATTAAACATTTTATTCTTAATAATTTCAATGAAAACCATTTCCATTGGAAAGTGGAAGCTTTAAAATAATTTCAAGAGAAAACATTCCCATTTGGACTAAAATGTTTGAACAAAAACTGTACCAAAAATGCATAAAATAATTTCCATATTAAATGGCTTATAAGAATGTAGAATATATAAAGCATATTTGGATATATCTATTGTCTTTCAGGAGCTTTCAAAATTAATCAATTTCTTGGTGGGATAGAAGAGTTTCTGAGACTTAAAAAAAATTCAGGAACTTCTCCATTTCGTCTCACCAAACTAATCTCCCTTTGACTAGATCCATAATTTCCATATTAAATGGCTTATAAGAATGTAGAATATATAAAGGATATTTGGATATATCTATTGTCTTTCAGGAACTTTAAAAATTAATCAATTTCTTGGTGAAATAGAAGAGTTTCTGAGAGTTAAAAAAAATTCAAGAACTTCTCCATTTCGTCTCAACTAACTAATCTACGATATAGCCAGATCTAGACATAAAATCATTGAGTTGGCAGCTCTGCCTTGGTCGCCCACTGTCACGTGGTTGGCGAAGGCAAAGCAAAGGCATCATCAAATTTAATGAAATTTTCTTATGTCTGAGGGTGATGATTTTGCATATTCCATGTTGCATAACATACAGAAAGAGACAGGCAAACAGATAAAACGAGAGAGAGAGATAGAGAGAAGAAACCCTTTGAACTGTACCTATTTTTTTTTCCTTTTTTTGAGCTTCTTCCTGCTCAGTGCAATAACTTTGGGCTTTGTGCTTTGTGCGGCTGTTTATTGATCTCTGGCACAGCCTTTCACTTTTCCGGCATATGCCAAAATATGTGTATCCCCGTCGGTTCCACTGCTCCTAAATGAAATTTACCGCTATTCATATGCAAATGTAAAATGGCCAAATGAAGAAGAAGAAGCGAAGAAAAAAAACCGACAAGATATAAAGAGAGGTGCAGAGTGGGGGCCGGGCGGAGGGCGCAGAGCAATCGAAGATGAAGCCTGGGAAGAACCACAGCAGTCACATCAAATGCCATTTTTATGTCTTCATGTCACTTGGGCTGGGTGTGTGTCGTAAAATCCCAAAAACCAGATCGTGTGGGTGGGCTAAGGACTGTGACGGCGTTGGTAGGGGCAAAGGCAGTGGCAGTGGCAGAGGCAGAGGCAGAGACAGACACCCGCCGGCAAATTCAATAAAGTCAAAAACTGCAAGAGACACTTTGCCGCATATTTCTAATGGTGAAGAAGAGTCCTTTTCTTCTTTTTATTTGGCAGGCACTCTGATTGGGTGGGTGGGCTGCCCTGATGTCCTGAACGAAGAGTTTCCCACAGCTCGCCTTGGCTTGTTTCGATTTTGGTAATGTTGGCTTGTTGGCAACTGCACTGACACACACACACTCACACATACAACAACCGCAGACAATCGATGTGCCTATGGTGTAGTTAATGGCCACAAAAATAACAACAACAACAACAGCAACAAGGACAAAAACATCAGCTTTATTGGCTTACAAACATACCCAACAATTGCGAAACGGCAGTGACAATTTTGTTTGGCCATTTTAGTATTGCAGTCAAACAATTTTGCCGATCGTTTTGGTCAAGTCCAACGCGTCGTTCGGCCAATTGGCCAAACAGTCAGTCAGTCAGTCAGTCAGTCGAGCCAATTAAGCCGGCCTCCACTTAAAATCAACCCAAAAACTGAAAAACACCAAAACGAACATTTTATTTTCAGAAGCCCAAAAATTTCATACTCTTTTTTCGTAGCTCCTTGTTAATGGTTAACTATATAGATATATAGACTATATAGATATCTCAATCGATTTGATTTGGTCATTAAAAATTTGGGATAATTTATAACTTGAAATTCTTTCCTTAGTTTGAAATCTATTGGATTAAAAATGGGTAGTTCGATTCGGACCTAGCTATAGCTGATTATATATAGATACCCTTTGATTTGAATAGTTTAATAGAGGCTTCAGATATTCATCAAATTTATAATTAAAATCATTTTTGTATTTCTTTCTTCATTTATATCATTCAGATCGAAATCTAAGTAAGATAATTGAATAAGAATAAGCAGACCCATTTCATTCGGATTTGCTAGATGCTACCGAGATATAAGACACATACCCAACCAAAAAATATAAGGTCAAATCCTAGACAAAATCATTGATATATAAACCCAACTTAAATATCCAAATTAAAGTCAGATCAGATAGATAGGTAAGGGGCTTATTTTGAGTCCCGGAATAATCCGAAGCCAGTTCTGAGACCTTTTTAGATTTTAGCTTAAGGATAAAATTCATATAGCAATTTTTAGTTGAAAACTGTATGAAAAGTAAGGCTGGCAGCCAACAAACGAGGACGCACATTAAAGTCAGCAAAAAGGATTTATGTAGTGCGGCACACACACACACAGACACACACACAGACAGACAGACAGGCACAACGATTACATACACACATACATACGCATTTATATGGCAACTGGAAAACACTTTTGGTTCTTGGTACTCGAAAGAATGTGTGTCGGAGGCCTCGATGTTTATTAGCCAAACTATAAATAAATCAGCCAACAAACTAGCCAAACCAGTTCGCTTAGCGCCCAGCAAACAAAATGGCGTCTGCCCAGAACTTTTATTGCAATTCCAGGACTTTGACATAACTAGGCTAGCTAGCGGACTTGTGCTATTTTTTTTCAAATAATTACGAAGAAACCCAAAAAGAATAAAAGTAACAAGACTCTTGCTACCCATTCGATTTGATTACAAACAAAATTAAATGAACAAAAATCTAAATAATATATTAGATATGCTTTCACTTTTCGAACCCAAAACAGAAAATTGACTAAATTAAAGACTATCTCGCCTTGCCGCAGAGGTGGGGCCCAGTTGATGGAAATTACAGACCCAACAGTTTTATCAAATAAGTTGGCCAAACTCTGAATCATCTGAATAATCTCTCAAAATAAAAGGATGAATCACTCAAACATCAAAACAAAAGACACATTATTTTGATGGTAATCTGCAAAGTTAAGAATATTTTAAAATATTCTATCTTTTCTTAGGTAATTTACAATGAAAATAAAGTATTACTCATTCAGTTAAGAGGGCACGAGGTCCTATAAACGGGGATATCTTTCAAGCTGCACAGAGTCCATTAAGCCCCTAAAGGGCTTTGATTAGATCAAATAATCCAAAAACTACAGACTCCCCCGGAATTATTCTGTAAAATAAATAAATTTTGTTCCGATCCAGCTATACTGACCAGATCCTAAAATTGATTAAAGAAACCAAGATGAGTATGAGTCATCTCTTGGATAAAGAAGACAGATTCCTACAGACTTTATTCATGGGATAAAAAAGGCAACTGGGAATAGTTTCAACTTCAAGTCTGAGTAATATTCAAGGCCTTTTAAATCCGATCTTATAATTCATATCAGGAAATTAATTGTCTTTCTGGTCCTCGGCCATCTATATATTTCAACAGATTTCTTTTGAAATTTTTTTTCAGGAATTTTAGCAAAATCAATCACCTCATATCATTTATGAACTTTCTTAAGCCTTTGAGGAACTCGTTCTAAAATCACAGAGGCTCATCCCACTCCCAGGAATCGTTTAAGCCTTAAAAATAAACTTTTGAATCCCTTAAGTTTATCATTATTAAAAACTTAAGAGGCTTTTTAAAGCCACACAAATACTCCGACCACTTGGGTCTAAAAATCTACTCATAAATAATAGAAAGAAGAAGCAGAAGTGGCAAGTACAAATTGTATACCTATTTAGAACTCTGGAAAGTTAAACAATTTCAAGTTCTTTTCTCTCGCTTCTCTTTGGCTGCAAATTGAAATTATCGGGGCGGTTGGGTAGACCCTAGTTGAGTTTGGACCTTAACGCAATCACACCACCGCCACCATTGGCAATCTTATCCAGAAATTTAACTCGGTATGACGGTAGCACGCTTAACGGTTTGTTAGCCACTTTTCGACGCTGTACTAACGGGTCAAAACAGAACAGAACGGAGCAGAACAAACCAGGAAAGCAGAGAGAATGCACGAAAAAGTCAGACGACAAAAAATGGCAGAGCTTGGCTAAACATTTCTCGGTATATAGATGAAGTCTGGGCCAGACGGGTCACCGGTGTGGTAACCGGCTTGGCATTACCTTTTACCCCCTTTTCCCAGTGCCAGCAAAAAAAGCTGACAAATAAAAAATAACCGAGGCACTCGTACATACATATAAAAAGAATACTCACTATATATATAGATATATATATATATGAAGAAACAAAAAAAAAAATATATATATATATAGAGAAAGAGAAAGAGTGGATTTTGGTGGGGTGGTGGTAGGGGGGGAAGAGTATTTGTTTTTCTAGATTTTGTATGTGTGTCGGCTGCCATTAAAATCCTATTTATTTAGTTTCGGAGCAAAAGCAAGCCAACCTGCCCTAGCCAAGTCCAGACCAACCCAGACCAGCTCAGCCAAGCTGCCAACATCGAAGCATTTTCAAGAGTGCACTCGAAAAATACTTTAAATAAAACTAAAATAAAAAGTGTACCAACAAAAAAACAACGCATAATCCATGAACACACACTCTACATATTCTCATGGTCGTATGTGAAAAGCATTATTCTGTAGGGGGCGTGGCAGAAGGGTGAAGCAAAGTTTTACTAAAAAGTGCGTAGGTGCTTTTTTTTTGCAAGCCTTTGGGATTGCAACAAATGTTAGAAATAAAATTTAAATATCAAAATAGGGGGAAAATCCACATTAAAGGTCTCGACAATATCATGTTAACATTATAAACCCAGACAATTTGAAAAGGTCAGAGTCAAGCTGAAATTTGTTAGGGGAAAATCTCGAAGAAGTAGCTTGGGATCTCTGAAATTTAACCGACTTTTATAAGACTTCTGGGGGTTTCCTTTATAGGAATTTAAATGGCTAAATGTCAGAGTCTGGCTAACACTTCATAATTTATCCAGTTTATCCAAGCCGGAATTCCTATTTTGAAATTAAAGGGGTTCCCCAGGATCTCTGAAAATTGAAGGCTTAAAACTAAGTCCCGACTTTAAAGAGATTTCACTGGGATCCTTAAATCAGAATTGAAATGACAAGCTTAACCTTAGACAATTTGGATAGGTCGGTATCAGGTTCATGGACTCCCAACCTTAAAAAGATTTCAGTGGGATCCTTAAATAAGAATTGAAATGACAAACTTAACCTTAAACAATTTGGATAGGTCGGTATCAGGTTCTACGGCTTATCCAAGCTTCATTACTTGAAAGGGCCACCCCCAAGGATTTCTGAAATCTAAATTAATTTTTTTCAACACCTAACGGACTTCAGAAAGTTATCTAAATATGAGTAACATAACCTTAAAATGAGTAACCTAACCTTAAAGTCTTATGAGTCTGAATGAATAACCGAGTCGTTAACAATTTGGCAAGTTCAGAGTCAGTGGCATTTCATATGGGCAATGAAATTTACCAAACCAAATTCTAGGAATCGTTTTTTGAGTAATTAAAAAAAGTTCTAAGGACCTCTGAAATGGGAAATATGAATAAATCTCCCAACTTTTTGGAAATTTCAGAGAATTTCTTTAATGGAAAAGGTCAGATTCTTAAACCAGATTCTGGTCTTTACTCTTTGAGAAATAAAAAGAGGAAACTAATGAACTTAAGATTTGAAAATTCTTTCGACTTTTATCTGAGTAGACGAATAGAATTAATTGGGACTCGAATCGATTTGAATAGCCTCTTCCAAAATCCTTATTATTTGATTGAATGGATCTTATGATACCCAATATAATTAGCAATCTTTCCAAGGTCTCGACAAAGATCTTAGTATACTTAAGAATCGAGAAACATTTCCCCATAGCTTCAGTTCTTGGTACGAAAACAAATCTGTTAAAAAAAAAAAAATAAAAGCGAAAAAATTCTAAAAAAAAATCCGAACCGTAAAGAGAGTCTCGTTTGGATTGTCAATCCCGGTTAGATTCGAGTCGTAGCATTATCGGTGTCATCATTGTCTGCAGCAATCAAAGGTAAAGTTATTTTTGTGACAAGAAACAAGAGGCGAACAGACAACAAAAACGAAGAAAGAAACGTCTCTTGAGTTGACTTGGCTCTCTCGGTGGGGTAATCTCTGCTGATCCGACCTGTCCGACACGACAAGTGGCAAAGCATATGTGTCCAGAGCCATTGTCAGTGCTGTCGCCTATCCATGGCATTTAGCCGGCAGAGTGGAGTCGACACGACGGGGTATCTCAGGAGTGGCACCCCCCCCCCCCCTCCCTCCTTGTCCCTGGAAGCGCTGGTTTACCTACCCACAGCTGTTTGCTCTTTGGCTGACTTGGAGGGGGGAGCTTTGGTCATATGTCTTGTTGTTGGTCTTGGCGCAAAGCTCTTCCAGGCTGGAATTGGCACGTGTCCAAAATGTGTGGCTGGAAGCGAAAAGCAAAAGCTGCGCGGCGCTGCAGCATTGGGAAGTCAGCAAAGCCACAAAAGCTTAGACGATACCCAAAAGGAAGTCTCGGCGAGCAGCGCACCTAGTCCGGTCTTGCCGGCGTCTTTCGAAAGGGCACCAACTAGCCGGCAAGGCAGAGGGAGTGGTTTTGTCAAAAGAAACTGCTTTTTTTTTCCTTTTTGTTCCTTTTCTATATTAAAGACAAAATAGAAAGGCCTGAGAGAGCAGACAAACTTGGGGAGCTGGGAGCTCCTCTGTCCTGGCCACAAGCAATATGACATAATGTGACTCTTTTCTGTTGTTGCGGCTCTTTTGGGTTTCGGTCCCACTCTTCCATTCCTCCATGCCCTCCATTTGTCCATCCCTTTCATTGTGTGCACAAGGGCTTGTAAAGGATTTGATGCCATTAAGTTATAAAATTATGCTTGATGACTTGTCAACACCAAAAAAAAATATAAAGGACATTCACACACACACGCACACACAGAGACACACTGTTTTGGCATATATGTTATTTTGTTGGTTTTATTGTTGCTGTCATTGTTATTGTTTTATGGTATTTATATTCTTCCTCTTTTTTTCTGGCTGTTATTGTTGTTGTTGCTGTTGTTGCTTGCTAAGTAGTCGCTTTATTTTTAAGTCAATTCTTGCGGCTTTGTGGGCAATTGAACCAAAAGAAAAGAAGGCCCTGAAATATAAATTTTAGAGATAATGGCAAAAGGGTTCGGTTCACTTGATTCCACAATTGTTTTTGTTCTCTTCATTTCTTTGGGAGGCAATTTCTTTTTCAAAATTTATGTTTTAATAAGATTGTAGATTTATTTTTTTGAAAGGGGAACAAAAAGAAAGGAAACACTTTTTTCAAGCTTGGTGAATATCATAAATCTTGGTCAGAGATTTTGTCAAGAGTTACAGAAATTTTAAGTAATTTTTTGTTACTAAAAAAACCCCAGTTAATTTGAAAAGAAAAGCACAACTAGATTCAGCAGGTAGGCTATCGTATAGATCAGCTTGCTATCTCTCTCTCTCCCTCTCTCTTCGGGTAGAGCTGCATTTGAATTAGTGAAAATGGGGTGACACTGGCCCGCTTACAGAGCAAAGGTGTGTTGATCTGAGATTGCCTTCTAAGTTAAAACAAAAGTAGATTAAAAAGCATTTGGTTTAAATATTATTATTATTTTGCTTAAAAGGATCACAAAATTATTTCAATGCAATTAAAATACTAAATTCTTTTTGTAAAATTCGAAATCTGAAATTTTTAATTGCAGTAATTAAAATTTTTCTAGATCTAAAAAGATTTGTCAAAAAAAAAAAAATTATTTTTGTTTGCTTTCATTTTTTGATTTAACACTTTGACACTTTTGTATGAAATTTATATTGTGTTGGTTTTTCAGGCTTTCAGTTGGTAAATCCTTAACAAATCAGCTTAAATGCCATTGCCGCTGTCGTTTCCGTTGAGAAAAGAGAGAATGAAAAAAAAAAAATAGCACCCTGGGGCGGAATATAATTCGTTGCCTACTTTTGCGCGTTTAGCCAATTCAAGAGAACTTGGCACAAAGGCCACTTGCCACGATAATGGTGAACACTGGCCAAAGCTGGCAGTGTCGTTGATGATGACCAGTAACAACGCTGACAGCCCCAGGCAGGCGTCTAGATTCAAATAAAATATAAAGTATATAACAAAAATTGTGAGAAATGGGCTAAAGGATCCGAGGGGTTAAGCTGCGTCAACTGAGAGGACCAACGGAACTGCCACCAATTCACTTAGAAACACACACACACACACACACACACATATATATATATACACACCTCCCTTTTCCATGAAGTATCTTTTGTTTGGGTATAAAAGTGTCCCCGTTCCCACTCCACCATTGGCCGCACCCACTATGCACCCTCCAGGCTACACTGCAATGCAGTTGCCATATTTTCTTTGTCTTCTATCCAAAAATTTTGTGCACTTTTTCCCTCTGACGTTGCCTAATCTTTCTTGCCATTTACTTGTCAACATAGTCGACGACTGCTGGGTCGGGCGTTGGAGGAGGATGGAGGGCTGTTCAGGCATGCAGACTGTGTCCATTGAAGCTAAATATCAACACTTGACACTCGTTGCATTTGGTTTGTCCAGTTGTGAGGTCTTCTTTCAGTTAGTCCAACGGCACCGCCGGGCAATCTGGTCTGAGCTCTTTTCAATGGCCCCAGCAGTAGGGCTTATCCTTTTATTACTCTGCGGATGTGTGGGCGTAGGTCATGTGACCTTGGGTACTTTGTGTGATTTGTTAAATTTATCCTCTGACATTTGGGATTACGAGAATTATTTTGGGTCTATAAAGAACTGGGTTTTGCCCAAAACAAATGAGAAGTATTTGTTTATTTTCTCTTTTTTCTTACATCAAAATATATCAGCAGATTTATAATTTTAAAATAAAGCTTTATTCTTCTAAGCTTTTCCTTGGTTGAAATTTGAAATTCCAATTTAAGCTTTTTAAATTAAAGCTGTGACAGGACTTTGTCCGTTATTAAGCTTCTACATTTTGAGTTGAACAAGACAAAAAGAGAACTCAGCTTTACATCCTTCACTTCTGCAAAAACCAAGCGCAAAGTCAAGAAATCTTTATATAAACAAAAATATAATAACCAATTGATCAGCACTGAAACTAAAAAACGAGAATAGTTTGATTGATTATGATCCTAATTTTATGGCAACCCTTTTTCGCTTAAAAAGTAAACACAGTTCGGCGCGCAGGCGCATTCAAATTATAAAACGTCTTCGAATTTCGAAGACCGAATGCTAGGTTGACTCAGCTATGCACTGAAAATAATCGAAATATCGAACTGTTCGAAACATGATCAATTTTTTATTTTTCATTTTACAACTAAGCAAAACGTAAACAAATAATACAAATATGTAAGAGCTTGTATTTATGCCAAATTTAATATAAAAAATGAATAAATCCACTATTAAAATTCAAATTTATGTTTACGCGCCAACTTCACCGACCAGTGGCCACACATTTTCGTTACCGACTGGCAACGCTTTTGGGCGCCAACGCATGCGCTTTGAAATTAGCCCGCGTACGTTTTAGGGCGGAAACGCTTTCTGATATACCAGAAATATTTTTGCTGCTGTGCTCTGTGAATTAAAACGTATCGAGCGGTTTTAAAAAGCGGTCACCAAACACGGTCGGTGTCAACGGTGAGCGAACGTATGTGTTTGTCTTATTAAAACAACTTGAATGAAACAATAACTTTCAATTAAGAATGGTCAAAGCACACAAGCCAAGCGTTTTGTTAAACAAAAATCAACACAATCCGACCAACTGACAATTCTCCATTGACTTGTACAATTACTTTAATTCAGGTGTATGTACAAAATTTGACTAAAAAGCACAGAATCCCTTTACGTACTTTAAAAGCGTATGTACATATGTGAGTGTATATGGTTGTGTGCCTGCGTGCTGCCGAGTGTATGTATGAAAAACCAATTGTGAACGCCTCTTCCATGTGCGGAAATTTAAACAAAAGATTATAGCAAGCATCGATGGATTCTGATACTTAAACATGCACAAAACACACACACACATACACATAAATAGCACACACGCACACAATTGCTTGCGTAGAGATGGGCATTGCAATTGTTTATATGAAAGAAGAATTTAAAATTGTAACGGACAAAGAAGCACCAAAAATTTTTAAGAGCCTCCTCAAGTACATACACAAATATACATACATGCAACTTCCAAATTGTATATGTGTGTGTATATATGTATGTGTGTTGCAGGGCCAACAACTTGAGCAAGCTCCGAGCGAGCTTCTATTAGTAAAGAAGAAAAAAGGGTCCGGAACGAGTTAAAGGCTTCGCTTCGTATTGGGGTGTTGGGGCTGTGCAGCTCCTCATTGCCTGCTGAGCGAGTGTGTGTGTGTGTGTGTGTGTGTACAGGTCATTCGGCTGTTGTCGCTGTCGTTAGCTATTGCAACTAAATTCCACCACACCCACCAGCATACATATAAACACATTCTGACAAATTTACACTACCCGTTACCGATGCCTTTTTTCCTGTGTCAGTGTCAGTGTCTGTTTAATGCTTCTTTTTTATTTACTTTTTGATTATTAAAAATCGCGAGGGAAGTGTAAATAAAATGCTGAAAAGCAAACAAATCTATGCATGGAGCCATACAGAAAAAAGCACTGCTGAACATGATTGCACATAAAAAGAAGTGAAAGACAAAAATAAAAAGAAAAAATTAACTAATATTGAGTGAACATATTTGCAGCGCGCTCAAATATTTACAAAATCGGCCCGGACAGAGCAGCAGCAAAGACGACAACAATAACAATAACAACAGAAACAACAACAACGACAAAATGCTAATACGTTGGAAAAGTAAAGATAAGAGCGCATCAACAAATCAAAGTGGAAGTGGTGGGGGCGGCAGCAGCAGTTCATCATCGAAAAAGAAACGCAAAGGACGTGAAGGAGGTAAGTGTACGCGTGTGTGCGCCTTTTTATTTACTCCCACTGCTTGGCACTCCCTATCTCTCTCTTTCGCATGCTCGCTTACCCAGCGAGAGAGCGGCGTTGCCAGGTTGGCAGATTGTCGGCAGGTTACTGCAGCATAGAATTTTCATACCTGCTGCGGTATTTTTGTGAGCTTACTAAAGGAATTTTCAAACTCATTAAATATTTATACACTGAAAGTTAATTACGAGCCAGGAAAGTAGTTCACTCAGTCATTGACTGGCCAAGACAGCCCAAGATTTTAGCACCTTGGCAACTCTAGCTCCGAAGCGGCTGCTTCTTGTTTTATTTTCGTGTTGCTAGTTAAATTTTTGCATTTTTATGTGTTAATAAGCTCTAAAAATCAACAAATAGGTAAATATTTCATTTATTCATAGCGAAAACTTTGAAAATTAAACCAGCCTTTCCTCCTATTTCCTTTGCTTTTCCGGTTTTTGTTAACTCTTGAATTCTTTCCAGAAGAAGACTGGCAGAATGAGAACAAACCAGGACGCATGCCACCAAATGAACAAGGTAAGCCCTCGCCACATAGATATACTTTTCTTTTTATGTACATATATACGTATGCACACATGTGTAGATCATTATTAATTCATTGGCTAATTTTCTTGGGGAGTAGGTGATGAACGACGTCGTAATATGCGCCGCGACGATCCCAGAAGGCACACACTTGGCGGTGATATGCTTGTCTATGGCGGACCTCAGCATCCACATGCCCATCAAATGCAGCAGCAACAACAACGAGCTATGGACCTGGAAGTATGTGGAAGCATGTGACACCCATTTGAAAGTCGTATTAATTCAATTCCCATCCCTTTCGTTTAGATGAGCACACGGGCGCAAAAGAATAAGAAAAACCAACCGATGCGCGGGTATGCACCGGTCAATCAGGGGCCGCTCTTCGATGATGATCCTGGGATTATGTCCGAGGTGGAGACGGCCAGCACCGGTTTTCGGCGCGGTGGCAAGCAACGCTCTTCGTTGCCAGTGGTACGCACACCGTCCAAGACGCTCGAGCGGCCGCTGGGCCTGGTCTTTTTGCAGTACCGCTCGGAAACGAAGCGCGCGCTGCTGCCGAACGAGATCACCTCGATTGACACGGTGCGAGCGCTCTTTGTGCGCTCCTTTCCCCGTCAGCTGACCATGTCCTATCTGGAGGGTCCCAATGTCAAAATCTATATCCACGATGCCAGCAAGGATATGTTCTACGAACTGGAAGATGTGCGCTCCCATCTCCGTGAAATCCGAGATCGCTCTGTCTTGCGTCTCTTCGAGTCCACCGAGGTGGCCACACCCCCACAAATCTTGCCCGGCGGTCCCGGCATACCCCAGCCACTGCCCCAAACGCAGGGCCCCGCCCACTGGGATCAGGATCAAAGCTACTTCAGTGAGCCCGAATTCGATTCCGACTACAAGCATCAACACATACACAAGTCCAAGGTGAGTAACCCCGGGTTTAAATAGAAAAATAAAATATATATTTAAGTAGGCGCAACCTTCCGCGGAACAGTCACTCACTCGATCAAGTTTTATATACACACACATAAAATATAAGATGCTTAAGCAGGCGCAGTGCCGGCTCTGTACACAGAGAGTACTCAAGAGCCTTAAACACTGCGTTAAAGCGTTTGCCACCAGCACAACTCCAAGTGGACTGGACTGGACAGGATGGGAATGGGAATGGAATGAATTTATCTAGAAATTACCACAACTGCCCACACTGAGACCCTTGAGGGAGTTGTTCATCTTCTCGGCAATGTCCTTCCAGGCAAAAACTATGGCACCCTGGAAGGGCTCACTATCGCAAGTGCCGCAGAGACTCATCACGGCCTTGACCTCCTCCTCGGCCGGCTCCCGGTCATGCGTGCTGATCTCCTCCTCCAGATTCATTTTCAAGCTCAGATCATGCTTGAACTGCTGCCCACCGAAATCGGCCAGGCCATTGAAGATATCGGCATCGCTGGCCCCCAAACCATCATCGACCACAGAGCCATCGTTGAGCAGAACCAGGCCACGTTTCTGCAGCTTCTTCTTGTCATCGACCGAGCGTTTTTTCAACTTGGAATCGTTGGTCTGCCGCTTGAATTGAATGCGTGTTTCGGTCTCATCAATAAACTGGACATTAGCCGAATTACTGAGCATCTGGAACTGCCCAGTGGCCGGTGTCAACGGCACTGGACGCCTCGGCTGTGGCAGGCGATTGGGTGCCCCCAACAATTGCTGGGCCACCAGACGTGAACCGGCATTGATTTGGCCATTCACAAAATTGGTATTGATGGTGATCGACTGCTGCGGCTGCTGGGCAATTGCAGGATCCAAGGTGGGCGTGGCAGCTGAAGGATTAGCCAAGTTCAGACGCACCCTCGTGGGTATCTGACCACTGGCCAGCAAGGCATTCATAGGCTGTGGGCGATTGATCTAAAAAAAAAAAGAATTTTGATATTTGGCACATCGAACAAATTTCAAGTCAAGCTCACCATGGGTGTGGGTCTTGCAGTGGTGGACACCTCCTGACCCTCATGATCAAAATGATGGACATGATGATGCTTGTGATCCCGATGGGCTTTGCCAGCACTCAAGGCCACACGGTAAATCTGTACCAGAGTCAACTCAAAATGAAGGCCATGGCTCACCTCCCCGGTAACCGAATTGCCACCAGAACGCAATTTACCATTTGCCGGAATTTTATGGCCAACCAACTAAACCCCCCCAAAAAAAAGAGAAGAGAATTTTGAATATTTTAAAATGAATAATTAATTTGCCCTTTGGACTGACTCACCGAATTGTGGAAACCGCGTCCGATGCGTTCGGCTTTTAGCCAAACCTGCCATTCGCCCGTCTTGCCATTCCATGAGCTGCACATGTGATGCCATTGACGCATTTTTAATGGATAATTTAATCTACCAAATGAAGTTTGAAACCGAACAGAGCAAAACATTTCAAATTCAAAACTCAATTAGTCACTTTGATGGATTGCGTACCTGTACATTTGCTGACCTTTTATGGCCATGGAAAGGAAACTGGAATTTTGCGCATTGGCGACCCAGATTTGTATTTCGCGTGGCTCCTTTTCAACTGTGGCAAAAAATAACAACAACACCAACAACAACAGCATTTTAAATTGTGAAATATAAAAATTGTCCAATTGCGTCAATACGCAATTGTTAAATCAAAAAAAAAATAGAGGGCCAAAAGCAGGAAAAATGCTGAGGCAATCGGAGCAGTAAAAAAAAGGCCAAAACGATTGCCAATCAAATTTTATTTTAATCAACAGGAAAATAATCATTTTAATGCAAATTATTTCATTTGAGACAGTTTAATCCATAAGCACGTCATATTAATTACACACACAGACACACGCACACATACACATGCCACTGTGACGTCATAGTCAAGCGAACAACTTGGACAAGTCAAAATAAAGCCAGCAATTTTGTGGTGGTCCAGTCCAGAGGCCACTTGTTGCTTTTGTTGTTGTCTTCCGAAAAGACAAAGAGTGAGACAGACAAAAAGAGAGAGAGAGCAAGAGCGAGAGAGCTATATGAAATGTCAAACGTGCCGCCAAATAAATCACGAAAATAGCCTCAAAACGTTTTGAACCAATTGCATTTTTCTTTTAATTGAGAAAAAAAAATGAATGAGAACTGAAATCTTTGAATGAAAATGAGAGCTGAATTTTTCCAAACAAACAAAAAAAAGTAAAACTAACCAGTTTTGATTAAAAGACAAAGTGAAATTGTTCTAGAAAATTAAAACAAAACATGGAAAAAAATTTTAAATATTTTCTCAAATTTTTCAGTTAAAATTTTGAAATGTTCTGAATTATTTTCAGCTTAAAATTGCAATAAGATTGAAGAAAAAATATCTGTGAGATCTCCGTTCAATCCAGATCAAATTCGGTATAGACTCGTATCCATTTATAACTATTCCAAATATTTAAAATTAAAGAGTTTGGTCAATAAATATAGAAGATATTCCTAGAAGCTATTTAGACCTATTTTGTTTGGCAGTATGCCTCAATATACATTATATATAAATTGATTAAAATCGGTCTATGAATATCGGAGTTATCCTTAGTCCTTGGGATATCTTTGGGATTGAATTGATATAGATAACCGTGACTATTTTAATCCAACTGATAATACTGACCTAACCTAAAAGCCTTCACCTCTCTCTCTCTCTCTCCTTTCACTTGGTAAAGTTAATATCTTTGAAAGATTTATTAGACAACAACAACCAATAAAATCTCTGATTAAAACATCAATTTTGGATAGTAAAAAAAAAATTAGTTACGCATAAATTTTACATAAAATTTGTCAAATCAAAAAAAAAAAAAAAAAGAAATAGGGAAGCAGTTTCCTGTAATCCACCAAAGAAATTAAGCAAACACCTGGAGGAGTAGACGAAAAGCGATCTGGTTCCGGAGCGGCTCCGGTGACTCTGATGCCACACAGCTGTTTTTTTTTCTCTCTTGTTGTTGTCGTTGTTGTTGTTGTTGTTGTTGCATCTTTCAAATGAATGAATGAAAAGTGAGAAAGCAACAACAAGCAAAGTAGTGAAACGACAAGACGACAGCAACAACAACAATAATAACAACAAACTGGTAACAGGTAAATTGTGCTTATGCAATGCGGCGACCACAACAACAACAACAATAAAAACAATAACAACTTTACC
The DNA here is from genome assembly GCA_037075145.1 of Scaptodrosophila latifasciaeformis. Classification (NCBI taxonomy): domain Eukaryota; kingdom Metazoa; phylum Arthropoda; class Insecta; order Diptera; family Drosophilidae; genus Scaptodrosophila; species Scaptodrosophila latifasciaeformis. Next base: position 1,338,977 of record JBAMCM010000428.1, read on the forward strand.
GCCAAGCAGCAAATAGAAAATTGTCGAAAGCCAACGCAGGCCAAGTCAAGAAATGCAAAAACAAAAACAACAACAAAAAAAAAGAGTATAAAAATCAAGTAAATCCGATCATCAAATTAAAAACAATTTAAACTTCAGACGCCGCCCCAGCTTGACGGCTTGAACTGAAGAGGCCAAGAGCCAAGCGGCAACACATCACATCACATCACACTTGATGCGATTCACATCAGGAAGTTGACTTCCTTTCACTTTTATTTGTATTTTCTTACTGTTGTTGTTGTTGTTGTAATCTCGTTTTTTTTTCTGGCCAGGTGCGAGACGGATCGCCCGAGCGTGGCCTACAAAAATTCATTGCCCCAGAGCTGAGTTAACCCGTCTCTCTCTCTGTGTGTGTGTGTGTGTTTGTGTGAAGGTCTTTTGTGGGTCGGATCATCATTGTCCGACGATTATGTAATGAGATTTTACATCGCACAAAAAAAAAAGTGTTTACAAAAAGCGGAACCAAATAAAGACGCTTTAGAAATCGAACAAAACGCCGACCCTGAAATCAAAATTTGGCACAAAGAAGAAAAATAAAAAAACCGAAAGGTCTTCTCAACGGGGAAGCCACAATCGTTTATATGGCATTTGTAAAGTTGCTTCAACAACAAAATCAGAGAATCATTCAAAAATGGATGAAATCTTCAAAGAAGATGATAAAAAATTTATGAAATTTTCAAAGCAAAAATTCATCTGATCAAACGATTTGAAAGTTCTGTACTTTTCTAGAGATATCAAGATAGTGAAATTCGGAAATCTTGAGATACTAGAGATCATAATATAAAATCCATATATAATGAAATGGAAACTTCTATGAAGAATCAAAAAGATAAGGCGAAAAAAGTCTGTGGAAACGATTAAATAACTGTGAGAAGTATTTGGAAAAACTAAGAAGGAATTTAAGAAAAAAATAAGGGAGCTAGAACTATAGCAAGGCAACTGTACCTACTCAACTATAAAAGAACTGTAGCAACTGTACTTTTTTAGAAAACTCTCAAGTCGACTATATAGGAGCAACTGTACTTTTCTACAGCTTTAAGAGAACTCTCAACTCAACCGTAAAAGTACTGTTGGAACTACACTTTTCTAGAAAACTCTCCACTCGATTTTACAGGAGCAACTGTACTTTTCTACAGCTTTTAAAGAACTCTCAACTCAATCGTAAAAGAACTGTAGCAACTGTACTTTTCTAGAAAACTCTCAACTCGACTATACAAGAGCAACTGTACTTTTCTACAGCTCTTAGAGAACTCTCGAGAAGCCTCGGACTTACCCCCATAGGTGAGCATCACATGATCGCCGCTGTGATTAGTGAAACGCATCCAGAAGCACATTGTGAATTGGTCGAGTTCTGGCAACTGCGGCTTCTCATAGTCGACCACACCATCCTGATTGAAGGCAAACTTCTTGACACTACAACGATTCGACCCATAGAGGGGAGAGCGTTGAAAGCCCAAGACTGGCGATTTACCAAAGTCCTCCTCCAGACTATACGAGTCATAGTGATCCTCGAGATCCCCACCAAAACTAATGGGATGGGCTGAAGCCACCGAACCGCTCGAGACCTCCGAGCTAGGCAGAGCGGCCTGCGGCAAAAGCAATTTAGAGTCATCCTTGAAACCCTTGAATTCCGTATAACTAGTGGCGGCATTGAAATCCAATTCGGCACTACTACTGGCTGCACCCGGGTGCGATTGTTTCAGACTAAAGGTGGTAGAGGGACCGGCCGAAGTACCGGCTATCGGTTTCCAAGCCCCACAAATGCTCGTGCCACTGATAAGCATGAGAAATGCCCACACAAAATGTCCTAATGCACAAGACATATTTTTAATTATTATTAGAAAAAAAATTCAAAAAAAAAAAATAAAAATTAAACGAAATTAATTGAAATGAATTAAAATTTGAACGCGTTTGTAACGTCCGTTTGCCTCGATGTCTCGCACTTTACTAGCAAATGGCTCGATGATGTTGGCGTCGTCATCTAAGCGTGGTGAGCCAAAAAAAAACACACTACAAACCAACTCAACTTAGATGTAAGAAATTGTAAAAAAAAAAAAAAAAAAACTGTTGATTTGAAACTGGTTAAGGTTTTTCAGTTGCTCTGACCAGGCGCCGGGCCATCGAGCTTTTCGCTGGTCAAATGGAAGCTTTTCAAAACACTCCAAGAGAGACTTTCCTATGATTTCCTGAATAAACAAGTGTGGGTTTTCTATTTTGCATTCTAATTTTAAAATAGAATTAATAATGCATAATGCATTAGATCAAATCAACCAGAAAGGGCATACAGGTTTCCTTATAAAAAAAATTCAAATCGATCGATCAATTCCACAAATCATTTCGATGAGTCGTCACGACTAGCTCCAACTGTCTGTCTGTCTATCTGTCAGTTTTTTGGCAAACTATTTCAATTATTATTGTTGTTATTGTTGATTAGCTGGGTGGGTCTCTTTGGCCTATGATCTGGAAGCCTCCAACAGCAGCATAGCTCGTCTTGTGTAATCTTAATTCAATTTTTATGTTTTTTTTTTCTTCTGGCCTTTTCGATTCTAACCAAAACAAGCTAAAAATAATAATACAAAATCGGTCTAGATTGAAACCAGTTTTCAAGGGTCTTTAAAACCACCAATGAAAGTGAAATTTTCGCCATTTGAACGGGGGCCAAAAAATTATCTGCTCAGGTAAAAGTTGAAATTACCTTGAAAAAAACAAAAAACAGACAAGCCAAAAACTTGTACAACCAATTAAAAATACACATCAGATTCAATTAATCAAGATAAAATACTATAATTGCCTTGTCATTCGATTTGCTTTCAGATTGGGAAACAACCAGCGCCTTATTATGTGGGCTCATCTCAGACTCTGCCCCGTGGCATGTATTCCTCAGAACGCAACAAAGTCTCCATGGGTGTGTACTTTTATTGATTTATTTAAATTAATTTTTTGTTATTATTATTATTAAAGTAGCTTCATTTTGAGATTTGTATTTTAATTACTTTCGATTTGTGGTTAGGAACAATTTTTTTCGAGTTTTCTTTTGAACATTTTTGAAAATTCTTTTATAGTTTCTCTGGAATTTTTTTCATTTCCATCTTATAAATATTTTTAGCATATTTAAGCTAACCAAAAAAAAAAAATTATATATATATATATATTTATTTATATTTAAAAAAAAAAAAATCGATCCCTACAAAAAAAAATAAATATATATACTCTGTATGATAAATAAAAAAAAATATATATATCAAATTAAAAACAAAAAAAAAAAAAGGAGCGCCTGTGAAACCACTCAGAACGCATAATTCAAGGGGTAGCATGGAGCCCCTGTTTCCCTATCCCCCGGATCAGTTATACAGTATACCAGGTACACGCCTAAATAACATCTTTTTTTTTTCATTTACAAATACTCTTCTCTCTATAATGAATCTATGCTATATAGTCTCTTGATTTCCACACAAACCATTCCAATTTCCGGACTTGAGCAATTCTTATTCTGTAAAAAAAAAAAAAATTTATATATAATTTGATTTCCTTAAATTACACATAATACTATATATATGTATGTGTTTTTTTTTACTATATATTCCACACTTAATTTGTTTGTTTTAATTGCGATTTTTGTGAGTTTCTTTTGTATTAAATGAAAAGTTGAACATTTTGCAGACGGCTACACCAGCTCACCCGAGCGTAATTCTCGCGGCAATTATGAGGAACCCTACTACAGCCAATATGGTACACGGGGCACTGTGGTGGCCCCGATAATAGATGAGGAACAGAGGTACTTAATGAAACCATCTATCTGCCTTGTCATGGAGAAAGTCATGTCTGTCCGAGTTCAGCGCGTTCAGGCACCAAATCTGGTTTATTTTTGGTTTTGAGCTAAACAATTTAGATCAATGAAATTTGTTATAAATCTACATATACATATATCTATGCTATTTATTAAGATCGCGAATTTCGACATATTCGATTGATAAGCTTGGAAGTTATAGAAGTATGCCTAGGCCTATATCTCTGTGGTATTTCAAGCTATCAAATTGGGTACGATTTATATAAATAATTTCGTTAAGATCATTCCATAAGGTCTTGGAGCTATGTGGGTTAACCTGGGTAATACTGATATAAGCATAACTCCAAGACAATTAGAATTCTGTATTTTTCCTTATAATCATTAAGATTCCTAAATTTCTTACATATTGTTTGATAAACTTTGAAGTTACAAAGGGGAAAATCTGTGGTCTAGATAAAACTAGTAAAGATCTAGCTCCGACATCTTTTTAGGTATAAGAATAAAATTTAGTTTGATAATGAATTTGATAAAGTTTGAAATTATTTGGAATTGTTTAGGTAAAACGAATTGATAGGATTATCTACCTCTTTGATATTCATTAAGTTATACATATAGGATAAATCAGAAAGAAATTATCTGAGCCAGTCTAGACAGTAGAGTTCTAGCATATCTCCGAGATCTTTTAAGTTAGAAGAATATATTTGGGTAGGATAGTCTGATTTTATAGTATCCATTAAGTTTCCGAATTTCCTAGCCATATATATACGATAGGTCAAACTTATCTGAATTTGAGTTAAGATCCATTAAACTGACTTGTTTTTTTTTTGTTGCTTTCAGTGATGTGGCCCTTACCGAAGATCAATATGCCCTGTATGGCATTAAGGTGGGCCCCAGTCGCTTGCCGCATCGTGGTAATCAAATCTACGATCCCACCAGGTGAGCATAATCCAATTGTCTCTCCCGCATGCCCCTCATATATGTGGCATAATCCTGGAGTAGCAAGTGCTGAGTCTCCCTCAATGCAGCCGTGTGACGTCTGCTGCGTCTGTAGATTTTAATGCGCTTGACATTGCCATTTAGGGTGGTGGTGGTGGTGGCCGTGGCCACCGGATGGAAATAGGTGGTGCCTTTGCTTTTGATGGCCTGGACAATTAGGCAGAGTAGATAGCCGCCGAACGAGAGAAAGGCCAAGGCGGTGATGCTGATTTGGAAGAGAGTCTGCAGCTTGGAGGGTTTCATTTCGGGCCAGGCTGGAGCCTGCCAGGGCGGCATCGACCCACCATGACCACTGTGAGAACTATGTTCGCCCCTGAAAAGAAAAGAAATTTGTGAAAGATCAAAAGAATAAGTCAAGATTAAGTGTGCTCTGTCTCACCAGCCTGAGGACATCAAAGCCATTCTCTGTGGACGATCTGAGGACTCGTCGCTTAGTTCGATCTCACCGTCCCTGGCCTGGCACATTTCCAACTCTTCCATCGGACTTTCCATATCTCTCAGATGCTCCATTGATTTCCTTAAAACCAACAAATCATCCAACTGAAAATATGACAAGCAATTGCCAAATCTCTGCGGTGTGCTGGTCACTTTAAAAACAAAAACAAAAACAAAAATAATGAGGCAATCACATATGAGAGTTTCTTGTTGTTGTTGTATATATTTCGATTACCACTACAATAGGCCGACATTATTCTAGGGTAAAATGTTGTTGCTGTTCTCGTGGAAGCAAGCAGACCTTTTGCCAGCCGAGTGAAGACTGTCGGTCGCAAAAAATAGAGAGAGAGAGACCTTCAGATTGTTGGGGTTTCTGTTTTTTTTTTTGTTGGCTTCATTGTTATACACTTTTCGAAGTAAAAATAGTATATTCATTTTGTTGTGATGTTTGTAGACCCTTGACAGTAGCCTCCATCCATTCGTCCGTCTTTTTCTATTTAAAAAAAAAAATTGTCTTATAAAAGAAGTCAGCGAAATCGGATCACACAGACCCATAACAGCTTTGCAGATATTTCCGACATTTAGAGAGTAAAGAGATGGGCTGGGACTAAAATATAATATATCTGTATCGGTTTTATGAGTGTTGCTCCGGTCTTATTAGATTTCAATTGAATCGAATCATTATTGGCTATAGATGCCCCATGTATCTATCCGATCTCATTATAATTAATTACCCAACATGCCTAGGTAAGGCCAAGTAAATCTACTGAGTTTCATATGGTTCATATAGCCCTGTCATACCCAACTAAATCGGTTTAGCCAATAACTCCGATATTGATTGACCGAACTTATTCGAATTAGGTAACTAAAAGAATTGGACTGCTATATCCATACACCTGTCATATTTCTTTGAATCGATATTTCAGGAATGACTCATTGATCCTCTTCAAACTTAATACCCAAAATAGTTATAGAGGATTATTTAGCTGTACTTAATTTCAGCCAGATCGAACTACTATATCATAGCTAGCTAGCTAAGTGGGTTCTGCGATTATATGGAGGTCTATATATCTTTCGAAAAGAGTTTGAAATCTTCGGCATTGCTTAGATAACTTTGGGAATTTATTTACTTTGATTTTTATTGTTTTCTGTGTTATTGTTACGCTTCCATGGTTTAACTTGTCCGCCAATTTGGCTTGACTTGAGATTTTGCCATTGCACTTGTTGTTTTTGTTGTTGCATTCACAATTGGAGCGGCACGTTAAAGCAATTGAAGTAAATTGTCGCAAAGCTTTATTATTTTTTTTCTCGACTCGGCTTGGCTTGGCTTAGCCCAGTTCAAGTCAAAACAGAAAGACACACTGACTTACTGACTATTTAATGATGGTTTAATTGCCGGTATCTCATAATTTCCTTTTCTATGCATTTGCTTATCTCAATCTCTCTCTCTCTATCTCTGTCTCTTTTTGGTTTTTAAATAATTATAGACCGGAAGATTTGCATCGCATACGGGTCGAGCATATGGAACGTCAATTGGCCAATTTAACTGGTTTGGTACAGAAGGCATTGGTCAATCAAAATCCACAAATTGCCCCCTTGGCTGTGCCCACACTGGATCCCAATTATCTAGTTGTGCCAACTCAAATGCAAGGTATGCCACACAAATAAATCAAAATCAAAAATAATTAAGAATCGAGAAAAGTCGAGAAAAGGTTCAAAAAATTTTCTCATTTTCATTTCATTTTGATTCGATTATTTTTGAGCCTTTTCTCTTGGCCTATTTAAATGGTATATGTCTATGTGTGTGTGTGTGTGTGTGTGTGTGTAAAATATATATAAATGTTTAGCTTAAGCACCGAGTGCAGCTTAAAACTAACACAAAAAAGCCCAACACTGCTGCAATCAAGAAATTAACCCAAAAAAAAATTCAATCAAATCCGAAAAGAAAAAATGGAAATCAAAAGTAAGAAAAAAAAATCAAAAAAAAAAGAAATAATAGTTTTAAGTTTTTATTTGTCCTTGTAAAGAAAAAAACTCCGTAACTCAAAGTAAAATTGTCTTGTTCTGCTTTTCTTTTCATTTTCTTTTTATTCTGTTTGTTTGTGTCTCTCGTCTTCTTCTTCTTCTTCTTCTTTTTCAAATTACTCTTTATATAAATATATATATATATGTATAGCCAACGGCTCTGGCGATGAGTTATATGTTAGAGAGAAGGCCCCCAAACTTGGCAAAAACTCGTGTCGTAAGTCAAAAAGAGAATTAAAAAAAAAAAAAAAAAAAAAAAATCAAATGAAAATTTTCGAAAAAAACAAAAAACCATTTTTACAGAGAAATCCGTGTCGTTTGAGAAATCAGTATCGTTTAGTGATGATATACAGGGAATACCAAAATCTCATAGCCCACTTCATGCCGGTAAATAAGACCTTTTTTCTCTTACGAAAAAAAATAATAATTTTCAAAAATATTTATTTGTTTTGATTTACAAAAATATAACCCAATTTTGTTCCCCTGATTTTTCATAAATATTTAATTAAAAAAAAAAAAACCTTTACCTCAAAAATCTTATATATATTTTGATCTTGGAACAGTCTTCATAACATTAAAAAAAATAGGCTTTTCAAAGCTCTTAGAAAAAAATCATGACCTCAAAAATATTTCTGAGCTTTTCCCTTTGCTTTCAAAAAAATATTAAAAATTGAAATCATAACCTCAAAAAAATGGCCCAATAATTTAAAAGATTTTTTTTGTTTTAGTTTCTTGGCTTCCCATTTTGCTCATTAAAAAAAAAGAAAGACTCAAAAAATTGCTTCCAGTTTTGATTTTTAAGAGCTCCCAGAAAAAATCTTAAATCAGAAAAAAATTACTTCCAGCTTGGATTTTCAAGATCTCCCAGAAATAATATCAAATCAAGTTTCCATTTTCAAGATCTCCCAGAAAAAATCTCAAACTCAAAAAAACGATTGCCTCCAGTTTAGATTTCCCAGAAATAATTCAAAATCATTTTCAAGAGCTGCCAGAATAAAATCCCAACTACAGTTTTGGTTTGCAAGAGGTCTCAGGAAAACCCTAACCACAGAAGAAAAGATCAGCTCAAGCTTTGATTTTTAAGATCTCCCAGAAATAATCCCAAAACTTTTTCGAGATCTCCAAGAAAAAATCTGAACTCAAAAAAAAAAAATTGCTTCCAGTTTAGATTTCTCAGAAATAATCCCAAATCATTTTCAAGAGCTGCCAGAAAAAAATCCCAAGAGGTCCCAGGAAACCCCTAAGCTCAGGAAAAAGATCAGCTCAAGCTTTGATTTTTAAGATCTCCCAATCATTTTCTAGATCTCCCTGGAAAATTGCTAACCTCAAAAAGGAATTGCTTTCAGTTTTGATTTTTAAGATCTACCCGAAAAGTTGCTAGCCTCAAAAAGGAATTGCTTTCAGTTTTGATTTTCCAGATCTCCCAGAAACTGTCCCAAATAAAGTTTTGATTTACAAAAGCTCCCAGAAAAAAATCCTTACCCCAAAAAATATCAAAGACTCTTTTAATTTCTTGATTATTTTGATCTTTCTGGCTTAAGTTTATTTTGAAAAAAAATGAATTAGTTTTGTCCTTGTTGAAAAAAAAATGAATTCTCCTTTTCTTTGATTTGATGGGCACCAAAGCTGACACCAAGCCAACCAAGCCGGCTATCAAGTCCTCCACCTTGCCACGCACTTCATCTCAAGGTAAGTATATACCTATGGGTAACAATATTTTGCCAGAACTTCACCAACTCACCCACTCACCCAACCACTCACACCTCACTAACTCACAAGCTTTCACTAATTGCAAAGACACAAACAATGAAACATTTACCCTGTGAAGAGCACAACAAGAAAGAAATTATACTAAGATTAGGGAAAACAAATGTGGAGAGATAATTTTGAGCAAATGAATTAATTTTGTGCCATTTGTGTGGACCAGCAGAGCGCGATCGCTTGAAACCGCCGCCGCCACCGAAGCCGATAGTCCTGGCCCAGACCACACATCCCAGCTATCGGGCGGACATAGCACTGGCCCCGGAGGTCTACAACCATCTGCGTGGCCTGCAGAAGAAGGCCAAGGATCTGAGAATGGAGGTGCGTACGCTACGGCGTCTGTCTCAGGCTCAGGCGGTGGCTGTGCGCGAGGATATCAAGGGCACTTTTATGCGCATACGGGCCACCCTGCTGGCCAGCAGCGGCAGCTTCTGGGTGCATCAGGGCAATCAGGATGCCACACGCATTTCACGCGAGGAAGAGCTATATAAGCAGGAGGTAATACGCCTCGAAAAGGATCTCAGCGATCTGGAGTCGTCGGTGGAGAATTTACGTGGCGAGGTGATCAATCGACGCACTCGCGTCAATATGACTGCCGTCGAGGACATGGCCCTGGTCTTGAGTCGCGCTAGGTAAGTCAAGCATGCTAACAAGAAATTATTCTTTACTAATTCTGTTTTCTTATGGATTTTTAGCAAAACTGTGGCCGAATTGAAATTAAAGTTTCCTGCTCTTTCGAATGGTCTGCGCTGCATTTTGTCCAACGAAATGGAGAAGGTGGTGCGCGAAGAAAAGTTCCTAAAAGAAGAGCCCGATCGCCTCGAATCGGCTCTGCGTCGCTGCAAGAAACTAACGGGTACTTTGGTCACACTAAAACGGTAGGAGGCGCTCTTCGTTTTCACCCAACTTTCATAGGCTTTTCGAAGAAAATAACCAAGGAGCTAGAATGTCGGTCTGTTTGTGGAACAAACTCAGTCTCATAGATATGATTTGCTCTAAAATTGGTTCTATATAATTTACCCAGACTTCCCATATAAACTTCCAATTTGTTGTATAAATAGATAAATCGATCAGTTTATAAAAGTGATATTTTTTCTGAGAATCAAATTAGCCTCATATCGGTTATTTATAGCAGAATAGAAGGCACATATAACCTGAAAATAATTCTGTATATTAGATATAATTTTGATTAATTAAATGGAATTAGTTCAGGAAATACCTAAGATAAAACCAATTTTAGAGAGGCCCGAAAAACCCTTTTGAATCTAAAATTGTTTCAGGGCTCATTCAATCTTAGAAAAAACTATCATATCAGAAGATTATACCATATATCAAAATTTCATATAGACTACACCAAACAATTCTAAAAATTCGATTCAATTAGTTCAAATTTAGTATAACAAATAATTCAGGTTATATCAAGATGTCTCAGGCTATGCATAACACAAAAAAAATATATATGTTTGCTATATAAAAAGATAATAAATCTGAACCGATTTTACTCATATATAGACTATCAGGTTCTCAAGATCAAGATCAAGATTTCTTAGAGCTCAAGTTCTTAGATAATTTCTTCGATTTTCCAAAAATAAATATATAGACTAGATGCATAGATGTATTCCAGACTCCCCGATCTGAGAGAAAGATATATCTGTCATCTTACACCCAGGACCTTGAAGTGTCATTCAGATTAAATAAATATGATATAGATATACCTATGAACCGATTTAAATAGGGAATAAAAATAAACCTTGGATATTTCCTAGATTTTCACAAAAGCCTATATTGTTTTACCAATTATTAATTCCTATCCAATAACAAACAAAAAAAAAATCTCCCACAGCTTGGCAAGTGTGCAGGAGCAACGTTTGCCACCAAATGAAATGCAAATAACCGAGGAGCCGCCCCGATCAGCGGAAATTTCAGCGCCTGATAAGGTGAGTCAATCCATAAGCAAAAGCAACCCATTCAATCTTTTTTTGTCTCCCAATATCGATTCAACAATTTCAATCTTAAAAAGAACACACACACACATAGATATACACACCCAAAAACAGACACACACACACACACATATACACACTGGAAATATAAATAAACATAAATTACTTCGTACCATTTCATGTGATGAAAAAATTCAAAAAAAAAAAAAAAAAAAAAAGTATTCTCTCTAGTTCGCCCACAGAAATTAGTTGCTTATGTTCCAAATATCAAAAAAAAAATAAATAAAAACAACAACAACAAATACCAAAAAAAAAAAAAAAAAATTAATTAATATTAAATTTAATTAAAATTTATTCCCTATAGTTTGAATATATTTTATCATTTTGTTAAATAGAAAAGCAAAATTAACCAAACCAAAAATAAAAATAAAAAAATATATATATATATAATTTTTTTTTTTTTAATTAATTTTTTTTTTTTTTGCAAATTTCTTTTAATTTTTAGAATAAAAAAAAAGCTAATTTTGAGCGTAGCTAAATTATTTGAAATTATTTTGTATATAAAAAAAAAAAAATTAGTTGCTTTTATTTTATTTTTTTAGTTACAAAAAAAAAAAAAAAAAATCCAACTCATTAAACTCATTTTGCAAAATTGGCTGTTAATTTAAAAATATATATAATCAAATATTTTTAGTAAAAATAAATAAATATATATATATTTTTTTTTCTGTACATTTTTAATTGTATAATTTTTTTTTTATTGTTTTTTTTTTTTTTTTTTGTAATAAGATTGCTATTGGCTGACCATTAGAGAATGCTTAAGACTTTTGACAAATTTTATAATTTATTTTTATTTTTATTATTTATTTATTTTTTTTTTTTTTAACTCCACTTCCCCTGACTATTAAAAAAAAAAAAAAAAAAATATTTATAAATCAAAATCAACAGCATATTTAGAGACGTTCAAGCGAAGCTTCACCGATGTAGCCAATTTTTCTGGGCACACCTCCTTTTAGGCCAAGAGAGCAAAGCAGCAAAAAAAAATTAAAAAACAACAATAATAAATACGCTTATTATTATTATTTTTTCAAATATAACAACAACACCAAAATCACAAAAATCCAAAAAAAAAAAAAAAATTATAATAAAAAAAAACAAAAAATGGTTGACTTAGTGATTTTCACTTTCTTTCTTATTCTTGTACAATTCTTCTTTGCCCTTTTTTTTGCGAACTACTACTAACCTTTTCGATATCGTATATGTACAACAACAACAACAACAACAACAACTACCACCACAAATAACTACAACAACCAATGTGTAGTTTAACTGGCGATGGAGTTCAAACTTCAAAGAGGCAATTACTGAGTAATGACTGAAAATTCCAAATATATCAAAAAAAAAAAAAATACCAAAAAAAATAATAACTAAAAAAAATACCAAAAAAAAAAAAAAAAAATTCATAAAAATTATATCTACAAATTTGCCAAAAATTTTATCAAAAAATAATAATAACTCATTTAAATTTAACAACAACAACAAAAAAAATGCTATAAAATTTTTTAAATTAAATTAAAAAAAAAAAAATACCAAAATTCATAAAAATTTTATGTAAATTTTCCTTTTGCTAAGCATTATTTGCTCCGCATTCAAAATACATACTCTAGCTCTATTTATTTTTATATACTCTCTGCTGCTATAATCTTCTAAATCTAATTTAAACTAAGGAAAAAAAAAAAAAACTTAATTTAAAAAAAAAATTAAAACGAAACAAAAATTCCTTGACAAATTTCGAATCGCAAAAAACAAAAAAAAAAAAAACGGAAACAAGAAAAACTCTTTCATTAGTTTTCATCTGACATAAATGGCCCAAAAAAATCCCATTCATTATCTCGAAATAAATTTCAATTTATGTTTCGATAGTTTTTGAAATTTTCTATTAATTGTTGAATTGGCAGGAAAATTTGATTTGATTGAAAAACTCTTGCAATCCTCAAAGAGCTCAGAAAATCATAGAACGAGCGCTGAGCCCTTTTTCCCTTAATTCTGAAATTCCATAAATGTTTTTCCAGCCAAAGAATATTCTCGATAAGCTCAGAAAGACAGTCCACAAATCTATTAAAAGTCTCAAAGATCTCATCTGAAGTTCATAAAAATATATCTTCTATATCTCTTGACAATCTCAAGATCTCAGGATCCTTTTGAAAAGATTTGAAAAGCCTTAGGAATCCTTCGAAGCCGAGTTTCATAATTCTCTTAAAGAAACCTCAAGTTTCTTACGGGTCTGTTGAAAATCTCAAGATCTCTCAAGGGTCTTGAGAATCCTAAAGATCGCAGGTGACTCACTAAAATCTCAAGAGCCTCTCAAATCGCGATATCTTATGATTGCTTTGGCTAAATTTCACAGGCCTCTTGAAAGACTCACAGATCTCAGGATCTGTCAAGGATTCTCTCAAGATTCTTTAAATCTATTGAAAATCTGAAGATGTCAGGACCCACTTTACAAAATCTCAGTATTGGTTAGGTAGAATTTCCCAATTTAAAGAAAAAAAAAAATAAAATAAAAATCTCTGCAGACAAGCTCATCTCATTTCATATAATGTTCATTTCATATGGACTCTACAAAATGACGGAATCTCGGGACCAAAACTGAAGAACCAAAAAACAAGTAGATCATTTCTCATCTTTTGTTTTTTGTTTTTTTTTTTTTTTGTATTCTTTTTTGTGTCTTTTCCAAATGCCCTCTTCTTCTTCTTCTTCTGAATGTAAAGTTCTCTGTCTATCTAACTGTCGCTATCTCTCTCTCTCTCTCTCTCTGTCACTCTCACTGTCTCTAAAGCTATAGCTATAAATAATACTCGATTATATTAATAAAAAAAATATCAAAAAACAATTTCCCAGCAAATTGGAAAATTAAACAATCAAAATGCAAAAATCTCAATAATCCGAAAAAAAAATAAAACTAAATATATCTATTGTATATATACATATAGACGATATGTATATATATGCACATATATATCAAAACCCCAGAATATATATATATGCGACCTATATATGTATGTATATTTACTTAGTATTATCATGATTATTCGTTTAACAAAAAAAAAAAAAAAGACTTACCAAAACACCAAAAACCAAAAAAAAAAATTAAATAAAATTTCCCTTTTTTTCTCACCCATTTTGATAAATTCACAAGAAAAAGAAAAGCTATATTTTTTTTCTCCAATTTTTTTTTTTTTTTTTTTAATGAGTAAAAATTTCTTTGTTAATAATTTCAAAAAAAAAAAACCAAATCCTCCAACCACTCCACTTGTCTCACTCCGGCACATAAACCAACTCCCGCTAACTCTATCTCACTCGCTCACACTCTCTCTCTCTGAGTCCTATTGATATTCGGTCTAACCACTCCACTTGTCTCACTCCAGCACATAAACCAACTCCCGCTAACTCTGTCTCACTCTCACACACTCTCTCTTTGAGTCCTATTGAAATTCGGTCTAACCACTCCACTTGTCTCGCTCCAGCACATAAACCAATTCCCGTTAACTCTATCTCACTCGCTCACACTCTCTCAGTATCCTATTAAAAATTTGATCCAAATCATTTCTACTTTTTTTTTATTTAAATTATTGTTATTATTTTTTTTTTTACATCAACACCAGAATCAATCCAACCTATTTAATCGTATATTAAAAAAAAAAAAAAAATTAAACCAAAAAAAAAAAAAAAAAAAATCAATCAGCCAATTCATATTGATGTTGTAAATAGTTGAAAATATTGTGAAAAAAAAATTGTAAACAAAAAAAAAAAACAAATATATATATATATATATTATATATTTATAAATTAGCTTAATTTTATAATTAAATATTTAGACACACACCAACACACACCAACACACACACGCACACATACACACTGTCATATTAAGCTTAATTTAATCAAAAAAAAAAAAATATTTGAGAAAAAAAAAAAAGAAAAACATGGGAAAAAAAATATGTGCAAATTATCAGTCATTTGTGCTCTCACTCATCAATTGTTGCCTTTGAAGTTTCAACCATCTTAAAAAAATACCAAAAAAATATCAAAAAAAAAAAAAAAAGAAAATAAATTCCCCCCCTTCATCAAAACAGCTCGACGAGACGTATTTTTTGACTTAAACTGTTATCGTTATCGTTATCGCTATTGTCATTCACTACCCCCCACCCCACCCCCCTTCCCCCCTCGCCCACAAATTTTGAAACAATCGATTCATACAAATTTATCAAGCCAAGACAAGCTAAATTAGTCTGTGTGTGTGTGTGTGTCTATGTGTGTGTGTGTGTGTATTTTCCTGTTTGTATGTGTGTGTGTGTGTGTGTGTGTGTTTCGTTTCAAAAAGTAACCCACATCTTTCAATCGGTGAAGACTTCTTCTCTGGACCTTTTTTTATGTATGAAAAAAAAATTCAATTTTTTTTTAATTTTTCAAATTATTTTTTTTTTTTAATCACTCTTCTCAAACCCCCTCTGAGCCCCCCGCTTCAACCTACTGAGTCCCCTCAATCATGTATTTACTTTTTTCCCACAAAACAAAAAATCGACTTGACTTGATTAATTCATTTTTTTTTTTCTTAATTTTTTTTTTTGTTAATTTTTTTTTTTAATTAATTAAAATAACTGTAAATATAATGGCTTGCTTTGCATGTTGTTTTTTTTTTGGAATTTTTATTTTTTGTTTTTTTCTAGAAAGCTTTTCAATAAACTTTTAGTCTGGGCTGAGCATGATTTTAGCTAATTTTCCTTTGACTCTTCCTCTTGCCTGGATTTTTACAGATATTTTCGGATATATCAATTATTCAATATACTCTCACTCTCTCTCTTTCTCATACGAAACGTTCTTTGTCTAAAATTCATATGAACGTATATATTTCTATATACATATATACCTATATATATTTTTACTGTTATATCAATTCCTTTATATATATATATATATATATATCAATATACTACATATATATATATATATATATAAATATAATTTTTTTTCTTATGGTAAAATTTGTAAATGTCGAAATAAATAGTGAATTTTGGATATTCTATATGAATGGATTATATATATTTTTTTATAGCCAATCCCAACACCCAGGATGGGGTCGTTCGCTATCAGCGGGGGAACCGCACCCGAAAACGCACTCGATGCTCTGCTAGATGAGCTCAAGACATTCTCAAAGCCCATAGCCCAGCAACAACAACAACAACAACAGCAATATGAGGTAATCCTATGGACAAAGCAATCTTATCAAAATTCTTTCAATTTTTCCACGAGAAAAATATTTATTAAATTCCTTTTAAACTTGGCTGAGATTATTAGGCAAAAAATATTGGAAAATTTTCGGGGAATCAGAAGTCTGAAAAGGCCCACCCTGCTAAAGTAATAAAAACTATAAAATATATATACAAATTTCAAGGGCTTAATAGTAAAGATTTACAGATTCGAAAATAGAGGTAGGCATAGATATTTTGCCTCTAAAAATCCATCATAATTTTCTAATTGAAATGATGAAAACATTTGAGAATCGAAACCCCTCGAAAGACTTGGCTTTCTATTTGTTGTTCCCCAACAAAATCATCTTTTCAGATCTGAAAAATAAAAATCATATAGCCTAGGCAATATTGAAATTCCCCCTTTAAAACTGAGAAACCTTTCCACTCAAAATAAGCAAAAGGGACTTTAATTCTCTCAAGTCCTCAGGTGCTGCCGAGTTAATTCATTCGGCCCATAAATTTTCTTGAGTTGTCTCAAGTCTCTTTGTACTCTCGAGTTAGTCATAAAGTTCCCTCGAGCTCGTATATCCCCCCGACCTCCCACGGGTCCCTATGTGCTCTCGAGCTTAAAGGTCTCACAGGTACTCCCAAGTTAGCTCGGTCTAGTTCTAAGGTTCCCTCGAGCTCCTATTTCCCCTCGAGACGTTAATTCACCCAGGGGTTCCTATGGTTTCTCGAGCTTATAGTTCTCTCAGGTACCCCCAATTCACATCCCTCAAGTCATTAGTTCTCCCAAATCCTTAACTCAAGCCTTAAGTTCCTTCGAGTTCTTATTTTCTCTCAAGTCCTTAGACTGTAACGAGCGCTTAGGGTTTTCCGAGGCCTTTAAATCTCCCGGCTTAGTACCTTAGAGTCCCTAGGGTCTCCCAAATCCTCTGATCTTATCTTATATTTCTCCAGGCCAGTTCCCCTCGAGGCCTTAAGTTTTCTTGAGTTCTTCCGAGGCTACCCCGAGCTCTTGGGCTCCATCGAGCCACCTTTACCTGATAAGGTATACTCAACCAGGCTAGTTCGCTCAAGTCTTTGGGTTCCCTCATCTCCTTAGTTTCTCCTGACTTAATACTCTCCAGTGTGCCTTGCCCCGAGAGATCCCATCTCTCCTAACCATCTAACCTTCATCTCCTAAGAATTTCTCATAAATTTTCGGTATGTGTTTCAGTTACGCCCCGAAGATTCCGCATCCGATGAGAGCGCACAGGCCGCTGTCCAGAGCACCGTCACCACGCAAATATCCCAGGCTCGCCTCTATACCGAGGTCAATACCAATATGCAATTGGCCAATACGAATAGCACAAACAGTATGATCATGGCTGTGGCCACCGGCAATGTGCCCCTCCAGCATAGCGGCCTAACACCCTCTCATCCCAATATGGGCAGCCTGAGACGTTTGCATTCCTATCCGAGTGAATCGGACAATGAGCTGCCACCCACAGGTCCCAGGCCTGTCAACAACAACAACAGCAGCGCCGGCGGAGGCGGGGCTGGAGGCGTCAATGCAAGTGCCAACAATAATGCCAACAATAACAACAACAATTTGGCCAATGGCGGAGGTGGAATCGGAATCGGAATGGGGATCGGGATCGGGATCGGGGTGAGCAACACCAGCAGCAGCAAACCACCAGTGCCCGAGCGCAATGCCGATTTGATCAGCAAGGTGGGTAACAAGCGGATACCGCCACCACCGCCGCCACGCACCAGCTCACGCAGTCCACTGGCCAGTCCGACCAGCCCAAATGTGCCACAAAATGTGGCAGTCGCAGCCGCAGCCGCTGCCGCCGCCACAGCAGCAGCAACAACAACAACTGAAGGCTCCGGTTCGGTTGCCTTGAATGCTGGCGGTGGCGATACCTCCAGTGGCGATAATTCCAGCGGCAATGAGTCCGGCAACGATCATGTACAACGACAAGTGGCACTCGAGATGCGCCACCAGGAGCTGCTCAAGAAACAGAAACTCCTCCAGGAGCAATACCAGCGGCTCCAGCAAATGAGCAAACTGCCCTCGGTCGATGTGACCTGCCCCCCCCAAGAGGGTACCGGCAACCTAGGCAATCTCGCCAATAGCGGCGGCAGCGGTGGCACACTCAAAAAGCTCGGCAGTGAGACAAATATCCAGCAGAAGATAGCTGCCCTCAGCCTCGCCTGCGAGGCCAGCGGGGCTGCTGCGGCTGCGGCAGCGGCTGCGGCAGCCAATGGCGTTTTGGTCAGTGATGCTACGAGCGGTGCGGCTGGCGGCGTTGCAGGTGGCGGCCCTGGCACTGGTGGTGGCTCAACTGCTCCACAACAACAACAACAACAACAGCAACAACAAAATGCCACCATGACCACCAAGCAGGTCTACGAAACGGAAATCCTTTAACACAATTGGAAACTGGTGTGGAAGGAAACCAAAATTGATATATGAACAAAAAAATATCTACAAATATATTGCAAAATATTTATCCTCGCTCCTACACACACACACATACACCTACACACACACACACATATATATATATTTGTATGAATGTATTCTCATAAAAGGAAAAAAAAAAAATTGCTCTCCCCCCTTTGAGAAGGCACTTTTTTTTGCACAATTAAAAAATACTAAAAAAAAATACTAAAAAAAAAAAAAACAAATATTTATCACTCAGCTCACATTTTCATAAAAAAAACTCAAGACTCTCGAAATGATTTTGAAAAAGTCAACAAAATTATTTTAATTTTTTTTTTTTTTTTTTTTTTTTTGGAGTAGAAAAAAAATTAAGCGCACTCACACACACACACACACACATAGACAAAAATTATCAAAACTCAGCTTAAATAAATGGAACCCCCTAGGCACTTTAGATAATAAAAAAAAAAAAAAAAAATCTCAAAACTAAAAAATAAAAAAAATAAAAAAATTTATGTAAAAAAAATAAGCAAAAACATTCATATGTATTGATGTGTATGTGTGTCAAATTAAAATTTTCCACACCCCCAAAATAAAAACTTTGATGCCAAAAAAAAAAGAGAGAAAAAAAACACATTTTTTTAGATATCAAATTTTTCAATTAATTTTCACCTAAAAGCTGCCAAAATCATATTTATATAAATATAAAAAAAAAAATAGCACAATAGGTGATTTGACAAAATAAAAATATTAATTTTTTTTTTTAACCTTAAAAAAAAAAAAACAAAAAGTATTAAATTTTATGCCTAAATGTAAAAAGGAAAAAAAATAATAATAATAATAATAAATAAAAAAAAATTTATATTATATTGTATTACCTTGGTATGGGATGTGAGACTGATAGTTCTATATACAAAATAAATAAAAAAAAAAATTATTAATTAAAAAAAAAAAACAAAAAAAAAAGCTCAACGAAAAAAAATATAACGAAAATGTAGAGGCAACTAAATACGTACTCAATCAATTAAAAATGAGTTTGATCAAAATAAAAAAAAAGAAGAAGAAAGATAAAAAAAATTTTGCCACAGAAAAAAAAATCAAAGCAGGAAAAAAATTAAAAAAAAAAAACTCGCACAAAACATCTCAAAAAAAAAATAAAAATTTACTGTTATTTATTCAAAATAAAATTTAAAAAAAAAAATCAACAGTGAAAAAGACAAAAAATCAAAGATTTTTTTCAAACTGTTGAAAAATGTTTAAATTTGAAATAATTTTCATATTTTCCTTCAGCACATAATTTTTCTTTTTTTTTTTTTAATTTTTAATTTTGCAAATCAAACACTTTTGTGTATATGTAGTAAATATGTATGTTTGTATATGTAAAAAAAAAAATTATTATTATAAATAAAAAAAAAAAATTTTTTTTTTTTTTTTTTTACTCAAATATTTTTTAAGCTTTCATTTTAATTGTAAATATATATATATGTATTTTTTTTCTATTAATAATTGACTAATTATAATTATTAATTAATAAAAAAAAAAAAATAGAGATTATTATTGAGATTTTATAAGATATTTGCAAAATGCTCAGCACATGCTCAAAAAAACAAAAAAAAAAAAGAATTACAAATAAACAAAGAGTTCTTTGTGTATTGTCTCTCTCGCTCTCTCTCTCTCTCACTCACAAACACTCTATCACTCTTTCCCTGTCTCGAAATGCAATAATTACAATTTTTGACTACGAATATACACAATAAAATGAATAATTAATTAAACAGACGAATCAAATGTACAACATAATTTAAATAAATAAATAATTAAATTAAATATACAAAAAAGAAAAACAAATTACGCAACGAAACATTTAAGATAAAAGCAAAAAAAAAAAATTATTAAATTTAAACAAATTTCAACAATAAATGGAAAACTCGAACAGCGATTGTGTGTTTTTTGCAAAGAAAAAAAAACAAAAAACAAAAAAAAAACTATATAAAAAATATATTAAAAATAGATAAATTGTTGCAAATTGAATGGTAAAAAAATAATAATAATAATAATTGTTTAAACATTTAAGGCACACACTGGAACACAAAGACTCACTCAATTGTCCACTCAAATCACTCGCCCACTCACTCAAATCACTCAACCCAAACACTCGCTCTCCCACTCACTCACTCGCTGTGCAAAATTACAGTTAGCTTAAATAAGAAATAACTCACTCACACACACACACACACTCGACACATACGAAATTTTGCAATTATGTTTCACACACACTTAAAAGTCACAAGGCACATATGAAAATGAATGGCAAAGAAAAAAAAGAGAAAAGTAAAAAAAAAAAAACCCCTCAAAAAAAAAACAATGTAATCCAATTCGAATGAATAAAAATCGTAATAATTTCTTAATAATAATAAACTATAATATTCAAAAAAAAAATTGAGAAAAAAATGAATAAAAAAAATCCACAACAATAAATATCGTTCGTAAAATGGTCAAAAGTTTTACTAAAAAAAAAAAAAAAAATTGGTTTTATTTTTTCGACGGGATATCGGAAATAAATTTTATTCAGCGGCTGAAAAATTTATTCGCAAGAAGAATGCCTACCAGGCGAACAGAAACTCACAGCAAGTCAAAATGACAGCGCAGCATGCAAAAAGAGAGCAACGAAACGCACACTCTCGCGGCTCGGCTCTCTCGGTTTTATTGCAAAGATTGAAAGGCTTTGCAAGTTATACAAAGAGCGCAATTATTAAGGGAGAAAATCCAGCTAGGTGTTGTTTGTATTTCTTTGGTCTTAATTAACATGCTGCTCTCATTAATTTATATTTCCTTGGATTTATTAGGCAGTGTTTAGATCTACTCCCTTTTGTAAGCAAAGCGTGCTGCCATATTTCTAGTACGAAGCCTTCCAATTCTAGAGCGGACCACCGCAATCTGTGAAAGCTGATTCTACTTATTAAATACACATCACTTTAATTTATTTATTTTATGCATTATCTTTTAAAGCTGGCCTGATATTTAATTCAGCTAAATAAAAACACCCCATTTTTAATCTATTAATTTATATTTCCTTGGATTTATTAGGCATTGTGCAGATCTACTCCCTTTTGCAAGCAAAGCGTGCTGCCATATTTCTTTTACGAAGCCTTCCAATTCTAGAGCGGACCACCGCAACCTGTGAAAGCTGTCTTAATAATTGGTTTTTCTAAATAAGCACACATCACTTTTATTTATTTGTTTATTTTATCTAGTGTCCGTTCTGCTTAATAAAAAAAAAACATATTTTTATACATTTTCTTGGATTTATTAGGCATGCACTGTGTTCAAATCTACTCCCTTTTGCCAGCAAAGTGTGCTGCCATATTTCTTGTACCGCGCCTTTCAATCCCCCAAAAGGATCACCATTATCTGTTAAGGTTGGCCTAAAAATTAATTCGGCCAAATAAAAACACCTTATTTTTATTCAATTAACTTATATTTCCTTGCTTTTATAATGCGCGCACAGTTTTCTAAGCTACTCCTTTTTGCTAGCAAAGTGTGCTGCCATATTTTGTGCACTGTGTCTTCCAATCTCAAAGAGGATCACCATCACATATTCAAGCTGGCCTAATGTTTGATTCGAAGCTAGCAAATACACATCACTTGTATTTCTTTAATGTTCATAAAAGTAAGTAAGAAATCAACTGTAACAGTGGCAGTCCTTGTCTTTGAACTGCCTTACCGGCCGCCAATCCAGCCAGGTGGCAACATCCTCCAGAATTCAGTTTAAACCGCGCTTGTCTTGAGAATTTCAAAATCCAGACCAAATCAGTTGATTAATGTGTGAAAATCCAAAAAAAAAAAAAAAATCTCTCACTATTTATTAACACTTAACTGTTTGCTAGGCGTAGCAACAAATTCGCCATTGAATTTGAAATTATTTCACAGTTTCAATCAATTTTGAACATTTTTATTATTGTCATTGAAATAGTTAACATTCATATAATAATTTATTTATTACATAATGCAATGTATAGTTTTGTGTACAGAAATTACAATAGCATTTTTTTTTTTACTTTTCTTTTCTTTATTTTTAATGGACTAGCATATTTTCGGCTAGACAGGGCTGGGCTGGGCTGGGGCTGGTCTGGTCTAAGGTTTAAGGTGTGAAATATTTAGTAGGATGTGAATCGGAAGGTAATCAACTATTATAAAGCTCATACATATATATATATATATATATATATATATATATATATGTATTTATAATTAATTAATTTATTGACTCAGCAATTAATTTGCAACGCTAATTGTTTTCTCACTAAAATTTACCAGCCACTTTTTTTTGTTTGTTTTTTTTTTTGTTTTTTTTTTTTATTGAAGCAACAAAATAAATAAATAAACAAATCAACAAATTTGAAACAATATAAATTAATTTTTGTATATTTTTATTAATAGCTTTATCAAACTAAGGAACAAATGCAAAAAAAAAAAAAAAACAATCGCCAACTCATTAAAATCGGACTAGTCTCTGGGCTGGCGATAGATTTTTTTTCTCTTTCTTTCTTTTTTTCTTTCGGTTTTCGGTTTTTATAATTTAAATGTGCTTGCCTAAGAGTTAGGTTAGGTTGAATACAAATCTTTGTATGTGTGTGTGTGTGTGTGACTAATACAATTATATAAATAATTGAAATACTTTTAATTTAGGAAAAAACAAAAAAGGAAAAAACAAATCAGACTAAATGAGCAGAGAAAAATAAACAATTTGTTTTTGTATGCATTTTTTTTATTATTGTAAGAATTTTTGTCTTTGCTCATACTAAAATGGCCTAAAGAAAATTGAAGTGTTTTTTGTTAAATATAATTTTTGTTTTTCTTACTTCTTCTTCTTCTTTTTTGTCTATATAAATATTTATTTTATTTTTTTTGCTGCTAAAATTGCTGTGTTCATTTTATTTATTTATTTTTTTTTTTTTGTTCATTTCGTAAACATAAAACATATATAGATATATATTTATATATATATATATATATAATTTATATATGTTTATTTAAAAATTTTTAATTTAATTATTTTTATATATTTTTTTATTTATTAATTTTTTTTTTCCAATGGGTTAATTAATTCCACATTTATTTTTCTGTTGTTGTTGTTGTTGTTATTATTTTAAGCACACACATATATATATATATAAATTGTTTAAACATTTTTGTTTTGTTTATTTGCAACAAGAGAGACATTTAAATATTTAAATATAAATATTGTTTTTTTTTTTTACATAAATTTTTTTTTTACTTTTTTTTTTGCAAATTATATTTTGCATGAATTTTTTTTTTTTTACACAAGAAAAAAAAATTTTAACAAAAAAAAAAAAAACCCTTTTTTTGCTTTTCTTTTTGCACACTTTTTTTTTTTGTCTCAATTTTTATTTAAGATTTCACTTTAACTTCCAATTCACGTCTCTCTGTGTGTGCAAGTGAGTTGGTGTGTGTATCTGTGTCTGTGTGTGTGTGTGTGTATTGGTGTGCTTGCTTGAGGTGTCTTTTGTTGTTGCTGTTGTTGTTGTTGTTGTGAGTTTAGATGGGAACATAATTGCCTTTGGGCTTGTAGAATAATTGACCCCGGAACAGACGGCGACGCAGCTCGGCAGCCAAAAGGCGCTTCTCCTTTTGGATTTTCTTGAGGACACCCTTGTTCTCCTGGGCGCGACGCGACAAATATGGCAGAACCTCCTCAACCGGACCGTATGGTATGTACTTATAGGCCGAGTAACCAGCTTGACCTACAAAATTTTATGAAATCAATTAAAATTGAATGGTTTATATTTTGGTTGGGTTTTCGCTGGTTTTCGCTTACCTAGGGGAAATGTGATGTAATCGCACATGCCCAACAATTGACCAAAACAAATGACTTTATCTTCCGGCGAAATGCCAATTTCCTTCATTTTCTCAATGGCAAAGCGAACGGTGTCCTCATTATGCGATGCCACCATAATCCCAATTTTCTTGGCATCCTCACCGCTATCCTTGAAAAGCTAAAAAAAAAATCAAAATTAGAACAAAAATCAAATCCAGAGGGGGAGGGGAATGCCCACCTTAATACGGCGCAAACATTCGGTTAGGGTCTTGTGATACATTTCAGTGGTGGCCTCATAATCGGGATTCACTGGATCGGGATAACCCAAGGCGCTGGCCCGGGCACGCTCTTGTTCCATATAAGCGCCACGCACCAATTTGGCACCAAAATAGAAATTCTGACGCTTCGCCTGTTCCAAATCAGTGCCAACCTAAAGAAAAGAATTTCAAAAAAATTCATAAAAATTTCTCAAAAAAAAATGAAATGAGTTCTTCTTACTTCACGGAAGGATTCACGCAAATAGCATTGATACGTATTAAAGACAATTGCCTTATCCTTATTATATTTACGCATCATTTCAAGTGTTATACGCGAAATAGCTGGCTGGAAATAAGTTTGCTCGGCATCGATCATAATGCGTACATCCAATTCAGCGGCAGTCTATATAAAAAGAACAAAACCAAATTATCATAAGATATAGTAAGTGGATCCAGATAAAATTTGATACATTAAATTATCTATGCATAAGTGAATTAAAGTCTTTAATTTGAACAAGATCGGTCAATGAATGTGAAAGTTATCATTAAAATTGAATTGGGGTAGCCCAGGTTGATTTACTGGCATGAGCTAAATTTGGTCCATAAGTCTGTCCGTTCGAGTATTCAATATAAGTGGGAACTCAACAATAAAACCGATTTGGGTCCCGAATTTAAATATGTGATATAGTTGTCTGATCCTTATGAAACTCGGTATACAAGTCTTTTTTATAGTCGGAAGTAGTGAACAATTAAAGGAGATATCCTTAAAACCAATTGGGCTCCCTATGGTGGAAAGGTGATATAATTGGCTGATCCATATGAAACTCGGTATACAAGTGTGTCTGTGCTTTGGGTATTTCTTATATCAGCAAAAACCGATTGGGCTCCCTATGATGGACATGAGATATAGTTGTCTGATCCAGTCAAAATTCGCTACATAAATGTATCTGTGTATGGGTCTCGCGAATATTAATGGGTACAAGTCAGCAAATACAGGAGATTTCCTAATTGGGGATGTGTGATATAGCTGCCTGATCAACATGAAACTCGGTACATAAGTGTGTCTGTATATAAGTATTCCTAATATATAATATAATCCGAATATGATGTAATGATGTACTTGTCCAATCCACATGAAAGTCGCCACATAAATATGTCTCTGTATGAGTAATTTAATATGCTCAAGATCAATAAGTCTCGTGGATATCCCTAGAAACCAACATGGATATAGTAGCTCAATCGAGGTGAAACTTGGTAGATAAGTAGGTCTCTATAAAATTATGATCCAGTTAGGTCAACAGATAACAGAAGATATCCCTAGAGATAAGATGATACAATGATCCGATCTAGCCTGTCCAATTCGAACTCAAAGGATATATAGATCTAATCTCTGTGGATTAATCACCTTAACAATTGTGTTTAAGCGACGTATCATATTCCTAAACATTTCCTCTTCTTTGGGCGGGATTTGTGAGATCAGTCGACGCATTTGACCCGTCTGTGGATCGGGCACACGAAACGTATCGCTCAGCTGCGAATTCTCGTCCACAATGCCCGACCAGGGGAAAAGATGCAAGATACTAAAAAAAAAAACAGTTGAAAAAGTATATATAAAAAAAATATAGAAAGAAAGTGAGAGAGAGAGAGGGAAAATAAATGGACTCACCCCTCCTTGTCGGAGGTGACGTTCTTTAAGAATTCCTGGACATCTTTGTTATCGCCAACACTGGCATAATACTTCTCGAGATCCTTGATGGTCTTGTGATGGGTGAGGACATTACCCTGACCACCGACAAGGTCTTCCATATATTTACGTGTGCGCATTATAACCTCAGAAAGTTGCAACTTAAAAAAATAATTAATTTTTTTTAATTAATTTAAATTTTTATTTTTATTGAACTCACCAGCAATTGTGGACGGCCCAAAGCAGTCAATTTGATGGCGGTTATGCCCGTGCCAAAAGTGGCGCCTGTTTTGGAATTTGTTTTTGAAATGAGTAAAAAAAGCAATTTTTTTTTTTTGATAAATGAAGGACTACACACACACACACAGATACACACAGGATACACACACATACACAAACAAACTTAATAATTAATTCAGATTTTTTTTTTTGTTAATCATTTTTTTTTTTTGAACGCTTACCCAAGGCCACAGCACGGGGCACTTTAGCATCATCAACTTTTTTTTTTTTTTTTGAATTTATATATATATAGATGATATATATATAGATATTTATTGATTTATAGGTTAGGTACGATTTGGCAGGGTTTTAATTGTTTGGTTAGTAAGTTTTTGCGAATTCGATTTCATTGCGATTTTGATTTTGATTTTTTTTTTTGATAGTGAAAAAAAAATAAATAAACAAACAACAAATTAATAAATTAAATAAATAAATAAAGGAAAAAGTTAATAAATTAATCATTTTTTTTTTTTTTTAGAATTTCAAAATTGTGGCAAAAGAAAACTTGGAGACAAAATACACACACAAAATGGAAACATTTTGTCTGAACAACAATCTCATTGATCTATTAAATACTATAACAAACAGATTGGAGGGGTGGAGGGGGGAGGGCGTGTGTTAGGTTACTATAAATAGATGAAAAGGTTTTGAATTTCATAATCAGTTGACTAACCCGAAACGGCCTCGAGGCATTTGATGAACGTCTCCATGTTCCGCTCGCAGGTGGCCTCATTCAGATAGAAATAGGTGCGAGCACTGCTAACCTTATAGCGACGATCGGCAAAGGATTTATCCACATGGTATTGGGGCATGGCGCCCTCCTCCTTAATATCACCGGCACTCGATACAGAAGATCTATAAATTTTGTATAGGAAAAAATTTAGGAAAATTCTCGGGGAAAATTCTTTTTCATTTTTTTTTACTTACTCAACTTCACGCTTCTCGGCCTCCTCCTGGCTGATGTCCTCCTCGACGGAATAATCCAGAATTGGCTTCACACCAAAGGAACGCAATCTATTTTTTTTTTTAAGAAAAAGTTAAAAAATATTTTAGTTTAAATTTTTATTATTTCGTTTGATTCTTTTACATTCAACTTAAAATTTAACAAGCAACGAAATAAAATAGAAAATGTTTTGAGGAGAAAGATTGGGGTGAGGAGAAATTAATTGTTTGCGTGCTGAAATTGTTAGTCTTTTTTTTTATTATTATTTTTGTAATTTAAAACTAGTTTCGCTTGGTTAGTGAGAAGGTGAGAAAAGTGGAGCGGGGGGGGGGATTGTACAATTACTTGGGAATGTTTCGGTTTTAGTCATGTTGGGCTTTTTGATTCAAGCTGAGAGAGTGTGCGTGTGTGTGTGTGTGTGTGTGTGTGTGTGTGTGTGTGTGAGCAAGTTTGTGTCATTAAAAGAGAAAAATAATTTGGAATGATTTTTTTTTATTTTTTTTTTTTAAGGAAAAAAGCTCACAGATACAAAGGGAATTCCCTCAATGAAATGAAAGCAAGTACAGTTGTGCTCAGGCCTCTCTTTATCAATTAAGTTAGCCTCTCAGTTGCTCTCAAAATATTGATTAAATGACTAAAGTGAGAATCTTGAAATTTGAGCTGACGTCTTGTCAGAGCTGTGATAATTTACTGGTACAGTTGTGTCATTAAGTTGGTTTGAGTTAGTTAAGTGGAAGAGAAAGACTGAGCTGGGGACTATCAAAATTAAGGAGGTACAGTTGTGCTGAAAACCCTGTAGATTTAGTAACCCTAACCTTAAAGCTTTCACTCCCAAATTGACATGGAGAAAGTAAACTGACTCTTAAATTTGAGTAGGTACAGTTGTGTTTAAAAAGTTTGTATTGAAACAAAGCACTTGGAGTCCCAGGATTTAATGAGATTTGGAGAAAGAGTTCACTTTTTAAAATTGAAGCTAGTACAGTTGTGCTCAAAAAATCTAGTTAGCCTCTGAAAAACTGCAGGACTTACGTAGCTTTAAAGCTCCTTTTGACAAATTTGAAAAGAGCCTATGAGACTCTTTGAAGCAAGTACAGTTGTGCTCAGAAGACTAATTTGGAGTCAAACAAATTGCGATTTCGAAAACCTGAAGATTATGGCTCCATTTAGGTATCCTTTAAGCTAGTACAGTTGTGTTCAGGGGACTAGTTTAGATTTCGAAAACCTAAAGATGATGGCTCCAATTAGGTTAGAAAGGAACCCTTTCAACTAGTACAGTTGTGCTCAAAAGACCAGTTTAGATATTGATGATGTAATAAATGGAACCCTCTAAGCCAGTACAGTTGTGCTCAAAAGACTACTAAATCCTCGAAGTGACTTTTTCATAATTCTTTCAGCAGCTCCTCAGAATTTCTGCTTCTTGCTTTCTACTTTCAAAGAGTCGGTGAAAAGTGCAAGTGTCTTGGGGGGAAGGGGGGAGGGTGAGGGTGGTAATGAAGGGAGAGTGCAAATAAAGTATTGGAAAGCACCTCTCTAGCTTTGGCACTATGGTGTGACGATTTTCGCCAGCCACAAAATGTCCATAAAAGCTCGACTTCATAAGCAGCACAAACAGTTGACCACCCAAAAGGGTGCGGGCGATTTTCATAAGCTGGTTTTATATATATTTTTTTTTATATTTTTTATATATTTTTTTATATATTTTATTTAGTTTTTTTAAGGATTTTAAAGTGCATGTTTGGGTTTTACCAAAAAAAAAAATAATCAAAGCGCACAAATGATTTTGCCAGTTTAACCAAAAATTGAAGCCAAAAAAAAAGTAAAAAAAAGAGAGAGAAAGAAAAGAAAGAAAGAAAGAAAAAAAAGAGGGGTTGTTTTAATTAATTGATCAGAATTATGAAATTACCTTTCCAGAGTGGGTATAATCTTGACTTGATCCTCGCCGGCAACAAAATGGCCATAGAAAGTGGCCTTCATCAAGGTGGTAAATAAACGCTGGCCCAATATTTGCTTAGCCACTTTCATAAGCTGTGAAATTGTCATTAAAAATTTTTTTTTTTTTGTTTTTTTTTTTTTTTTTTGAAAAAAATTTATATTATTTATTTGATTTTGTAAAAGTCGAAAGTTCGCAAAAAAAAAAGAATTGCTTACGTCAAAAGAAAAGATTTGAAAAAAAAAACAAGTATAGAATTCTTTATCGATTTTGAGAGAGAGAGAAAAAAATTTTTTTTTTTGCACTGCTTGATGAATGATAAATCAGTTGGACTTTGGCCAAAAAGACAGGCCTTTCAAGGTCTTCTGAAAACAATTTCTTTTATTCTCAAAAAAAAAAAAAAAAATATATATATATATAGATTTTTTAAGCAGGTGCACGACACTTTGCGATCACGAGAATTCGACAAACAAAAAAAAAAAAAAATGTGACAAGGGGAACCAACACAGATGCCAGGGAACAGGGCAGGTGTTTTCGGTTAAAAAAAAAAAATTCTCATTTTTCTTTTAGCATTTTAGCAAGTTGAATGAGTAATAAATAAATAAATAAACAGTTAAAATTATTGTCGTAGCAATTAATCAAAAATCAAACAAACACACACAATCACACACAAACAAACACGGACAAACACACACACACACAGCTATATGAATGAACTGGCCATTTTCACGTGTTTTTTTTTTTTTCTTTTATAGTTTTGCCTCATTCTGATTGGCTCAGTTTTGGGGGCCCGGCAGTGCGGCACAAATACACACACACACACACACACACAGACTTAGAGATATGGGCTAACGGAACCTGGTGTATATGACATATAATTTTGTGGTCGAACCACTTGGCCAACGCACACACAGATACAGAGAGGCTTGCCTGCCACAAGGTCGAGAATTTTGCTACTTGCAAAAAAAATTAAAAAGAAAATTTATTTTATTTTTTTTTTTTTGCAAATTCAGCTGTTTGATTTTGCCATCTCGCTTGCACTTATTGCATACTGAATGCAATGCAAAATCAACAGGGTGCCCTGCTGAGCAAACAATCAACGGTAACTGTGCATGTATGTGTGTGTGTGTGTGTGTGTGTCTGTCTGTTCCGTTCGCTCTCTACATGAATAGCAATTAGCATTACATTCATAACGAACGACTAACTAAACGACAGGCCATTAAAAAAAAAATATGTCGAGAGCAAGGGGGGGAGAGTGGGCTGGGTTGGTGGTGATGGTGGTGTGCACTGTTTGAGGTGAACACTTCAAAGTGACAAAGGTTCATTTTCATTGTCTGTTCATTCGTTCTCTCTCTTTCTCTCATTCTTGAATGGATGAAGAGGGCTACCACTGTGTGCGGCGATCAGAGCAAAAGCTCTCAGGTAGCCGAAATTATCTTGTCCCTTTTTTTTCAAACTTGTTTTATTGTTTTAAACAATAATTAAGAAAATTGATAAAAATAAAACAAAAACCTAAAATAGGAAAAAAAAACATTGGCCAAGCCAGGGCAAGTCAAGGGAGAAATTCTTATGGAATCTTTTCGAACTCACCTTCATGTTGTGCTCGACTAGCTTTTCGCTGGAACAGATCATGTAGACCAAATAGGCTCGGACCAGCTCCCAGGTTGTCTTGCTTTTGAAAGCCGCTAACGGATCGTTGAAGCTAACATCGAGTGGATCGCGTTGTGGTGTCCCAGTTGATTTCGGACCAGCCGAAGGCAAGGGAGCCTGATGTTTGCGCTGCTTGGTGGCCTGATCATCGACCGAAATATGGGCTGGCTCCACCTGGGCCTGCTGTTGCCGCCCATTCGAATGGAAATAGCGACGCACTGGTAGATTTTTACCAATATGCCCATCATAGCCGCCACCGCCAGCCACGCCTCCACCGGCCACACCAAATACTCTGCCCATCGAACTGCCCAATAGATCATTTGACCAGAGTTGTTGGACTTCTTGTTGTTGCTGCTCATGCAGAAGCCGTTGTTGTGCCAGACCATTTCGTCGTTGCTGCTGCTGCTGCTGTTGGTGTTGTTGTTGTTGCACGTGCTGCCTATGTTGTTGTGGTTGTTGGAATAGATAGCCCAAGGCCGCATGACGACCATTCAGAATTTCAATCTCTTCTAGAACATTGTTTTTAATACGATCCGGCTGCTGCTGTTGCCGTTTCTGCCTTAGAGCGTTGCCACCTGGTCCAATGCCGCTGCCGGCACTGGTGCTGCTGCTACTGCTTTTTCGACTATAAACAAAATTGATGGTAGTTCGTTGGGCGCTCAGAGAACGGAGTAGAGCCATTACAGCAGGGCAAATGCAATTCAATAAAACAAAGTTCTCGATTCGTCTTCTTCTTATTCTTCTTGTTATTTACTTCTTCTTCTTCTTCGTCTGATTTTTTCTATGTTCTCTTGCAATAGATCAGATTTAAAAATTGTCGAATTTCCGCACCAATTATTTTTTATTTTGTTGTTGTCGTTGCTGTGGCTGATGCTGTTGTTGTTTTTGTTGCAGACACCAACAAGCACTGCTGTCGCTTTTAGTTTTTTTGCTTACCTTAAATTTCTTTGAATTTTTTTTTTTATAACTTAAAAAACAATATACAAATTTTTCTGCTCACAGCCGGAGTTTTATTTGATTTTTTTTTTTTTTAATTTTGCCGCTTCGGTTGTCGTTGTTAGATTTATTTATTTTCTTTTTCCTCGAGATTCTAAATTGTTATACAACAAGAAGATTGCCATAGAAAGAGAGAAAGAGAAAACAGGAAATATTATTTCTATTTTTTTTTTTTTGTGTTTTGTGTTTTCGGTAAATAAAAGAGAATGTGCAAAAACACCACACAAATCATAAAATAAATAAATAAATTATTTTGCCTGTTCTTCATTGAAAGAAGAGAACAAAAAAAACAAAAAAAAAAAAATGGGCAAAAGTTTTTGTTGTGTTTTTGTCACAGATCAAAATCGCGCACATGCCTCAAGCATTCAATTTAATTATTTTATTTTACTTTTTCGGTTCTTTGGCTTTTTTCAGGTATTCCTGTGTCGTTGTCGTTGTTGTTGCTTCTCACCCGCCCCGAAATTGCAAAGCGTCCCGGGCTAAGCAAAGCACAGTTCAAACTGCTACCAGCGAGAGACACGGCAAACTGTGCCAAATACGGCGAAATAAGTCCAACTCACTCACACACGCAAGCAAGCAAGCAAGCAAGCACACACGTACACACAGAGCAAAGAAGAAGAAGACATACACAGCTAAGCCGACAAGAGTAGCACTCGATTTTATTGAACGAAACGAACGAAAGGCAACGAAATAAAACTCAAGTTGTTTTTTTTTTTTATATCCTCTTTCGCTCGTCTCCTTCAATTCGTTCTGCTTCTGCTTCTGACTTTGTCAGCTTACATAATATTTTCTTTTTTTTTTTTTGAATAGTGGCGTAGGCTGAGCCGTGCTGTCGCCATTGCTGTGGCGCAATTTAATTGTGACGTCACAATCCCAATGAACCAAGATTCCACCTTCCCCCACTATAAACCCCAGCCGAAAGGATGGGGGACAAAAAAAGATATTTATATAAAAAATATTGCTTCCCTAATTTGAAGCGGTTATTGACCAGGGGGTAATTGTACTTGACTTTAGTTATTTATAAGCGAAATGCTGACATTTTTTTTTTTTTTTGATTTAATCGAAAAGCCACGCAAAATCAGACAAATCTAATTGATGTTAATTAAAATCAACACAAAACGAACTGAAACAGTTTCCCCTTCCTTGAAGCAAGGCTAGGCCAGGCAAAAACCGGAGAGTCCCCCATAATGTGAACTAGATATATTGAGAAGACCAAAGGCAGTGGCCATATAATAAATTGTACACAACACAATTATTGCTTCTTTTAATTAATTAGCGTCACGCTAAATGCACGCCAGACATTAAAATCTAACTTGGCGGGTTTCAAGTGCACAGATTCCATTACAGAGTGTAAATGTTGTACTTCTTCTTCTTCTACTACTTTTTCATATACAAACATACACATACACTTGCGCGAATAAATAGTGTATTTATTTTTATTTACCGCGCCAAAGAGAATGCGGCGAAAGCATAGAAAAAAAAAAGATAGACAACAACGACGGCGACAGCGGCAGAGGCGGTGGCGGCAGCAGCGATGCTGACGTCGTTGTTTGCGGCTGCGATGGGCAAAAGAGAGAACGCGTAATGAGCTAAAATGAAAAATTAATAATAGTAGATGAAGAAGAAGAAGCAAGAGGAAGAAGACGCGAAAAAAGAAATGCTTCTCATTTTTCTAGTTGGCATTAGCGGCTTTCTTGTTGATTTTTCGCATATGCTGTTTTCTTCTACTTCTTCTTCTTCTTATGCTTATTACGCACGCAAAAAAAAAAAAAAACATCAAGTGAACTCATTATATAACTTTTTCTCTACACAACGGCACATCCTTTTACACACACACATACACCTTTGGGTGGGAGAGTAGCAACCACAAATACACACACACACACACAGAGAAAAATACAAATTCGCCCTTCTCAACGAAGCAACGGACAGCAACGACTGAAAGAGCTGGGGGTGTTGGGAGGGTTCTATTTGACAGTTGTCAATTTCGTTCGCCCTTTCATTTCTTTTTTTTTCCAAGTGACATTTTCATGAATGCAGAAATAACCATCAATTTCATAATTCGTTTCTTTTCATTTTAGATGTGACATCAAACTTACATTTAAAAAATCAAAAAAACACTTTCAATTTCCTTTTGCCTTGGCTAATACAAAATTTTTCATGCACTTTTGTGTAAAAATAGCTGAACGTTTAAAAAAAAAAAAAAAAAAAACGGACAACAAAAAAAAAAATAATAAAAACAAAAAACTGAAAAAAAAGAATTTTTTTTTTTTTATAAAAATTTTAAAAAGTAATACATATGTGTATGTACACTCTGGACTGTGTATATTGGTAAGAACCAAATAAAAAAAAAAATTAGATTTTGAGCCGAAAATGATGACGCGTATTATGCGCCCATTAGTGTGGGTTCTACTGTTTATATTAAAATTTTTTCTTTATTGGGGAATTTTTGTGTTTTTTTGTTTTAAATAAAATTTTGCAATTGTATGTATGTGTTACTTTGTTAATTATTTATATGGGTTTTTTTTTGTGTTTTTGTTTTTGTTGTTTTTTTTTTTTTTTGTTTTGAAGTGACAAACGATTCAACGTTAATTTGATCGTACCTCGTGAAATTCTCGTTTGAATTAAGTTAATGAATTTTGGTTTGCCGTCTGAGCATTTTCGGTAAGCGGTCAGAAGAATCGAATTTAATTTGCACGTCGCTTTTTTTTTTGTTTTTTGCCAAAGCCTAAAAACTCTTTAAGCCGCCGAACGAACTGTAAGGGTCTGAATGCGCGAACAAACTGAATTAAGGCCAACAACACCGGACCAAGACTACACAATTTTTTTTTTCTTTTGGTTTTCGGTGCTGCCAATTTGCTGGCAAAATATAAAAAGCTCAAATCGCTCGCCCGCGAAGCTTAGGCGAATGGTCAAAAGCAACGGTAACGAGTAGAAATGGCGGCGAAATTGTTAAATGTTTTTGATCTTGCAGCCAATGGGCTTTGATTTGTTTAGCTAGATAATGTTTTTATGGCTATATTTAAACAATAAAGTCCGCCATCCAGATCAGTTGGCCAATCAAAAGTCTTTGGCTTATCTCTTCGACATGCCGTTGGTTGAACGCTCTTATCAAGGCAAGTAACAAAGACAGCGCAAACTTTAATTTTAACAACTCAAAATGAAGGCAAATCATTTTTAATATGAAACAAAGAAAACTTTACTTATTTCATCAAGATTGAAACAGAAATAAATGCTTTTTCTTATTTTTAAAACAAGCAACTCTAGAGCATAAGAGCTATCGGTATACTGAACTAGTGAACCAGTTCCACTTATCGAATTTTTGTTTGGCGCTTGAATTTAATTTTAACAAATCAAAATTAAGACAAATAATTTTTTATAAAAAACAAAGAAAACTATATTTATTTCATCAAGATTAAAACAGAAATCAATGTTATTTCTTATTTTTAAAACAGGCAACTCTAGAGCATAAGAGCTATCGGTATACTGAACTAGTGAACCAGTTCCACTTATCGAACTTTTGTTTGGCGCTCGAATACGAATTTCTGGGAAACCTTAAAACAAGTTACTTTTATAGTTTTTCTTGACTAAATCAAATAAACACAATTTTTTTTTTTAATTTTCTTTTTATTGTGTATGTTTTGCATGAGTTTTGGCGCTTATTTAATTTTTTTAGGCTTGCTTAAGAATAAAGAAAAACTTAACAAAGAGTCAAATAAAGAAAAAAGAAGTAGGAAAACTTAACAAGCCCAGAGCTAAAAAAATTAAAAAAAAAAAAAAGATTAAATAAAATATTGATAAAACCTTTTAAAGTCAGTTGGTTTTACATAACAGTTAAGATAATAATTATTATTTTTTTCTTTTTGTTTTGTTTATCTAATTAAACATATTGATTGTTTATGCGTTGTATTTTTTTTTTTTTTGATGTTTAACATGACGTTTTTTTTTTTTATAAATTATTGACTAAGTTGTAGATCAACGAATGTCTCGGCATTTTGCGTCTCTCTCTCTCTATACTCCACTCTCTCTCTCTCTCTCTCTCTCTCTCTCTTTCTTTCATTCTTGTTTAAGTGTCTGTGACTCTTTTTTTATATATTTTTGGATTGGCCAGGCAAACAACAGTTTCTTAAGATTTACAGTTAGACTGTAAATATTTAGGCACTTGTTTTTGTTTTTGTATTTCTTTCTTTCTTCTTCTTTTTCTCTCTTTTTTTTTGGGCACACTTGACTTTTCTTATTTTTGTTTTGCTTTGCTTTGCACAGCAACAAAAATTGAAAAAAAAAAAAAAAAAAATTGATAAAAATATTAAAATATAATTAATTAATTAATTAATAATAAAAACAAAAACAATAGTTATAATAATAATAATAATAATAATAATAAATCAATTTACAACTACGAGACTGACTGACGACTGCATTATTTGGTGAGCCACATTCAAACCACAAATCTGTTAACTTTTTCCTAATAACTTAAATCTAGACAACAAAGTGCTTCTGTGTGTGTGTGTGTGTGTGTATGTGTGTGTGTGTGATAATCGTTGGACTGATTTTTAGTGGCTCAACTCGGTACGATTGGCAGCCACTTCGGCTAGAATGAGTAAATCTGAGGTAGGTAATGTCACATCGTAGGTTTGCTCAAAGGCAGACAAGGTGGACGAGGCCGATGACAATGGTGGCGACTCCGACTCCGCAGTTGCCGAATTAGTCATCAATCTTTTGGAGCTGCCACTCGATGGACCAGAGTCAGTGCCAGTGCCAATGCCAATACCAGTGTCAGTGCCAGCACCACCGGAGGCAGTGGTGGTCTGATTAAAATAATAACTGCCATTGATGGTCAGAGGGAGAATGGAGGCCACCTCCTGTTCGATGGCACTGACATCGCGTCGTGTGATGCTCTCCTTGCGTGCCTTGCGCTTTTGACTGCCCACGGCAGCCCAGGCGGCCGCAGCTGCGGCACGCAAGGCCTGGCTGGTGGCTCCGGTGGTTACAACGCCGCCGCCGCCCCCGCCGCTGCTGCAGCCACTGACAGCAGCTGTGGTTGTGGCATTTACAGATTTTTTACTTTCGGTGCGTGATTTTTTATTGGTGCCGAATTTTTTCTTCTTGGTATTTCGTTTCTTTTGCAAATACGCATCCAGGCTAAGTGAGGGTAGCTCTTTGATTTTCTCCTCCAAATCGAAATCGCCGACACTGCCGGCGCCCAGGCTGCTGCATTCGGAAGTGCTGCGCATATGCATTGAACTGGTTAATTCCAAGTCGGTCGGAGCCTGATGGTGCTGATGCTGATGCTGATGTTGTTGTGCTCCTGGCGAAGTTGGCGGTGTGGC
This sequence comes from Scaptodrosophila latifasciaeformis, assembly GCA_037075145.1. Lineage (NCBI taxonomy): Eukaryota > Metazoa > Arthropoda > Insecta > Diptera > Drosophilidae > Scaptodrosophila > Scaptodrosophila latifasciaeformis. The sequence goes on from JBAMCM010000428.1 coordinate 1,376,554, forward strand.
AATGTTGCTGGTGTTGTTGGTGTTGGTGACGTTGCCAGCTTGGCCCGAATTATTCGAGCTGGTTAATTTGCATTTGGCCTTTTTGGTGATGGCCGCTATCTGACCTGATTGGACCAGCTCCTGATAGATTTTACCCTTGCAAGATCGTGTGGATTTCATCTTTTTGGGCAACATCAAAAGGGTGACATCCTCTTCACTGGAATTGCTGGTGGTGTCAGTGTTCAAATGACGTTTGCTAGCCTTGACTGGATTTGTGCTGGCATTGGGCATATGGACGTTTAAGAATTGGCTAGCCTCGCTGAGGGCCTGCTGCAAGGCAAACTCTTTATCCTGTCCGCCATTGGAGCTCAGCAAGGCACTTAGTTCGCCCATTTGGGTTTCATCGGCCAATTTGAAACAATGACGACGCAAGGCAGCCGCATTTGGAAAGGCTAAAGGCTCTAGCGCAGCATGTTGATTGATGGACTGCTGTGGAGTCCAAGTAAACTGGGCCGTTTCATCTAGGCCAGACAAATGGGCGCCAGCATTACTGGGCCGTGTGGCCAGGGTACGTAAGGGTGGTGCCGGTAATTTGTACCATTTAAAATTTGGATTCGCATTGAAAAAGGCATCTTTATTCTAAAAAAAAAAAGGAAAATTTTCAAAAATCAATTTGAAATTCCCGCCAAAGAAAATGAACTGAACTAGAATGGAGCAAATTCAAAATCAGAACCAAAACGGAACTTAAGTCGAAAGAACCAGTGCAAAGAACCGTTTTCACTCACCTGCTGAGCCAAATCCGTAAAGCATTGTTTTTCATCCTCCTCCAGGGCTGCCCACCAATCGCCGAGTATTTTTGTGATGGCTCTAACAACGGAAGAAATTTATTTAAATTGAAAAATATAATAATGGTAATAAGATTTTACCTATTTTCCAGAGACTTGTAACGATCCTTGACTATGGCTCGATGTCGTTTACAAAAGATCAAAAATGCATTCATCGGCCGACGTGCATGATGTTCCGGACGTAATAGAACCTGCTGATCTGCATTTACTGAACTACCTCCTACTTCTCCCGCTCCTCCTGTTGCTGTTGTTGTTGCTACGGTAATAAATTTATGCTCATCTTCTTTGGCTGAAATTGTCTCCACATCCACGGGCTCATCTGCTTCCGATTCTTCTGCATTTTTATTTTCTTCTATTCCTTTTGCTGTTGCCGTTGTTGTTGTTGCAGTTGTTGTTTTAATTTCTTTAGAGGAATGATTTTGATTTAATTGTTTGTTATTGTTGTTATTGTTGTTGTTGTTGTTGTTGTTATTATCATCATCTTCAAATTCATCGTCATCGTCGGTAGTGCAATCGTTGGAGAAACTATTTTGAGAATATTGTTGCAATTTTGCATAATTATGTACATCTTCGATTTGTCGAAAGGCATTTTCTTGGTCCTCAGTACGTTGTTGTTGTTGTTGTTGTTGCATCTTGAATGAAGTATTATTTTCATTTATCGATTCAATCGAATAATGGTTTATTTTTAATAAATCCACTGTTTTTGCTCCTGTTGCTGCTACTGCCACTGCTGCTTCTGCTGCTATTGTTGCTGTTGTTGTTGTTGTTGTTGGTACTAGACACATTTGTGGCCATTTTGGTAATTTTTTATTCAAAATTGGCAATTGTGAATTTACCTTTGTATAAATAAAAGGATTTAGAAATTTCTCTTTGGTGTTATTTATTGAGGTATTTCCATTTGTTGTTGTTGTTGCTGTTGTTATTGGTATTGTTGTTGTATCATTCGGTACTACAGCTTTATTTGGCTGAACTTGTTGTTGCAAGGCCGCCAAGCGAAATTCGCTGAATTTCGTTGTTGTTGTTGTTGTTTTTGCTGTAACAGTCGTGTTATTTTTGTTGTTGTTGTTGTGCTCTATTGCTGTTGCTGCTGTTGTTGTTGTTGTTGCTGCCATGGCTGGCACAGTTTTAAGGCCGCTTTTGTTGCTTAATTTTATATGATTTATATTATTGTTGTTGTTGTTGTTATTATAGGTAAATTGCATTTTTATGGCACCACCGCCACCTAGCGCCGTTTGCCGTTTTTGTTGTTGTTGCTGCTGCTGCTGCTGCTGGCATCCAATAAGGCCGTTGATCATGTTAACACCAATAAAGTCTCATCGAATTTGTTCAAATTAAAAAACATATTTAACTGTAAATAAATTTAAATTAAAATAAAGTAAAAATAATTATATATTTAAATAATTTTTCTTTTAAAAAATTGGTGGAAATCTTTGACGCGTCAACCGATAAGTGTGACGTCGACTTGTTTACAAAAAAAAAAAAATTGTCCACGACTTTTGGGCAAGGGGGCGTCAAAGAGCACAGCAGCTGAGCGAGCAAAAAAGCCAACGAGAGTGAGTGAGTGAGAGAGAGAGGGCAAGCGTGTGTGCTATGCGTGTGCGCGCACCACTAACAAAAACGAAGCCATCAAAAACAGCTGTGACGTGTGAATGTGTGTGAAATACATATTTAATTTTTTTATTTTTTATTTTTTTGCCAACGAACTTTTCGTGCCGCATACAAAGCCACCTAGGCAATTGGTTAGAGTGAAAGAGAGGGAGGTAGGTAGGTAGGTGGGTGGCTGAACCTTTCAAGTGTGTTTGTGTGTGTGTGTTTTTTTTTTTTTGCTTTTTCCTATTATTATGAAATTTTGTTTTCACAAACAACACAAAACACACACACATGCACGCACACACACACGCAAAAAGTAACACTTGATATTCTAAATTTATGAGTTTATGATAATTGAAAGATAATTATTACTCACTCTCTCTTTCAATTCAAAAACAAAAAGAAAAAGAAAGAAACACACACATACACACATATGCACTGAGAATTTAAATTTTCCATGTAATTTTTGTCCAGTGAAAAAAAAGAAAAAACAAATCAATTTTATTTATGAAACAAAAGCGAAAAATAAATAAATAAAAGCGAAAACAACTCACAGGAGAAAACAGAAAACAACTGAACTACGCAGCGCGTAATAAAGCTTTTTAAGATTTTAATAAAAATTTCACAACACTACGCCTGCGCTTAAACCACACAACACTGGAAACGCAAAAAGCAAAAACAAAATTTTTTTTTTGCAAACTTTTCTTTGGAGCGGCATTTGCATACACTTTTGTAAATCAAAAAAAATGTTTAAAATGAATTACATTTATTTTTTCCCCCAATCACACAAATTCTGGATAATTAATATATACATTTATATATTTAAATATATATGTATATGTATATGTGTTTGTGTGTTTTTGTTTTTGTAATTGTGACTGCAATTGCGAAGGAGGCGGAGGCCACTAAATTTTAAATGTACAACAAAACTACTGTGAACTGACTCGAGTTTGCTCGCTCGATTTGCTACGTATGCAGTCTGCGGCGATTGCTATGTATGTGTGTGTGTGTGTGTGTTTGCATGCGAGCGAGTGAGCGAGAGTGCGAATGCGCGCAGTCCCCTCACTTTTGGGCTGCGCGTGTGTGAGTGAGTGCGCTGAATAGACGGAACAAATGCATTTGTATTAAAATATTTTTTTTTTTTTTTCTTCTTTTTATTTTCTTTTCCACTTTGCTCTCACTTTGAACTTGATTGTGTGTAAGACAACGCACTTCTTTTTGTTGAAATAAATTGTTCATATAATCTGTCTGTTGTTTTTGTTTGTGATTTTATTTTTCACTCTCTTTTTTTCTTTGTTTTATTTTTTTTTTTTTGTTCTTTTTGCAAAGTTTAAATTGGCTTGGGTCTTGGAATATTAGGAGAGTAGGGCTGTCGTCAGCTGTTGTCCCGTTTTTCTTGTCTTCTTCTTCTTCTTCTCAAATGTTGTTGTTGCTGGCTCGTTTGAATGTGACGGTCAAGGCCAAAGTGACAGCCACAACAACAAAAACAACAAGAAGAAAACTACAAAAAAGAAGAGGGGGGGAGGTTATGGCGGCGAAGGCGCCACGTAACCTTCAAACCAAAATGAAAAAAAAAAAAAACAAAAAAAAAATTTTATATATTTTTGTTTTGTTATACACATTTTTAGGTTATGTTTAAGTGATGATTTCTTGTTTGCAATAAATTTTTATTTTTTTCTTATCAATTCTCTCTTTGAATAAATGCAAATTAATACATATAAGCATTGAATTGTTTATAAGTCTGAGTAGCTCACACACACACACATACACACACACACACAAGCAAAGAACAGCTGATGACGTTTGTTATTTTTGCAAAAAAAAAAAAATTAAACAATAATTATTCAATAAAATTCACAACAATAAAGAAAAAATATTATCGCACCTTTGATTAGTTTTTTATTTTTTATTTTTCGTTCTCTTTCTTTTGTTTTTTATGATGAAAAATTATTAAATAAATTAAGTTTTTGTTTTTTTTCTTTCGATTTATTTCATTTTTTTTTTCCATCCAAAAAAAGTGTCATTCAATTGAAAAGACAAAAATCAAATCAAATAAAATAAAAATAAACGAACTAACGCGAACAAGAGAGGAGCGTTTAATTAAATTTCAATGTTGATGATGTCAAATAAGAATGAAAACTGACTGTTTTTTCTTCGTTGTTTTTTTCTTTTTCCTTTTTTTTCAATTCTGCTGCTGCTGCTGCTGCTCTTGCTGTTGCTGTTGTTGTTGTTGTCTCTCGGTCAGAAGAGCAGAACACAACGACAAAGTCGAAAGTTTTTTTTTTATTTGTTTGCAAATTTTTTTTCCTTTTAAAAAGAAAAAAAAAAAAGAAAATCTTTGAATAAATCTTTTACCTTTGATTAATTTATAGAATTTATTTATATTTTTTGTTACTTTTTCATTACAAAAATTTATCCGGCCTCAGTTGAAAGTGACGAGTACAGTTAGAATAATCACACTCTCGTTTCAATTTCTCTCTCTTTCGTTGTGGCACTCTCTCTATGTATGTGTGTGTGTGTGCGTGTGTGTTGGTGAGACCAGCTGTTTGACTTGTTGTTCAATTTATGCTCTGGCCCCAGTCTGTTTATTATTATTTCAAACTGGACAATATGTTTATATGTTGATAAATATATATATATATATATATATATATATGTATTATTTTTTTTTTCTGATACCTTGATAAAGTATTAAGATTGTTTAGTATATATATATATTTAATTTAGACTGCATTTAAAATGTTTTTTTTTTTTTTAGCAATTGCCTAATATATCAAATACATACATATTTTTCAACTGTTCTGTTCAACGGCCCCAGTGCAGTGTACAACAACAATGTCATTATATTTTCAAGGTCACCAGCCCACAAACATTCATCGACCACAAAATTCACAATTATTTGTATGGGAATGTGTGTGTTTGTGTGGTTGTTGCTATTGTTTGTGCGCCTGACTGTATGTGCTCTCATTTTGTCAAAGCTCGGAGAGCAGAGTCAACCTGCCGGGAGCGCGACACGTTTAAGAAACTCTCTCTCTCTCTACCTGTCAATTGCACACACACACTGACGCACACCCGCACAATTGTTTTGCCCACTCCACTAGGGCGCAATACAGTTATGCACATTATCTATATGTAATTTTTTTTTTTTTTTTAACTATTATTTTTTTTTTCAAAGTAAGTTTGAACGTATTCAGGGTCAGGGAAATTCGATTTTTTTTTTCTATTTGTTGTTTTTGTTGTGCTTTGCTTACTCTCTTTGGTAACTGTAATTTTTGTGAGTCGGTTTGCTTTAGCTCTTTCGCTCTTTTCTGCAAGCCGCAAAATGATCGTTATTTAATTAAAATTAAATTAAATAAAATATGACTGATATTTATTATTATTATTATTTTTTTTCATAAAGTAATTTTTTTCTTTCTAGTTTTCTTTGACCAAAAGATTTCTGCAATTGACGAAATAAGAACAAAAATGCTAAAAATCATAACGGTTCTTCTATTCTGCCTGTCTACGCGTGCTGTGCTAGTTCGTTTTCATGTGTGTGTGTGTGTGTGTGTGAGTGCTTTAAGCTTGCGTGCCACTAACTTTGATTACAGTTAAGTGCTTTGAAATATTTTTGTTTTATATAAAATTAATCGCCACAATTGTCTGAGACTGAATTGAAAATTGACAATTAACTGTTATAATTTAAGCACTTTACAACAACAACAACAACAGCAACAGTAATAAATAATAAGCAATTTTCCATTTGACTTGTCATTTTCCATACCCACGACACGCCCTATAATTTTGAAAAAAAAATTATATACTTTTTTTTTTAATACCCTATAAAAAAATAGGGTATATCGAAATCAGGGGAGAGAGAAAGAAAATTCTAGACCCTTAAAGAAGAAGTAGTTAGAAGAAGCCGCTAGGTGGCGTTCTAGGTTAAAATATTTCAAAGCCACTCATTTTCATTACCCTATAAAAAATAGGGCACATCGAATAGAGAGGAGAAAGAGAGACAGAGTGAGAAATTCTATACCCGTAAAGAAGCAGCCGCTAGGTGGCGTTCTAGTTTAGAGTATTTCCAAGCCACTCAAATTCGATTCTTCTTTGTGTTCTTAAGTTTCAGATAAGCTTTGAATTCTTCACATTTTATACATAATTATTTAAATTTTTTCATACGCTTCAGTAGTCAATTTGCGATAAGACGAAAAAAAAATAACAATAAAATAATTATTTTTAGTTTTGGTTAGCCAGCATAAAAGTCAAACGATAAACTATGAAAGAGGCCAGGCCAGATTTTATGGTTCCGGGTTTTTTTTTTTTTTCTTTTTTTATAAAGAAAAATTCTCTGACCAATTTGATCTTATCTTTTCCAAAGAAGAAGAAGAAAAAAAAAAGTAAATGTATAATTTACTCTGCTCTGTCCGATAAGCTGGACTTGCTTAATCGCTGCTATTTGGTAACGACGAGACTGTACTTTTTCAGAGACTCACCCGATCTGTGTTCAGCGCTTGAGTACATTGATAAAGGTCTCATGGGGCACACGAATGTTGGCAAACATGCGCATTTTCTTTTTACCCTCCGCCTGCTGTTTCAGTAGTTTCATTCTGCGGGTCACATCGCCACCGTACTGATAGATAAGTGAGAATAATGGGTAATATTTTATTCTATTTCTATTTTTGGGGGACTCACCAATTTGGCAGTGACATCTTTGCGATAGGCTTTGATAGTTTCTCGGGCTAGGACACGGCTGCCCACACAGGCCTGTATGGCTATTTGGACCATTTGTCTGGGTATGAGATCCTTTAGTTTGTGGACCATATCCTTGGCTATGGTGGTGGCCTTGGAGACATGGACAATGCGACAGAGCTCTTCCACCGGGCGACCGTTTAGGTGTATGTCGAGGCGAACCAGATTCGTTTCATGGTAGCCATGATCCTCGTAGGTGAAGCTGGCATAGCCAGAGCTGAGAGATTTCAGGCGATCGTGGAAGTCTAGTATGATCTCACTCAGTGGCAGGATATATTTCATTAGGATGCGGGATTCGTCAATATTCACCGAGCTCTGTTGGATGCCACGTCTCTCCACGCAGAGGCCTATGATTTGGCCCACATATTCGGTGGGTGTGATTATGGTGCCCATGACCAGGGGCTCAAAGTACTCCTTGATGTTGAGCGGTTCGGGGAAGAGGGCAGCATTGGAGATCTCTAGGGTATCCGTGCCCGCCTGTTTGATCATCTTGGGATTCTTGAGCACCACACGATAGGTCACCGAAGGTGCTGTGATTATCGGTTCGGCTCCATGCTCCTGCTCCAGACGCTGGCAGAACACTTCCATATGCAGCAGACCCAAGAAGCCCAGACGCCAGCCCTGGCCCAAGGCTGGACTGGAGTCCACTTTTACTGTCACAGCCGAGTCGTTTAGTATCATCTTGTCGATGGCACTGCGCAGGGCCACATGCTTGGACTGATCTGCGGGGAAGACACCGGCAAAGACCAGAGGCTGCTGGGGCTTATAGCTGCCGGCCACATCCACCTGTTGATTCTTGAGGTGGATGGTGTCGCCTATAATGGACTCCTTGCTGTTGCGCATGTTGCAGGCCACCAGACCCACCTGGCCGGCCAGGAGGTTTGGCACACTGCATTCGGCTGGACGCAAGACGGAAAGTCCCTTCACGGGGTAGACTTTTTTGGTGGCCACCGATTGTATATCCTGGCCCTGGGCCAGTTGGCCATTGAGCACATAAATCAGGTTGAGGGCCCCGCGATATTTATCAAACCAGCTGTCAAAGATGAGGGCGCGAAAGTTGCTGTCCCGATTTACATTAGGCGGGGGTATCACCTCAACCACACGCTCCAGGACCTGGGGTATGCCCTTGCCTAACTTGGCCGAGATCTGGGAAGGTTAACAAAAGATTTCCTTTGAAATTTAAATTAAGCTTTTCCTGTGTGGAAATTACCTTGAGCACTTGGTCCGGATCTATGTCGAATAGGTAGTGCATATCCTGGCAGACTTGCTCGGGATTGGCATGCTTGATATCAATTTTATTGATCACCGGCACCACGGCCAGATTTCGCTGCTTGGCCAGATGGTAATTGGCCACTGTCTGGGCCTGGACACCATGGCAGGCATCTACTAGTAAAATCACACCATCGCAGGCAGCTAAAGAGCGGGAAACCTGTTAATCATATTTTAGTCTAGAAAATGAGAAATGATTTACTCTCTCCTACCTCATTGGAGAAGTCCACATGACCGGGTGTGTCAATTAAATTGAGCAGATAAATCTCATTTTTGTATTTGTAAAAAATTGAAGCTGTCTGGGCCTTGACTGTGATGCCGCGCTCGCGTTCAACTTGAAGATTATCCAATACTTGATTACCGGCATTACGTGATATGGAGCCGGTTAGTTCCAGTAGGCGATCGGCTAGGGTGCTTTTGCCATGATCCACATGGGCTATGATGCTAAAGTTGCGTATACGACTTACGGGAACCTGGGCCAGCTCCTTGAGCACTTCATTTTCGCTTAGCACTGAAATGGAGCTGTTGTCCTCGGTGCTTGTTTTGCTCAAGGCCCGTCGCACGTGCCGAAAGCTGCAATGAATTTTATTTTCAATTCTTTTTTGTCTTGAAGAAAACGCATACTCACACACCTTTTTGCTGAGACTTGGTGAGAATTGCTGAGAATTGTTTTCCCCCATAAAATTAGCCTATTTTTGTACATTTTGGGAAAAAGTTTTTCATTGCTAACTAAAACGGCAGCACATTTTTTTCTTTTTCAGCCGGTGTGTCGGGCGGTTACAGCATAATATTGAAATCATCTGGCAACTCTATGCAATGATAACAAGCAAGTGGATATAAATTAATTATTTTTAAATTATTAGAATTATTTTTTGGTTTTTCTATAAATAAAATGAAAAAATATAAATATTAATTTATATATATACCATTAGACTCGGCCAATAATTAAGGCATAAAAAAGAAATGTTCTTGAAGTAGTTCACTAAGCAAGTTGGCAGGGCGGCCAAGAAATGAAGCGCCAATGGCCTAAAAAGACGGTTAGGATTTGAAATTTTCTGCTCATTATTAAGGTTTTTGTTAGACAAAATAAAGTCACAGCTTAAATCGTATAAAAAGCACATATATTTTTTTTCTTTTATATGTTTAAGTATAAGTTTTATAAGTATATCATTTTTTTTTTTGTTATAAATTTTACATATTGTGTCTGTACTTAAAATCAACTTGAGGTTCAATTTGGATATAATAGAAAAATTGTTAAATACACACCAACACACAAAAAGCATAATCTTTTCTTGAGCACAGCTTTAACGTAAAGCAAAACAAAAAAAAAAACGAACAATACTTTTTTGGAAAATTTAGGAAAACTTAAAATATTTTGGGTTTTTGCTTATACACCAAATTCTAAGCTGTTTAATAAAACAAAAAATTATAATTACAAAAAATTTATTGAATATATAATAAATTTTATCAATATTTATTTTTAATGGATTTATAATATTTTTTAATGTGTCTTTTTAATGACCTCGATAAGTCTTGCCTAACTAAGTTGTAATAGGAATACAGTTGCGATTCATTTTGTTTATTAATTATTAAACATTAGGAGTGATATGAAATGTGAGTTAAATTTTTTTTTCTTTTCCTTTTGTCTTGTTTCTTTGGATGTGTGAGTGTATGTGTGTGTGTGTTTTGCAAAACTATTAAACAAATGCAAGAGACTTAATACAGTTTAAAAACAAAAAAAAAGTTGTAAAAATCACCAACATTTTTCTGTTCATTAAAATATTTATAAAAAATAAAGTAACTTTACGTATTAAAAAAAAAAAAAAACCAAAGGTACACTAAAAAAAAGTAAATTTTAGCACCCTTAAAAAAGTTAGAGCACTTAATGAGATTGTTTTTTGTTTTTAAACAGAGAAAATTAATTAAAATAATCTAAATTAAAATTCAAGCAATTTGGCCGAAAGTTTCTCCTCTTTTTTTTGTAATAATTTTTTTCGGCAGCAACTTAAATTAATTTTATGTATAAAAAATATATATATATTTATATATTTGCTTTCGTCTTTTTTTTTCTTTTCATCTTATTCAATTTTAAAACATAAATTGCACAATTTGTTTGTGGCAACTACGTTTTTTGGTTTTGTTGATTTTATTTTTGGGCCTGCATTTGCATTTTCATTTGGGCCAACATTTCCTGCATGCGACGCAGTTCAGCTTCCTTCTCCTGGAGTATGCGATCCTTTTCAGATAGCACACTATTCACAACTACCTGAGTGGTGGCGGTGGTCTCACGTTCTGGCTTAACGCCATTCTCCTTGCCACCCTTGATGCCTTTGGCCAGACGATCCGAACGATAATTCTCATAGTGCACCTCTTGGGTCACCTCCTGCAGATCTTGCATATGTGTACTAAAATTTACATAAGAATTTAATCAAAATAAATAATGGTGAATTTGCCTCTGACTCACATAAGCATTGTGCGTAGCTTGATGAAATCACAATGATCGGGATTTTCGACCTCGACGACACCCCAGGGATAGAGACGTCCGCGTACCTTTTTGCCTTTAACCTCGAGTAGGGTATTGGCACCGCAGACAGCAAAAGGCACCGCTTCTTTCAATTGCTTAACCTGCTCCTTATAGTCTTCATCCTCATCTGAATCACAGTCAGGTAGTGGATAAATTTTAATATTATGATTTTCAATCTCTTGCAAAATGCGGCATTTTAAGCGTAAAATCTCCTTCTTAGTCAGACAATCGGCCTTGGCGATAACCGGCACAATATTCACCTTGGAATGTAATTTCTTCATAAACTCCACATCGAGTGGCTTAAGTCTTATCAAAAAAAAAAAAAGAAAAAATAAATAAATTGAAAAAACATTTGTTTTGGAAAGAAAGCAAAAGCAGGGAAAAACTAACCCATGGCCAAATGGTGATATAAAATAAAAACAGCAGTGAATGCGATTATCGACAATGTTGCGACGATTGAGACCGCTTTCGTCGCGTAGAAATCTTTCGTATTGCTCATCGATATACTCGAGAATGGCGCTAAAGCTATTGGAATTATCAATGGCATCACCAAAGCCAGGTGTATCCACCACAGTCAGACGCAATTTTACACCACGTTCCTCGATTTCCACCGTCGAAGCCTCCAATTTAACCGTCTGCTTTTGTTTCTCTAAAAGAAAACGAAAGAAGTTTTAGGAAAATTTTTTGATTAGTAAATTTGTTAGGCTTACCAATGGCGTCGGGTATAATACGTTCTGGATATAGATCGGTGAGAAACAGACTGTTGACCAAGGTGGATTTGCCTAGGCCAGATTCGCCCACCACCATCAGTGTGAATTCGAAGCCCTTTTTCACAGACTTTCGATGCACCTGATTGGGTAAATTGGCAAAGCCCACATAGCCGGGAGTCTCAATACTGGAAAACTGCGCAAAAAGAAATTTTTAATTAATTATTTTTTGTTTTTTTTTTTTTTTTCGTAAGCAACAGTTTTGTGTAGACTTTCGCCGGGTTTTAAGTTTTCTCTTCAATTGTTTAGTAATTTTGGCATGTGCCGCACATAAAAAAAAAAAGAGTCAAAACAAATTATCATGTAGGTCATGTAGGAAGGAACGTGAAATTATGCGAAAGAAATGGAAATGAAATGAAAAACAAAAAAAAAAATGCCGGTCGATTTTTTTTTCTTTTATTTGTTTCTCTCTCAACTTATTCAGGACAATGGCTACGCACACACAAACACATATGCACTTATCTTTTTACACGCACAAACACACATGCAAATGAAATCTCAACCGCGCCCTTCCCAAAAGAAACAAACAGCAGCGCCAGCGGTAGCGGCAGCTACATCAAAACAACAAAACAATTTAGATCAAAATATCTTGAGAGTATGTATATGTGTGTGTGTGTGTGTGCGGGGGGTATGGAGTATGGAGTATGTAGAGCGGTGCATTGGCCTGCATGTGGAATGTGTCATTGATTGTATGTGCGCATAATTTATTATTCATATGCAACATATGTATGTATATGATTTGTATTGATGTTCACTACTTACGCCCTTTGTATCAGCCATTTTAGTTGCAATTGTTTTGTCAATTTACAGTTATGTTTTGTTAATTTATTTGTCGCTTTTTAGCACACACTTTATATATATGTCAATTTATTTGGGGAATTTATGATTTCGTTTTGTTGTTGTTGCTGTTGGATTTTTTTTCAGTTTGAAACATAAAAGTTATTGGAGCACAAATGTACGAAAAAAAATTAATTCTAAAAAACACAAAAAATAAGAGATTTAATGACGACTGTTCATTAATGAACGAACGAAAAAGAACTGTTCCAAGATTTGTTAAAGAGTCTTGAACGCCTTTTATATAGGCAGCTGGCTGGGCTCGAATTATCTGGCAGCTCTGTTTAGCAGACCTGCCCACCTGCTTATAAATGTTTCGATTATTTTGGTTTTCGATAAGCCAAGAAAAATTAATCGAGCTGCTTGATTTAAATAAATAAAAAAAGGAAAAATGAAAATCTTTTTGAAATTATAGTTTATAGCTTGCTGTATTTATTTTATAAAACAATACGCATATTTTCAAATTCACAATACATATAATAGCCACTTACATATACATATATGCGTGCATATATATTGATATTCATTTTGATTTTCATATGAAAATTAGAATTTTTTCTTTCTTTTGTTTAAAGGGTTCAGGATTATTCACAAAAACCGACATACATATCTATATATATGTGTGTGTGTGTGTGTGTGTGGGTGTCTGTTTTTTTTTTTTTTAATAGAAAGTACATACAGATACAAAATTGCTGGTCTTGCCAAAAGTTATTCAACTTTTACAATTAAATTTTTCTTTATATTTTCTCTCTCGCTCTCTTTCTTTCTCTATTTCTTTTCATTGACTCTTATTCTCTTTCTCGCTCTCTGTTAACTATTCGTTCAATTTTTTTTATACGGTCCGTTCTGCGCTTCCTCCTCTGCATATTTATATCGCACTAACTACTCTATTCTTTTTTTTTTATTAATTTTTTTTTTTGTTTTTTTTTTTCATATATATAATATATATATTTATTTTTTGTTTTTGTTCATACACATTTACTCATGACGTTTACAAAACATGGACTAGAAAAAATACTAAACTACACCAATTACATTTTATGAATGTGTGAATTATTTAGAAAAAATAATATAAAAATAAATTAATGAGTTTTAAATAATAATAAATTTTTTTCTCAGCAAATTCGAAGAGGCTTCAATTTCAGAAATCAAGACCTCTGCCAGTTATGCTTGGAGATTTCGAAAAATCTGGAAATATTTCGCTTCTCTTATGAAAATTTTTTTTTTCTTTTAAAAAATTTGTTTAAATAATTAAAAAAAAAAAAAAAGTTCTGTTTTAGACTTAAACTCGTAATACAATCACTTGGCTTATAAATAATTTATGTTTCTTTTTTTTATTTTTTTTTTTTTTGTTTTTTTTTTTATGTAATTAAACGCGGAGCATGCAAGCCATGCACATTCTCAATGGGCGGGCAATGGGTGGCGCCGGGTGGACCCCAATCGTGCAGACCCCGAGAATTGGCCAAACGATGCGTCAGCCTGTGGGCAATGCTAAATCCACCGCTGCCCTCCAATTGGGTCAGCACTATGATGACTTGTCTAAAATATTATAAATATATATTATCTATCTCTCTCTCTCTCTCTCTTTTATTGTGATCTCTTTCTTACCTTTGTAGTGGAGGCACAGAGTCCACAGTCTTGAGTTCGCCACGCGTTGAGACCACATTATAACTTTCCTGACAATCACATTTCACATGAATCCATTTATTTTCATGACGATTCTCTACCATAACAACCAAGCCAGCCCATCCCTACGAGAACCCAACAAAAAAATTAATCTTGCAAAGAAAGAAATATATATATATATGGGATTATTTGGTGAGCTCACCTTGGTTAGGTAATAGGCCGTCATACCCTCGCGTCCTTCGTGCCTTTGACCCTTGGTCAGGGTTAGACTTATGATCGCATCGGCCAGCAAATGGGGCGAGGGACTGATTTGCTCCACCAGCAGACGCTTCGAGCTGTGTATGGCCAGTATGCATTGGGGATACTGCTGCGGATCCTCAATTCCGGTATGCCAGTGATTGAAGGCCAGACAGACCAACAGATAAATATCCCGCTCCAGCATTTTATGACAGCCCACAAAGCCACGAACCTAAAGGGAATAAGAGAATATATATATAAATATAATCCAAAACGAGCTTAGCCTATTGGGGAACTAGATAATCCCATAATGTTGTGCCTTTAGCAACTTTAGAAATCTAGGATAAAATCGATCAGGGAATTTAGGTTTTAGTCTTGCCCAGATCCGATCCGGGTCCTGACTGAAACTATCTGATCTTAAAATATTTAATATTATTACGGAATGAGACAGCTTCAGAAAGGCTATATATAATCTATTTGGGAATATATATAATACTCCGATCCGGATCTCAGAATTTTATGGGAACGATTTCAGAAATATTCGTTGTATTTTAAACTGGTAATATGGGATATAATAATCTGATTCGATGGGATCCTGACTGAAACTATCTGATCTAAGAATTCCAATTTAATTGACTCAACTATAGAAATATTGTTTATATTCTAACTGGCAATATGGAATACAATACTCCGATCCTGACTGGATCTTTGATTATTTGGGAACTAGAGAATATTATGACTTGATCCCACAACTGAAATAGTACAGGAATTATGGCTATGAATATGGAAACTCTTTGAATTATTTTTGGTCTGGAAAAATTTTTAGAAAATTTACACAAATCTCTCCACTTTATGAAATAATATTTTGATCCGATAATTTTCTGTTTCTGCCTTGATCAAAATATCAAATTTGATTGGCAAAATTACCTTAATACCAGGAGAATTATCTTAGATAATCTGGGAACTAACTGATCCTATAATTTTTCTGGTTATTCTTTTACAATTTGATTCGGAAATTCCCTAAGTCAACAGAGGAGTTATGAATATGATCGAGGTAGCTCTGTGATATGATAACCCGATTCGTAGTCAAAGAAGTGCTTGAAACTGGGCACAGAAATACTAAAAGTAATATTTGATCCAATCTAAAAGAAATTTGGTATATATATTGTCAGGTCTATCTGAATTCGATTGATCTGGTGTATAGGCTTTCTTTGGATTTAAATTTAGAGGAATCTTCCTATGCTCTTGCCTAAGCTGACTTACTTTATATACATATAACATATGGCTATATTGAATTATTATAGGATAAATATATAGAATATAATCCCATTAGAAGTAGACGAGAATCCCATGATGGAAACATCCCAATATTTTGTTTTAAAAGACAAATCTATAATTCGTTTTTAAGTTTTTCAGACAGAACCCAGGGCAGATTATATATCCCTCCTTATTTCCCACCTGTCTTTTGCTATGCTCGACGAGACGTCCGATTTCTGGTGCGGCCGGGGAGCGTGTCCGGAATATCACCACACACAAGTCCAATTGGGAGCGCTGAGATTTTTCGGAATTTCGTTGACCCTCCTGGAACAGGGTGAACTCTGCCTCGGTGGGCTCAAGAACAGTGAGCAGGACACAGGAAATCGAGCAGAGCGGCTGCAAAGTCCCCTAAAAAAATAAACAATAAAAAATTAAAAATTTATTCCCCCCTTTGATAGAACTTGATTGAGACATACCTGTAGGCGGACCTCGTTCCAACCGGAACGCACCTTGCAAATGTCAATGCAATCGAAATAGTTGAGGACATCTTCAAATGAGATCCAGAAGACACCTTCGGAGGCGCCATGCGGCATGAGAGCATCCCTGAGATCATCGGTCCACAGAGACGAGTCGTCGGACCAGTCACCGCGCCACGAATAATGACCCCAGGGATTACGCAATTTGAGCAGACGATGACCCTGAATATCCTTGACATCGAGCACGGAATAGGCATGCCTGGGACGCAGACCCTTTTGCTGGTACTCCTCCTCGTCCACCTTCATATTGCCACCGCCGCAGCTGGCGCCCATCAGAAAGCGTACACCCCGCGAGCTGAGCAGCTGGGCCCAAATCAGATCCTTATCCAGCTCATCCTCGCTGGGCATGGGCAGTGAGCTGGCCTGCAGAGGTATGCTCTCGCACGGAGCCCCCGTCAGGGTGGCCAGGCCCTCGATGGCCCGTCCCGAGACGAGGGCCTCGTAGCAGCCATGGATCTTGGCCACGGCCTTCTCAATCAGCGGCACCCACAGCTGCTTCCGCTTGGCCTGCGAGTAGACCAGATAGCCGCGCTTGTCGCAGGGCAGCAGATCATCCACCAGGACTGTGGTCCATTTGCCATCCTTGCAGAGGCGCACCTGATAGGCGCCCTGCGGGCAAATCTCTTTGGTCACCAGCACCTCCTTGACGAGATCCTCGCGCTCGGCTAGCACGGCCAGGGCACTGAGCAGCCAGCAATTGCCCAGCACACCCTGACAGATATCCGAGGGCAGCGGCGTACGAAAGACGGCCCAGGGTGGATAGGCACCCCCATCACAGTTTATCTCGTGTGGCCGCCGCCACTGGACCACCGGATTACCCTCGGAACCGCCACCGCCACCCGGATGGTAGTAGAGGCTCTTGGGGGCCGGCGGAAATGAATCATCCACAAACAGCTCGTTGTTATCCTGGCAATATTGTATGATATCCTCCAACTTGGTCAGCGCTTCGGTCTCCTCGATGCGGCGCAGGTTCTCCATCAATTTGCTCTCCTGCTGCAGATCCAGTGGCACCCTTATGGATTTATTACGACCCAGCAGCACCTCCTGGCTAAGGAGGCCCCGAGAACTCGAACACATCTCACAGACCACCGAGGCCGAGCAGTTCTCATAGGTGCAGGCCTTGCATTGCCACTTCTTGGTCAGGGGATTCACACCGCCACCGGCGCCTGCACCCAGCCGATCCTGCTGAATGTTGTACGACGAGGCCGGACTTGGTATGGAGATATTCCGGGGCACTATGGAACCGCCCGTACTGTGTCGCTTCGGTATGGCCCCAGACTGGGCGCTGCGCTGATGATTTCCACCGCCTCGCGGCGACGGACTACGCGAAGCCCGATGCACTGCAGCGGCTGGCAACTGCAATTGCTGCTGCTGCTGCGGTGGTTGTTGTTGTTGTTGCTGCTGCTGCTGGGGGGTGGGTGCCTTGTTGACCTGATCCGGTATTTGGTCTTCATAGGGCAGACTATCGGGACGCTCTCGTATGGCCTCCACCGGCTGCAGTCGCTTCGCCTTGCAGGCACTGCACATGGCGGAGGCCAGTGAATTCTTCAAAGTGCAATGACTGCAGGTCCAGAACTCACCCTTCCGCAGTGTCATATCCTCGATGGAGGAGATGCTTTTCAACTTGGACCCGCCGCACACAATGCACGCCATGGCCGTCGAGTAATTGACTAGAGTGCACTTCTTGCAAGTCCAACGCTCTGCAACCACAACCGAGAAACAATTAAAAGGGAAAGACGGAAGGGTAGAAGGGTAGAAGGACTCACCTCCTGCCGGCTCGGCATAGGCGGGCACTGGCGGATTGGCCAGCGGATTCGGGCGCTGGGTACCGCACATCTCGCATGTGTCCGCCCGGAGATGGTTGTAGGCATAGGAACATTTGATGCATGTCCACATTTTGCGGCTATTTGGTATGGGCTTATTGTCTGGCCGTAGCGGTGGAGCAGCCATTGAGGAGGTCGATGATGCGCCCAGGCTGGCTCCCACCGAGGCCGAGGCTGAATTGGTGGCGGTGGCGGTGGCACCGCCACCAGCTGATCCCGAGACACTGGTCGATGTCAGTGATGGATTAAAGCGATTGCCGGGCTCATTCGTGCTAAAAAAAATAAAAACAAATTTTTTATTATTAAAAAAAAAAAAATAATTAAAGAAAAATTATGAAATTAATTAGAAAAATATTAAAAAATAATTAGAAAAAAATTGCTTTAAATTGGATTAAAAATTAAATAAACAAGCTTGAAAATTAAAAAAAAATCGCTTTAAAAAAAGGTTAGAAATTAAAACAGCTTGAAATAAAAAATAAAAAATTTTTAGATTAAATTTAAAGTTCTTGGATATATTTTTTTTTCAAATCGCTTTCAATTTTAGGTTTCTTTTGGGATTAATTTTTTTTTATGTAAATTTTTTAGTTTAATTTTTATTTATTTTTTTTTTGTGTTTTTAATTCTTGGAAATTTTTTTTTTCAAATCGCTTTAAATTTTAGGTTTCTTTTGGGATTAATTTTTTTTATCTAAATTTTTTAGTTTAATTATTTTTATTTTTTTATTTTTTTTTTTTTTATTCTTGTAAATTTTTTTTTTCAAATCGCTTTAAATTTTAGGTTTCTTTTGGGATTATTTTTTTTTTATGTACATTTTTTAGTTTAATTATTTTTATTTTTTTTTTTTTTTATTCTTGGAAATTTTTTTTCAAGTCGCTTTCAATTTTAGGTTTCTTTTGGGATTAATTTTAATTTTATGTAAATTTTAATTATTAATTATTTTTATTTATTTTTTTTTTTTGTTTTTAATTTTATTGTTAATTCCCATTAATTTTTTGTATGATTTTTATTTATTTTAATTATTTGTTTATAGAAAAATTCTGGTTTATTTTTTTTTTTTTTTAAGTATTTATTTTTTTTTAGAAAACATTTTTTTAATATATTTTTTTATGTGTTAAAGTATTTTTTAATTATTATTTTTTTTACTACATTTTATTAATTTTTTTTAGATTTTGTTTTTTCGATATTTTTTTTATAATTTTTTTCCAATTTAAAATTTTTTTAAATATTTGTTTTGTTTATTTATGTTATTTTTATTTTCATTATTTTTTTTAAGAATTTTTCCTATTTAAACGTTTTTAATTTTTTGTTTAAATTTTTGAATATTTTTTTATTTGTTTTATTTTTAAGTTTAAATATTTTTATTATTTTTACAATAATTTTTTTTTATATTTTTAAGTATTTTTAGGTGTTGACATAATTAATTGTTTTTTTTTTTTTAAGTTAAAATATTTTTATTATTATTATTTTTTTTTTTAAGTATTTTTAAGTGTTGACGTAATAATTTTTTTTTTTTTTTTTTTTTTGAAGTTGAAATATTTTTATTATTTTATTTTAGTTTTTTTTTTATTTGTTTTTATATTTTTTTATTTTTGAAATTTTTCGATATCTTTTCAAAGCATTTTTTGGGTGTTTCAATTTTTTTTTTTATATTTTCTGATTTTTAATTTTTTACATATTTTTTTATTTTTTAATTTTTGTATTAATATATTTTTTTATAATTTAAATATTTTTTAGAGTGATTCATAAATTTTGATAGTTTTTTTTTTACCTGATTAATTATTTTTGATATATTTTTTTAAGTTTTTTTTTTATATTTTCTCCGAAATCAAAAATTTGTAAATAAATGTTTATGTTTCATTTAAGCCTTATCAGTTTTTTGTGTTATTACTCATTTTTTTTTTTTATGATTCACAAAATGTTGATCAGAATTTTTACAGCAATTTTTTTTTACCAAAGATTTATTTATTTTTCAGGGTTTTTTTTTATGCACTTTTTTTTTAATGATTTATCCAATTATATATATATTTATATAACTTGATGAATGATTCATAAAAGTTGCTAAATTATTTAGTTTTCAATTCTTTCAAGGATTCACTTTCACTTGGTTCTAATTTCACACATCTTCCACCACTTCCAAATGGAATCTAAATTGTTAATTTTTTTATTAAAAAAAAAAGAACAAGAAAAAATAATTCGCGATGAGTCAAAAAAAAAAAACAAAATAAGCGAAAGTAGTTAGGAGAGAACAAAAAAGTTGATAAACAAATCGAATTGATTAGCTGATAAAAAAAAAGAAAGAGCAAGAAGAAGATAGCAGAAATTTGATTACATTTTGGATTCAGTCGTTTTGCGTGGACCCTTCCAGACTTTGGCGTAAATGGAATGTTCGGCAGCCAGGGCTGAACCAGAGGCGGAGGCATTGAAGTCATTTGATATAATACCGGATAGGGTTTCCGTATCACGACGATTAATTGTGGTTTCCATTGATGTCGAGGTCGATGTCGATGTTGAGTTTGTCGTTGTTGAGTTTGTGGTCGAGTCTAGGCCAAAGAGTTCAGTCTCTGCGCCAGTGGCAGTGGCGGTGGCTGTGGCTGTGGCTGCCTCACCGAAATCACTCAAATCAAAGGCCAGGGATGCATTGACCAGAATATTATTGTTGTTGTGATTATGATAATTCATCGAATTGGACAGGGCAGGCTGAGATGATGATGATGATGACGACGACGGCGGCGGCAGTGGCAGTGCCAGCGGAAGCGGCGTTGCTGTAGCCTGGTGCGGCTCATTGGATTTCTTTTTGATTTTATATTGCTTATTGACCTGGGCATAGATGGGCATGACTGGATGGGCGGTGGCCTCGTTGTTCGCCTTCAATTGCTGGGCGAGGCATTCATTTTCGTATAGCTGCTGATTGAGGCTGCCGCGTCCTAAACTATTATTGTTGTTGCTATTGTGATTGTTGTTGTTGTTGTGATTATTATCGGAGGGCATGACTTTATGACGATTCACCGCCGGCTCCGACCAATCATTAACGGCAATGAAGACACCATTTCTGGGTATGGTAAACTGAGTGCCTGTACCCGTTGTACCCGCAGCATTCACCACATTGCCACGACTGCCCACTCGACCGGTCTGGCCAGCACCAGGCAAAACTGCAGAGTTAACAGAGCCGGCACCACCACCACCAGCTGGATTATTATGTCCCGGCAGTGGTGGCGGCTGGCGACCAGCTATCGGCAGCTTTGGATTCAAGGGATTCACTATGCCCTTGGCCGATCTCGACAAGGTGGTGATGGTGAAATTATATTTCTTTCTGGTGCAACCCTCACGGATCTTATTATTCTGATTCTTATTGTTATTATTCTGCTTGCGTCGACAAAACGTATCGTTGGCTATGGCAAAACGTGAATTACTCCAGGCCACCGGTGCCACCTGACGACTTTGGCCAACTATTACAAAAAGAAAAACAAACAATTAATCAGATCTTCAGGGATGGAGAGAGGGGGAGTGGGGGTGATTGGACATACCTGCTCCTCCTGCTGCTTGGTTAATTGGATTTGCCTTGGTTTCCACAATTTTAGTGGCTGGGCCAGTGGTGGTTGTGATGCGATTATCTGGCTTGGGTAAATTGAATATATCCTTGCTTTGATTCACATAACAAATATGACAACTACGTCCCGAATTATTCACTGCCTTGTCTATCGATGTGGTAAGACTTTGTGTCCTTCGAATTAAAGCAAATTTACGATTTTTCACATTACGCTTATTTTGCTCTTCACTTAATAAATCTTGTCCTTGTCCTTGTCCTTCTTGTTGTTGTAGCTGCTGCTGTTGTTGTTGTTGTTGTAGCTGTGACTCTTGTTGTTGTTGTTGTTGTTGTTGTTGTGTTGATAGTTGCTCTAATTGGGTTATAGTGTCTGGATCATAGGTTTCGTTATGCAATTGCCTGGGTGTGCTAAGCGTCTCCTTATAGATGGGTGCCAGATAACTAACGGTATCGCAAATCACACAATGCCAAGTCACCGAATTATTATCGGTTTGGCATTCATGACAAATCCACCGACGATTGAGAGCCGGATTCGAAAAATGCCTATACAATTCGATGGAATTTTTGATATATTTTCTGGTATCCTCGCAATCGACACAATTGGCTGGCAAATTCTGGCTATTCCGTTGGGGTCGTTTTAGGCAACCGCGTAGCAGGGATTTGTAAACATGTTTGTATTCATTTCTGGAACAAAAAATTTTTTTGAGTAAACCAAAAAAAAAATTGTTTTTTTCTTTTTTTTTTTTGTCGTGTTGATTTTTTTTTCAAATTGAATCAATAAAATTGTAAACAATCTTTTGCTTATTCCAATCGATTTTCCCCAATTTTTTTTTTTTTTTTTTTTGTTTCTTTGCTTTGGTCGTTGTCGTTTGGCTTTGGCTTGTTTCTGCTGCTGCTGCTGCTCCTGCTGCTTCTTCTTCTTCTGTTTTAGAGTATTTTGTTGTTATTCTTGTTCTGTTGTGCGCACATGTACAATACACACGCACACCCATACACACACACACACACACACACACACACACATAGAAACACACGGCATACAGTTAGACTCAGGTACATAATGTATGTATATGGCCAGCAGAGAGCCCTTTATGTGCAGACACAAAAAAAAAAAAAAAAAAATAGTCAACAACAACAACAAAACAATTTTTGTAGACCTTTTGTTGTTGTTGTTTATTTTTTTTTATATTCATTACATTTTATTTACCTTGTGTTGGCTTTGCTCCTATCAAATATGGCAGCACCTCCAGCTGCTGCTTCGATATTATCGGTGTCGGTAAGTCCGCCCCCTGTCGCCTCCTGTTCGAGGCTTTCGTTTTGTTGTTGATGTATCCAATTTGTTTGCGGCTGCTGCTGTTGTTGCTGCTGCTGCTGATGTTGTTGTTGTTGTTGACGAGATTGTGTCAAAACTTTACGCACAGTGCCGCAATTATAACATTTCAATGATTCTGTGGGATTGATGATATTGCATTTTGTGCACGACCACTGCAATACCGACGATATTGTGCCCATGGCTTATCAATCAATTTAACATTTAGCATCCGTACTTGTCGCACTTGTCAATTTTGCTAGAAAACGATGTTGCTGCTGCTGCTAATGATGATGAAGATGATGAAGAAGGTGAGCTGGTGGTTGCTGTTATTGTTATTGTTGTTGCTGCGGCTGAGGTTAGCGGGGTTTTCTAGGCTTAGATTGGATCTCTTACAATCAGCCAGCCAGCCAAAATCAAAGCCAAATACATCTATCTGGCTTTTATTCGTTTAACTGTTGCAGTTGCAGCAGCCACACTCAATGTATCTCTATCTGTGGTTCCGCAGCGGAACAAACCAAACAACAAAAAAAAAAAAAAAATAAAAGAAATTAGTCAATTGAACGAACCGAACCAAATTATGCAGACAGTTAATTTGTGTTAATTTTAAACGAAATATACATAAAATATTTACTCTTATCCTATATATTCTAAGGAAAGAAATTAAATAATTATATCCCAGTAAGACAAAAAATCATATTTAAAATTCTTTATATAAAAACTTAAGAACATGAGTTTGTTTAAACATCCACTTTAAAATTATATATTGATTGGTTTCTTTTTAGAAAATTTTGTTGTTGTTTTCCTAAGAAAATTATAAAAATATTTTAAAAACATTTTTTATGAAAATCAGTGGCAACTCTTGCCAAGTTAAAAGCTCCAAAGTGGTTCATATACCTGGTGCTGCCAGAACACAGCTGCGGAGTCTTATGTTTTTTAAATAAATTTATTTTAGTTCATATAATTTAGTACAACACAATTGCTAAATTGATTTAGATTCACAATAACTTATTTTTTTTTATCAGAAGAAATCATTGTTCCGGAATTCTATCCAAATTGACTGCAAATGTGTTCTTCAATTATTTTCCAAAAGACCCCGAAACAGTTTGAAGAATTTATCATTTCCCGGTCACATTACATATAAGCTTGCATGATTCATTTAAGCTTAATTAGTTGCACAATTTACATTTAAGCTGGGCGCCAACAGATTACTCAATTTTGGAGCGAAAATATGATTCCGCCTCAGTGTTGTAAAATGCATTGATATAAAATTTACTAAATCTCAATTAAATAAGTAATACACATTAATAATCAATTAAATTTTTTCAAGATCAGCTTTAGTTTTTATTTATTTATTTTTTTTTTTTTGATTTAAATAAAGATAAATCTGTTCAATAATTTTTTTAAAAAGTTCCAATGAAAATCATGTCTGCTTTGAACTGGCACCAGTGAACGAACTACCTGTCGGAACAAATTTGACAAAAATTCGAGACGAATGAACTTTTAAAATTACGGTATGTAATTAGTTTTCAATCGTATGTGTAAAAATAAATTCATAACAATCGAGGCAAAAAGAAAAAAGAAAATAATGTGACACATACCCATACCGCCTATGGTAAAAACAACAACAAAAAATACATAAATTCTGTCACCTGCATCAGATGTGCTTCGGTTGTCAACGAAATCACAGGTCTACCTCTGCCGTGCTGCTAACTTGAAACAATAGTTAATTGTTTGTTTTTCATGTGAATTCAATTTAAAATAAAAAAAAAAAAAAAGGTCCGACAAATTAAACTAGACCAGATAGCATCGGTGGCTGACTCATCTTTCACAGGCGGCTTACCTTTTCAGTTCATTTCCCGCTTACAGTTTCGTGTAGGCGTGTTGAAATCAGTAAGCCGACAGCACCCAAAATAAAAAAAAAAGAACACACACACATGCACACACATTGATACATATTAAATTATTAACATACGCATTATGTTATAATTTTATAAACAAATCGTTAAATTGTAAAATTAAAGCGAAAAAAAGTGTGAGTAAAGTCACAATGAAAAATATTACCTGCATTGCCCTGTGATTCTTCATCTTCTTCTTCCTGCTGCTACTGTTGCTGTTGCTGTTGTTGTTGTTGTTGTTGTCGTTATCAAATACCAAAGAACAGAGAAAGAGATACCAATTAAACGTTGTTAACAAGTGGCCGCCGATTTTATTACTCTCAACCGTAAAATTGTTAAAATGTTTATTTTATTCACTTATGCGTAAATTTATATGCATGTGTGAGTGAGTGTATGTGTGTGTTTTTTTTTTTCATTTTATTTTTTTCGTAAGTGAAGATTTTAAGAAAACTGCCCACGTGACGTCATAGGCAATGGTTATATTCGGTTGCCTTTTTCACTTCGAAAGAAATGAAAATAAAAAAAATAAAAAAAAACTGAGCACATTTTTCTGTTTTTTTTTTTTTTTTTGTTTTTGCACTTTGGTCGGCTTGAAGCTATTTACAAAAACCATCGAGATAAAATATTCCGTACATTTAAAATTTGAAGGGGAAAGTTTTAACCCCAGAAAGACCAAAGCAAAAAAAAACATGATGAAATTTTCCACCAAATTTTCCCAATAGGAAAAATTATTATATTTTTCTTTTTTTTTTGATCTCTTAAAAGGAATCAATTGAATCAACTTCAATTTATTAAATTAGTGACCTCTTGGGGGGTCAGAGACCCAATCTATCAATTTATGAATAAATATTTATTTTTTTTTTGTTTATATCTTTGCAGTTGCCTAATTAGACGATTTTGGATAGTTTCCAAGAGATTCCCAAGACAATGCTTAACCTACCGAGTCAACGTCATCCGAAGACCACACTCTTGCTAGATGACTATGAAATATCCGAGAAGGTCCTAGGTCTCGGCATCAATGGCAAAGTGGTTCAGTGTGCCAATCGACGTACCCGAAATAAATATGCCCTCAAAGTTTTGCTCGACAATGAGAAGGCGCGCCGTGAAGTCGATCTACATTGGCGGGTCAGTGGCTGCCGCAATATAGTCAATATAATCGATGTCTATGAGAATACCTACAGTGGACGCAAATGTCTACTCGTTGTAATGGAATGGTAAGTCCAAGTCAAATCTTTCCGGAGTAAAACTTCTCTCAACTTTTGTGATCTCTTTCAGCATGGAAGGTGGGGAGCTGTTTCAGCGTATACAGGATAAGGCGGATAGTGCTTTCACAGAGCGTGAGGCTGCTTTAATAATGCGTGAGATTTGTGCGGCCATACACTATTTGCATAGTCGGAATATTGCTCATCGTGACCTCAAGCCGGAAAATTTGCTCTATACCACAAATGAGCCGAATGCCATTTTGAAGCTAACCGATTTTGGATTTGCCAAGGAGACACTTAGCAGTGACACACTGCAGACACCCTGTTATACACCCTACTATGTGGGTGAGTTCAAATCAAATCTATTCTACAGTATAAGGCGGATTATTAATTTGTATGCTTGCAGCTCCCGAGGTCTTGGGTCCTGAGAAATATGATAAAAGCTGTGACATTTGGTCGCTGGGCGTGGTCATGTATATTATAATGTGCGGATTTCCTCCATTTTATAGCAACAATGGTATGGCCATATCGCCGGGCATGCGAAAACGTATACGCACGGGTCAATATGATTTTCCCGATCCCGAATGGACGAATGTCAGTCAGGCAGCCAAGGATCTGATCAAGGGCATGCTAAATGTGGATCCCAGCAAGCGTCTAACCATTGAGGATGTAATGCGTAACAATTGGATAGCCCAATATAATGCTGTGCCCCAGACTCCGCTCTGTACGGGTCGCATGCTCAAGGAGGGCGAGGAAACCTGGCCCGAAGTCCAAGAGGAAATGACACGCTCCCTGGCCACCATGCGTGTCGACTATGATCAGGTGAGCCAAATCCATTCTCACCATTCCCAGAAATCCTTATAACCTACTTCTTGTTTTTCCTTTTTTAGATGCAAATCAAAGCCTTGGATAAATCAAATAATCCTTTGCTCACAAAGCGCAGGAAAAAAATTGAAGAGATTTTTGCAGCAAAACAAAAATAAACAAAAAAAAAAAAAAAAATCCAATGGAAACTTGCAAAAAGCTAAAACAAGCTTAAAAATATTTTAAGGCAACAAGAAACTTAAAAAAAAAAAAAGCTTGGCCTAAAAAAAAAAAAAATCAGTTCCCCCCCCCAAATTTACCCGATTTCTTCCGTTTTTTTTTTCAAATATTTTATGCCTTGTATTTTTGTCTAATCACAATTTATATTTTATATTTGTCATAAAGTAAAAAGGGTTCATTGGGTATTCTTAGTCTGAGAAGTGCTCTTTTATACATAAACAAAAAAAAATCTAAAAAAAAATGTATATCATAATTAAAAGCTTAAGAATTTTTAGGACGAAAAGATAGAAAGAGTTGGATAGTGTGCGAGTGAGCAGGAAAGCAAATGGTGTTCGTGTCAATTGTTTAGCGTTTTCTTTTTTTTTAAATGTTGCTTTATGTTTTTTTTTATTTGTTTTGCCTTGTTTAATTTCGTTTTTTTTTTTTTTGACAATTTATAAACAAATTTATAAAAAAAAAGAGATATGTACGTATAAAGATAAGCATAAAGTATTTTGTAGTCTTAACGAATAAAACAAACATCAAACGCAAATGCAGAAATTAAATTTAATTAAAAGCGTTATCAAAAAAAAAAAAAAAATAAATAAACTGACTCATTTCATTTATAGTCGATTGGATTTTTTATTTTTTAGTAAATAGGAGAGAGCACTTATTCCGATGAGTTGGGAATGGAGACAGCTGTTTTCTATCTTTGATTGGACTGACTTAGTTGGTCTCTCTGGACTCTATGGACAATGGATCTGCAAACTTAGTATAGCTAGGAATCTGATCACACTCATACTATATACAAAATTTTATTCAGATTCCTTGATAAATAACCGAGTTATGCCTAAGGTGGTCTGTGACCTTTATGGGAAACTGCAAGTCATAGTCGATAGATTCCAAGCATATTTGCTATAACCAAAAGTCTGTTTATACTTATGTTTTATATAAAATTTGAAGCAGATCGGTTGATAAATAACCGAGTTATGCCTAAGATGGTGTGTGACTTTGATATGATATAGTCAAATTCATCTTAATCGAACTTTCTTTACATATTGACCTATGTTATAGAAGGAAGCGTTTTTCCTTCCGCATGAAAATCGGAAGGGGGCAGGGGATGATAAACACGCGCAAATTAAAACCACCGCCAATGAGCAACTAACTTTTTATTCAGTATATCTACATATATGCCAGACGCAGCTGGCGAAAGGGTATGCAAAAAGTAACAAGCAAAAATTGCCAGACGCCGCCAACGAACAGGGTGCGCAACAATGCAAGAATTTGAGTGAGACTGTTATAAATAACTCACTCAAATTCAAAACCAAAATGAAAGGCTCAAATGTGCTCAAACAACCTATTTATATAGAATTTATATATCAAATTTGTTACACATCGGTTGTTATATACCCGAGTTATGACTGAGGTAGTGTCTGGTCTGTATGAAGACTATATGATATATAATCCTTACCGTATATAGCTATATGTATATGCCTAGGTCATACACCTCGCTTCAAAAATACTCAAAGAGCCCCCAAGAAAGTTTTATTTATAGAATCTCGGAACTCTTCTTAACGACCCTTAAGTGACTTTATGGTCTACAGGGTTTCCTATATCTCGAAAATTACTAAATCAACTTGCCTTAAGCTAATTAAATTATTTAATTTTAAACTGAAATCAAGTTAAATCTTGAAGTAATCAAATAATATGCCTGGGGTCTGACAAACTGCAAAGATCTTTTGAAAGATCTTCATGACCTTGTTTCTGCTTTTCTTTAGAATCATTTCGATATTGTTTGTGGAAATTCTTATCAATATTGAATTGCATTCGTCGTTGATCATAAAAATACTTGGAATATTCCATTTGGTTTTTCTTTATCGTGTTTATGCCGTGGAATAATCTATCTGAAAGTAGACTAGGTAAAATAGGTCTCAGCTGTCTAGATATATAGGGCAACCGAGAATAACATGTGATGAAATAGCTTACGAGCCTTAAATAGGAACAATCTATGAGGAGCTCACATAGAAACTCCTAAATGAAATGTGTATATATTATATATAAAATTGGATATACACCTTCATTTAGTTTTACTCTATAAGCTTGAACCGCTTGACCGCTATATCATACATGTCAACTGAAAGATAAGATTTGATATCTTTATTGGCAGATTTTAAATAGAAACGTACCGAGTACCACTTTTTAAATTGATAATATTCCCTATACTTACTGACCGAGCTCCCAAAGGAATTAAGTTTTACTTGTATCACTTGGCTTTACAGATATCTCCGATTGACCAATCTACTCCATATAAGATATTTGGCAGTCCTATAACCCAGATGCTCAAAAGTCCCAAGTTTCACCTAAATCGTACCACTATATCATATCGTAAGTAAGATCTTCAGATTAAGAAATTTTTAAAGACGAGTAGGCTCCTAAGTTTATGGAGATTCAAAAGGTTTGACTATATCTCATGGATTGGTATATCTTCTATATTTATAGACCACTCTCCTTTAAGGGTGTCAAGTTTCCCCCGAATTGTAAAACTATAGCAAAGATATCTCCGATTCAAAACGAAGAAGAACTTGGCACAACTTCCACTTCCTTGACCTTTTTCAAATAAACCCACATAACGGTAATTCGATACCCAAAAATAAAAAACACCAACGAAAAAATATATATTACGTTGAATTAGTTTCTTTCCTTCGTTTTTTTATTTGTTCATTTGCTCTTTGTTTACTTTTACATTACATTGAGTTCTCTTCTTCTTCTTCGTCTTCGTCTACTACATTTTTGCATTTTCCTTTAATGTATAACAGTGCAGTTGATGTTTATTTACTTAGCATATATAATATATATGTATGAATATTGTATATATATATAAATCTGTATCAACAATGTATATAAGTAGGTCTCTTTTATATACACACACCCCGATCTAAGCATGTGTATGTATGTATTTATTTATTTATTTATTTAAAAAAAAATTAGACAAGGTATAAATAAAACAATATCGCTTTGCATTTGTTGAATATATTTTTTCTTCTTCTTCTTTGCAAATAACAATTTGCTTATAAAAAAAAAAATCGTGTATGCGCTTGCACAAGCAAACACGTGGTTGTCGCTAACAAACTCTAACGGGAGTTGTTCGGTGTGAGTGAGTGTGTGTGTGTGTGAGTGAGTGAGTGATTGAAACGCCAACCGTTTCACTTTTGTTTTTTTTTTTTTTTTTTTTTATAGGACTTGCAAAAATTTGCATTTCACAGCGTGTTGCGGCAGCTTTAAATATTTGCGATATTCATTAGTATTTTTTTTTTAGTATTTGTTGTACATTTTGTTGCTCACTCAAAACTAACAGTTGGTTTTTGCTCTACTACAATAGTTAACAAGACACACACACACACACAAGCATGTGTGTGTGTGTGTTATTATTTTGTTTTTTTCTCTAAATATATATATAATTTTATATATGTATGTATAATAATATTATTCACTTGTATTTTTGTTATTTACAAAAAATATTTAAATTGAATTGCTTTGTTGCGGGTCAGTTGGGTTTTTTTTTTGAGTGGGGGGAAAAAAGTCGCTTAGAAAAATACATTTTGTTACGCCGACAAGTGTGTGTGTGTGTGTGTGTGTGTGTGTGAGTGTTGGAGGAGGGACGCAGAGGAAGTTGAATTTTTATTGTGTGTCCTGGAAGTGTGTGAGCGTCTTACTTAAAAGTAAATATTTCTTTTGTTTTTTTTTTTCTTATGGCAAATTCCGAGATTTCAAGAAGTTTCTTCATTATTTTTTTTCTTATTGGCTAAGGCCAAAGTGTTGCTTTGATTTCAGTTTTATTGAGTTGTACTTGATTTTTTTTTAAATTCCTGCATACGTTTCAATTGCTATATAGTTTTTTTATTTTTAACACTTGTCTGTCTCGTCCGTCTTGTCTAGTTTTGTCCAATTTCGTTTTGTAAACTGAAGGTACTTTTTATTTTATTTCTTTCCTTTTCTTCTCTCTCTCTCTCTCTCTCTTTCTTACTCAGAGAAAACTATCGCAGCTATTCTCTGTCTCACTGTTGGAGCACTCAATGGCTGGGAGAGAACCGCCACGTCGATAGGCCTGATGCCGGCGATAGCCGCCAATTAGGGAGCTAGCCGTACTGCCCGAACTAAGGCAGCCGCCGCCATTGATGCCGCAGTTGATATGACTGCCGCGACGACGGGGTGGTGCGACGGCATTTATATTGCCGGACACCGCACTTAGCCTTGGAAAATATTTATACAAGTCCAACAGGCTGGTCAGCTTAATGTGTGGCTTGTACTCCACATCGTCCAGGCTCTGAGCACCCACGGTGCTGTTCAGAGGCATCCAAAAGGTCAGACCCAAACGGGCCAAATGTCCGCCCTGCCAGACAAAATAGAGAGATTAGCTCTTGGCCTCTGTTATCAAATCGGGAGAGCATGACTCACCTTAATATCTGTCTCCAGCTTATCACCAACCATGGCGCACTCATGCGGCTTGACATTTAGATAATTGCAGGCCGCATAGAAAATTTCCGGATGCGGCTTCTCCCAAGGCAGATCCGAAGATACCAAAACACAATCGAAATACTCCAGAGCATGCAGCTTATTTATTTTCTCCCATTGAGCATTCGAGGGGCCATTGGTGATTAGGGCCAGTGCATAACCCGCCTGACGCATGCATTGCAGTAATTTTATATAATCGGCTGGTATGGCCAGATAACGGATACGTAATGTCAGCCAGGCTGTATAGATTTGCTCGGCCAGATGCTTGTATTTGGATTGCAGAGACTCACGCCACAGGTGGGTGCGCCAGGAGTCGAGGGAGGTCTGTGAGTTGTCCGGGCAGCGGCGAAATGATTTTAAAAAATTCTGAGTCGCCTGCGTGGCATCATCCTTGCTAAACTTGTACTGTGATTCAAGCAAATCGGCAAGCTAAAATTAAAATAAATATATATCATTTAATTTTATATATACATAAATTAAAAGCCAAAAGTTAATTTTAATTCACCCAAAAAAAAAAAAAGTAAATAAATAAATTTGACCTTTAAACTGTCCCCCAAAATGTTTGGCGCGCAGAGCATTGATCAAACGAATTAGAGGAGGTAAGAGAATTGTAAAATTGCATACAATTGATAATTTTAAGCACACCAATACATAGACACATCATAGGTACCAAATAGACAGCCCTAACGACTATTGTATACCCTCTTCGCTGGCTTTTTCTTTTATGCCCATAAAAAAAAAAGTGAGTTGATATTTTTTTTAAAAATTCATTTTTAATTTATTCTTTAAGATTTTACAAAAAAAAAAATACATTACACAAAGTACAATATATTTTATGTTTTTCTTTTCTTTCGGAAATTTAAATACAAAAGAATAACTTAATAAAAATATATATTTCCGCCTTTCCAATCCAAACGTGTTGAGAAAGGCAAAGGTCTTCACAATAAAAGCAAAAAAAAAAAAAATTGAGAAGGCGCGCGTGCCACCAGCTATCAACAACTCAGGGCAAGTGAACTGAAACCAAAAACAACCCCAGCCCTACACACGTAACCTACACACACACACACACACACATACGCACACACACACATAAACACATGCACTCAGGCAAAAGCAAGCCAGGCAATGGAAAATTTTGAATTTTTTTATTTGTTTTTTTTTTTTTTCATACCTTGCGTACTGCTTTGGAGTCACCGGATCTTGTGGGAATTATCGTATTATCAAAGTCAAAGTAGAATGCTGAGATTTTCGCACAAATGCCATCGAACTCGAATTGTGTAGGGTGCTTAAAGCTTGTTGTTGCCGATGCAAATTTGCTTGCCATGAGTTTTCGCCACACACTGTTTGTGCTTCTTCTCCGCTTGTGCTATCACAATGCAAATTAAAACGGTCATATAAATATAATTATATGAAAATAATTGCAATTATTTTTGGGACTTTTTTGGTCTTGTCTATTTTTTTTTTTTTTGTTATTTTTGGGTGGGAATAACGAAATTTTCGTGCACAATTCGAATTTGGCGCGGCTGGGTAAAAGGATTTTTTGTTTTGTTTTAGGTCTTTTCTAAAATCAGATTTGTTGCTCGCGTTTTGAAAGTTAAACTGCAATTAAATCTATCTAAATTATGCACTGAAGTTTAAAAGGGAACAGGTAAATGTAACCGAAGTAAGAGCAAAGCAATGACTGAAAGAAAGTGCACGTACGTCACAAGCAGGAGGTAGTAAGTGAGAGCAAACAGTGCGACGTAATAATATAAGCAGAAAGTAGACAGTTGTTAGAGCGAGCTGGCACTAGGAGGTACAAGAGAGCACGACATGTGTTTCTTCTAGCGGGCTGGCAGCCCGCATTACGTAAATGTGCTGCCAACCTAATTTTTTCGATGTCAGCAATTTTTTAAAGTAGAATCATCTTTAACCGGACAGGTTCATCTTAAGTCATATATATACAAAATGGTCACATTGCTTATTTATTTAGAATTGTGATGCAAAAAATAAATTCAAAAATGCATTTTTAGTTTTATAGCCAAAGCATATAATTGAGATAGCCAATATATATATTATTTGAATTTGAAAAAAAATTGTTACATAGAAGTGAGTAATAAATATGATATACATTAACACTTGTAAGTGATATACCAGTATAAGAAGTACTATCGAATTTTTTAACAATTTTTTTAAAATTGAATCAGGATACATTTTCAAAGAGACCCATAATAAGAAACACACAGTTATTCGTGACAACAATTTTAAATGTTGCTCTCGTTTCAACGGAAGGAAAGTGAACATAAAATGGAACCCTGTAATCGTTCCGTGCGGTATTCCAGATTTTTTTATTCGTTCCGGAACAGCGCAACTGCTATCCACGTGTTTAATTTGTACTGCTTTTATTTGTTCAAATAAATCGCATCAAACGTCTCGGAAAAAAAGTGAAAATTAAACAAAATCTTTTCAAACAATAAAACGCAATAAAAAAGCAATAAAATCATTTACATTTCCTTGAGTGGTTAACAAAGGTAAGCGTAATTTCTACAACCCGGAACATAACCTAGTACAAAATGTTGCCAAAACAGTCTGCGACGTTCAACCTAAAACATAAGAGAGAAAAAAAAAACAAAGAAAGAAAAAATGGTGTCATATTGCTTTCAGGCAAATTGTTTTCAAGTGTGGCGCATTTAAAAGAAACATGTTAAAAAATTTTCCACGCACATATAGAATTGTTTTAATATATATAATATTGAATTTTATTTGCCGGCATAAGGTAGCAGCGACGGCCCGGCCCTACTTGTTGTTGTTATTATTATAGAAGTGTAAGTGAGCGAGTGTCTATGTGTGTGTGTGTGTGCGTGTGTCCTAAATGCAAATCAAATATGCAAGCTAATACAAGGAAAAAAAAAAGGTGGCAACACCTAATGTTGTTGTTGTCGGCGTCACATGCGGCAAAATAAAGCCGCTTGCTCCTGAATTTTTTTTTCTTTTGTTTTCTTTGTTTTTATACAACTGATTTGCTAAAGAGTTAGACAAATTAAATGAACTACTACGCTTTGGCTTGCTTGGCCCCTGTGTGAGTATGAGTGAATCGGTCACTCATCCTCGTGTTGGTTGGCATTGTTTTTTTTTTTTTTTATTTTATTTTTTTTTTTTTTTTAGCCAAAAAGACATTTTATGGCGATTACACAATGATAGCGCATTTCACTTTGGATACAGATATACATAAAGGCTTTTATATTTTTCATATATATATAGTTTTTTATATATAGTATAAATGTTTATATAAACCTAATCAGCCGGCCTGAGTCATCAAAAAATTAAGAGAGAAAGAAAAACTTGAAATACCAAGGAAAAATCAAAAAAAAATAAAATAAAAAATTGCAATTAAATCAAGCAAAATTTTTATGCTGATAACAAAAATTGTCTTGTAAGAAAAATAATGAAAATAAAAAGTCGTCACTTTTTGATTATACAATTTAAATAACAAAAAATTTAAATGTTAACATTGGCATTTTGCTAAAAAGAAAACACTCAAGCAAAAATATATATGTACTTCACTGGCCGACCGAAGCCCGAAGCGCAGACCATATGATCGCGCCGACCGACCACGTTGCCAAGATTGTCCGAATTGTGTGTGTGTGTGTGCGTATGTGTATGTGTGTTTGTGTGCGCGCATTGGTATATTTCTTACACCTGGTTTGGTTTTTAGTTCTTTATTTATTTTTTTTTTTTTTGCCCCTTTTCCACGCATTATTTTTTAGGTTTTCATTTTGCCATGCTCTTTTGATAATCTTTGGGATTTGATAACAGGAAAGTTTACTCGCGGTTTGTCTTCTTCTTCTTAATTCTTGCACAAACATGTTTGTGTGTGCGTGTGAAAAAATATTGATTTTGTTTCTGGTTTGGGCAACTTATGAAGCTGTTATTTTTTTTTTTCATTTCCTCTTTACTCGTTCTAAGTAAAACAATTTCCGAAAAAGCAACCTTTTTTATGTTCTTTTTTTTTAACCCGCCTACTTGGTTCAAAGTCAAAGTCCAGCGACATGTTTTATTTTGTTTAAATTTTTCAAGTTTATTTATTTTGTATTTTTTTTCTTTGTAAATTAAATTTCATAAACATGATCTTTCTAGGCAATGAGGTGCCCTCATTTCTTGATTAGACTTATCAGGGATTCTTTTGTCTGAGTATATATATGTGTGTGTGTGCGACTCACACACACACATACAAACAAATAATTTTTTAACAAAAAAAAAAAAAAAACAAACGCAACAGGTTTGAATTCAAAGACAACATTTTTAAAATATTCCAAATCATTCAAAAATTGTAGACAAACTAAAACTCACACACACACACACTCACACACACATGCATAAAATTAGTGACAAATGTTTGAAGGTCGATTTGAAGGGTTATTCTGTTTGGAGCATTTGTGTGCGTTGAGTAGAAGGAGGGGGGTGGGTGTCTCTGGTCTTTGACATTGTTGCGTGTACGCGCCATGCTTTTTATGCGTGACCTCAGACAATGGCAAAAATATTGAAAATTTTTGGAATTCATTTTCAAAATGTAAATGTATTCGTTTCAATTTGATTCGAATGAAAACTTTATAAAAATTTCCAAAAATTTGTTTATTTTTCTTGGAATAGTTTAGCAAATTTTGTTTTATTAAATTTTTGTATACTCTTTTTGAAGAAGTTGGAAAAAAAAATTGCAATGAAAATTTGATTTCCTTTATTTTTGTTTTTAATTTGGAGTTTAATTTATTTTTGTTTTTAATTTTTAATTTAATTAATTTATTTTTTAAAAAGTCTAAAAATTATTATATTTGGTTTAAATCAAATTTCATACGAATATTAAATAATTGTATTATTTTTTTAATTTGAATTTATTTATTGAAAATTCTAAAAATTCTAATTTTTTATTTAATTCGAATTTAATTTGATTTTTAAATAATTTTTTTCTTTTATTTTTATTCTAAAAAAAAGAGTATTCAAAAGTTAATATTTGGCTGAAAAAAAGTTATGTCTTCTTCTTAGTCTTTTGTGTTTAGTTTTATTTTATTATTTTGATCTAATTTTTTTTTTTTTTTTTTTTTTGTAAATTTTCATTGTGCACGCGGCGTATACGTTTTATGCTAAATTAGTTTCACTCTGAAAAAGTGTGGTTATATTTTGCGCCCTCCCCCGCCGTAGGCGTGGCCATTTTAACCTTGCCAGTGTTAGTGACTTTGTGGGTGGAAAATATCTTGAGATAAATGCTTTCGTCGTAGCTGACAATTGACAATTGCAAATCAAACAAAAAGAACAGAAAAATAAAAAGAGCAAGAACAAGAAGAAGAAGAAGAGGGCGAAGCAACAGCCACCACCGCCGCTGCTGCTGGGTCTGAAGGCAAACGTTATTAGTTTTTTTTTTTTGTTTTTTTCAGTAGTTTCCTTTGGCATATCGAGGCGCTATCACATGCGATACGCACACAATATTTATTTCTAGTTTTCTTCATCTGTTTTTTTTTTTTGTTATTGTTTTTTCCAATCATAAACGACGATCACGACAAAAAAAAAAAAAAATAATCAACTACTTCGTTAACAAACGACAAGCAAGCCCCTACGAATTTAACAAAAAAAAAAATTATTATTATTTTTATAAAACCGGCAAAAAAATAAATAAATAAACATTTTTTTCGGCGTGTAAATAAATAAAACGACATTTATTTTTTTTTTAACTTTGACAACGTAAAAAAAGAGGCAACTCTGTAAAAACTTCGTGAAAGAAATAAAAGCAGTGAGTGTGAAATAGTTCTTGGTTTTTTTCCTTTGGTTTATTTGTTTTTTTTTTCTTTTGGTTTTGTAATGATTTCATAACATTTGCCGTAATTTTTAAAAGTGTTTTTTTTTTTCCTACATTTTTTTTGGCTGTTATTTTTTTCTCTCAAGCTTTTTTGGCTTCGACGCTCTCTCGCGCTCTCTTTGGATGTCTGCTCTCACTCACTGGCTTGTTATTGCTGTTCTTGTTGATCGTTTGTTCTAGTGTCTATGTGTGAGTGTGTGTGTGTGCGAGAGAGAACGCAAGCTTCCGCGTGTGCTTGTTTAACAGTAAAAGAAGTGTAGCATGAAAGTGAGAAAAAAAAAATTCTATTCTGTTTTGCACTTTATTTTAACTTGGAAACAAATGCAAAAAAAAAAAAATAGTTTTTATTTTATTTTTTTTTGTTTTGTTGTATTTTTGGTGTTGCTAAAAATATTTAAAAAGACAAACAGAGGAGAAGGCGAGCGGGGGTGGTGTTGGGGTAAAAGTTTTGTCTCGTGATTGCCAAAAAAAAGTGGTAATTTAATTTAAATTTTTTTTTTTTTTTTGTATTTTTCAGATTCTTTCAATATTCAGCGAAAATGGTATCTGGTCGCCCTCTACTTTATCTGTCACTGCCCGGTGTAGCATTTTTACTCGGTGTCTTTTGGTTTAGGCGTAGAAATAAAAATCGCTTAGATAAATCAGAAGACACAGATGACGCCTCATCCACAACAACCAAATCAAAACAAATCAAACAAAAGGAAACCGATGGCGGTGGTGCTTCAACCAAATTAAATGGCATTATAAATCATACACAACAACAACAAAATGGTAAAATACCAACATCATCAAGCAAATCGATGAACATAAACGGCAGCATACCCAATGGCATTGATAATGATTTGGAAAGTCCCAATACCATGCTATATGGCAAATCGGCACCGATTAAAATCCAAAATAATAGTCGTCATTCACCCGGTAGCAAACATCAACAATCCCAGCAAATTGATACGGAAATTTTGAAATCGAAAATCCAAGATGCCGAACATAAGATGCTCTGTTCGATAGATGAGGATTTTGAGAATCTATCATCGCCTAGAGATTTGCCAGATTCGGTGCAACAAAATCGTGTTGGCTTCTACAATCGCAAATTGTTAACAAAATTACCACAAGAACCGGTGGTAATCAAGGCAAATTGTACACCAAAAATATCACCAGAGAATTCATTTCTCGAATCCAAATTTGAATGCGAGCAAAATAATAATTGCCAAACCGAAGAGGGTAACAACGGCGACAAGGCCGCCACTCCAACAGTGGCCAATGAGCCGCTGCTCATCAAGCAGGAAATCAAAAATCAACAAAATCAACAGGCAAAAGATGAGGCCAACAATGTGGTGGTGGTGGTGGAGGAGACTGAGAATAATGGTAGTCAAAAGCGTACCGTCGATTCGGCCAGTCCCTCTTTGAGTATTTGCAGTGTGCAATCGGGTGATTCCGGCAAGGGTTCGAGCTTGCCACGCTCCGAGGCTTTGCGTACAAAGACCAAATATGAGTTTCTATTCCCGAATAGTCTAATTGGTCAATTGTATGGCCGAAGACGTAGCTTTATCAATCAGATCAAGGCCAAGACATCGGCCAATGTGTCCATTAGCAAGAGTCGCTATGTCGGCAAAGTGCGTATCTGCACTATCGAGGGTACCGAAAATGAAATCGATGCTGCTTTGGCTCTCATACGACAGAGATTGCCAGCTCGTAGATATCCAAATTTTACCATGCAAAGAATTCATTATGCTCTCCCCCAAACTGTAGTTCCTCTTTCCACCGAAAGTCTTTGTAATTTACAAGTGAGTCAGTCACAAGTCAATTGAAAAATGTATAATTAATGTATTTATTTA
Source organism: Scaptodrosophila latifasciaeformis (assembly GCA_037075145.1). NCBI lineage: Eukaryota > Metazoa > Arthropoda > Insecta > Diptera > Drosophilidae > Scaptodrosophila > Scaptodrosophila latifasciaeformis. Next base: position 1,415,722 of record JBAMCM010000428.1, read on the forward strand.
TTTTGTATTGCAGGTAAAATTGATCGAGGGCATTAATAATGATGTGGTGGTCAGTGCTGTCCTATCTGGTTCACATTTATTTTTGCAGCATCCTCTGCATCCATCACATCCATCCTTGCCAGTTTTACAAAAGAGCCTCTATGATAGCTATACAATGATGGAGGCACCCAAATTGCCGGGCATCGAATTGAGCGCCGTTTGTGTTATGCCATGCAATGGGGTCTGGTGTCGTGTACAAATCGTTGATTTCGATGCCGATGATAATCAAAGATGTGTGGTTAAATTTCTTGATTTTGGCGGCTATATGAATGTCAATTTCAATGATTTGCGGCAAATACGCACTGATTTTATGACAGTACCATTCCAGGCAACCGAATGCATATTGTCAAATATTGAGCCAATCGGTGAGTTCAAGGAGTTTGACTAGGAATTTGAATTCTAAAAAAATCGATTGACTATATCATATAGAGAGAGATATAGATGGATATAAATTATTTTCATAATCTATAAAAATATTCTAAATATTATTTTTCTTATATTCCAGATAAGTCCTGGTCCATCGAAGCGGCCGATATACTCAATAAACTTACCAAAGGCATTGTCTTGCAAGCCCAAGTTGCCGGCTATAACAGCCACAACATACCAGAAATATTTTTATTTGCTTCTTTAGGTCCAAATGTGAGTATAGTATCAACCAAAAAGTATTAAAAAAAAAAACAAAAAAATTCATAAATTTTGCGGTCTTGATTTTTTTTTTTTTTTTTTAATTTTTTTGAGGAATTTTCCAATAGACGAGAAAGATTGGCAAAAAATTTTGGAAATAGTCAGTCAGAATTTAATATAATTTTTTTTTTTTTTTTTAAATAAAGTTTTCTATAAAAAAAATTACACAGGGGAACCTATCGGGGTTCCTCAAAGAAATCCTAAGATAATCCGATGAGAATAATTTTGTTTCGAAAATAGATTAAAATGAGGATTTATTTACTTAATTTATTGATAGTCTGAGAGTTCTGATAATAAGGATCCAAAGAAAGAGTGAGAGAGAGAGTAAGGGAGATAGAGAGTGTTAGAAGGAGAGAAAGAGAAAGCAAAGGAAGTTGCTTAGAAATTCAAATAAAATTAAAAAAAAAATACAAATAATAATTAAAAATATATAAAAACCAATTTATATAGAATTATAAATAAAATATAAAAAATATAGAGTGAAAAATAAATTATTTAAAATTAAAAAAAAAAATTGAATAAGCATGGAAATAAAAACATACAAAAAATTAATAAAAAAAAATTTAAAAAAAAAAAAAATAAATAATAAAAAAAAGAAATAAAAAAAGTTAAATAATAAATTAAAAATAAAAAAAATAAAATAATAATAATAATTAAATTAAAAAATAATAATAAATAAAAAAATAGTAAAATAATAATTAAATAAAAATATTATAGTAAAATAAATAAAATAATTTTTATAGGATTTTGTTGGTTTTTTTTTTTTTTTTTTTTCATATATTATTTTTATTATTTTTATGTTTAATTTAATTAAAATTTTTTTTTTTTTTATCAATTGTTTTTCCCCATTTAATTTTTTTTTTTTTTATGAATTGTTTTTTTCCCATTTACATTTTTTTTTTTTTTTTTACCAATTTTTAATGTTTTTATTGACCTAAGAATCAACCCTATTTACCAATTTTAATGAATAAAATATTAATGCAAATGTTTTGGTTCTACTTTTCAGAATGTCATTTTTATCAATAAGGAACTGGTAGCTAGAAATCTCGCCAGATGGGTGGAGATCCGTGATTAACAGCCCTCATGAACAACAACAACAACAACAAAAGAATAGCCATATAGATCCATCAAAGAAACAAGCAGCAACACCAACAACAAAAACAACAACCACAACAACATTTTCTAACAACAACAAGAAAAAACCCAAAACAAAACTCACACTCCCCCCCTCAACTTCGAGCAAGACAAACATAAACATGAAATGCTAAACCAGAGACGGATAGAGAAAGAGACAGCAAACGAGCGAGAGAGAGAGAGAGAGAGACGAAATCACTTGAGAGAAAGACAGGAGAGGAAGGTGTTTGAAACATGAGAGAAAAACAACAAACAACAACAACAAAACAAACGTATTTATCATTTCATTTGTTTTAAAATAATTAAACTATTTTTTTTTTTTTATTAACACTGATACTCACACACACACACACACACACACCAACACAAACATACATATACGATTATGTAGAACCCCCTCCACCACACACACACACACACACACGCTTTAGTTCTCAAAACAAAAACTAAACGAGAGAGTTGAAAATATTCAGTCAACTTTTTTTTTTTTTTTTTAAGATATTAAGAAAAAGTAAATTCTCAAAAACCAAAAAAAAAAAAAAATAATTTTTTTTTCTTTTATAAGTAGAAATATTTTAGTGTAAATAGTAAAGGAAAAAAAAAACAAAAACAAAAACTGAGAGAAAAGAAAAATCACAAAAAAAAAACACTTACTTAAATTATAATTAATTATAATTAATTAATTAATTAATTGTACGCTTTCTTTTAATTTTCCTGATGAGAAAACAACATCGATTGTAAACTTTCACAACTTGCAATTCACTTAAGATAAAAAATAAATTTGTATATACAAAATTAGCTACTTTTTACAAGGTCAACAAAAAATTTTGTTTTTGCGTACAAAAAAAAAATTATAATTTTATAAATTTTTTTTTTCGAAAAATTTCCAGGGAAAGAAAAGGCCAAGCAAAAAAAAAAAAAAAACTACACTAACAAAAAAAAATAGCCAAACTAATAAAAATCAAATCTGTATTTTTCAACACTAAAAAAAAAAAAATAATGCTCTATTAAAAAATTAAAAAAAATTTAATGCTCTATATTATTTTTTTCCTCCAAGTAATTTGTGCCATTTCTAAATAATTTTAATTTTTTTTTTTTGTAATTTTGATGTGTTGTTTTGTGCTTCCACTTTCTGAAATTAGCAACACTAACTTATTTTTTTTTTCCTCAAAAAAAAAAAAAAAAACACTATTAAAAGCAATTTAAAAATTTAACAATCATAAAAAAATAAATAAAAATATTTAATGTTACAATTAACTTAAAAAAAAAAAAAATATAGCAACAAATTGTGTACCTTATGCGGCTTAGGGTGATGTTTTTACCGTTAACCTTAAACACGTGTTGTTCCGGGGAAAATTAAAAAAAAAAAAAATACTAAGTGCGTTATGATATAAGCCTGTGTGAGTGTGCCTGTGTGTGAGAGTGTGCCTGTGTGTGTGTAGTTTGTTTTTCTCAATTCTCTGCGCAAGTCAACAATTTACGAGTCACTTGATTAATTTTTCATTAACCTTTTTTTTTTATCCTCCTCCTAACCCCCACCCCCTCCCCTTCTTAGTTTTTACATGTGTAGACAAAAAATTGAAATTTTCTTTTTTTCATTTTGATAACTGAAAGAAAAATATATAAAAAAAATTACAAATACTCCAATAATTTTTTTATTAATTAATCCTAAGGAGTTGACTGAAATATAAAAACCGTTTTTGTATTCCTAAGCCAAATCGGTTCGATCTTGAAATAATTCTTTCATTCACTTGTCGAAAATTTGTGAAAATATTTCAAAAAAATTATTCCTATTATTTTTTCGCTTAAATATTTAAAATTTTTCTTACTCTTAATTTAAATGTTAATTATTTTTTTTTTCTTCTTAAAAAAAAAAGTCACTAAAATTAAAATTGAAAAAAAATATAAATATATGAAAATTCTTTTTTTTTTTTATGTTTTAATATGAAAAAGTCTGTCCTATGTTTTGTGGGTGTGAGAAATTGAATTTTCATTTGTGTTTATTTTGATTTAATTGTAAATTCACTTGTACAATTGTTGATAGAATTTTTGACACTTATCAAGCATATTTTAGTATAGAATTAAATCTAGAAACCCATTTAAAAAAGAAAACACAGACGAAAGAAATTGAAAAAAAAACTAATCCATCAAAAAATTCATTTGTGTGTGTTTTAATTTTTTTTTTATTATTATTATTATTATAATTATTATTATTATCATTGATTGAATTAAAGAAGTATAAGAAATTGACAAAAACAAAAACAAAAGAGAAAAATTAGTTTCTAAGAATTAAACTATAAATATAAATAAAAAGCTATGAATAAAAATTATTTAAAAAAAAAACAGTTAAAAAAAAAAATGATCATCGTTTCTCTCTGGGGAATTGGATAAGATTGTGGAGTATATTTCATGGGTTGCTTAACAATTTTTGGGCTTTTCTGAGAGAGAGCCGAAGAGCTTTTTGATTCAATGAAATTGGCCTGCTTTTAGGGGTCTCGAAATATAGTCAGAAAGTTCTTGAAATTAATTCGACTTTTAATTTCCTTCAGACTGTATTTAATTTCCTGGTATTCTTGGGTTTGATATCACTTGAATAGACCAGTACAAGTCGATATAGCCAGTTCATTAGACCCTCTGTGTATCTCATAGACAAATTAGCTAGCTCTTTTGATTTTACCCTGCACTTTCTTTGGAAATACTTCTGGCCGATATTCACCTAAACTGGTATGAAGAATATCTATATACAGCCGGAGTATTAAGTCAAATTATAGCTTGATCGAGCTACTCACTATATCCCATAATTGTTCTCAGGAATAACTCCAGTTTACATGAGGAATACCTATATGCAGACGGAGTTAGTTATCATTAATCATTATATTATATATTAGAAATACCTTTAATATTTATATACCAATTTTAATTTAAATTAAATTTAAATTAACCTAAAATAAATATCCAGATAAAGACTAAGCTAAGGCTTATAGTATCTAGATTCATATTGATTATCATATTGGTTTTGGGGAAAACTCGAATATTTATGAACCGATTTCAAGCAATTTGGAACATTATAAAATACCTATAATACTTACACTTATGTCTACAGAGTTTCATCTAGATGGAACTACTATATCAAACCAGCTGATATAGCTCTAGTATTTCCTGACCTAACCCAGATATGAACAAGTGGCTTGACTTTTACTTCTGGATCAAACTATACCAAAGAACCCAAATTCTTCTCGGAGACAACTTCAATATTTTTTTTGGTATGATCCGAATCAATCAAAGGTATATTATGAAATATTTAGTCACAGCCTTAGATAAGTTTTAAATTTCATTTGAAAGACCCAAAAAAAAAAACTTGAAAATGAATTTATTATCTTTGCCTAGGTTTTATCTAATTTGATGCATTTATTAAGATGTTTGAGACCTGCCTAAGTAATGACCAAGGTATTTTATCTTTGAGTCTGAAAGAATTCTCTTATCAGACATTCCATTGAAAGATTCGCTTGTCATTGCCATCATATATAGGCTTAATCGTTTCTTTCTTTTTTTTTTGAACTTTTAATCTATAGACGAATTTATCTGGACATAATTGGGTAAACGTTTTATAGCTCGAACTACGATAATTTCAAAGCAGTTAGTTTTTATGATGGTGATTTTTTTTGTTTTTTTATACTCTTTTCGCAGAAAAAAAAACCAAACATCGTAGATCCACAAAGCCTACATCTAGAATACTTAGAATCACTAGAGGAGTCGATATAGCCAAGTCCGTCTATCCGTCTTTTTCTATACAATTTACTCTCTCAGTTGTGAGGGCCGGATCGGACCACTATATCATATAGCTGTCATACGAACCTAAATCGGCTTAGGCAATAACTCCCACATTTATTATCAGATCCTGTTATATATATCGAAATCGGCCCTATAAACTGACCAACCCCGTTCGTGTGATTTACGGCAGAAACAACTGCGAAAAGAGTCTGTAATTTTCGTCACCCCGAAGATAATGTTGGGATTTTTTTTTATAGAGGCAATTCTGAATTTTTTTTCAAAGAAAATAAAGAAATTTGTATTTCCGTTTGGTATTGATTCTCGAAAGCTTAAAATAAAAAGTGTTGAGTAATCAAAAAAAAAAAAAAAAGCATAATAATCTCAAACCGTGAGGGGAAGAGGTGAAGAAAATGTCTGGACATTAGCAATTGTGTTTTTTATATTGGTTACCTAGAAGTCTGCACTCGTTTATCTAACTCATACGTCAATATTCTCTTGACACTCTTTTTGAAGCAACGCGAACTTCGAGTGGTCCGAAAGAGTCGAAGTCAACCTGGTTGATCTTTTATAAAAAAATCCTCAGGGAATCAATTTGAAATTGGTAGAAGTTCTTCAGTTCTGAAAATTTCTTCAAACTAGACAAAATTAGTTAAGAATAATAAATATAACCGCCTGATATTTCTCGCTTTTGTCTGACAAAAAAAGAGTTTACCTGGATCTGGGGTATATATATTTAAGAGTACTATAAGTTTTACTATAAGTTCCCCAGTTTTTATAAGGTTTCTTGGAACCTCTTGATCCTCTTGAAGCGCCTTATTTCTCTCGCTATTGTCTACCAAAAATAGCTAAGGTTGATCTAGGGTATATACATTTAAGAGTACTATAACTATAAGTGATATAAGGTTTCTTGGAAACTCTTGAACCGCCTTATTTCTCTAGCCAAAAATAGCTAAGCTTGATCTGGGGTATATACATATATTTAAGAGTACTATAAGTTCCCCCAGCTTTTGATATAAGAAGGTTTGGAACTACTCAAATCACTGAGGTTTTTTTTATACCAAAAATAGCTTCGCTTGGCCGGGGATATATACATATAAAGGAATGCCGTAAGTTCCCTCAGAACCTCATATAAAGCTTCCTTCAACTGGTTGAAACTGGTCAGATCAGGTGCAGCTTTATTTTTCTCTTATTTGTATGATAAAAAGACTTTCAATTACTTTCTTTAGATATATGGTTTTCTTGGAACTTGGAATAAATCGGTTAGGTATATTCTATATCTTTCTCAAAAGTCACTTAGTTTACTTCTAAGCTTTCCGAATAGATCTTAATAAGTCTTAAGTCTGAATTGGACATTTACCCTTTGTCAATCTATATCGATCATATTCTATATCTTTAGCTTTATTTAATGAGTTTAAAACTTTTATTCTCTGCCAATCGATATCGTTATATTCACATAAATCTGTATAGGTTTTATCTATATTCCTGAGATTTCAAATAGATACCAAATATTTCAGTTTGCTTTGGTTTGGTTTGGTTTGGATTTGATAACGATATTTGTGAGGATTTCTAAAAAAGAGTATCATATGTTTGTCATTGTTGAGATAAGCTTTTCCAGTTAATTTGTATTTTTGTTTTTGGTATTTTTGGCAATTTGTAGAATTGCGTATTTAATCGGTGAATGAATGGAGTGGACTCAATTTTCGGTAGTTCTTAAGATCGCGTCAAGTGGTACCAATTCCTCGCCATAAATAGGTAATATTACCTATATATTCCAAAGATAAGACTATTTGATATTTAATTCTATATATATATTTTTTTTTTTGAATAAATTCTTTGGTTTCCAACATTTTTCCTATTTACATTTTTCAGTTTTTTTATTAACAAATATTGCTTTCTGTGTTCGTTTGAGATTTGGAGAAGAGAAATAATGTTGGCTTCCGGGAGTAATCAAGTTGAGTCATTAGAGTCGGAGAGTTTTTATTTTCTTGGTGCCAAAAATTGACTTTTGGCATTTTTTTTTTATACTCTTTCCAGAATAAAATGAGTATGGCCGGCTTGTCCTATTTTTTGGCAAGAGAAAAGTGAGGGAAAATACACACTGAAATTTACCAGGTAAGAAATTTATTTAAGCTTTTTTCTTATAATTTAATTTATTATTATTATTTTTTATATTTAATTTAGAAAATTATCAGATGAAGTTCTGATCTTTTTGGGGGAAAGTAACGAAGGAAATTTCCTTGAGATTTTTATAAAAAATCGAATTTTTTAAATCTTTCAAAAATTATTATTATTTTTTTAATTTTTTTAACATTTTTTTTAAATAATTTTATTTTTATTTTTTCACTCTTCCAATATAAAGAATACCTATAAAAATATATGTACCTATTAATTGCCTTATATAAATTAAGTCTTCTTTTTTTCACAAGTTCTGAATTTGTTGAGGGCAAATATCCAATGAAATTTCCCTATTAATTCCCAAATATTATTATTTTTTTATAATTTCTTTATTATAATTTTTTTATAATATTTATTTATTTATTTTTTTTATTATTTTTTTTTATTATTTTTTTTTTATTATTTTTTTTTTATTATTTTTTTTTTATTTTTTTTATTATTTTTTTTTATAATTTCTTTATTATTTTTTTTGTAATTTCTTTATTATTATTTTTTTAATTTCTTTATTATTATTTTTTTTCTAATTTTTATTTATTTTTTTTTATAATATTTATTTATTTATTTTTTTTTATTATTTTTTTTTGTAATTTCTTTATTATTTTTTTTTTTAATTCCTTTATTATTATTATTTTTTTTTATTTCTTTATTATTTTTTGTTCTTATTTTTATTTATTTTTTTTTTATAATTTCTTTTTTATTTTTTTTTTTATAATTTCTTTTTTATTTTTTTTTATAATTTTTATTTATTTTTTTTTATAATTTCTTTTTTATTTTTTTTTTATAATTTTTATTTATTTATTTATTTTTCACTCATCCCACATAAAGCCCAAGGTCAGATCTTATTAATTGCCTTATAAAAATTGATTCATTTTTTTTTTAATAATTTTTTTTTTTTTTCAAAAGGTCACATTTTTATGAGGGAAAATATCCAATATTATTTCCCTTTAAATTGCCTTAAAAAAATTTATATTTTTTTTCATTCATTCAATCTAAAAATCCAGATGCGATTTTGATGAGGAAAATACCCAACTCAAATGTCTCTATGAATTGCAAATAAACTTTAAATAAAAAAAAAATAGTCTCTATTAAAATTATTACTAGTATTTTTTTTTTTGTTAATTTTTTCTATTTTTTTTTTTATAATTTTTCTTAATGTGTTTTTTGTCATATTTTTTTTTTTTTACTCAAAATCATTAACCATTCAGTTGAACAAAATGATCAGTTTGATATTTCTAACAACAACAACAACAACAACAACAAAGCAAAGCAAAATTCATTCTCGAACTAAGCAGATATTACTGACTTTTGGCCCAAGTACTTTGGGTCTGGGCTGCAAGTCGCTCAGTAATATTATTGTGTGGGTGTCTCGGCCCATATGTATGTATGTGTGTGTGTGTGTGTGTGTGCGAGTGTGCTTGTGTGTGTTGTTGAATAATTTTCACGCTTTTTACCTACAGAGTTCTGAGCTTGTAAATCGGTTGGCTGAATGACTGTCTGGTTAGTTAGTTGGCTGGGAGATTGGTCGGTCGGTTGGTTGGTTGGTTGGTTGGTTGGCATTGCCGGTTCTTAAAGCTTATATCGCTTGGACCGATGTCAGTTTCAGCCGTGGCATTCGCGGCGACACAACTCAAAGCGCGCTTCGAAGGTTTTATTTTCCTTCGAAAAGTTCTAACATTTCGTAAAAGAATTTTTGAAATATTTTGTTTTTTTTTTTGTTCACCTCAAATTTAATTTTGTGATTTTATTGTTGTTGTTTTTTTTTTTTTTTGGGCAAGTTTAAAAACTTGAAATAAATTAAGAGAGTCAAAAATAAAATCCAATATTGTGTGTTTTAAAAATAAAATGGAATTAAAAGATCTGGATCGGGCTAACGGCGAGAGCCCAGCCAATGGCGATGCCTCTGGCAAATCGGCGGCCCCAGAAGAAAGCAACAAAGAAGTAGGTGTTTTTTTTTTGGTTTCAAAAAATACTTGAAAGTTTGCATAAAAAAAAAATAAATAAACCGAGTGACTAAGAACCAAAAAATACAGCGGGGCTCAGAATTATAGGAATATAGGAAAAAAAAAAAAAAATTAATTCCTTTGAATTTTTCAAAAATAATCTTATAAATCTTCTCAATAAAATAATTGTGTATACTCCAATTATTTCGATAAATTAAACAAATTATCTTGAATTCTAAAAAAAAAATAATAATAATAATAATTAAATCGAAAATTGTTAAGTGCAAAATTATGAATTATCAAAATCAAATCTATAAAATCTCTTAAATCATTTTTGAAAAACTTTGTTTCTATTGAAATAATCGTGACCTTATGAGTTTGATTGTTTCTTTATTTTGTTGCATGTTTTGCTGGCAATTTTAATTAAATATAAAACACAATTGGGTCCACTCAAATAGAGCCAAAGCGAAAAAGATTCAAAATTAATGGGAAAAAATAATTCAATTTTTTTTTTTTAGGAAATTTTAAATATTTCCAAGGAAAGTAAAATAAAAGAATTTCTCAATTAAAAAAAAAAATATTAAAGTTCCTCTTAATTGGGAATATCGGAATAATTAAGAGGAAAAGGAAAGACCTGGAAGCTTTTTCAAATTTGAGGACATCAAAACAATTGAAAGAACTCAAAGGGCAAAATAATTATAAAGAAATTCCAGTTTCTCAAAGAACTTAAAAAATATTTGGGATAAACCGAAATTAATTTAAAAAAATTTAAATTTCCCTAAAAAAAAATTCCAGGGCAAAACTGAATAGACAAGAAAAGTACCCAAGTTCCCTAGAAATGTAAGAGACTAAAATTAATTGAAAGATATAAGAATTTTCTCAGAAATTCAATAAAATTTTACAATTGGAAATATTTCAGGGAAAAACTAAATGATGAACAAATAGAGTAACCAAGGTTCTTCAGAATTTTGAGTTTTGGAAAAAATTGAAAGTTCCCTAAAATATAAATAGATAAAGTTAAACGATTGTTCAGGAATATAAAAATATTCTCGGCTGGCCAAAGTGTCTCACAAATTTCCTTGGAAACCAAAGTCCCTCAGAAATTTAAGACACCCAAAATAAACCCAAAAAAAAAAGAAGGAAAAAGTGCCTCAGAAATTACCTTGGTAACCAAAAGAGACCAAAATAAACCCAAAAAAAAAGAAGGAAAAAAATAGCCAAGAAAATTAAAAAAAAAAAAAAATTATATAGTTTTCCGATTTGAAGATATTTTTCCAACTGGACTTAAAAATCTGAAGAGCATTGTTTAATTTCATTTAATTTGTTTTAAATTCCGTTGGATAATTATCAATTTGCTTAATTACAATTAAAGTAAAGTAAAGTTGGACTAACCAACTCTATTTGCTTTGTTTTTTTTTTCTTTTTGTTTCAATGAGTTGCAACCTTGTTGGTTTTCTGTTGTTGTTGTTGTAGTTTGAAACCCTTCACCCAGTTCATTGTAGACTTGAATATTTAACTGAAACGACTATATTAAGTGATTGACTTATCTATTTGATACCAATTCAATTTATCGAAAATTGTATTATTTTTTTTCTAGTTAAAACTGAATGTTTTTTTTTTATTTTATGGATTTATGGGGTCATCATGATCATTAACAGCGTGATTAAAACGGCCGACAAAAAAGAAAAAAAAAATGGCTTCGACTTAGACCGGCTGGTTTTATGGCCGATATCACAGACTTTTCCAAGCGCCCCAATAAATAGTATAATAAACTAGGGAATAAAATGGTATCCATCATATTAATCATCAAAAAAAAAATCATGTGGCTATTAAGTCATCAGGTTTTTTTTTGGAAGGAATACTCAAATTTTCATAGACCGGAAAAATGATGGCGACCTTGACAAAACCCAACGAGCTCATCAAATTTGCCAAAAATTCAAATTAGTCAAATTAGTAAGAACTTTTAGCTTGATGATGATCATGATGATGATGATGATATATAAATTAGCTTGCTGGATTTTGGGTTATAGAATATTTTCACTTATCAGAAAATTGAGGAGAGAAAAGTTCATTCGCCTCTTTTGTTTTTTTTTTTTTTTATGATCTTGAAGAATTTCATAAATTATTATTATTATTATTATTATTATTATTATTATTATTATTATTATTATTATTATTATTATTATTATTATTATTATTATTATTATTATTATTATTATTATTAAATATTCTATATAATAAATGTAATTACTAATGTCAAAATCATGTCTCTGCCATGAGTAAATAATAGATAAAAAACTAAATACATTTTTCCTTTTTTTTTTTTTTGTTGAAACAGCTTTGTCAATTCTATTTTTATTTTTCTTTATTTTTTTTGTTGAATTAGAGAACATTAGAAATAGTCTTAACCTTTTGCAGTTCCCAAGAAAATCTATTTCGCTCTTATTAAAATATTTGCATGTGAGACTTGTCACTGGAAAAATAACAAAGCTCTCAACGAGTTGAGACTCTCAGAGACTCTTTTTTTATGACAGGTTAATGATATGGTAGTTCGCTAGTCCGATTCAAATGAAATTTGGTACATATGCATATTTGCTCATATAAATTCTTCATACAAAGTTTGATTAAGATTAGTCAATAAATTATGAAGTTACTCCTAAAATAGATTCTACCTAAATTTTGCACTCAACTGAAACAAGGAAGATTTCTATGTACCAGTTAACTAAATTCAAAGTATTTTAGATTTGATAAATAGATCATAAATAGATAGATAGAATTTTGAGATGTAAATCGTTTTGGTCACAAGCCTCGAAACAAAATGATATCACTCAATTTTTTTTTTTTTTTGCGAAAAGAGCATATAATAAATGACATGATAGAAATTATAGTCACTACCCGACTTAAAGTCATAACAAAAGTCTATATGCATATAGTATATTTGAAATTGAAATTTTCTATAACGATCAACTTGGCAGCTGGGCCACATTTCCATTGACTCATTAACTGGTTTTAAGGTGATTTCTTTTTATACATAATATATATATACATATATATACATATAAGTAAGCAAGTCATAAGTCAATCTAAGACTTTGATGAGGTTCTTTAATTTCCCTAAGAAACTCACTTAAGTCTCTGGAAATTACCCTCCACTTAAGCTCATATTCAATATTCAAGTCAGCCAAGTCAAGTTGGTAGAATCTGGGGAACTTAATTGTTTGAACACGAAATGCGGTTTGTCTTCGTATCTTTCGGATGCGTTAAAAATAAAAAAAGGCAATTCAAATGAATGCATTTTTTTTTTTGCTTTTGTTGTAAGCAAAATCTTGTTTTTCCCCCTTCGACTGGTCGTGTGGTTGGGGAATTTCATTGCGTTTTTTATTTGAATTTTTTTTTATTATTTTTTTTTTGCCCTTTTTGTTATTGTTTTAAATAATTTCGAAATGTTTGCATGCTTGGAAAATTGAATAAAAAAAGAAAATGTTGGACATTTTAATTGATTGCTAACTAAAAATAGATGACATAGGGGGAAATTTATTTATAACAAAATTTTGTACTTTTTTTTTTTTTTTTGAGTAAAAATTTAATAACTTTTTTCATTATTCCAAAGCTTTGATAAATATAAATAGATTAAGTTTGAGTGGTTCCTTTCCCCCAGGGGAAGACCTTTGTGTTCCTTTATATTCCTAAGAAATAAAGCTAAAGAACTGAAGCCCCATAGGCTTTGTTACCCTTTATTAAATCGAGAATCTCTAGAGTCAGCTACCAATTTAGATGCTGAGCTCTCTCATAGCTCTCTCATAGCTCCTTCTAGTACTCGGATTCTTTTCTTCTTATGAAGTCTCAGAAGCGTCTCTCAAATTAGTGTTATATTAGGACCATAGGGTCCCTGAGATATGAGTCCCTCTCTTCTCCCTGAGAATGCCTTGAGGAAATAAAAGATTTAAGTATCCATTTGGTGTTATATATGGACCATAGGGTTCCTGAGATGTGAGTCCCTCTCTTCTCCCTGAGAATGCCTTGAGTATCCACTTGGTGTTATATTTGGACCATAGGGTTCTTCAGACATTGCTTAAGCCCCTCTGTTTGCCCTAAGAAAGTCCTGTACCTAGTGTTATATCTGGACCACAGAGTTCTTAAAAGTCTTGAGGAACTAAAAGACTTTAGTCTCCACTTGGGCTTTTCAGATGTGGCTTGAGTCCTTCTGTTCTCCCTGGGAATGTCTCGAGGGCTAAAAGACTCCAGTCTCCACTGGTTGTTTTATCTGGACCACAGGGCTCTTGAGATGTGGCTGGAGTCCCTCTGTTTGCCCTGAGAAAGTCCTATACCTAGTGTTATATCCGAACCACAGAGTTCTTAAGTCCCTCTGTTCGCCTTGAGGGAGTCTTCTGGAAACAAAAGATTTCAGTCTCCACTTGTTGCTATATCTGGGCCACAGGGTCCTTGACATGTGTCTGGGCCAAAGTATTTAATCTCCTACTTAGCCTAAACCTTTTCTATTTAATCATTTTTTTCATTCAAGATTTTTAGTTTTGATTATTCGAAAAACAAATAGAAATGATTGTCGTCATTTTAATTTTTGTCTCATTAATAACATACTAACTAATCTAATCAAAAAACTTAAGAGCCAAAATCTTCCAAATTTGAAATCAAAATAAAAGCAATCACAGTCTTAAGTAAAAAGGAAAAAAAAAACTAACTAACTTACATTTAAAACTTATCTTTATTCAATTGTCACGAGTATTTCAAATAAATAAAACCATTTTTTTTGGTTTTTTTAATCTAATCAGCCATTTTCAATTGGTCTAATGAGGCTGTAAATATTTGATTCATTCATTAAAAAAAAAAAAAAAATTGAAACTAGTATGAAATACTAATTAAGATCATAAAATAAAATGGGTATTTTAATTAACAAAAAAAAAAAAAATGTTTTTGCTGTCGGCAAAATGAAAAAAAAAAAAAAAATAGAAAAATTACCAAAAAAAATATGGCTTATCTTTTCTCATTATTTTCGAATTATCGTAATGTATTTTTTTTTTTTTTTTTTGGACATTGAACTACGCAATTTGACGTCTATTTAAATGGCTTTTTAGCTGTTTGCGACTTCATTTTTTTTTTTTTCCTTTCAGACTGATTAAATATGAAATGTTTATTTTTGTGAAATTTTATGAACCCAAAATGACAAATACTTTATTTGCAGATCATGGTATATTATGTTTGGTAAAATGTTGACAAATCTCGGTGACACATTAAAAGAGAAGATAAAAACAAAATCGAGTTTGCAAGGTTTTCTTTTTTTTTTATATACGAAGAGATATGAGAGATATGAGGGTCTAATAATGTTGGGAAATAATGAAGGAAAACAAAAAACAAAAAAAAAAGTTTTTTATAATATTTATTCCCTTATTTTATGATTATGGCAAAAAATAAAAATTTATTTATATATATACAGGAAGTCTTTTCGAAAGACTCCAAAGTTAATTGAACTTTTTCAGACTTGAGAATTTCGATGGAAAAATAATCATGATTTTTATAGGGCGCCCATGACCCAGTTGGTTCGTGTGGCTGCAATTATAAAATAAAACTAATATTATTATTATTATTATTTAATTTTTATAAGCTTATAAACTTAATTTTATCAGCATATATAGATATATAGTATGCGTTATCTACCGATCTGTGAATTTCTTGGAAACGATCAGACTTATTTGAGTCATCTAAAAACTAGATTTTACTAGTCTAATGAGACTAATGAATCAAATTAATCAGTTTAATGGCTTGGAATATATTTGTCTATTTTTTCTTTTAGAAAGAAAATTTAAATGAGCGTACAAATTGGTCGAATAGCCTGGAGTTTTTGATGTCCTGTATTTCCGTTTCGGTGGGTTTGGGAAATATTTGGCGCTTTCCCTTTACGGCCTATGAAAATGGCGGCGGTGCATTTCTGATACCCTACATTATAGTGCTCTTCTTGATAGGTAAGATCTTATACATTTCCTTTCCATTTATTGTAGGTATTATCTTACAGCACTTTGAATTCTTTTTTATAGGCAAACCTGTGTATTATTTTGAAATGATAATCGGTCAATTCACCAGCCAGGGTACTGTGAAAATCTGGTCCATTTGCCCGGCCTTTTTGGGTGTGGGCTATGGCCAGGGCTTTGCCACCATTTGTATTATCAGCTATTACTCATCTCTGTTGGCCTTGTGCTTGTACTATTTGTTTGTATCCTTCCAATCGGAGCTACCCTGGTCTGTGTGTCGTGAGGAGTGGACAAATTGTGTGGACTCAAGGCCCTCTGCAGAGGGCATCATAACGAATGTGACTGGACAAAAATTACAAAGTAGCTCGGAATTGTATTTTCTGTAAGTAAAACCAAAAATAAATCTAGACTATGGGTTCAGATTTTGGTAACGATTAAATTGAAGAGTTAACCTTCTCTAGTTCACACTTTGAGCCAATTGAATTTATTTTCACTCCTCTCTTTCTTTCTTCTAACCTTAAAGAATCTCAAAGCCTATAAATTTTAAATATTGGTAATTTTGTTCTCCAAAAGAAATCTATCGTTTGATATTGAACATAACGCAAATAAAAGCCACATTTCGATCACACTCAGCGCACTTTGCAAGTAAGCTGTCTGGTCGTTTATCTCTATAGCATTTGCTATTCATAAATTACTTTCAATATTCATATTCTTAAATATTAATTACAAAAAATGTTGATCAATTGGAGATGTCAACTTGTTAGTTCGTTCTCAGGCCAGGGTTGCATGGAGATCAAAAGGCATTTGTGGTCAAGGCTGCCACACTTTACGTTTTGCTTCTGGCATGGAGCTAATTAAGTCAGGGCTGCCACCAGTGTGTTACTGTTTAAATAGTAAAATAATTATCAAGAACTTATTTGTTTGTTTTAAAATGTATTAAAGTTGAATTACAAAGAATAACAATTTATTTGATTTTATAGGAATGTTGTAATTAAGGAGAAAAATGATATAAGCGATGGCTTAGGCGCTCCAGATTGGAAATTAACCATAGCTTTATTTGTGGCCTGGGTGGTGATATTCCTGGTGATTGTCCGTGGTGTGAAGAGTTCCGGCAAGGCTGCCTATTTTCTGGCTCTCTTCCCTTATGTGGTCCTATTCACACTCCTAGGAAAAGCAGTCACTCTTGAGGGTGCCGGTGATGGCATTCTATTCTTCCTAACGCCTAAATGGGGCGAGCTTCTGAATCCAAAGGTTTGTATTCTCAATTTAAAGTTACAAAGTCACAAATTCCAATCAAATTTTATTTGCCAGGTCTGGAAAGAGGCAGTGGTTCAGTGTTTCTTCTCCCTGGCCGTAGGCTCGGGACCTATCATAATGTTTGCCTCTTATAACCGTTTTAACCACGGTATTTATCGGTAAGTTGGCTATTATCATTTAAAAAGAACTTAAAAATAAGGTTTTTCTTATAGGGACGCCATGATAGTCACCACTCTGGATACGTTGACTAGTCTACTGGGAGGCATTACGATCTTTGGCATTTTGGGTAATTTGGCGCATAATCTGAATATAGAGAATATCAATGAAGTGGTCCAAGGTGGTGCCGGTCTGGCGTTTATTTCCTATCCGGATGCCATTTCCAAATTCGATGCTGTACCTCAAATATTTGCTGTGCTATTTTTCTTCATGTTATTCGTTTTGGGCATTGGTTCCATTGTGGCTCTTCAGAGCACCATTGTGACAATTATTTGTGATCAATTCACCAATTTCAAGTTCTGGAAGGTGGCCTTATTAACTTCGGTTTGTGGTTTTCTATTGAGCCTGGTCTATGTCACCCCGGTAAGTTTGGAATTTATTTCCGAGCTATTTCGATATGGATTAATTATTTGATTTTATTTTCAGGGTGGTCAATGGATCTTAACTCTGGTGGACTATTTTGGTGGCACTTATGTGGTCTTCATTTTGGCCATCTTTGAAATTACAGGCGTTTTCTGGATCTATGGTAATTAGATTTCTCAAGGTATTGGAATATAATCCTTAATACTATTTTCAATATTTTTTTTTAGGTCTGCAAAAGTTCTGCGATGATCTCTATTTTATGACCAATAGAAGAGTCTCGATGTATTGGCGTGCCTGTTGGGTCTTCTTTACACCGGTTCTTATGATAATCATTTTTATATATTCCATGGCCACCATAGAACCGCTGCAGTACGGTCAAAGGGACTTCCCCGATTCAGCCAATAGTAAAAAAACCTCAAACTTATCTAAGGTTCGATGGTGTCTCTAACTTAATTTTTTTTTACAGTTTGTGGATGGCTTCTGTTTGTGATTGGTTTCCTGCAATTCCCACTCTGGGGTCTTTGGTACATGCATCGTCATAGCGAGGGTAGCTTTTCCAAGGTAAAAAGCGTAATTTTTAAATATTTCTTTTGTCTGTTCTAACAGAGATTTTGTAATTTTTCATAGACCTTTAAGAAATGCATGGAGCCTAGTGAACGTTGGGGTCCAGCAAATGCTGAAAACAAAAGTGATTGGCTGTTGTACAAAGCAGATTTGGCCAATAAGAAATCCAGTCAGGGCGAGTCTCAGAAAATGGAACATTTCTGGCAAAAACTGTGGAATCGTTGAAATTGGTTATCATTTTCATATTTTTATTTAATTTATCACATTATGAATAATAGTTGTAGAAATATTAATCTAGATTTAAAGATTAATTTTAAAACTTTCAAACATTTTGTTAATATATATGATTTTTTTTCGCCCATTTTTGTTGAATTTGTCAACTTGATCTTAATCCAATCAATGAATCAGCTGTGAATTTAAAGTAAAACAATACTTACCTTGACACAAATATTGTTAATTATATCAGATAAAATATTTACTAACTATTATACATTTTTATCCGCAACAAATTCCATAAGCCAGTTAAATATTTCCTATATGTATATATTTTATTGCATTTGTTTTTGTTTTCGCAGAATATTTAAATAATTTATACAAAGGACTTACAAAAATATCAGATAATTTTTTATTTTTGAATATATGCAAAGAATGTGATAGCTTTCAAGACAATAAATAAATTTGTTATATCAAAGAGATTTTTCATATTTTGTTTGCTCTTTTAAAGTGATTTTATTTGTAAATCAAATTTGAAATTATATTGGCGCGCTCTAGAAAATTGTATTAGAGCCATCTAGATAAATATTGCACAATATCGGCAAGCTTGCAGAAACGCCATCTAGTGCATTGACGGCGCGCTCATCAGTCAAGTTCTCTCTTTGGTATTCCACTTTCGCTTAAAGTTATTCTCTCAACATCGAGTCGCGTTGGTCGCGTGTTTTGTTCTTAATAAAATGTTGTGCTATAAAATAAACCCAATCTTCATAGTTTTTGATCAACATTTGCAATCAATTATTATAAATTAAAGTGATTTGTGTTTGTGTAATGAAAAATGTGCACTTTGCTTTGTGTTTCTTCACCAGGATCGGGTCGGCTTGCTTTTTGCTTTGCTTGATTTTTTTTTTTGTTTTTTTTTTGTGTGTGTACCGGTAAATAAGTGTCCGTGTAAGTTTATTGTTCTCGCTCATATAGATCGACGCAGTTATATGAAATGTTAAAATCTAATGTGCATATTTAATTTGCGTTAATAAAGTGATTTTAGTTAGTGAAACAAAAAAGAATATATTCATTGCATTCTGCTTCTTAATCTCGTCCTCGTTGTTTTCCTTTTGTTGTGTGCGTCCGTGTGTGCGTGCGCGTGTGTGATCGTGTGTGCCTGTAATTCTTTGTCCCTAGGAGGATGTCACATCAACGAGCTTTCGTCCTGAAAGGTAAGGATTTTACTGCTTCCCAGTGTTATGAAATTGTATACTTTATCAAATCAACGAGCTTTTGCCTTATGATGAATTTTTTTGTGCTTCCACTCCAGTATTATGAAAATTTAAATGTATTTTTTTTTACTCAGCTGAAATTAGAAATAGTGTTGTATTTCTTCAGCAGATTGACTTGTTTGTTTTTTTTTTTTAATAAAGCCATAAATACTTATTATTTATTTTTTTTTTTTACAAAGCCCTTTTCTTTTATTATTTTTTTTTGGTTTCTGTCTTGAAATAATAATTTACAGTTAATTAATTGTTTTTTTTTTCTTTTTTATTGTTTAGTTTAACATTTTTGTTGTTGTTGTTGTGTTTAGTAACATTTTTTGTTTTTTTAAGTTTTTTTCTCATAATAAATTGGTCTTTGCTTCGTCTTTCGCTTAACTACCAGTTAAATATTTCCTATATGTATATTTTATATTGCATTTGTTTTTGTTTTCGCAGAATATTTAAATAATTAATACAAAGGACTTACAAAAATATCAGATAATTTTTTAGTTTTGAATATATGCAAAGAATGTGATAGCTTTCAAGACAATAAATAAATTTGTTATATCAAAGAGATTTTTCATATTTTGTTTGCTCTTTTAAAGTGATTTTATTTGTAAATCAAATTTGAAATTATATTGGCGCGCTCTACAAATAAAATTGCAAATTGTATTAGCGCCATCTAGGTAAATATTGCACAATATCGGCAAGCTTGCAGAAAATGAACTTTCTATTAACGCCATCTAGCGCATTGACGTCGCGCTCATCAGTCAAGTTCTCTCTTTGGTATTCCACTTTCGCTTAAAGTTATTCTCTCAACATCGAGTCGCGTCGGTCGCGTGTTTTGTTCTTAATAAAATGTTGTGCTATAAAATAAACCCAATCTTCATAGTTTTTGTGCAGCATTTGCAATCAATTATTATAAACTAAAGTGATTTGTGTTTGTGTAATGAAAAATGTGCACTTTGCTTTGTGTTTCTTCACCAGGATCGGGTCGGCTTGCTCTACTGTTTTTTTTTTGTTTTTTTTTTTTGTGTGTGTGCCGGTAAATTAGTGTCCATGTAAATTTATTGTTCTCGCTCACATAGATCGACGCAGTTATATGAAATGTTAAAATCTAATGTGCATATTTAATTTGCGGTAATAAAGTGAAACGAAAAAGAAAATATTCATTGCATTCTGCTTCGTAATCTCGTCTTCGTTATTTTCCTTTTGTTGTGTGCGTGCTAGTGTGCGTGCGTGCGTGTGCGCCGGTAAATTAGTGTCCGTGTAAATTTACCGATATCATAGGGTGTAATTTTTGTTGTCCTCGCTCATATAGATCAACGCAGATATATTAAATGTTAAAATCTAATGTGCATATTTAATTTGCGGTAATAAAATGATGTTAGTTAGTGAAACGAAAAAGAAAATATTCATTGCATTCTGATTCGTAATCTCGTCTTCGTTGCTTTCCTTTTATTGTGTGCGTGCGTGTGTGTGATCGTGTGTGTCTGTAATTCTTTGTCCCTTAGAGGATGTCACATCAACTAGCTTTCGTCCTGAAAGGTAAGGATTTTTCTGCTTCTTCTCATGCGATCAACCCAGTGTTATGAAATTGTATACTTTATCAAATCAACGAGCTTTTGCCTTATGCTTCCACCCCAGTATTATGAAAATTTAAAGGTTTTTTTTTTTTACTCTGCTGGTGATAAAGTAAAACAAATTAGAAATAGTGCTGTATTTCATTGTTTTTTTTCCATGCGTCTGAGCTCATCACACTTTATGCATTTTTCCTTTGCGTCTCCCATACAATTAACTTAGTGCTATGAAACTGTCAGCTTCAGCAAACCAACGAGCTTTCGACTTACGAGGAATTTTTGTGTTTTCTTCCCAGTATTATGAATTTTTAAATATTTAAATTTAAATAATAAGAACTTTAGGAGGGTTTTTGTGCTTTGTTCCCAGTATTATGCATTTTAAATATTTAAATTTAAATAATAAGAACTTTAAATATTTAAATGAATTAGCTAAAAGGTGAACCATTTTTGTACGTCTTTTGCCTTAGGAGGAATTTGTGGCACCTTCGCCCTAGTATTATGAATATTTTATTTATTTTTTTTTTAGTTTTCTGTTGATAAAGTAAAATAAATAAGATATTTTGCTGTATTTCTTCGGTAGAATGACTTGTTTTTTGTTTTCTTTATTTTATCACACTTTATTCGCAATGTTTTTTTGTGCACTTTTCGTGTGTGTCTTCCATACATCGGCATGAAGATATTCTTGATTCTAAGGCTGTAAATTTCCATTCGTATGAGTTCATCACAAGAACGAGCTTTCATCTAAAAAACCGAGCTTTTTCACTTACATCCCAATACGATCAAGTCCACTTAGGAAGCTTTTTTGTGCCTTACAATTAACTCAACGCTGTGAAACTCAGTTTTACCTCATTAACAAGCTTTTGCCTTGGAAGGACTTATTTGTGCTTTCTTCCCAGTATTATGAATTTCAAATTTAAATATTTGAATATGCAATGATTCACTCTATCTGTGATAAAGTAAAAAAAAGAAAAGCTAGAATATTGTTGTATTTGTTCGGAAGATCAGCTTGTAGTTTTTCTTGATTTCGTGTGAATTCATCACTACAACGAGCTCTTTTTTCTGCCTCTTTCCATACGATCAAACCAGTGTTGTGAAATGTTTTATTTACAAATTTTTGATTTCGATAGCGAAGTATTTTCCCCTACCAAAAGTGCTGACGAGCGATGTACAATCAAAAGAAAAATTTATTGATTTATTCATTAATTCGTAAATTTTTCTATTTGTACGCTTTAGTTTGGTTTTTATTTAATCAACTTTCATGTTGTTGTGGTTGAATTTTTTTCTCTTTATTTTTATTTATTTTTTTTTTTTTTGTTTTGATGGGAATATATCAAATTTTGAATTTTAAATTTTTATTATTATTCTCATTTTTTTTACAAAGCCCTTTATTATTTTTTTTTTTGTTTCTGTCTTGAAATAATAATTTACAGTTAATTAATTGTTTTTTTTTGTCTTTGAACTTTTAACCCCTTCTTTTAGAATTTTTTTTCAACACATTAAATTTGTTGTAGATTTTTTTTTAGTTTTTTTTTTTTTTTTTTAAATTGTTTAATTAAGTTTTATTTAATATTTTCATTTTTTTTTCTTGTGTACATTATAACAGTACACCAATTAATTTTCTTTTCTTTAGATTTTATTTTTTAATTTCATTTTTTTTTTAATGGTAAATTTGCTATAAATAGTGGGGAATTCTTATGAGGTAAATGCTTAATGAGCAAAAAAAAAAAAAAAAAAAAAAAAAACAGATCAGTTTATACTACATATGTATACAAAATAACAAATCGTAAATCTATTAAACATTCTTAAAATTCATATCTCAAATATTTTGTTGTAATTAATTGTTTCTTGTTTTTTTTTTTTTATTAAATATTTTTTTTTTTGTTTTTTTAGTTTTAATAATTTTTTTCTTGTTTGCTTATGTTTTAGTGTACAATTGAAATGAACGCAAATTGTTTTTTGTTTTTTTTTTTTTTTTTGTAATTTTTACCACATTAAATTTGAAGGGTCTGCTTTTGTCTGTGTGTTTGGGTGTGTGTGTGTGTGTGTTTTTAATTATTTATTTATTTATTTTTTTTTTTAGTCATAAAATACTAATTTAGCAAATGTAGGCACCCTAAATATTAAAGCTTTTGCAAAACACGGTTCCTCGTTAAGATAACAATATTTAAATTTAAATATACAATAAATTCAAAATAATCTATTTTTTTTTATATATAATTTTTTTTTTTTTAATTTTTTTAGCCACTGAATTTTTTTGTGTTTTTTTTTTAGCTTTTATTTCTTAAAGAAATTTATGTTTTTTTTTTTGTTTTATGTTTTTTTTTTGTAATTATTTTTTTTTTTATATTTAATTATGCAATGCATTCTAGCTTAGTTTCATTTAATAAAAAATTGTTTTTTTTTTTATTGTTTAGTTTAACATTTTCTTTTTTGTTGTTGTTGTGTTTAGTAAGAATTTTGTTTTTTTGTTTTTTTTTTTTTCTCATAATAAATTGGTCTTTGCTTCGGCTTTCGTTTAACTACTGAATACATTTCTATAATACATATCAAGTCAAATTTGATCTCTTTAGTTAAGTTGTTGTTGTTGTTGTTTTTTTTTTTAATATATATATATATTTTTTATGCTGTGACCTTATGTACATTTTTTTCTTTACTTATAATTTTTGAAATTTTTTCTTATAAATTGTTTCGACTTTTCTTTTCTTTTGCTTTTATTTCTATTTTGAGTTCTATGTGGACTACTTGGGTCGGGTATATAGCTGTTTGACCCTTTGACCTCTTCTCTATATATATATATATATATGTAAATATACCAAAATTTGTTCTAGTAGTTGTTGCTGTTGTTGTTGTTGTTTTTGTAGTTATTGGTTTTTGGTTTGGATGAATTCAAATCCTTTTCATTTTTTTTTTTTGTCCTTTCAAAATCAAACTGTGGTCAATTATTTTCTATGGTTTCCAAGTACCCCTTTCTGGTTGAAGAAGATGAAGAAAGAATTGTATAAAATAAGCTTAAGCACACAGAGGGTCGAAATATTCAAAGAGAAAGCACTCAGATTCTCTGCCTAATTTCAAAGCCCTGTATTTGCTAGAGCCTCAAAATTGAAAGCCTTGATGATTCCAATAAAATGTGTGAAATCAAAAGAGCTTTCGTTTGATAGCAAACACGTAGCAATCGGATAATTATAGCAGATTTTGTCAAGCCAATAACTCGATCCTCCTCAGCTCACCTAGCAAGCTTTGTGGCTTCCCTAATATTCCGCTAGGTGGTGAGTTGGCTCTAATTTGCTTTGAGTTGCGTCATGTGTTCGTTGCGTTTTAGACAAGGGCTTCAGTGTTGGTGAATGAATTTTGAAAATTTGATCGTTTTGATTAAATTTGTTGACCCACTGTGCTTCAAACAGAAAATTTTCTATTTTGTGCGTTGAAAAAAACTTTCGTCTTTTTTTTTTTTTTGAATATAAATTTTTTTTTGTTTATTATGAACCCGCGGCATTTGAAATATCGGTGTTAATTTTCAAGGGAATTTTTTGGAAATAGTTTTTTTTTTTTTTGGTTTATAATATTTTTTTTTTTTTTTGATTCTATAATAAAGACCTGTCTTTTAAGTTTCGGTCCCTCATATCAAAGTTAAAAATTGTTTTTTTTTTTTGTATTTTTCAAGGTATTTTTGTGAGTTAGGAAACCAGTACAAACGGGAAATTTAATTTATTGTTTTTTTTTTTTTTTTTGGTTTTTGAAATGTTGAAACCCAAATAGTATGCATTTCTACATAAACATTAAAGCTGGCCATATTCCATTGTTAATATTTTCGTGTGTCTCTGTGTGTGTGTATGGGTTTTTTTTCCTGGCTTTGGTTTATTTGGTTGGGTTTTTCTTTTTTTGAGTGATTTTTGTTGTTGTTGTGATAAAGCTATTTTGACAGCAGTCTTGAACGTTCATATATATATATAAATATTATTTTCTTGTTTTTTTTTTTTTTTTTAAATATTCAGTATTATAAATTTATATACAGATTTATTTGGTTTTCAAAAAGAATGTTTTTTTTTTTTTTTAGTTTTGGTTTAGTAAATTTGATTTTCTATATAAATTTATATTTATTGTTTTGGTTTTTAGAAAGTTGTTGTTCTTGTTCTTGTTGTTGTTGTTTGTGTTGTCGGTGAAGGAATTTGTAGAGTCTAGAGTCTGGGGTCAAAACGATAAAGATTTTTTTTTTTTTGATTTAAAAAATTGTTTTTTTTTTCGAATTTTTCCATTTTTCAGTTAAAATTTTGACCACAGCTGCAAAGTGTGCTTAAGTATTTAGTATTTCTCTATTAATTCAATTAAAGCTTCATCACATCTTCTGGGTTATTTTTTTTCTATTTTTTTTAATTATCTATAAATATTTTATTTATTTATTTTTTTTTTTTTTTAGCCAAAAGTTAGCAAAATATTTAATTATTTATTTAAAGTTTTTTTTTTTTTTTTTTTTGTTGCTAAGAACAGAACAGCTTAGGTTTTTTTTAATAGCTTTTAAATTGTTTTTGTTTTTTTTTGGGCTTAAATTTTTTATTTTAATTGATGCCGCTTTGGTTTTTAAAAAATTTCTTCTTCTAATTTTTTATTTTTTATTTCAGTTCCAAATTACCAACAAAAACTACTCTTTTGCTTGGATCAAAGGAATATATATATATAATTTTTTGTTTTCTCAGCAAATCGGGGTAGGCTAGAGTTGTGGGAATGTGGGAATGTTTATTTCGACTTTAAAAATTATTGAATTTATTTTTATATATATATTTTATTTTTTAAATATTTTTCAATATAAATAAAAAACAAAAAAAAAAGTCGAATCGTTGGTCGCCATCACTTAGAGATTAAGAGTCATCTAATTTTAGTAGCCAGGCACTTAACAAATTGCAAATTAATAAATTGCGTTATACAAATACATACAAATATATATGTGTGTATGTGTGTGTCGGGATCTGTCTGTCTATCTGTCTGTCTGTCTGTTTGTGTGTGTGTGTCCTAGGCGAACCAATTTGAAGTTGTTTTTGTTTTGGGGATTTGGTATCTGTATATGTGTGTGTGTGTGTATCTGTGTGTGTGTTAGTTTTTTTTTTTTTAATTTAATTTTTTTATGTTTTATTTAGGGAATGTTGTTGAGTTTCCATCAAGAGACTTACACACTAAGTCTGGTAATTACAGCCGCGGGGGTATTTTTTTTTTGTTTTTTTACTTTTAATTTTTTTTTTTATTTTGTTAATTATTTAATTTTCTTTTTTGCTAAATAACAATTCTGAAATTACTACTTGAGTATATGTTTTTTATTTTGACAAACTGTGTGAATTCAACTTTTGTTTTTTGTTTTTGAATCTCCTTAAACCTTTCTTTGACTTTGACCTACCAAAATATTTTTTTTTTATTTTTTTTTATTTTTTGGCAGGTGATGTGCTTTTCTTTTTTTTTTGTATGTTTTTCATTGTTTCAGTGGCCTATTTGTTTGATTTTTATTTTACTTAAAATGCATTTCGAATTTTTCTTAGTTTTTTTTTTATAAAAAAAAAAAAAAAATTCTCTTTCATTTTCTCTTATTTTTTTTTTTCTTCGATGCTTTCAGTTAATACTTTTTTTTATGCTTTATTCTTAATTAAATTTTTTTTTCTTTATATATATATATATTTTTTTTTTCCATTTAAGAAAAAGTTTGTGTTTTTCTTTTGGTAGCCTTGCCACTCTGCTATGCCTACAATTATTTTCCTTTTGGTTTTCATTTTTCTATTTTGTTCCATTTTTCTTTTTACAGCTAATTTTAATTTTAATTAATTAATTTATTTTTATTTTTCATTTTTTTATTTTACAAAATTCAATTAAAAGTTGTTGTTTAACTCTCAAAAGCTATTCAGGTTTTTTATTTTTTTATTTAATTGAATTAATTTTTTTTTTTTTATTTTTTTATTTTTTGGTTATAAAATTTGCAGTTATTTATTTATTTTTTTTAAGCCAGATCTAATAGTGGAGTTGCTTTTAATTATTTATTTTATGCTTTGTTTTTTGTAAACATTTTGACTATATATTTCTTTTATTTATTTTTTTTATTTAACTTGCACCAGTTTACAACCTAGAACTCAATACTCACAGAGCGCTCAAGTTATTT
The DNA here is from genome assembly GCA_037075145.1 of Scaptodrosophila latifasciaeformis. Classification (NCBI taxonomy): domain Eukaryota; kingdom Metazoa; phylum Arthropoda; class Insecta; order Diptera; family Drosophilidae; genus Scaptodrosophila; species Scaptodrosophila latifasciaeformis. The sequence goes on from JBAMCM010000428.1 coordinate 1,443,021, forward strand.
TCTTTTATTTTTATTTTTTCTGGGGGAAATTGGCTAAATTAAATGGAGTTTCGTTTTTTTGACTATTTCAAGGGTTCAATGAGAGACAGTTTTTTACTTTTCTTGTTCTCAACGTATTTTCTTATTGGTTTTGCTTTGGTTTCTTCTGTTTTTTTATTTTAGACTAGTTTCATTGGGCCTTGTGCTATTCTACTCATTAATCAACTGGCTAATTGTCTCGTTGTTTTAGTTGGAACTCTTTGGCCGTTATTAGTCCATTTACTCACTCGCTTTGTTTGCCTACTTCCGTACTTATCTCTCGCTCTCTTTGAATGCTTCTCTGCTTGTCGAATTCGAGTGATTCAGTTCAACTATTTTAAAGGTTTTTGGAACTTGAATCTCTCGCTATTTCAAGTGTTTACTGTACTAGCGACCTGCCTAGTTACTTTTCCTCCTAGAACATTTGTCTTTCTCTTTTTTAGTTGGTTGCCTCTTTTGAAGCTCTCTAGAATTTTAGACTCTTGCCAATTTACTGTGGCCCTAAAAATGAAGAGAAACTCAGTATTTATTCTAGTTTTTTCAACCTCGTTTTAGGCCTAACCAGAGGGAGTTTTACTCGCTGTCTCCTTTGGTTACACTTCCTCTCTTTCTTTTATTAGCTACTCGCTACTTCTATTTTCTGGCTTAGGCTTTTTTTTACCCTTTCCTCTACTTCTTCCTGAAGTCTTGTCTTTTCTCCTTCCTAACTGAGTTGTTCTCTCTTATTTTACACAACTTTTCACTCGTTAATTCACACAGCTAATTCACTTCTTCTTACCATATTCAAAACTTCTATCAAGCCTTAAGGATTATTTCTCATTACTTTCTATATTACACAGCTCTTTGCTTTTTTAATATTTTTTTTTGGGGGGAAAGCCAAGACACTTCAAATTGTATGGCAGCAAACGTTTTCTAAATAATTTTTCAAGAATTTATCTAAGAGGTTGTTTGTCAATTCCGAAAACTGCGGTACAGACTGGACAAAGGCTTCAGCTGTTTTGGTCGAATAGTGGTACAGTTGAACCCAACAAAAAATAAAACGGAAATGGAATTGGACTGCTTGGTTCTATGGGTTCTATGGTTTATTCTCTATAGATTCGATTCCATATTAGATCTAGCAAATTTTATAGTTTCTATTTTTTTTTTGGTTTTTTGATTTATTTTTTTCTAAAAGTTTTCTTATTTTGGTTTTGTTTGTGAAAATAATCAAATATCCTAAGACTTAGAAAAAAATATGCCTTTGTATATAAGTAGGTATATATAATTATATACACTAGATATATATATATATATATATTTGTTGCTGTTGTTTTATATATATATATATATATATAATTATATATATATGCTAACATTTGACTTTTTTTAGTTTTGGTTTTGGTTTTGGTTTTCTGATTCCGAAGAGGCTTATTTACAAAAAGGCCGATTTCGAAATAAGATTTGTAGATTTACTAATATTACTATTACTGGTATTATTTGTATTATTAATTAATAATTAATATTATTACTATTACTACTATTATTGCATACACGTTCTCTTTTTCTAGTAAACTTATTTTCAGTGATCTTTGAGGCAATCGATGTGGCACTCGTCAGCGTCATCGTCATCGTTGTTGTTGTCGTCAAGGATTCGCTGGCTGGAATTGAGCTGGTGGTGGTTGTGGTGGTGGTGTTGATGGTGGTTTGGTTAAGCAAGTTTTGGTCAGGTGAACTATTTGCATTGGTAACCGTTTCAGCAGCATCCTCGGGTATCACCGGCACTGCCATTATTTTCCGCATCAAAGCGGTCTCATTCAAATGGAATGGCGGCAGTGCCGTGGTGGGCATTGAGATTGACGTCGAGTGCAGACGTTGCCTCAGACCTGTCTCGACCTTCGTTGGCGACTTCCTGGCTAAACACATGGCTGTTGTTGATGGCCTGGCTGTTCCTGTTGTTGTTGTTGTTGTAGTTGTTGTAGTTGTAGTTGTCGGTTGGTGTGGTGCTTTTGGTGCTGTTGGTGTTGGTGGTGGCAATGATGGTGGCAATGGTGGTGGCAATGATGGTAATGGTGTTGGCTTTATTGTTAGCATCTCGATGTTAATCACGGAGTTGGAGCGCTCTTTTTCTGATATTCAGCTGCCATATTTGTTGGAAGATGCGTAGCTATTAACTGCAGATCCATTTGATGGCATGTGAGTATCAGGCACTAAATGTGGTGTTCTACTAGATATAGGTGGCAAAATAGGACTTGTTGGCCAATGGTAAGTAGCAGCGGCGTTATTGGATGAGGGAACACTTCTATGCAAAAAGCAGTTTGTTAATTCAGAGTCATTTAATTTGATTTGATTGCAATTAATTAATCAAATGGCATGATGAAATGATTTAGCCATGTTTTGAAATTAATAATTAAAATGATGAAAACATTTTCTTATTTTTTTTTTTCGTTTTGTTTCAAAATTCAAGATTCGAATTATTAGAATTTTTGAATAGACACCGGATTACTTGAATCTTGCATAGAAGATGATCGTTTTGGGTCATTGGAAAACGGTGCTTCAAAACTGAGAGCCCCAAAAGTGGCAGGGGAAAAAAGAAGTGACAGTCGGCCAAGCCGAAACAATTCGATACTCTTTTCGAAGGGATGAGAATCTTTTGATACATCAAGCAGATCCTTTTAGGACCCTTGATGATGCTAGGGATCTTGAGATATATCCACATCAGATTTGGTATTATATTTGGATCCGATATTCTAAATTTGAAAAGTATACCTAAAATTGTGCTCTGCTTAAATAAAGTGAAGATAGTGTTTTGGTGCCTAAAAGATAGCTCAGAAATTGAAAACTTTTGAAAGTTGTTTAAGCTTTAAAAACTGGAGGGCTCTGAGGGTTTATATGTTCAGAGAGGATTCTGAGCTATTCGGTCCTTCCTGGTAGATTGGGTTTCGTTGTGACCTCTTCTAACTGAACCTATCCCAAGCTGGGTTATCTTCCTTGTAATCTCACCTAACTAAACCTATCCCAAGGTGGGTTATCTTCCTCGTAATCTCACCTAACTTAACCTATCCCAAGATTTTATATTTAAAAGAGGAACCTAATGAGTTTCAGGGCCTCAGAGCCATTCGGTCTTTCCTGGTAGATTGGGTCTCGTGGTGACCTCTTCTAACTGAACCTATCCCAAGCTGGGTTATCTTCGTTATAGCCTCACTTAATTGAACCTATCTCAAGCTGGGTTATCTTCCTTGTAAGCTCACCTAAATTAACCTATCCCAAGATTTGATATTTAAAAGAGGAACCTATTGAGTTTCATGGCCTCAGAGCTATTCGGTCCTTCCTGGTAGATTGGGACTCGTTGTAACCTCTTCTAACTAAACCTATCTCAAGCTGGGTTATCTGTAATATAATTCAAGTATTTTGGTTCTCTGATATTGGCTGGTTATTTTTCTCTTGAAATGTAATTCAAATCTTTTGGGTATTTCCAGTTAAGTTCGGACAGACTACTAAATTCGAAGAGAGTAAAGTTTTCAGTGCTTTTGTTTTTGAGGACAAGAACAATTTTTTTTTTTTAATAAATTAATAAAGTTAACTTTTCCAATGCCCAAGAAAAAAAAAAAGATGTGTTGAGCAAATTAAAATGCTTGTGTATGTTATTTAATTTTTATTTTTTTGACCTATCGATGAGTTGTTTGCAGCCTTTAACAGAGATTAGAGATATTGTGGTATTTACCTTGAATGGGGGAACAGCATGGGTGCTGTGTTGAACATGGACTGGGGGCTGGCTTGCTGGAGGGGAGCGGCTGCAGTGTCGGGATGTAAAAAATTTCGTCTCTGCTCGATGCGTTCCTGGTGCTGCGTCAGGCAGCGGGATAGAATGTCTGGAAGGCTTTCCATATGTTCCTAAAGAGTTTTTTTTTCGCCCCAAAAGAGAAGTCAATCAAATGAATATTTTCGATTTTGGGATTTGTGTTTCGACTTACTTGTAGACTCTGCATTTTATCTTCAAGATTTGTTAGACGTTCCTCGATGGCATCTTGACGACTCGACATATCCGATATTATTTCATAGACTGTGTTTTGTGTCTATCACAAAGAATAAATGAAAAAAAAAAATGTTTATTGTGGGACAAAAAAAAAGTTTTTTTTTTTTTAAAGATTTTGTGAAATTGTTAAATCTTAGATACCTTGGCCATATCAGTTATTGTGTTTGCGTTATCCATAAGTTTGCGTTGGTCCATTTTAACTTTTCGCAACCTAAAGTGCAGTGGGGGAAAAATTGGATTGGATCCATATAAAAAAAAAAAAATGTATATATAGTTGTTTCTCTTTTTTGTTTTTTTTTTTTAACCTTACGAAAATGTGCGTGTCGAAATCAAAAAAAAAGAAACAGTTAAATCAAAGAGTTACACATGCCTTGAAGGTCACGACAACAGACAGACTTGGCTTTGCTATACCCTGTACCTGTAGGGCTTTGGAGGTTCTGGTCAGACTGTTTAGAGATCTGTTCGTTGGTAGAGCTAGATCGGAGAGACTTTAGGAGCTTATATAGAGATAATGTCGGGTTCATACTTGATGGTTTCGTCGGACTATTTCAAAGCCCCTTGGGTTCCAGAATCTTAAAGCTCTGATATGAGTTAGAAATTAAAATCTCCAATTGATAATTATTTATCTAAAGTATTCAGAGTCAAGATTTCAATTTCCAATAGTCTTGCTGTTGCTGGAACAAGCCGCTAGATGGCGGGCTAAACTTGCTCAGACCCATTCATGTTTTTCAAAGAAATTGTAGAATCAAGAGAGCTGCCAACTAGCCAGGGTTGCCAACTGGTCAAGCCAGCCAACTGGCCAAGCCTGCCAACTGGCCAAGCCTGCCAACTGGCCAAGCCTGCCAACTGGCCAAGCCTGCCAACTGGCAAAGCCTGCCAACTGGCCAGGGCTGCCACCTGTTATGTAGCCAATGCGAATCCTATTTTACATATTTTTTTTTTTTTTCAAGTCCCTCCAGGTACAGGGTAAACCAAGCTTGGCCGGGCCCAAGCTTAAAGTTTGCCTTCAAATTTTTTTTTTTTTAATAAATAAAAAAATAAAATAATAATTAAATTCTTTTTTGTTCCGGTGAACCGAATAAGGAAAGAAAGTAGTTATATAAAAATGGCGTTAAAATTGTAGAAAATCGTATCTGAAAAATATCTTGAATTAGTTGAAAATAAATAAATAAATTATAGAGAGTTTTTGAGATTATATATATATATAGAATCATATAGAGTTATTTACAAAAAGAGAAACAAAAAAAAAAAAAAAACAATTCAAAGCAGAAAGAAATGAGAAGCTGTTTTTTGGTTTTTGATATTTTTTAGATACGAAATTCTAGAAGATTAACGCTGCATGCTAATTATGTGGCTATATATATTTTTTTTTTTTGATTTGTTGTTGTTGTTTAAAAAAATTTTTTTTTTTGCATAACGTAAAAACAGGGCTTTACAACCTATTTACAGGCTAGTAAAACGAGTTCAATCATTACAAAAGTTTTAATTATTATTTCATAATTTTCTTCTTTTTTTCAGTTTTTGTGAATGTTTTTTTTTTGTTAATTAATTTGTTATTATTATTTTTTTGGTTAGTTTAATACCCAAATTGTTTGTATCCTGGCTCTGGCTAAATGATCTAAATTTTATTTTGTTTTTTTTTGGGATGAAAGCATTCGATTAGGCCCTACAATTAATTTAATTTTTAGCTAATTATAAAAAAAAATAAATAATTTTTAATTAATTTTGTGCTACATTGAAAAATCTAAAACAAAGGGGGACGGGGCACATTAACAAAAACAATAAAACAAAATCACATAAAATATTTTCACCTAATCCATTTTCCTCTTTCTAAAAAAAAAAAAACTCCTTGAAAATTCTTTTTTTTAACCCTTTTTTTATATACACTTTTTTTTTAATGAATTTTATTTTTTTTTTTTGAATTAATTTTTTTTTTAAATTTTTTTTTATTTTTTTTTTTTTTTTGGTGGGTCTGACAGAGTTAGTTGATGATAGATCTCTAAGAATACTCACGCATATATAGCTAGAAGGAACTTTCTTTGGTGGGTTCTTACACGGCCGGGATTAACCCGTTTTACTAGTCTTGTATGTTTGTAAATGAGCCAAGTTTCACGAAGAACATTCGCCGCAGCATTTTTCAGCTAAATTTTTATATATATATAAGAAGAAATGAATACAAAGTTATTAGAATGAAAAATTTTGTCTGTGTCTCTCTGTATGTATGTGTGTGTGTGTGTGTGTATTTATGGGTATGTGTTTTATTAAAAAATTAAAGTAAAAATATATATTTTGATATCAAAAAGGAATATTTTCATTATAAACCAAAATGCATATAATTCGATTATTTTTTCCAAGCACTACAAATCTTTTTTTTTTCATACCGGAAAGACCCTGGATTAGTTTGGAATGGAATTCCTTATATTTATTTTTTTTAAGAAATCACTAAACACTGTTGAATCATGCTCCAGTCAGAGCTGGTATATAGTTGAGTCATACTCCAGTCAGAACTGGTATATAGCTGAAACTGACCACTGCCTTTCTGACCTAAAACGGTCTTGAACATATCTCTGATATTTATGGAACAATCTCATTTAAATTTGATACCTGAAATTCCTATGGGATAATCCAGAAATCTATTAAATTTCGTTTTCATGGAACCACCATTTCATATACAGCTATCATAGCTACCCAAGTGGGTTCAAGAAAATCTTTTACTTTTTCAAAAGTTTCTAGGAAATCTTTTTATTTTCAAATCTATAGGGAGAATCTGAGGCTTTTACAGACCCAACTCAAGCCTATGGAAATTTTACGAAGGGAATCTATAATGTTCGGCACCCTTTAGGATACACAGAAAATCAAATATTAAATATATAATAATTCCCCCACAAATTTGTAATTAATTTATTAATTTTTTTATTCCAATTTTTAAATGAATTTTGAAGATAGTTTTGAACATTGTCTGGGCTTGGCTTTAAATTGAAATAATCTAATTGGATTTCTGTCAAGGAACTTTGCCCTTTCCTCAACTAAATTTTATGGTTTCAATTTGTATAGAATAAGTTTTCCTTTTGCTTTGCGAAATTAAAAAGTTTGCTCAAAAAAAAAAAATAATAATAAAAAAAAAAAACTAAAAAAAAATTCCAAAATTAAAAAATTGGTTTGGTTTATTTGTGGTGCTCAGAAAATATAATGAATGATATGGGGGAAAAGATATTGTATCTATATTTTTTTTTATAATGAGAATATTCTTATTTTTCTTTGTTGTTGTTGTTGTTGTTGTTGTGCTGCCAACCCTATAGTACTTTTTTTTTTTTTGAGAGGGGAGGGGGGAGAAGGAAAATGATTTTTTTTTGGAAATAAAATTTAAAGCTATTCGTATACCCTTTTGGTTAACTGCGTGTCCATCATAAAGTTGTGCACATGCTTTTCGGCACGAGTCAATTCCAACTTGCGTGACACGACTGCCACAAGTAAGGCCGTGCAACCAGCTCCCTGTAAACGATGCAAACGTAAATTGTATCAAATTAATTAAGAAAATCAAAAAAATAAAAGGAAATTATCGAATTTTTTTCACAAAAAAAAAAAAAAAAAAAAAAAAATTATAATCCAAATAGTCTAGAATTGATTGAGAACGCTTGAGTAAATATTTTGATTGACCTATTTTCGTTTTATGATAAAATTAATTAATTTTTATTTTTTTCCAGAACTTTGAATATTTATTTCAGTTTATGTTTTTTTTTAGAGTTTTTGGATTTGTCTTGCCTCATTTTATTTTTAAGATTTTTAAGAGAGAGCGAGATAGAGAGCGAGAGAGAGAGAAAAAAAATGATAAAAATTTGTAAAAGGTAAACCAAAGACTTGAATGGCTTGAATGATTGATTGATTGATTGATTGATTAATTAATTGATTGATTGATTGAATGAATGCTTGATATACCTAATTGTTTGATTGATTGATAGCGCCAAGTCTCTTAATTTATATATTGATCTATATATATTTTTTTTTCCTTTTTTTTGTGTGTAGTTTCAAGTCTTAAAAAATATTGAATTACTAAATTCGTTTTTTTTTTTATTATTTCTCAAATTTTACAACAATTAGAAGTAAGGGTAGATTTGGGTAAAATTATATAGAATACACTTAGATTAGCCTTAATATGTAAAAAAAAAAATAAACTAAAAAGAAAACTAAAGCAATCCAGAGTTTTGGTTTTTTATGTTCGCAAAATTATTTTTTTTTTTTAAGAGATAAATTTCAAAAAAATTTTTGAATAAAATTTTAGAGAGAGCGAGAGAGAGAGAGAGAGAGATACACTGAGAGTATTGGGAGAGCAGAAGCAGGAAAGAAAGAAAGAAGAGCAAGAAGAATTGATTTGGCCAGAAAAGAAAGAGCAAAGAATAAAAACTGAGAAGCATTTCAAAAAATTTCTAAAAACGCTGCTCAAATTTTTGTCTTTCTTTTTTTTGTTGTTGTTGTTTTGATTATTTCCACTTTGTTGTTGCTGTTGTTGTTGTTGTTGTTGTTGCTTGTTTGTTTTTATTTGATGTGTGCGATAATTCGAGTCCATGATTTATGGTATTATAATTTTTATTATGATTTGATTCTCTTGTATCGAATAAATTTTAATGCTCAATTAAGTCGATGAGAAATGTTTATTAATTGTTGAAATATGCTTGGCATTTTTTTTTTTTGGTTGTTTTTTTCACAACTCATTTGGTAATAAGATATCAAAACAAAAAAGCTATATACATTATTTTTCAAGTAGTTTTGATCATACAAATGGGGCCTAAATTGTCCAAAAAAATATATATATTTTTTTTCCCAAAATTTTATGAATAATGGAACTGATTTATTCCTATATTTTTATATATTTATTTTTTTTAGAAATTTAAAAAAATATAATTTGAAATTGTCTTTGGTTTTTAATAATTTTTTTTTTGTCTTTTTTAGGATGAATCTGGAACCTTCTGGAACTATGAAAAGGTATGTCAAAACTTGGAATTGACTGTCAGAATCTCGAAGGTAGGAGTAATTTTTAAAATAAATTTCCAGTCTCGATTCCGAAACTAGAAAACATATTCTTGAAATTTCAATATTCAAAAAAATTGGAAAGGTGAATAAAACAAGGCAAATTCATTTGGGGTTTTTTTTTTGTTCTAACAAAATCATAACTTCAATATTTGAGAACATTTTCAAGGAATTCAGAGAAAGAGAATATTTGAAAAGGGAACTTAATTAAGGTCTGAAAGAGATGGCAACTTGCATGGGTTTCTTTCTTTCAAAAGTGGAATTTCAATTTCGTTTTTCATTTGATCAATTTTTCGAAATTGCTAAGATATAAGCTGAGGTTTTCCACGGTCTCGAGAGACTCCAAGCTGGAATATTTTAATGAAATTTTCTGGAATTAAATACAAAAGGTTCTGAAATCGATTTCATATTCTCAAAAAAAAAAAAAAAAAATAAGAAAAGATTTTGATGAATTTTTCAATGATTTTGGGAGAAGCAAGGGACAAACATTTTTATTTTTTTATTTAATTAATTTCTTATTGTTTTAAGTCTAGCTTATTTCCTTTTTAGGAATTATGAATATATATAAATATATATTTTTTTAACAACTCAAAAACACACACGGACGGACAGTTGGTAAAACATGCTTTTGACTTCACATATTTACATTTTTTTTTTTTATTTTTAATTTTTTAATTTTTTAGGCTTGACATGCTTTTTTTCTGCCTTTTATGTACACTTTTGTTTTGGGTTGGATTGAAAGAATTTGGAATGATATATTTATATATGCAGACTGATATGGTGTGATAAAAGTAAAGAGTTTTCCTTTCAAAAAAAAAAAAAAAAAAAAAAAATTATAAAAAGATTTTTGAAATTCTTTTTTTTTTTAATTCAAAAAGAGAATGAATGAAATTCCTAAGAAATTGTTTTTTTTTTTATTAATTTTTTTTTATGTGAATATTTACATGTGATACAATTTTTTTGAAGTTAATTTTTTTTTCGGTATAAAAAAGGGGGAATTTTTTTTTATTTTGGGTTTGATTTTTTAGTTTGATATTTTTCAATTTTTTTTTTTTTTTTTTTTTTGGGTGCATTTGAAATATTTGTTTTTTTTTTTTTTTTTTTTTGTTTTTGATTTTAAAAACTCACCATTATTCCTGTACTGACAGCGATACCACGTCCACAGTACGTATTTGGAACAATATCACCGAAACCAACACTCAAAAATGTTATCGCTATCAGCCACATTGCATTTAATAGATTCGCATGTTCTTCGTCATGAAATCTGTTTTTGGTATTTTTTTTTTATTTCATTCGATTCGATTTTGTTTCGTATTTTTTTTTTTCATAATTTTGTGATTTTTTTTTTTTTGTGTTTTGTTGATAAAACAGGGGCAAATCAGAGAGAGAGGGAGACACGCATGAAGAGCGTTCGTTTTTTTTTTATTTATTTATTTTCAGTTAAATGAAAGGGAAAGAGAGATAGAGAAAAATATCGTATGATTGGCTTAATGTAACAAAATAAATTTAAAAAAAATATATATTTTATTTTTTTTTCTTTAAAAAAAAATGTACATAAAATAAATAATTTAAATAAAAAAAAATTAAAAAAAAAATAAATAAAAAGTCAAAAAAGCCATACAAAAGTAGTCAAAAAATTTTGGGTTAAAATAAACAAGAACAAAAAGAAAAAATTAATTTAAATAAAAAATAATTTTTTTTTTAGAAATTAGAAAATTTTTCAAAAATTTTTGATTTTTTAGTTTTTGGTGAAGACACAAACAGTGGTTAGAATCGTTTAAAAAGAATTTGTTTTATTTGCAAAAAAGTAAAAGCGACTCCATTCGACTTGAAAACAGTCGAAAAAAAAATTTCATAAGAAAATATTTTTTTTTCATTTTTAAAAATATTTTTGTTTTTTGTTTTTTTTTTTTTTAAGGTGCAAACAATTTGTTCAGGCAAAATTCCCATTCATACGCACACACTCACACACACGCAGGCAAGATAAAAGAAAAGCAAAAAAAAAACAAAAACAAGAAGAAGAAGAGAAAAGCTTGTCGGGGCGGTCTTTGCTTATGGATTATTCATTTTGCCATACACTTTGGCTTTGACATTTTGCTGATTTTGCTCGAAAAAGCTGACAATGTAATTTTCTAGCTTTTTCTGTTGTTGTTGTTGTTGTCTAGATTTTAAGGGGAAAACAATAACAATAACAAATACATATATCATAGTTGTCCATAAAATATCCCAAATGTCTCAAAAGGTTATCCACACACACACACACACACACACACACATACACAGAGACACAGTCACAAATATTCATTCACACATACTTAGGCACACGCCCACAAAGGCACACACACACACGCAGGCACACACACAAAATTTATATTCATTCACATTCAGGCCGTGACTTATGGGGCACGATTAGTTTGAGTACAGAGAAATAGTGATAAATACATAGGACAAAATTGTTAGCTTGGTCTGCTTATATCCTTTTATTTATATATATATATTTTGTTTTTTTTTTTTTTGTTTTTCTTTATATACAAAATTGACTTGGCTTTGGCTTTTGTGTGGGTGTATTATATATATATATGTGTTTGTGTGTGTGTGTGTGTGTGTATATATATTTATATAAATATTTTCGATTAATTTATGTATTTATTATACAATATACAAGTTGATGTCTTATGTTTATGTTACAATGAGAGAGCGAGATAGTTAGAGAGAAAAAGAGAGAGAGAGAGAGAGTAGGAGCGACACAGAAATAAATATAAAAAAAAAAATTAAATTAAAATAAATTTTATGCATGATTCTTTTAAAATTGTTCTTGTTGTTTTTTTTTCTTTTATTTCTTTATTGTTGTTGTTGTTGTTATTTGTTTTATATAAAAAAATGGAATGAACAAACGCGCGCAGCTTTGATCCCTACGAAAACACAAAAAAAAAAAAAAAACAAATTTAATCCACCTGCCTGCCTAAGAGGGAAAAATATAAAGCGCCATCTTTGGCCTAAAATTAGAGACAGCTGTGTTGAGAGTTAGGAAAGAGCCAGAGAGAGAGAGAGAGCGAGCCTGGCTGGCTATACAAAAGCTCTTTGCTATAGAACTCCTCAGATTAGCCAGCCAGCCAGCTCAAAACAAATTGACACACACACACACACGCACGCACAGAAACACAAAGCACACATTATTAGAAAGAAGAAGAAGAAAAAGTAAAATACACAGAGAGAGAGAGAGAGAGATAGAGATAGAAAATATATATTGGAGTGGTCCGGTGTTGAGGTGTGTGTGTGTGTGTGTGTGAGAGATTTGTCACAAAGGTGGGCAAGTTAATATTTTTTTGTTTTTTACACTTATTTTTGAGACCTTTTCATTTAGTGTTCTGGATTTCATATTTCTTTCTCATTTCAAATATATAATTTTTTTTTTTTTGGTTTTTCTGTTTTTTTTTTTTATCATAATTTTAGAGGTACGTACGTATTTGAGTGCATAATACTTACCACCATGCCGCAGGTGAGAGTTATACCGCGTCCACAGTATGTGTTTGGCACTATGTCACCATAGCCAACACAGAGAAATGTGATGGCTGTTAGCCACATGGAGTTAAGCAAATTCGCGTGCTCCTCATCGTGGAATCTTTTTGTTTTTTTGTTTTTTTTTTTTCAAAATTATTTTATTTTTTTTTTTCGAAATTAGTTTTTTTTTTTTGATGACATAGTTTTCAGTTTGGACAAGATTTAGAGTTGTATTTTTTCGGGTATATCAGTTATCGTTTATCATTTATCGTTTATCGATCGGATTCAGTTGATTTGTTTTTTTATTTATTTTTATTGGATTTGAATTTTTTTTTGATCATTTTGCAATTTGTGGATACAGAAGTAGGGTGAGAAGTGGAGTAAACAAATAAACAGATGTGAAATTATGTGAACATATTTTTCATTTTTCCAAAAACAAAGAGTACAATTTGTATTTTTATTTTATTTTAATTTAATTTTTTTTTCAGAAAAAAAAATTCTTTTTTTTTTACATTAAATATATTTTTTTCAAAAAAAAAAAAAATCACACATTTTTTCAAAAAAAAAAAAAAAAAATAAATTAGAAAAAAAAGAAACGAAAAAAAAAAATAAATAAAAAGAATTAAAAATAAAATTAAATAATCAAAATGAATATAAACGAATCATAGTCCTGGATATATAGAGTACTGGGGCACGAATATGGTGAATAAATTGATTTATATATATTTTTATAAGATATTTTTTAAATACAATGACATGATTTTTTTTTTTTTTTAATATTTTTTTTTGTTTTTTTTTTTTACTTTTTGAAAATGGACAAAAAAAATAAGGCGTTTGTTTTTTTTTTACTTTTCTTTGAGTTGTTGTTGTTGTTGTTTTGAGTGTGCAAAATAAAAAAAAAAATGTCAACTTTCTTTTTTTTTTTTAATTTTTACATCAGCTGATTTGCTAGGAATTTGGAGAGAAACTGTACTTTTTTTTTTTTGTTTGGGGTTTCGCTGGGAGGAATTCTTTTGGGATAACATGCAAGGCCTTCAATGTGTGTGTGTGTGTTAGTGTGTGTGTGTGTGTGTGTGTGTGAGTGTATGAGTGAGGGGGTGTGAGTGAGTGCTGAGTAAGTGAAAATGCTTTTCGAAACTCAACTGGACTCAAACTGAAAGCCAAGCGCGAGCAAATTTATGTAAATTTTCCTTTTTCATTTTCTTTTTCTTTTCAACAAAAAAAAAAAAACAAAAATAATAATAATAATAATATAGTTTCTGTTTCAGGCAATAATATTTTCTTTACAATGTTTGTGCAATGAAATGAATTGGGAGGAGGGGTGAGAGGGGCTTCAAAAAAAAAAAAAAGAGAAACACATAAAGTGAAGACTATTTTTTTTTCAGTTTTTTTCGAGCTTTTTTTTTGACTGGCTTTTTTTTTTTGGGGTGATACACGAATAGCAGGCAAAGCGAATTGCTGATAAATTGGTGGGGTGGGATAAAAATTAAAATTGGTTAAATTGGATGTGGAAGGCAATTTAGCCGGGGGAATCGAAGGGTCTAATCGGGTCTAGTCTGGTCTGGTGGATTGTGGTATTTCGGTATCTGGGTCTTGGTATATTTCTGTAGTTCTGGTATTTTGTAGATTGTGTGAAATATTGTTTGTTTTGGTATTTCTAGTATTTTTTTTTTGGTATGGAGAGGCTAGTAGTTTTCTTGGTTATATTTTGTCTTCTGATTTTTCTTTGGGATTTTTTTTTTAATTTTCTGGTATTTTTGGGGGCAACTTGCTGGTATGTCTTTTGAGTATTTTTAAGTCTTCTGATTGCCTTGTATTTGTCTAGTATTTAGGGTATTTTTATTTATGTATTTCTGGTATAAAATTAGCTCAAATTTGTCTGGTATTTTCTGGTATTTAGAAGGTATATTTTTTCATTAATCTTTGTGTGAAATTTACGGTATTATTTGTATATTCCTATATTTATTATAATAGCTTTATGTTTTGGTATTTGTAATATTTTTACTGTATTTGTCTGGTATATTGGGCGGCCTTTCACTATGTATTTTTGGTATTTTCTTTAATATCCTCTAGTTGGTATTTCTTGTCTTGTATTTCTGATACTTTTGGTATTTTTTGTTGATTCTATTTTCTGTTGACTTTCTTGCTATGTTTCATTTTAAAGTGGTATTTTTTTTATAATACTTTTGGTATTTTTTGTCCTTCAGTGGTACAAAGCATTTCAGCTGACTTTCTTGGTGTGTTTGCGGTATTTTTTATACTTCTGGTATTTAGTTCTTGTTGTTTGACAAGTTTCGTGTGGTATTTTTTTTTATTAAAAAGAAAAAGAAATATTTCAAGTTTGAGTTGCCTTTTGGTTTTGGTGTAAAATTGATGTCTGAGGTTTTGCTAGTTTTTATTTTATTTTGAAGTATTTTGTTTGTGGTTGCTGTTGTTGTTGTTGTTGTTGTTCTTGTTTGGATTGTTTTCTGTTTACATTTTTGATATAGGAGGCAAATTTTTTTTTTCATTTTTGAAAACAATGAGCATGCGGTTAGAGAACCCAGAGGACAAAATAAAAAATGAAAACTATACTTGCGTCTCAAAAAATACCAAAAAAAAAAAAAAAAAACAAACAATTTTTGCAATTTTATTTGTTTCGTTTTTTTTTTTTTTGTAATTTCTGTTTCGAATAATACATAAATACATAGATTAAAATATATATATATATTTATGATTTTGTATATATATTTTTTTAATTTTTATGAACACAAATAAAATAAAAAAAAACTAATGAAAAAATAAAAAAATAATTTGAAATATATTCAAATGAGTAGAAAATTTAGCAATTCAAAATAATAAATACAATAGATAGATCGATAAATATATATAGACATATATATATATATATATATATATATTTTTTTTTTTACACCACAAAATTGATTTTGAAATTGTTGAAGGCTCAAAAGATATTTTAATTTAATATAAATTTTTTTTTTGAATTATTTGAAGAACCCCAAATGGATGAGAGTGATGGCGAGAGAGGGGAGGGAGTAGGGTAAAAAGAATAGTTTTCAAAATTGTTTCTGAAAACAAAGCACTCAATCGATTCAATTGATTTGTGGGCCCAAAAATATACCGTTACTCTTTGAGTAAGAAGAAATAAGAAAAAAAAAATAATCAGAAACAAAAAAACTTCGAGTCAAAGGTTTACATAGAAAGTAGAATAAGAAGAAGAAGAACAAAAATTGACATCAAAAAAATTTTTATTATAATTTTCAAAAATTTTCTCAAAATTTTTTCTTTTTTTTTTTTTACTTATTCCTAAATCACACCAATATTATGATTAAGTTAATCAAGTCAAATGAATACCAAAAAAAAAAAAATATATATATATATATATATAAATATATAAATATAAATATTTATATCAATATCAAGAGTCAAAAAGTATTACAAATTTTTTTTCGAATCTACAAAGATTCCAGTTTGTCTTTATTTGATTAAAAACAAAAAAAATAAAAAAATTCCAAACTAATACACACACACACACACACACGCACACTTACGCATACAAATTACCATACAAGAATACAAATTGCTTTTCGAGTTTTACAAAAATTTTTGTTGTTTCAATTTTTACGTATTTTTTTTCGCATAGACCAAAAATCATTTTTAATATAACGGTAAATGTTAACGGATTATAGATAGTATTTTCTTATTTATTTATTTCTGTTCACATAAAACACATAAATCAGTTATCAGAAATGTATCAGGTTTTTTTTTTTTTTTTTTTGGTTGACAAAGAAATAAATTTACTTTTACAGAAAATCAAGAAGAGAAAGAAGAAGAAGAAGAAGAATTAAAAAATGACAACGACAACAACAACAACAACAAGGTAACAAAATGAAAGAGATTACTAATAAAAAGGAAAAGTAGAGAAGAAGAAGAAGAAGAAGAAGGATGCGAAACACACGCACACCCACACGCTGACATGTGTGGGCATGTGTGTGTGTGTCTGTGTGTGGGTGGGGGGGGGGGGGGGGGGGGGTAATTTTCTGTGTTGTTTTTTTTTGTTTTGATAAAGAGGATAATATCCGTTGAGAGACGTTTCGTCGAGAGCTGTTCAGATTTAGCTGGAGGGGTTTTTAGCGCGCGCGAGAGAGGTCGCCGAAGTTAAGCCAAGGCAAAAACGGAAATGGCACAAACAGCAGACAAAACACCAGACATTTTATCTATCTCATAGATACAACAACAACAACAAGAATAATAATACGAATACAAAGCAGACAACAACAACAACAACAACAACAACAAGAAAAAAAAGTGGCAATATCTTTTAACACATTTCTTGGCATGGTTTTTAGCTTGTTACATTGTCAAGAGCTTTACCATCAGAGTGCCTCTGTCTATGTGTGTGTGTGTGTGTGTGTGTATGTCAAGCAAAGCTAACAAATACTGAAACGTGGCTCGTAGATGCACACACTCAGATTGTACCTAAAAATTAGAATCTTCCTAAATGCTCTATTATACATTTTTGCTTTTTCTTCTTCTTCTTGTTGTTGTTGTTGTTGCTGTTTTTATTGTTGTTGTTGTTGTTGTTATTTTAGTGTCATCAGGAATTTGTGAATACTTTTGGCTAAGATTTATTTGCTGTCATTTCAAGGGTTTCAAGACTTTTGGTCTTTTCTATTTTTTCGTTAAAAAAAAAAGAAATTATATATATCAAATTTATCGAATATTTAATCGGATGGGCAAAAAGGTCCCTAGTCTATTGAACACTTAGAGGTATGCCATTCTTTTGGCTTAAATATATTTCCAATAATCTATGAGTTTGACTTGAGTAAGGAATATGTAAAACAAAATATATCGAATAATCGATTAGTTAGAGTTGACTATGGACTATGTCATCCAATCAGTGCCTAATGGTTTATATAAATTAGATATTGACTTTGAACTATTGTCCTTTTCTATAGAGTCCAGGTATACTTGCTTTGGCTTAAATGTATATCGAATAATCGATTAGTTAGAGTTGACTATGGACTATGCCATTCAATCGGAGCCTAATGGTTTATATAAATTATATATTGACTTTGAGCTATTGTCCTTTTTCTAGAGAGTCCAGGTATACTTGCTTTGGCTTAAATGTATATCGAATAATCGATTAGTTAGAGTTGACTATGGACTATGCCATTCAATCGGAGCCTAATGGCTTATTTTAATTAATTATTGGATTGCTCTTTTCTAGGGACTTAGATAATTTTCCTTAGGCTTGAAGTTGAGTGAACACAACTGTCGATAAATTATAGACTATCGACTTTGAGCTCTGACTCTTTCCATAAGTTTATCTGGACTTTATCTGGACCTCTTTATGGCTCAACCAGGTTAACTATTGTGAATGGCTAATTAAATAAATCGAATGTTTTATTACTTTTCATAAGTGATTGCCTGAGGTTATTAAATTCTTTTTCTCAGATGGTGAGAACCTTGAGAAATATGATTAAATTATTGTTAGAACCTTAAGAATATCTAGTCGATTATAAATTGCCTGATTGGCTTTAGAGATATTTGCTAAATTTGATAAGTTAATCTCTTTTATATTCAGAGAGTTAATGGAACCTCATAGGGTATAAATCTCATTCAACTCAGATCGGTAGAATATATTAAACTTATAAAAATACAATTGATTGATTTCATACACCTCAAGGCTCTTTGAAGTTTGCAATTCCAGGATTTTTTATACACACTCGATCCAAGCTATTCAAGGAGAAGCCTTAGGACATTGACTCTGACAAACCTAGAAGAGACCCATTGGAAGTATAATCGATCATTTAGTTTTCTCATAACCCAACTCTTTATATTCTTCATCCTTTTGACAGATTTATTCTCATGGTTTAGGAAAAATTATTTCTAAAAAAAAAAAAAAAAATAGTATTACGATATACGATATAGAATATAATCTACAGCGAGGCAGGCGTAGTTCAATCCACTTTATATATAAAATTGTTTTTGTTTTAATAAATATTTTTTTGTAATTATTTTCAAAAGGTTTCAAACTTATTTTTATATTTAGAAAGAAAATTAACTTATTTTATATTTTGTTTTTTTTTTTTTTTAAGAATTCTTTTAAATTTTTTAATATTTAATTTTAAAATGATTATTTTTTTGTTAGAACTTCTAGAAAAACACACACATTGAAAAGTAAAGAAACGAAGAAGGTAAACCAAAAAAAAAAAAAAAAAAAAAAAACGTATAAAATCCAAAATGATAAATTTGATCAAAAATTTATATATAAATTTATATTCGTATTTAAATTCATTTTTTTTTTTTGGATTAAAAAAGAGGAGGATATGTATCTGAAAATGAGTTAGAGGAATTAACTAGTTCTAAGAATTAAATGGCAAATTATTTTTTTATTTTTTAGATTTCAATTTTTAATTAATTAAAAAAAAAAAGAGTAGAAAGAGTGAACGGTTTGCATTCAATTTGATTAATTTTTCAAGACTTTTGCCTTGTCAAAAAGTAATCGAAAGTGTTCGGTGCTTCAAGAGAGAGAGAGAGAGAGAGAGACAGAGAGAGAGAGGGTCAGAAAGGCATTCAATATTCTTGGGCTTATTTTTTTTTTTTTTCATTGTGCAAATTAATGAAAGCAAATGGCAGTTGTTTTCAAAAAGAAATCTTGGGAAAGGGTCAGGGGGGGAGGGGGGGAAATCAGGGAGGGGGAGGGAGACGTTGGAAGCATTCACAATTCAATATAAAAAAGACATTTAAATGATTTGAGATGAGCGCAAGTGTGGCCAAGAGCGAGAAGGAGACAGAGCGAGCGAGAGAGAGAGAGAGAGATAGGGTATAGTTGAGAATGAATAATAGACCCAGCCACATATAGCCAAAGAGTGATAAAAATTTATTTATTTTGCTCAACCCACTAAAAATCAACGGAACAAACAGATACTTGCACAGACACAGATACACAGATACACAGATGCACAGATATACAGATATACAGATACAAATACACATTAAATGGTGTTCAAATTCACATACACACTCTCACTCAGACACAGGCATATGCACACACACACACACACACACACACGCAGACACACACTCAAACACACACACACACATATACCCACTCAGACAGACAAGAGCCAGCTAAAGGCTTAAAGAGACTTAAGGCCATCAAAGAGCAGCGAACCAAAAAAAAAAAAAAAAAAGGATTAAAAAAAAATGAAATAAATGCAGCAAACACACACACACACACACAATCACACTGGCAGGAAAAACCTAAAGGAAAAAAAAACAAATTTCAAAAAGCTATTTGAAAAAAGAAAACGAAACGAAAATAAAAAGCAAGCCGAAAATTTGATTCCAAAGCATGCAGCATTATCCATTATCCTTTTTAAGAAAAAATTTCGAAAAAAAATTAAAATTAAATTTTGATAATTTTTTTTTTTTTTGTCTCTTATGTGTGTTTGTGTGAGTGTGTTGAAATGCTTTGGTGAGTGTTTTGGATTTTGATTCAGATTTTGGTTTTGCGGTTTTATTTTTTTATTTTTTTTTTTTTTTGAATAAAATTTAATTTTGTGTGGGTGGTTTATGTGTATGTGTGTGTGTGAGCGGGGGGGGGGGGGGAGTAGGGAATTTTGTCCTTTTTTTTGTGGTCAAATGTGTTTGTGTGTGTGTGTGTGTGAAAATGATGTAGACTTTTTACAAGCTGTGCTCTAACCCCTTTGGGATTTATCATTTCATTTTTTTTTTGGTTTCAAAAAAAAAATTAAAAAGAATTTTAATTTTTTTTTTCTGAGGGGGAGAAAGAGATAGATAATGTAGTTGATATTTTCGACACTTTCGCTCTGATATCAGTTACATATCCTTTCAATTTGGTTTGGGTTAAAAAAAAAAATTTTAATTTTTTTTTTTTTTTTTTTGCTAGGAAAATGCATATCATAGAGTGTGAGGAGAAAATTGAGCGTACACTTTTGAGAGAGAGAGACATTACGTAATATTTAGCACATACATTTATGTACATAAATACAAATAAGTATTATATATGGTTTATAGAATTTATGTCAAAGTATTAGTGGCAAACAGTGAATTCAGAGTTAAAAATCAAAAATTAAAAAAAAAAAACAATTTTTTTTTTTTTCGTTTTCAAATCATAACAAAAATTATAAAGAAAATAAAAAGAAATATGTAATTAAAAAAAAAAGAGAAAAAGTTGAACGGAAAAATTATTTCAAAACGCAGAAAAATTGGATTAAATCAAATAAAAAAAAAAAAACAAATAACAAATAACAATTTATATATATATTTTTTTTTGTTGAAATTTTTTAATAATAATAAAAATATATAGTTTTTTTCTTTTTTTTTTTTTTGTTGTAACTACAAAAGAATTATAAAGAAATTTTGTTAATTGCATTACCTTTCGCACTGCCGCAGTGTCCAGGAGGCAATGATCCACAGGGAGACCATAAACACCAGTAAGACTGTACCTGGGCATATTGTCATTAAGGTTTTTAAAACAAATCTGAAAAAAGACAACCAGGCCATATTTCAATTACATAGAATCATTGACTCGACCTAAGGTGTAGGCAATATGATATAGTGGTTCCTTCCATGGATATTAAACTAGTCAAGTCTAGCACAGAACCTACTAAGATCAAGAAGGACTAAATCAGGATCAAACTTGGTATAATAATGTTTCAGCTTCCGTCTAAGGCTCATATCAAATTTGATTAGGATAGCTCAACAAGCACCCGAGATCTGACCAGAACCGGAGAAGATCAAGAGAGGCTTTAGGGGTATCCAGCTGGGTATAATAATGTATCAACTTGTGTCTAAAGCTCATATCAAATTTGAATAGGATAGCTCAATAAATGACCGAGATCTGACCAGAACTGGAGAAGATCAAGAGAGGCTTTAGGGGTATCCAGCTGGGTATAATCATGTTTCAGCTTGTTTCAGTCTAAGGCTCATATCAAATTTGATTAGGATAGCTCAATAAATGACCGAGATTTGTCCAGAATCGATTGGGGTTACAATGATGATATAGTTGTGGGATCCTGCTGAGATCCTTACAGAACCGATTAGTCTTAAGTATGACTTTATCGGTATCAATGTCTAAGACTCACATTTGACAAGGATAGCTCAAGAAATACCTGAACTTTGCCCAGAACCAATTGGAGTTAGAATGATAAGAAAGAGTTGTCTGATTCGAATAAACTTTGGTATACATGGAGCCCTCTATCTGCCCATGCTAAATACCCAACTTGATAGAGTCAAAGGCAAAGCCAAATATATGATAGACTCACTTGATTTCAATGAAACTTGGCAGGGAGCAAGCGGAGAATTTCAAAGATCAAATTTGAGAAAAATTAGATCAATGAATAAACGAAATCAGCCTTGAATTAATTTGGGTCTATGTGGTCTAAATGAAATACTCTCTTGATCAGAGGCAAATTTGATATAAATGAAATCAAGTCTATAAGCCACCCAAAACAGGTCAGTTCGGCAATACCCTGGTTATTCTAAAATTAAAATAAATATTAGAATTATTCTTGAACCAATTTAGGCCCATATGACTAAATGATATATTCCCTTGATCCGCATGAAATTTGGTATAGTAAAAATTAATTCTATAAGCCACTCAAATATCAAATTTGACTAAGATCATCTCAAAAATACCCAAGCTATACCCAAAATGGAAAATATACAGGCATGATTATATCCCAGGGTTAGATCAATTAATAAATGGATATGTTATATGTTTTAGGGTCATACTCACCTTGTGTTAAAATTAATCCTATTGAGAGCGCCGATGCTCCGTGATGATGCGTCTGTGAATAGCTTTGAATGAAGCAGCATAACGCGACATATTAAATATAACCGAAGGAACATAGGTAGTGATAAAGCTACATCATATGGCACCATTTCTGTGCCAATTGTTTTATTTTTGTTAGCCAATTTTGTCGTCCACTGGAAATAGTATTCGCCAGGAATTGGATGTATAGCGCATATAAAAAGTTCTAATCCTATTTGACTAATTCGTTGCCATGTCATTGCGATTCTCCAATCGTCGGCGCAGTTATCTATCATGAATAACTGTACCATTTCATTATTTCCATTTTTTCATTATTATTTTTTTATTTTTTTCATTGGATTTTTAATTGATTTCGTTGTTTTTTTTTTGGTGGATTGAATGAATTATTTCGAATTTTGATTGGATTGTTTTTTTTTTTTTTTTGTTATCGAAATTTATCGATTATCGACAAAAAATTTCGAGGTTATGTTTGTTGGGTTTTTCATTTATATTTTGGAATATTTTTAATTTATTTTGAATTTTTTAATTTTTTTTAATTAAAATTTTTATTTTATTTTTTTTATGTTTTTTTTATTATTATATTTTTTTTATTAATTTAAAAGTTGAAGTAATTTTTTTGTTGTTGTTTTTTTTTCAATTTATTTTTGATAATGTTTTTTTGTCCACAAATTGTCCAATTCATTTTTGAGGTTAGAATCGATGTTGTTGTTGTTGTTATTTTTTTTTAATTGATCCAACAAAAAGGTCATTTGTAATTTGGTTGAGTTGGAAATTGTAAATTGAATTAATTCAATTTAGTTTTGATTTTCGTCCAAATCCAAGCCGTGATTCCAGCGGAAGGGAAAAATGGAGAAAAAAAAAAATCCAAGAAAAAAAAAGGAGAGAAAGAAAAAAATTATTTATTAAATATAATTGGATATTTATTGATTTATATTTTGTGGCTAACAAAATGAAATACACTCAAATACGAGCATGAATTATTTGACAAATACAACGTCAATGAAGTGTTTACAGATGTGTCTATGTGTGTGTGTGTGTCTGTGTATGTGTGTGTGTGTGTGTGTGTGTGTGTGTGTGTGTGTATTTGGATAAGCATTTGTATTGGTGGACAAAGTGCACTTTTTTTCTTTTGCTTATTTTTTTTGGTATACAAGTCTCTCTGTGTGTGTGTGTGTGTGTGAGTGTGTCTTTGTGTACGTGCGAAAAGCGCATTGCAATGGAAACGTGAAAAGCAAACTTGTTTTTCCTTTTCTTATTATTTATTATTTTTTTCTTTTTTTTTTTGGGTTTTTCTGGCCATCTGGATATTAATTTATAATCTTGACATTGGCGTTGACTTTTGGGCGTGCAACTGTGTGTGTGTGTGTGTGAGAGTGTGTGAGTGAGCGTGTCAGTGGGCTGCAATTACCGTTACATTTCTTTTTTGCAGCAAAGAATTTTTTCTTTTTCTTTTTTTTTTTTTTTTTGGTGAAAATTTCTAAGCCACCAAAAAAAAAAAAAAAAAGGAAAAGAGACGCAGTGAAGTTCTCTCTCTACACACACGCACACACACACACACACACACATATATATATACAGAGATTTGATTTCCTTTTTCTATTATTTTTTTTTGGCATTTTTCACCAATTTAATTTGGCGTTTTCATTTATTTATTTATTTGTTTTTTTTTTCTTTTGTGAAAAAATAAAAGTTGAGTGCTGCGTGTTTCCGTGTGGTTAACACATTTAATTTTTTGTTATTGTTTTTGTTGTTGTTGTTGGTGCAGACAAAAGATAGAGAAGAGAGAGAGAGAAACGAGAAACGAGAAAAATTATAATAAAAATTGATATTTGAAATAAATAATTAAATCAAAATCAATGGGCAGTCGTCAGAATTGGAAGTGCTCAAGTAAACCAGTCTCAAAGTTTTTATAAAAAAAAAATAAAAAAAAATTAAGAAGACTACGAAAAAAAAATTAATTATTTTATTAATTTTTTAATTAAATTATTAAATTTCTTAAAATTAGAAATTTGAAGGTTTTTATTAACTCAACTTTTATTATTATTTTTTTTTTTTTAGATTTTAGTAAATATTTGTGTTTTTTTTTTCTCAAAAATTTTACTCAAATTTGTTAATGTTTTTTTTTTTTTAGCTCGAAACTTTTCATTGTTTTCCTTTAATTTTTTGTCTGGTCAAAGATTATTTTGATTTCATTAAAAGTTTGTTGAAAAATACTTTGGCTTTTCATTTGGTTCATTCTTTCTATTTTTTGCCTTTTGCTTTGGTCAGATTGTTTATCTTTCTTTCTGTCAGTCAGTCAGTCAATCTGTCTGACCTTTCAGCTGTCTGTCAAATCTGTCTTTTCCAATAATTTGAGAAAGCTTTTTAGCTTTTCATTTGTGTGTGTGTGTGTCTGTGTGTGTGTGTGAGTGTGTTTTTGTGTCAGTTTGATAATTTGTAAAGAATTCAACTAAAATTTTATTTGTCGAAATTTTTATCTTTGGTTTTTCATTGAATCATTTTGACAAAAGAGTTGAAAAGTTTTTAAGACTTTTGAATTTTTTTTTTGAGTTAATTTTAAATAGTTTTGAGTGTTTCTTATCGGTCGAAATAAACTGGTAAGCAATTTTTGAGGCGACTTTTTCATCTCTTCAAATGTTGACTCCACTTTAATTTTGTGAGAATTTTGAAAAAAAAAAATATATTTTTAAATATTTCAAATTTTGAGAATTTTTAAACAATTTTAAAATAATTTCATTATAAATTTTTACTTATTTATTGAAAGATTTGATTAAATTTTAAAAGACTAAAAAATTATTTTTTTATTGAATAATTTTTTTTTTTCAATAGTTTGAGAACCTTCAAAAAATGTGTTGAAAAGTTCTTGAAAATGTTTACAAAATTAATTTTAATTTATTATTATTTTTTTTTTTAATAACAGTTAAATAATTTCATGAAATTTTTGAAGTTTTTTTTTTTTTTTTTAATAATTTGAGAAATTTCAAAAAAGTGTTGAAAATTTTAATTAAAATATAAAATAAATTTTTTGGTTTTTTTCTTTTAATAATTTGAGAACTTTCAAAAAGAGTTAGTTTTTTGTTTTAATTTTTTAATATTTTAATTAAAAATTAATTTAGATTTTATTTTTTATTTATCAGTTAAAAGATTCCTTCAAAATTTTTTATTTATTTATTTTTTTTTTTTTTTAATAATTTGAGAATCTTTTGAAAAATTTCGAGCTTTGAGTAAAATTTGAGAAAAGCTTAAATATTTTAATTCGGTTTTTTTTTATAATTTTCGGTCAAAGATTTTTGCAAATTTTGAGATACTTTTCAAGTGTTAAGAAATTAGTTTTTTTTTCTTCTACTTTTTCAGGGGAGTTTTTTTTTTTTTGTTTTGGGTTTTTCTAAGCGATTTCTAAATTTTCTATTTTTTCTGAAAGATATTTTTTTTCAAGGATTTCTAAAGGCAAATTTTCTTTGGCAAACAGACAAAGACAAAGTAATCCTTTTGGCCCACCGTATGAGATTGATGTTAATTTCAAATTTGCAGAGATTAAAATTAAATTAAAAAAAATTATAAAAATGAATTTGAGAAAAAAAGCATAAGTTTGGCACAAGTCTTGAGTTTTTGGCAGCCTTGAGAAAATGAAGTTGATGCAGAATGTGAAAATGTCTTGGATGCTTTCTAAGCTAAAATAAAAAAGATGCTTTTTTTTTTGTTTGCTGGAAGAAAATTTTTTGCAACTCAAAAAAATGTTTGAAGCAAAAATTTGGCTAAATATTTGAATATATTATTTTTTTTTCATACAAAAATAACAAAGTGATTGAATTAATTTTTAGGTTAAAATTTATTAAGTATTTCTTTTTTTTTTTGTGAATTTTTGGTGATTTTGGAGGTGGAAAGTGGTGGAAGTGGTGGAGGTTCTTTTGTGAGTTTGTTTTTTTTTTTTTGGCAATGATTTTTTTCTTTTGTTGTTGTTGTTGTTGTTTTCGTTTGATTTGGTTCAGTTGATGTGCAAACTAAGCCACGTTTATTTATTATTATTTTTTTTGTTTATTAAATTTATTTTGGTGTTTTTTTTTTTTCTTCAGCAAAGCAAAAATTTTTTTTTGCCTTTTTTTTAAAGGTTCGGTAAAATTTTGTTTTCTCAAGTTTTTTTTTTCTTTTTTTGAAGTTTTTATTTGATAAAAAAAAAAAAATTGTACACAAAAAAATTGTTTCAACTAAACATCGATTTGATTTGGAAAAAATAGATTGCACAATATTTTGAGAGATTTGAAATACTCTAAGCGTTTTGTTCTAAATGTGTTTTCTATTTCATTGGTTATGGGCTCTTTTCAGAGGTTCTCCCAGAGTCTTCAGTCTGAGTAAAAAGGTTTTTGAGGATATTCGAAAAATACAGCAGCAAGTTCAAAATAAAAAGAAATTTTACAAAAATTTTCGTAAGCCAAAAAATTTTGAGTTCTAAAAAGCTAAAAAAAAAAAACGAAAAAAAAATCTCCACAAATTTTAATTGAAATATTTAAAAAAATATATATATGAAAAATAAGCTAATTAGCTTGATTGAGTTGGAATATGATTTGGGATATCTAAAATATATATGTATATTCCTTGAAATTAAATTTTTAGAATCTTCCAAATGCTTTAAAGTTTTCTTTGCTGGAAATTATTTTATCAAGAATTCCAAGGAATAATTTGAAGCTCTTTGAGCTCTCCTTTCCAGGAGGAATAGGGAGAGATAGAGAGTCTCAAGCTTTTTAATTTTATAAGAATGTACGAAGTCAATTGAAAAACTTTTTAATTTTTTAATTTCATTTACATCCAAGAATTCAGATTTCTTTATCTTGAATCCAAGAGTATCTTTGAATTTTTCAAGAAGACTTATCCTCAATTTTTTTTTGGGCTTCCCAAGAAATAGGAATTTCCAGAGAAGGAGAAATATTTTCTAAGCATTTTAATTTTTATCTAAAAATTTCGAAGAACCTGAAGTTTTGGAAAATTATAAATATAGCTTGATCCGAAAAGAGTCCCAACTTCCGGAAGACCGGAGGAATTCCAAAGCAATCTCAAGCTCAGTCCTTAAGATTTATTGCATGAAATTGTCACATAAATTTATTCCATTTCTAAATCGGACATAACCTCAAAATTAGACCTAATCTCTTTCCGATTTATTCCTATACCTATTCCGACTCTGAAACTCTGAAAAGAGTCCATAAAGACGGCAACTGGCCGAGCTTAAGTTTATTTTTTTTTTTGGATCTTTGAGATCTTCTAGTATTTTTCTAGTATTTTATTTTGCTTTTGCTGTTGTTTTTTTTTTTTTTTTTGGTATTTGTAATTGTTGTTGCTGTTGTTGTTGTTTTTTTTTTTTAGTAAGTAAGTAGTTAGTATTTTTTTTTTTTTTTGTTGAAGCTAATCTATGAATGCTGATTGATTGATTGATTGATTGATTCCATTGATATGGTAACATAACACTATGCATGGTAGGAGTTTTTGTTAATTGATTTTTGATTGTTTTTTGGTATAATTTTTTTTTTGTTTTTTTTTTTTTTTTTGGTTTAGTTTTACTCACAAATATTTAAGATGGATATAATAAAAAATATTATATAAGTATTACTTACTGAATTCTGCAAAGCATAATAATGGAAGGTAATTACATATTAAAAAATTTATTTTTTTATTTGGTATTTTTTTTTAGTATTTTTTTTTGTTTTTTTTTTTTTTTAATTTTAACATCAACATCATAAGGGGCTTAGGGGGTTGTGGGATAAATAAGGGGGTCGTAGGACAAAAAGGGGGGAACAAATAATTAAAAAAAAAAAATTAATATATTTTTTTTTTGTTAAAAAAAAAATTATCATGTGAATAAGTTGAGAATGAGCGACAGGGTAAACAAAAAAAAAAATTAATACAAAAAAAAAGGAAAAATTAAAAAAAAAAGAGTAAATATATATTTTTTTTTATTCAAATTATTTTTTGAGTTGGTTGATTTGAGTTGACTGCTTTTGACTGACTGATCGCTGGTTCGATGGGAAATTGAAAAACATTTAATATTTGTTGTTGTTGTTGTTGTTTCAACAGATTTTTTGTTTTTTTTTTTGTAATCTAGGAAAATGGGCGAATTGAATATGAAATTGAATGAATTAATGAAACGATTCTGAATTTATGTGCTTTTTTGAAACGCACAGACACAAGCACCTGACTTTTTTTTTTTGAAGTGTATTTTTTTTTTTGGAGGCTACCAAAGAGAGAGAGAGACAGAGAGAGAGAGAGAGAGCGAGAGGGGGTGGGTGGGGGAAAAAGAGAGCCCTAAAACTAAGAAAAAAAAAGTAAAACTTTAAAAAGGTTTTTTGTTGTTTTTGGGGGAGCATGAAAAATTCCTTATTAAAAAAAAAATAATTATTAAAAAAAAAAAAAAATTATTTCCATTTTTTTTTTTTTTATTCATACAATACCTCATCTGTTTTTTCTTCTTCTTATTTTAATTTGTATATATTTTTTTTAATGAAATAAATAATTAAAAGATTTAACGATTTGTTGAGCATTTCGAAATTGCATTGTTTTTTTACTTGTTTGTTTTGTTTTTTTTTATGGAATTTTTTTTTTTCTTATTTATAAATTTTTGTTGTTTTTATTGTTTGCTGGCTTTCGACTTTTGTTGTTGTTGCTGCTGTTGTTGTTGTTGTGTAACTTGTATACAAGCAAACCAATCAAATATTGAGTTCAAAATTGTTTCTGTTGTTGTTGTTGTTGTTTTAATTGTTCTGCTTGATTTTAATTGGTCTTGTTGCTGTTGTTGTTGTTGTTGTTGTTGTTGTTTTTGCCATGCTCTCTAATACTATAAAAATTTCTGTAAACTCGTTACTCATGCCAACATTTTTTAATTGCTAATTTGTAAACACAAAAAATACGTGAAAAACATTTCAAAAACATTCTAAAAACACAAAAAAAAAAAAAAATTAAGAAAAAAAACAAATAAATATTTTTGATGGTGCCAAAAAGAAAATAATTAAACACGAGAAGTTGTTTTTTTTTTCTAAACACTTTGTGGGCTTTCATCTTGAGGAAAGTATTGAAAGTTTTTCGTTTTTTTTTTATTATTTTTTAATTTAAATGTTTTTGGTTTATTTTCAAAGGATTTTTTTCTTTTTCTCTTCTAAATTTTTATAATTTATTTCATATATTTTTAGGACTTTTATTTTTCATATATGTATATATTTTTTATTATTTCACTTATTATTATTTTAAACTTATTTTTTAAAGATTATAATGATTTATTCAGATGCAATTTTTATATAATTTTTTTTTTTTTGTTTTGATTATTTTTTTTATCTAAGGAATTATTAAATATTTATTTTAACTGTTGAATCTTTAAATTTGTTTTATTTATTTATTTATTTTTTTATTTTAATTAATTTCAATACATTTATATAAAACTATTTTATAAAAAATTATTATTCTTATTATTATTATTATTTTTTGCAATTTCTTAATGATTTTAATTAAATTTTTTCTATATTTCAGGATTAATTCTTTTATTTGGATTTTATTTTTTTCTTTGAATTGATTTTGACTGGATTAATTTTTCATTATATTTCATTTTTTATTAAATTCTTTAAATTTTATTTTATTTTATTATTTTTTTTTTTTTTAATTAATTTCAATTTATTTTTCAAAATATTTTTATTATTTTATATTTATTTTTTTTCAGTTTCCTAATAATTTTAATTAATTTTT
Source organism: Scaptodrosophila latifasciaeformis (assembly GCA_037075145.1). Taxonomy (NCBI): domain Eukaryota; kingdom Metazoa; phylum Arthropoda; class Insecta; order Diptera; family Drosophilidae; genus Scaptodrosophila; species Scaptodrosophila latifasciaeformis. The sequence continues at coordinate 1,473,101 of JBAMCM010000428.1, forward strand.
TTTTTATATTTCAGGATTATTTTTTAATTTATTAAATATTTATTTTTGGTATCTTTATATTGCTTTATTTTTTCTTCTTATATTTTTTTTCTTTATCTCAATATTATTATTTATCTATATCGAATTAGTTTCGAACTCTGATTTATTTTGAATACGTTTTTGTATATTCTTAAGATTTGTTTCGAAATATTCGAACGTTTTTCTACTTAATTTATTTGATTTTATTTATCACTTAAATTTTTTGTTTTTATTTTTCTTATTTTTTTTTAATAAATTTTTCGATTGGTTATTTTGATTGATTTTTTTTTTAAATTTATTTTAAGTGCTATTATTTATTTTTTTTGTGTAGACTTTTCCTATATATATATTTATTTATTTATTTTATTTTATTTATTTTATTTATTTTATTTATTTTATTTATTTTATTTATTTTATTTATTTTATTTATTTTATTTATTTTATTTATTTTATTTATTTTATTTTATTTATTTTTTTTTTGTTTTGAATTGAACTTGAATTTTCTGGAAATAGTTGATCTTTCTACAATCAATAATTTCTTCAAGATGAAAGCCTTCTCTACTTTCCATTTAGGGGTATAAATTTTCACTATTTCTTTTTTATTTTGTTTTTTGGGATTTTGGGGAGCTACTGAACAACAAATACAAATATAGCAAATCAAATGACACATAGATCGGTAGTTATATTTATATAGATATTGATTCTGTTTCACCCATTGTTCGACAGTGAGAGAGATACATATAGAGAGAGAGAGAGAGAGATAGAAAGAGACAGATGGATTCGGAGAGAAACCCGACGACTGGATGGTTGCCTGTCTTTGATTTTTGAGAAAAGAATTAATTGATTTGTTTTTATTTATTTCGTTTTTTTTTCGTTTTTTTTTTTTTGTAATTTTTTATTTATAAATTAAGCACACATCTGCCTTGGGATTTTTTTATTCGATTATTTATTTATTTTATTTTTGTTTACCAAACAAAAGCATTTAATGTTTTTTTTTTTGGCAGTTTGGCGGCCTTTTCGAGTGAGCGAGTGTTATGGGTGATTCAAAGATGAAATGTTTTTTCTTCTTCTTCATCTTATTGTTCCTCTTCTTCTTCTTCTTGTTGAACTTATTTGTTTTATGTACAATGTAAATAGAAATTTTTTGGTATTTTCTTGTCATGAATATGTTTTCAAAAGGAGATGGGAAAGAGGACCGGGATTTTGGACTAGGATCAGTTGGATGGGTTCGGGTCTGATTTTTTTTTTTCAGGGAAATTTTTGTGCTATTTTCTTGAGTTGAAAATAAAAAAAAAGAAGAAACAGAAAAAAGAAATTTATAAATTAAGAAAATCATAAATTCTGGTGTCAAAACGTAAGAGTGCTTTGATATTTGTTATTTTATTTTATTTATTATTTTTAATTCTTTGTTTGGGGTGCTGATTATTTCAGTTAATATTTTTGGATTATTTTTAAGATTGCTTTCGGTTGTTTCAAAAGTGCTTGAAAAGTGCTTCGGTTAAATATTTTGTTGGAAAAAGTTGAGGAGCCCCGAAAATATATTTTCATCGAAAAAAAAAATAAGAGGAAATTTTTGTGGGAAATTTTTTTTTTTCAAAGAAACCCTGAAATGCCTAGCTAAGTTCCCGGATTTTTTTTTTGAATTGAACAAAAATTAAAAATACTAAAACCAGAGAGAGAGAGAGAGACAGAGGTAGAGGTAGAGAGAGAGAGAGATAGATAGATAGATAGAGATAGTTACATTTACAGGAAGTTGTAGTTGTTGTTGGGTTCGAGTTGTTTTTATTTTGTTTTTGAATTTTTTATTTTATTTTTATTTTTTTTTTATCTACAAAATGCGACAATACATTGCAAATTTATTGAAATGATCGATTGTCTTTAATTGGAATGATAGACAAAATAGACAAACGACAACGAAAATAAATACAAAATTACAAAATACTTCGGCGAGAACGAGGCGAAAACGACAGGCGAGGCGACAGTGATGACAGGGGGGGGATTTATTTATTTATTTATTTATTTTTTTTTCTGAGGATTTCTAGCTTGTTTTTTTTTTTTGGGTTTGGTGATTTAGGTAATGAGATTTTCTTTTTTTTTTTAGAGGAAAAGGTGGAAGGGGTAGTGGTTGGAAGTTGGATTGGAGGTAGGATTCTGGGACTTAATTTATCGATGGTAAAGTATATATATATATATATATTTTTTTTTTGGGTGAGCGTGACGACGGCAACGTTAAACAAATAACGATGACGACCATCAAAACATCTGAAAAGAAGATTCAATTTGCACTCACTCTCACCTGCACTTCCAAAGCATGGTAAGCTACTATAAGTCCTAAAAGAATCACAGTCGAAACAGATATTAAGGTTTTTAACGCTGTCGAGTAAAATGATGCCTGAAAGATTTGATTTTTATTCAACATTTTAATTCATCAGTAAGAAAATTAAGTTTGCAAAGAGTTGGATAATTTTTTTTTTTTTATAAAATTTTAATTTGGCCAGCCAAAGTTTATATAATCTCTTCAAAAGTTGCCTTCCAGGTGCCCTGAAATTTGGTGTATCTCTAATTTTGTTCATATTTAATCTATATATAAAATTTGATTGACTTGTTGGGGGTAGTTCCCTAGTTATGGTCAGGTATAACTTTATATAAAACCTTAGAGAGCTCCCTTTGAAAACTATATCAAATATAATCTTTGAATCGAAACATTTTTTTGCATGGGACATATTGGAACATGTTTTTATTATATAAGAATTATTTGGCTTATAAGTCAAAGATCCAAATCAAACTTGGGACTTTAATGGTTCCTTCCATTTTGTATCTAAATATGAAATTTCATTGAGCTGGGTTAAAAAGTAACCGAGTTATGGTGGGACTTCTTATTGATTGATATACCATTTGCCAATTTAATTAAACATCTCTTAGGCAGAGTGCATTGGACAGAAGCGGTGATGGAACCTTCAATAAATTTTATTATCAAATGGGTAATATATTTATATGCTTTAGTTATACTTGGTCTCATATTTATATAGAATATAAATATATTTGCCAAATTTTATTGACCTGACTTACGAAGTTTACGAGATATTTTATACCTTTTCAAGCTGCTCCCTTCTAGGATAAATTCTCCCCAATTATAAGAAATCAAAATTTGCTTGATTGGGCAACTTTTGAAAAGTTCTTAGGAAAAAGGGAAAATTCCAAAAAAAAGCAAATTGTATGAAAAATAAATATTTACCTTTGTGTATACACCGGCACTACTCAGTTCGTTTTCAATAACCATCACGATGATCCCGAACATTCCCATAACGAGAGCATAATCGCTAATACGCTTACGCTTTTCGAATAAAGCTTTTCGTTTGCCCAGGCGATAGCCCACATTGGGTTTGTGTTTGGCCGAATTTGTTGAGGGTTTTCTGGACGTATTACCGCCAGTAAGAGCACGTTCTTCCATATACCTAAAATTGGGAGTCACAAAAAAAAAAAAAAAAAAAAAATTAATCAAAAATATCAAAATGATTTTATTTTTTATTTAATAAAAAACAATTTGTCTAATTCTTTTCTAAATTTTTCTATAATTTTTGTTTTTTTTTCAGGTTCTTTAAAGCATGAGAAGGAGGCTTTGGGTGTCTAGGTAAGTTGATATAATCAAGTCATATATATCTCTATAGAAAGATCTTGAAGCTGACTGAACCCAAACTAGAGACCTGTGTTTCTTATATTTCCCCAATAAATTAGTTAATTTTGCCCCGCTCTCCCCCTAACAGACCCTGACAATTTCAAAGTCCTGTAGCTGCCACAGCCTTAGAATTATGCCTTTAGTTGTCACCAAAATGTTATTGAAAATTAAAAAAGCTTTCGTTTAATACCAAACATGAGCAAAATTGCTCTGTAAACACAAAAGTTATAGCCAAAACAAAGTTGAAGAGTCCAAATACGATATTCATCAGGTTCAAGGCGAATATTCCGCCAGTTGGCGTACCAGGGGGTCATGTGTTCGTGAACTTTTTTCTTTTCTTTGGTCTATAAACACAGAAGTTATAGCCAGAAGTCCAAGTCACAGAAGTCACAGAAGAGTCCAAATGCGATATTCATCAGGTTCAAGGCGAATATTCCGCCAGTTGGCGTACTAGAGGGTCATGTGTTTGTGAACTTTTTCTTTTTTTTGGTCTATAAACACAGAAGTTATAGCCAGAAGTCCAAGTCACAGAAGTCACAGAAGAGTCCAAATGCGATATTCATCAGGTTCAAGGCGAATATTCCACCAGTTGGCGTACTAGGGGGTCATGTGTTCGTGAATTTTTTTTCTTTTTTTTGGTCTATAAACACAGAAGTTATAGCCAGAAGTCCAAGTCACAGAAGTCACAGAAGAGTCCAAATGCGATATTCATCAGGTTCAAGGCGAATATTCCGCCAGTTGGCGTACTAGAGGGTCATGTGCTCGTGAACTTTTTGTTTCGAAAATTGCCACTGTTGTTAAATTATGATCGTTTAAGCCATTTCCTGCCTTGTTGAAATTTCAATGCAACTAAATCAGGAAAGAGGAAGAAGAAGAAGAAGAAGCAGCCAAATGATTTTATTTATTTATTTTGTTTGAGAGCTTGGGAAAATTTGCTGATTTCGAGAAAAACAAAAGCAATTTGCCTAGGCACTTTTCCGTTTTGCTTATGGTTTATTTAGTCAATGGAAAACGCTGAAGTCTGCTCAAAAAATTTAATATATATTTTCTTTTGTTGGTTTTAATTTCATTTTTATTTATTTTTTTTTTGTCAAGGGTCAAGGTCAACGGAAAATGAACACCTCAAAACTAGCTCTTTTTAATAGAATAAAATGATGAGAATAAAGCTCATTAAACGGCGGACAATTGATTTTCAAAGACCCCATCAAACCCCCCACCACCACCGCCCCCCCAGCAGACCCCTAGCACCCTCAGGCAGGCCAATCAAAATGTCCTTAATTTAATGACCTTTCGGTCTAGGACGAAAATTTTTATTGCAGTTGACTTAGTTTTTGGTTTTTGGTTGGGTTCATTAAATTGATTTCTGAAAAGAGAACAAATATAACAATATTGTTTTCGATCTGAGCCTGTGATATACAACTGACATGGCGCTTTTGTATTGGACTTTTCGAAAATCCCTTCAGTAATCCCAGCAAGCAAGCAGTCAAGCAAACAAACAAACTGCTCAAATGACTGTCAATATTACAAAATATATTTTCCTGGCCGTGTAATATTCGACACCGACACTATTTCATATCCTTTAATCCCCAATGCCCTGCCACCTCTCTCTCTCACTCTCTCTGTGTCTCTCTGTCTGTCTGTCTGTCTCTGTGGCATTATTATATAAATTTTTGTTTCACGTTTCACGTATTTTTTTTTGTTCTTCTTGTTTCTGTTGGGCCAAAACGAGTCATTTCCTGTTTGTCTGTCCATCATCAGTCTTGCTCGGCATTTCCACAAGTCGACTATCATTTATAATGCTGACCCCACCCCACCCGACCTGACCCGCAGTGCAGCTGACAGCTAATTAACGCCAAAATACAATTACAGCCCATTTTGAGGCCAGGCAATCGCTCAAACAACTAAATACAAGTAATTGAAATCCGAAGAACATTAGCTACCCTAATGGCCTAACTAGCATCATTTCAACTCTGATATTTTACGTAACTCTAAAGCAAGTCGAAGAAGGCTTTAGTTGGATGGAAAAAGAATGGAATCAGTCATGCTCTTTTTCGAGTTTCAAGTTAATCGGGCGGGGGATGGTGAAAGTTATAATCATGAGTAAGTTCCTTTAAGTCGGAGATCTTTTATATTCCTAGATCAAGTTTATTGTCTTGGAATTAACTTGAGATTACCTCAAATTGTCTCAAGCTTTTATATCTTGGATATTACTGAGTCTATTCAAATAATGGAATGACATAAAATCAGTTTGAATTCTAAGGCAATCGAGTAAAGATTGTGAACGTTGGAGACCTAGCTTAGGTTTGATCTTTGTGATTTCGACGGATGTCTCCCAATTTCCATAATATTTATAGACCAAACCCCATTAGACAAGATATGAAAGTATCTTGGTTTATGAATATAAGAGACAAAGGAAGGACCTTTCTCCCTAGCCCGAAAATCCTGAGATTTACCCAGGTTTTCATATACCGATATCTTCTGAAATTCGCAACTTATCTGAATGAAATTTTAAAGGCTGGAAGGTATTATTTATAAGAATTTATAATCATTTTGACTTTCCAGGCAAACGACTTGGGATTTCTTAAATTAGAGGTCCTTTTCTGAGGTCTTTTCTTTAGATTTTCTTAGCTATTTAAGCTTTCCATATCTTTCATAATCCTCCCATTCAAGTGTATATAATTTTCTGATTCTAAAGATATAGGAAATAAGAATACTGATTACAAATTTCCCGTCCTCAGTTCAAGGTTCCATAATACCAAAATGCCTCACCAATTCCCTTTAACCTTTTGTAGGGTATAAAAATCGACTCAAAAAAAAAAAAAAGCTACAAACAGAAAAAATATTTCCGCTTAATGACAGTTGATAGGATTTTCTTAATTATGTTTTTTTATTTATGGAAAAAAAACTACACGGTTCTTTTTTTTTTGTAAATTTTCTGCTACTTTGTTTTTTTAGATAGAAAAAAAATCGAAAACAATTATATAATAAATTAGATAAGCTAATGCATAGATGCGTGGTAGATTTCGGGGGGGATACATACATTTCATACCTGGGGTAGTCTGAGTGGATACCCACTAAAGCCTCGGCCGCTTCTTCGTTGCATCCAGATGAGATCTGTTCCCGGTTCGCAATGGAAGGTGTTTTCATCGAGCCGGGAATTGAGAGTGTGGATGCTGGTTTGCGGAGCTAAAATTAATGAGTAATCACAAAAATATAAATCAATAAATATATCGATTAGTTAGACCCTTTTATTATTTTAGTTATTCTACAAAAAAAAAAAAAATTACTTTTATCGAGCAAAAAAACAAAAATTTTTACTCTAATTATTTATTTACATGCCAAGGTTGAGTCATTTAAAGAGTCTTTGGTTTATTATTTTGTGTGGTGGAAAATAATAAAAGAGTTAAAGATAAAATTCTTGATTCCCAGACAAAGCAATCCATTCCACATAAAGGTTAAAGCAACCCCATCAAATCCAAGCAATCCAAGGGTGTTCAAGACCTTTAGAGAGACATTCCCAGTTGGTTGAATAATTCCTTGAAATTTGGAGTGAAAATAAACAGAAAGAAGTGCCTAAAACCCCTCAGATACTTTAAGCAAACCAACCACCATTCTATAGGCCAACTTAGGTCTGGGTTCACACAGGAGTTTGGTTCTAGTTGGTTGAATAATTCCTTGAAATTTATATTCTATATAAACCTGGAGCCTTAAGCCGGGAGTGGCTACTCCAGGCTACTCAGGTATTTTGGGATCTGAAGTGCCAAGTCTTTAAGCAAACCAACCCATTCCATAATCCAACTTAGGTCTAGGTTCCCTGAGGAGCTTGGCTCTAGTTGTTGCTCTTGCTGAAATTCTAAAATCCCAGACAAATCTTTCCATATCGCAAGAGCCAATATATATCGTCTTTAGATCTTGCTTCAAGCTTGTTGAACAATTCTTTTAAATTTTGTGTGGCAGAGATTTCAATTGCTTTGGCTCGAGGTGAGTCCCTGGGAACCTAGATTCTGAGAGATCTTGTTACCAAGGAAATTCTGTAAATTCATCTGCCTCTCTCCTCCCCCTCTATATTCGAACCTAGAAAAAGCTAGCCATCTGCTTGTGCCAACTGTACCCAATTCAGAATTCCCTTTTCAAAACTATTGCCTTGCGGACCCCAAAAAAAAGAAGAAACAAATAATAATAATCAAATCGCTTGAATTGCGCCTACGCCAACGAGTTTTATGTAAATAAAAAAATATTCAATTTGTTTTTGAATATATTCAATTTGTTGTTGCCTTTTTTCTTGAGCAGCTTTTGAGGTGGGGCTCGACATAAGAGGGAGATAGAGAGAGAGAGAGAGAGAGAGAGAGAGAGTGGAAAAAAAGGCAACCCATAATTGGCTCAATTGAAGTATTTCGTGGTACTTGTGTGTACCCTAATCACAGTAATCCTTTCTGGGCAGACTTGAGATGCTCACACACACACACATACACAGAGAAAGAGGGTAAGAGAAAAACCTATTCAATTTCAATGGTCAATTGGGCTTTTGTGGAAGAAATTCCTTTTGATGACGTCATTTTGGGTTCTTGGCATTTTTGTTTTTTATGCTTCTCGTGTATTTGTGTGCTAGTTTGCCTAAAGTGTGTCTATGTGTGTGTGTGTGTTTCTTTCCAAATCCAATTATTTAGATAACCAAGCTGATGTTCCTCAAAGTAAGACCAACCGGAATTGAAAGCACAAAATCCACACAAAACGAAGAAGAGGAAGAGGCTTCAAACTAAATAACTCTAGGTGCTAGAGTCGAGGTTCTATGTGTAGGAAGGAAACATAGATAAAACCCCAAAAAAAAAAAAAATAAAAATAAAACGAAATACTCTCAATGAATAGAAGAAAAAAAAAATAAAGAAAAGTAAAAAAAGTTCAACTTAAAATCAAAGCCGAATAGTTGACTTTAATGGAGCAAAAGTAAAAGAAAGAAATGAAAAAAGAAAAATATATACACACACAAGCACACACGCACACATAGACACGCACTAATACTTTTAGACAATTCTGGGCTCTTCATATTTAAATGAAAACTACAAGATAAGTAATCTCTTCATGGGTGCGGTTTGCCCTAAGCACGAGCTTATCCTATACACACACACACACACGCACAGAAACAGGCTAAAGAAAAAGCAAAAGCAGCGGCAGTGGCAGCACACGAAAACACAAGGCTTGAGAGAAAGGAGTGCAAGAAGAAGAGGTAGACAGAGGCTCAGGCAGAGGTAGCCAGGCAGACTAAGCAACAGCAGCGGCAGCAGTGGGAGAGAGCCAGAGAGTGAGCGAGAGTGATTAAATAAGTTTTCGAGAGAGTGAGTAGAGTCTGTGAGTGAACAGAGTGGGCAAGAGAGTGAATGAGTGAGTGAGTCTGTTCTGTATGATAACGGTACACAAGCGTGCTAGGCTGACTAAAATTGTGCTTAAACGTTAAAAGTTTCTTAAAAAAAATTAAACACACACAGCACACTGCACACGTACTGAGAATCAACTTCTTCTTCTTCTTCTTCTACGTTTTCTTATTTTTCTACTACTTGTACTCACACACACACACACATACACATACACATGAATGCTGTCTGATAAAAATCCCATAGACGCCGCTACGTGCCGCTGAGCTCAAGTCTGAGCTCTATGAAACACACACACACACACACGAGCTCACTTGTTCACTTGTTTATTTGTATGGAGCATTATTATTATTTTTTTTTGTTTTCTTTCTTTCTTTTTATTTTATATATTAAATATATAAATTTCTGTGTATGTGTGTATATAAACCTTTTAGTTGTTATTGTTGCTTAGCATTTATTTATGCATGTAGAGGGCGTGCTTATGTTATTGTTGTTGTTGTTGTTGTTTTTCCTTTTACGCCTTCTTCTACTTTGGGTTTGGTGTTTGTTTTTGTGATTTGCTGCCTTTCAATTGCATACCCATAATCAGTTTGGCGCCCTCTCTTTTTTTCCCCCTCTCTCTCTCTCTCTCTCTCTCTCTCTCTTTATATTTTAATGAAAATGCTGACAAAGCTTACAGCATGAATGATATGAATTGGTTTAGGCGCTAAGTAGATTTGCTTCTACTTTTATTTGTTCTTGCTTTCTAATTTTTTTTTTTTTTTTGGGAAATTTTCGAAGGAAATCTTTAGATTTAAATTTTTTTAGTATTTTGCGGTTAAGTTGAAAATTATTATAGTCTAGTTTTTTGGGCCTTAAGCAAATTCTTCGAACTCTTCAAAAATTTTGATTTTTGACAGAATTTTTTTTGCTTTTTGAATTTAATTGGAAATTTAATTTGAGGTTGAGTTGAATTTGTTCTGGTCTATATTTTTTGGGGCTTCCAAAATTTTGATTTTGATATTTTTGGTTAGTTAAATTTAAATTCATTTTGAGATTAGGTTGAGTCTAATTTTTCATAATCTATTTTTTTGGGGTTTCACAATTTTTTATTTGAATTTTTTTTTTGTATTTTTTTTTTTTTTTGTTAGTTAAATATAATTTGAGTTTAATTTTTTCTAGATTTTTTTTTTTTTTTTTTTTTTTTGGGTCTAAGCAAATTTTGGAGTCATTTAAAAATTTTGCATTGGATATTTTTGACATTAATTTTTTTTTTGGCTCGTTAAATTTGAATTTAATTTGAGGTTAGGTTGAGTTGAATTTTTTATAGTCAGTTTTTTTTGGGATCTCAACAAAGCTTAAAAAGCTCATCAAAATTTTTGTTTACATTTTCAAAAAATTCTAATTTGAGGTTAAGTTGAGTTTAATTTTTTATAGTCTATTTTTTGGGGCCTTAAGGAACCCCTCAAAAATTTGTTTTATTTTGCACTTCGAGTTTACCTAAAAATTTCATTTGAGGTTAGGCTGAATCTATTTTTTTCTAGTTTTTTTTCGAGGGTTTTAACGATGTTTTTTTGTGAATTTTTTGCCTATTTTGAATTTAGTTTGACCTTACCCCTTCAATCTTCTAAGGCCCAAAAGAAGCTAGGAAAAGATTAAGAGAATCTCTCTGATATCTCTAATATTTTTAAAAAGCAATAAAAAAGTCAAAAACTTGGCAATTTGTTCCCCCCCCCCCCCTTGATTTCGTTCTAATTTGTTGAATTTCTGGTTTGAGGTTAGGTATGCACTTAAGAGCATTTTTATGCCCACTTTTCTACTTGACATTTTTATTAGGCCAAAGTTTGCTTCTTCTTCAACTACTTCTAGTTTGACTACTTCTGTCACCACATTTGTCTTGGTTTTGTTTTTTATTTTCTGATCTCTCTTGACAACAAAAGTGAACAAATTAAACAATCACGTTTTCTTAATATTGTATTATGGGTGCTATGTGCCTTTCTTTTTCCTCCCATTTTTTTTTTTGTTTTTTTTTTTTGGTAACTAACACAAACACACACACACACATATGCATAGAGTTAACCACACACACGCAAACCGCAAACGCACGAGACCCTGGGCAAATGGGCAGAGGGTTGAGCCAAGCTGGGCGGGGTTCACTTTGGCAGCCAAAAAAAAAAAATAAAATAAACGATACCATTTCGAGGACAGACACATGCGTGTGTGTCTATCTTGGCGGTTCGGGTCTTTGGAATATATAAAAACCAGTACAACATGATTGCTCATGTTTGCCTGTGTGTGTGTGTGTGTGTGACAAAGCAACAAATTAGATATTCTAGGACTTATAATGTCAATGATGTTAATTGGATTTCTTAATTAACTTGAAAGGGAAAATAAAAATCATAAAAAAAAATAAGAAAACCAAAAAAATAAAAATAGAAATCCAAAAAAGAAACAAGAAAGTGAAAGAGAGAGAGAGAGAGAGAGAGAGAGAGAGATAGAATTGGTAGGCTTAAAATGCCCAATTGTCGATGGTAGCAATCATGAATTCAGAGCACACCTCAACGCACTTCATCCCCGCCCCCCTAGCCCCCCCCCCACGCTCTTAACCCCTTCCGGCTGAGACCAGTCGAACAAAGCCGACAATCCTCTGGGCGAAAACAACAGAAAATGCCAAATCCAAAACAAAAAAAGAGCACCCAAAAGGATTGAATGCAAAAAGCCGAACAAACCACTGCCAAACCACATGAGAGACTGGCCTAACTCCTCCTAACCCAACCACCCCCCTGCCCCACCCTCACCCAGTTCCGTTCAATTTTTGCTTAGAGCTTTTCGTGTGTAATCCAGAAAAAGCTGCTGGAAAATCACTTCGCCTTTAAATTAAGAAAATGGGGGGAAACCAACAAAAGAAGGAAGAAGAAGAAGCCACTTGGAAATCAACAAAATTTTCTAGAGTTGGTTTTCTTTTTTCTTTAATCAGCTTCTTGTTCTTCCTTTTCCACTTCCTCTTTGTCTTCTTCTTTCTCTCCGTTTCTTCCTCTTCTTGTTGTGTGTTGTGCCGCCAAAGGGCTAAAACCAAAATTGAGTTGGCTTGAGCTCAGCTGAGTTGGTTTAATTTGAGTTCAGCTCTTTTGGTTTCGAGTTTGGAAATTAAAAAAAAAAATGTTTAAAGCTCTCGGCAAGTGTTTAGCTAAATGAAAAGATTTGCTCAGTCTGAGGCAAATTGCTGGGACCTCTTGTTGGCTCCTCTTTGATTTGCTTGAAATTTATTTCGTTCTATTCTCAAGTTTGTGGTTGAGTTTGATGGACTCAAAAATATGAGATCTAGGGACCTTGAAATTCCCATAGATCCCATAGATTGCTTAAGAGAATTTCAGGATCTCACAATTACTGGATTAAGTCAGAGCTCAACCATTACTGGGTACCTCAGCTATATACTGGATCTGGGATCCCACAATTACTGAGTCCACAGGCTTAATGAGTTAGGAATTAGCCATTAGCTGGAACCTCAGCTATATACTGGTTCTGGTTTTCACAACTCAAGAAGACAAGGTCTCAAATTTACTTATAGGTTTGAACTTGTCCTGGTTATCCATAACTGGTCAACTTCAGCAACTTTAAATCTGAGTCTAGCTTCTTGAGATTCTCATAACCTAAGGTGAAACATTCAAGCTCCAATCCAAATTGTCCTAGATGCCATTATCAGAAGTAAGAACAAGGATTCCTCACAAAAACCAATCCAATTGAATATACCCACGAATTTTTCAAAAGTTTAGACTTGTGCCCCAAAAGCTCTGAGGATCTCAATGAAAACAGCGAAGACATAAGACGTTCTGGGTCTAAGGAATTTCAGGAGCTCCGTATAAATCTTGAACTCAGGCCTTGGACTTAAAAGACAACCTAGAAATATATAAGACCTCTTGGGTCTTTCCCATAACTTCAGGAATCCTGACAAGGTAGAAAACATTAGACTTCTCGGGGCTTTCTAATAACTTCAGGAGCCCTGTGTGGGTCTGGAATTCAGGACTTGGTTTGCAAAAGCTCAGTGGACTCAAACTCAGGAACCCAGAGTATCTCAAAATTCAAGGCTTGGGTTCCAAAAGATCTGACAGAGTAGAAAACTTGAGACTTCTTGGGTCTTTCTAATAGCTTCAGGAAACCTGTGTGGGTTTGGAATTCAGGACTTGGGTTCCAAGAGCTCAGTGGACTCAAACGACAACCTAGAAAATAGAAAGACCTGGAAAATACAGGAAGTCTTTATTGCGCTAATAAGAATTCCTTGAAGAGCCTTGGAGAGCTTGGTTCCCCGGAACCCAGAATCCTGGCTTAGGTTCCAACAACTCTCAAGATCTCAAACGAAGCCCTAAAAGCCCCAAATTTCCTGGGACCCGTTAGATTTCCGAGAACTTTTTCAAGTCTTTTCCCCCTTTTTCTTTTAAGATTTAAGATTTCTTTCCCGCTTCACTTGAAGGCCGCTTTAAGCCTTAACCAAACCGAGTGATGTAATTTTTTTTTTTTTTTTATATAAATGAATGATACACTCATCATAATAAAAAAGAAAAAAAAGGAAAGGAAAGGAAAGGAAGGAAGAAAAAAAAAAAGAAACCGCAATTGCAAAGTGCATAATCAAAAGCGTGAGTCATTTACGAAATAGATTAAACAAATTTATAGTTTTTTTCTTCTTCTTCTTCTTCTACTTTTTGTATGAGTTGTGTGGGCTGTGGCAGTAAAGTTGACATTCAAACTGCGTTTATCACATTAGTCAGTCGAAGTGACAGGAGGCAAAATCTCCTCGACATAACCTCAAAATCGCAGAGTCTATCTCGCTCGCACTTATTTGCGGTTAAATTTGAATTTGGTTTGTCTTCTAGTTGATTTTCTTATGCTTATCTCATGCGTGCATACACACACACACACACACACACACACACGCACACATTGATTGCCAGTAAATTAGCATAGCCGTTTAAGTTTCAACCGAGCACTAAAATACACAAACACACACACACACACATACGCACATGCACGCACACGCATACACATAAACTCATTTTCACTTAGAAGAAGAAAAAAAAAAGAAACCATTGCCATTTGAAGAGGAGACGGCCAGGCACGCACACGCATACACACCTTAACCAATTCAAATACACACATACATACACATGCATATATATGGTTTGTTAGTATGTGTTTAGTATATGCAAACTTGAAGGAAATTGGTGGAAATTATCGAGTTTCCTATACAAAATGCCACCGACACGCAAAACGACCTGCTAGCCTATTTCACAAAATGCTAACCACCTACTCCAACCCATCCAACACCAAAGAAAACAAAAAGAAAAAAACAAAACGATAAGCCTCTCATAAAAACAACAACAACTATATTAACACTAACAACAACAACAACAACAACAAGTTGTATGAGAGCCACGACGACGCGTCGTCTACTTTTGCTGCTGCCATCTCAGTTACTGTTGAGCTGCCTTCAAGTCTATCATACCCACTCATTCACACACACACACACACGCATACTCATCCAAGTATGCATGCCCTTTCATTTTATTTTTTTTTTTCACCTCATATTCTGCCTTTTCTATTGCTGCGGCCAGTGCTGCCGCTGCCGCTGCTACTGCTACTGCTGCTGCTGATTCAGTCTGAGTAGCTGCGTTTGCCTTTGGCATTGCCATTGAAGCAGAGAGCAAGCCGACCGACCAACGGTACTTTTTCTTTGTCTACCCTTCAGAGTCAAACAGAGTATGCTCAATTCAAACAAAGGCTTATGGCATTTGCAAAAAAAACAAGAGAATTTCATAAAACAAACTTGAGTAAAAGAAAAAGAAAAAGAAAATTTTACAAATTTACCAATTTTTTTATGAAAAAAAAAATTATTTGCCTGGCCAATACAAAGAAATACCACAAAAAGTGTATACAACTTTCGGCTTGGCTTGAAAAAAAAAAATGTAAAAGACTTGTGCAATGTTATTTTGTCCCCCCTCTCCCCCGTCAACCAGTCTCTTGCTCTTATTATTATTCATTCTCACAGCTTGTGTAGCTTTTGTTGTTGTTGTTTTATTCTTTTGGTTATGTTTTTTGCACATGATTCCGCGCCTCGGTTACATTTACGTTTGTTGCCTAATAAATTTTGCGTAATTTTGGTTTTCCCTTTATTTTCACTTTTCTTTTGTTTCCTGTTCTTTTTTTCTTTGCTTGCTTTCTTGTTTGTTTGTTTGTTTGTTTGCTTGCTCTTTTTTTTTTTTTGTTTTATTTTTTTTGGTTGGCTTTGCATGTCCGTGCTTGCGTGTGTGTGTGTGTGTGTTTGTATGCTTTGTTGATGCTTAATTAGGCGCATAAGTAATATTTCCGTCTAACTGTTAGCGGCTTTTAGCCAACAATCACCCCCCACCCCCCTCAAAGCTCGACCCCTTAAAATTACCTCAACCTCTCATTAATTCAGCCAAAACCGAAATAGTAACAAAATTTTCCTGTTTATGCTTTGATAAATGTGTCTCTGTGTGTGTGGGTGTGTGTGTGTAATGGGTATGGTAATGTCACAAGAAGCTGGCTCAAGCATAAGGTGGTTGTTGCTTTTGTTGTTGTTGTTGTTGTTGTTTGCCTGCAAAACTTTGAATTAGTAAATTAGTTCACCCTCAGTGCACATTTCGGTCAATTTGGTAACTCACAGGCCATAATGCTAATGCTACGACTAATTGTAATAGGCTAGACCGCACTACACACACACACACACACACACACACACACATAGACACGAATATAGTCAAGTCAAGTCAAGCACGAGTGCAGCACTCCAAAAGGAAGCAGCTCAAAAAAAGGGGAGAAGCCGTGAGAGACTCACTCACTCACTCACTCACACACACACACACACACACACGCACACAGAAGCATACGTTTCTTCTTTTTTCCTGTTTCTGTTGAGCTCTCCTTGACGCCACCCACAAAAAGTCGTTGTTTGTATACTCTTTTTTTTTTTTTTTTTTTTTTTGAGGAATGACAAAATTTTTTTGTTTTTCGCTTTTCGTTTCGTTTCGTTTTTTTTTTGTTTTTCATAAATTATTCAAAAGCGAAGAACTCCCAGAATACTATTTGATATTGGATTTTACTTGGAAGGCGGTGAAAATAAAACATAACGGTACCAAAACAAAACCTAACGGTATGAGCAGCATTCAATTTAGTTTTCATGACTTCTTCAAGTTATGAAAAAAAAAAATATTTGGTTTCTGTTTTGCCAGCAAATATTCCCTGGTTGGTTTTGCGGATTATTTTTTGTTTTTTTTTTTGGTTTTTTTCCACTCAAATAAAAATTAATTGGAATTTATTTTTGGGAATTTTAGAAATTCATAAAGATATCAAATATGTATTGAAAAGTGGGTCGGCTGGGGAAGGGAAGGGACAAGAAAGGGATGGGAAGCAAAGGAAGAAGGATAAAGAAACACGAAAGGGGGGTAAGGAGAAGAAAGAGAGAGGGGTGGGGGGGGGGGGGAGGGGGAATAAAAAGAAAGAGGAAGGCAAAGAGAAGAAACAGGGAAAGACTAGAAGGAGTATGGAGAAGAATGAAGGAAAGAGAAGGAAGAGGAAAACAAAGGAAGAGAACAAAATAAAATAGAGACTAACAAGGAACACATAAAGAGGAGCATAGAAAAAGAAATGAATGAGAAGAAAAGGTGGACCAAAAAGAGAAAACGAGTGAGAAGGAAATGGCAAAGAGGATAAGTCAAAAAGTGGATTTCAGAAAAATTCATTTGCTCTGGAGCAAACGGCGCAACTTTCAGGCCCATCAAGTTCATCAATTTCGGTCGACTGCTCAAATCTCTTCCTCTTCCGCTCTAGAAATCTCTAACTCATTCTAACTCACTCTGTCTCACTCTGTGGCCCCTTCTCACTCACTCTTCTCACCCTCCCTCCTCATTTAGTCCTTACCCGTCTCACTTACTCCGCAGCCCACTCACTTACTCACTCTCTCTCTCTCTCTCTCTCTCTCTCTCCCACTTACTCCTCACCCTGCTCACTTACTCCTCAGCCCCTCTCACTTACTCACTACATGGCTTTTCTAAGCTAGCAAAGAACTCCTGTGTGTCTGTGTGTGTGTGTGTGTGTGTGTGTGTGTGTGTGTGTGTGTGCAAAGTCGAAAAGGAAAAGACTGTCAAATTAATCACTCCAACAAGAGGAAGAAGAAGAAGAAGAAGAGTTCAGCCAAAGTGCAAGGCAAATGCAATAATAATTTTGCTCTTCTTCTTCTTCTTGCCACTTTGCCTCGCCCTTTCACTCTTGACATTGAGTGCCAGGCAGCTGGCATAGCGGACAAAAGACAACAACAACAACAGCAACAAACTAGAAGAAGAAGAAGAAGCAAAAAAAAAAAATGCTTCCGATCGAAAATCGATAGAAAAAAATGAAAGAGGTCTGTTTTTTTCTGTCTTCTTCTTCTTCTTGTTCTTTTTAGTATTATTATTTTTTGTTATTATTATTATTATTTTTTTTCGTATTTTCTTGTTCATATTTTATCTAACCCTTCCCCCTCCCCCCGCATTGGTTTTGGGCTTGAAAGGAAAGACTCATGTGCTCATTTGACTTTTTCCATTTAGTCTGACAGGCTGACAGAATAGAATCTCTCATAGCCGCTGTCTCTAACCTTTTCATATAGACACACACACACACACACACACACACACAGTCATATATCACAAGACTTGACAACAACAACAACAACAACAACAACAACAGCAAAATTAACAAGTCAAATTTATGAAAAGACTTCATATATCTAAGACATCTCTCAAGGGGGGAGGGGGGTGGAAGCGGGGGGTATGACAATATGAGAAGGATAGGGGGGTGGGGGGGATATGGGGTAAATGCAACACAATTCAACGTCATTGCAGGCGTCAGTTTGACATATGGTCTGTTAATCAATCGTTGAAAACGTTGGCTAAGACGGAAGGACCAGGCCAAAAGGGGGAAGGGGCAAGGGGCAAGGGCGGGGGGAGGGGTAGAGCATGGTTGGAAGATAGAAAAAAGGGCAAGAATGGGCCAAGGAAATCAAGCAAAACACACACACACACACACACAGTCACATCATGTGAGAGTGCGAGCGAGATAGAGAGAGAGAGAGAGCGCTAGGGTGTGCGAGCGAGAAAGAAGAAGACAAAAAGCCAAAGTGACGGATATGAAAAGTCAATGAAAAAGAGGCTGGCGAAAAGAGAAAAAGAGAGAAAAAATGAAAACAACAACAAAAATAAATAAATAAATGCCAACTTCTGGTCTCATTTTCATGTTAAATAAACAATCAAGCCAACAACAACAACAACAACAATGAAAAAGTGTGGGAAAAAAATAACAACAAGGAGGATAACAAGAAGGGATCGAAATCAACAACAACAACAACAACAACAACAATGACAACGACAAAGAGAATCGGCAAGTCACAAAAGAAGAAGAGAAAGAAGAAGAAGAAGAAGAGGAAGAAGAAGTAGAAGATGAACAGGAAGAAAATGAAATGGAAGAGGGCGAAAAAGAAGAAGAAAAAGTGGAAGATGAGAAAGAAGTGGAAGAGGAGGAACAAGTGGAAGAGGAGGAAGAAGCGGAAGAGGAATAAGAAAAAGAATAAGTAGAAGAAAAGGGAGAAGAAGAGGAAGAAGAAGAAGAAGAGGAGAAGAAGAACAGGAAAAAATAAGTGGAAGAGGAAGAAGAAGATAAGAGAGAAGAAGAAGAAGAGGAACAGGAGGAACGAGAAGAAAAAGAAGTGGAAGAGGAAGAAGGAAATGAAGAGAAAGAAAAAGAACAAGAAGAGGGAGAAGAAGAAGAAGATAAAGAATAAGAAGAGGGAGAAACCGAACAGGAAGAAAATCAAGTGGAAGAGGAAGAAAAAGAAGTGGAAGAAGAAGAACAAGATGAAAAATAAGTGGAAGAGGAACAAGAAGAAGAAGAAGAAGAGAAGGAAGAAAAAGCAAGACACTCACACCAAAAGAAAGACAGGAAAATGAAAGAAAAATAAATGAAGAAAACTAAAAAAAAAAAAATAAAAACAACAAACCAGACAAAAGTCAAAGAGGAAAGGAGAAAAATAGCAAAGAAAAATAAGAAGAATTTGAATAAGTTGGAAAGAGCAAGAGAAAATTGTACAAAAAATAAAAAGAAATAAAAAAAAACAACAAAAAAATTATAAAAATAAAAAAAATTAAAAAAAAAAAATTAAAAAAAAAAACATTATAAAAAAAAAAAACATTTAAAAAAATAAAAAAAATTTAAAGAAATTGAAAAAAAACATATTAAAATAATTAAAAAAAAATAATAATAATAAATAAAAAATAAAAAGAAATTAAAAAAAAAAAAATTATAAAATTACTAAAAAAATAATAATAAATAAAAAATAAAAAGAAATTAAAAAAAAAGAAAAAGAAAAAAGAAAGTGGTAAAAAAAAGGAAATAACAAAAAATTAAAAAAAAAAATATATAAAAATAAAAAGAAATAAAAAAAACAATTATAAAATAAATAAAAAAATAATAATAAATAAAAAATAAAAAATAAAAAGAAATTTAAAAAAAAAAACAATTATAAAATAATTAAAAAAATAATAAAAAGAAATTAAAAAAAAAAAAAATTAATTATAAAATTACTAAAAAAAATAATAATAAATAAAAAATAAAAAGAAAAGAAAAAAAATGCCAAATAAAAAATAAACTGGATTTTTCAAATTAAAAAAAAATACCAAAAATACCAAAAAAAAAACAACAACAACAACAAATGAAAGACAAGCCCAAAAAATGGTTTGGATTCTCTTCAGACTTTTCTCCTCTTGACCCCCCCCCCCCACCACTTTCTCCTTCCTTTTATGGTTCTATCTTTCACTTGTGACTTTATTCTTCTTCTTCTTCTTCTTCTTCTTCTCCTCCTCCTCTTCACTCCTCTTCAGAGAATTTTTGTCTTTATAATCTGATTGCCAGCAAGTCTTTTCTTTTCGCCTAATTGAGTTGCCAAGGCAAGCGAAAGAGATTTATTTTTGCACCACAACAACAACAACAACAACAACAACAACAACAAGAAGAACAAGAAGAAAAAGCGGAGGAAGAGGAAAAAATTTATAGGTTAGATTCCCCAGGCCTTTGTCCGGCCCCTTTCGGCCCCATCTCAAATGAAAGGGATTACTGAGCTTCTTCTCCTTTCTTGGTTGTCGGAATCGATTGAAATCTTTGCTGATT
Source organism: Scaptodrosophila latifasciaeformis (assembly GCA_037075145.1). NCBI lineage: Eukaryota > Metazoa > Arthropoda > Insecta > Diptera > Drosophilidae > Scaptodrosophila > Scaptodrosophila latifasciaeformis. The sequence continues at coordinate 1,493,351 of JBAMCM010000428.1, forward strand.
TTGACCTTTTCATATTTTTTATTTTTTAATTGAGTTCTCAAGGAACCAGGCTGGGCCTATCTCAACTTGGAACCGGCTGGAAACGATGGGATCATTTCGGGTTTCCTCAAGTTTCACTGAAAGAAGCCTATTCAGTTTGCCTTTCCTTTCAAACTTTCAAACTGAAAGGGCAAGAGTGAAAGAGGCAGAGAGTGAAAGAGGGAGAGAGAGAGAGGGAGAGAGTGTAAGAGAGAGAGAGGGTGTGTGTGTGTGTGAGTGAGAGAGGAGATAATAGAAGAAAAAGAAATACCTACACATATTGTGGTCATTTCCATCATCAATCACATCATGATTTCAGAGCCTTCATGGTTTGCTTTTGTTTTATTTTTTCTGTTTTTTTTATTACAAAAATATTTGGTATTTTTTGGTATATTTTTTGGTATTTTTTGGTATATTTTGGTATTTTTATATTTTCCTTTGTTTGGCTTGTTGTTTTTTTTAAGCCTTTCAAAAACATTTGCTTTCATTTATTTCCATTTCATTTCTGTGCAATAAAAAAAAATTGAAAAACTTCTTCAAAAAAAAAAAAAAAAATCATCACAATTTTCCTTTTTTTTTGGTGAAAAAAAATTATCACAATTTTCCTTTTTTTTTGGTGAAAAAAAATTATCACAATTTTCCTTTTTTTTTTGGTGAAAAGAAAAAAAAATTATTGAACCAAACCGAACCGAACAAATAAGGCCAACTGACAACAACAAACTGACCGAATGACTGAGCCAAACAAGCAAATAAAAATAAAAACAAAGAGGAAGAAGACGACGAAAAAGAAGAGGAAGAGAAGAGAAGAGGAGAGAGAAAAAAAAAATGAAAAAGTCAAATAGGCAAACAAAATAATTAATAAACAAAGAGACGGCTAAGCGACGTCAGAGACTTGGCCAAGACTACAAAGAGAAAGAGACAAACCGAGAGAGAGAGAGAGAGTGAAAGAGAGGGTGGGAGAGGGGGGTGGCAGGGGGGTCGTGAGCGTGAGCGGGATGTAGGTGCCTGACAAATTGGCCTTGACTTGAATGTTTTCACTTTTGTCAACGTAAAACTGACATTGACACACACACGGAGGTACACCCCCTCCCCACCCCCTCCCCCACACACACACACAGAGAGAGAGAGAGAGAGAGAGCTGTCTATCAAAGCCATCAATGTGTGAGTGATGATGACTGACCAAATGCCAAAATGCCCGACTTGACTGACTTTGGAATGCAAGTGAGACCACACCCCACCCCCCCCCCCCGCTCATACCTCACCCCTCTGCCACCCCTTGGGTAACTGTAAAAGCCACACGCTATTCAACAACAACAACAACAACAACAACGACCAACAAAGCCAAGTGTAGCACGCGCTCATTTAACCATTAAAAAATGATGAGGGTGAGGGTGCAAGGGGGCGGGGGGGAGGGGTGGGGGATGGTGTGTTTGGCAAGCCAGAGGAACTGATTGTGGCAGGCCAAGCGAACAATTGCATAAAAAATAATAAATATATATACAATCAGTTTCTCTGGTTACCAGTCAAACCAACCAGCCCCTTCCCCCCCCCTCTCCTTTCCTATACCCCCCCATCACCCTCATCATAGATATATATATATAGATCCAGGTAGACTCCATTTCATTTCAATTATAATGATTTGCTTTTGCAATAATGACACAAACACACACACGCACACATGGACACACACACACACCTACACACACCTATACACACCTACACACATATATATAGACATATAGTCATATAGTCTTGTCAGTCAAGTCAAATTGGTCTGAGTTGAATCTCTTATTCATTTCCAATCCAATCTAATAATTTCACAACAATCAAAACAACAACAACAACAACAACAGCAACAACAAAAAAAATGAAAGAAAAGAAGAAGAAGAAGAAAAAATAATAAGAAGAAGAAGAAGAAGAATACGATTGGCCATAAATTCGAACAAATTGTTTGATAATTGTCGAGAGGGTCACGTGTCTTCGATTTATTTCTCTTTCTTCCCCCCCCCTTCCCCACTCCTCTTCTTACCCCCTCTTCACCACTTTCCTTTTTCTTATTCGCTCTTTTTGTTGCTGTTGTTGTTTTGTTTTGGTTCTTTGATTTTGTGTAGGTTTTTTTTCTACTCTTTTCTTGTATTTGCTTTGTTGCTTCTTTCGCTTTTGTTTTTCCCCTTTCCTTTGACTTTCTCTTTCTTCTTTATGCTGCTTTCTTTCTTCCATTTCTTCTTGATTTTTTCTATTCTTCCTTTCTTTCCATTTTCTTTTTTTTTTCTTCATTTCTTTTTCACTTTTCTTCTTCTCTTCTTTTTGTTCTTCTCTCTTTTTTATGCTATTTTCTTTCTTCTGTTTCGTCTTGATTTTTTCTATTCTTCCCTTCTTTCCATTTTCTTTGTTTTCTTCTTTCATTTTATTTTTCCTTCCTTCCCATTTTGCCTTATTTTCTTCTCTCATTTGATTTCCTTTCTTTTTGACTTTTCTTTCTTTCTTCCTTTTGATTTTTTCTATTCTTTCTTTCTTCCCATTTTGCCTTGTTTTCTTTTTTCATTTTATTTTTCCTTCCTTCCTATTTTTCTCGGTTGCTTTTCTCATTTGATTTCCTTTCTTTTTGACTTCTCTTTTCCTCTTGTTATTTTCTTTGTTTTCTTTTTTCTTTTAATTTTCTTTCTTTTTGGTTTTTCCTTTCCTCTTTTCTTGTCATTTTCTTTATTTTCTTCATTCATTTCAGTTTTCTTTCTTCTCTCTTTTGATTTCCTTTCTTCTTGGCTTTTTAATCCTTTCCCTGCCTTTGCCTTCTTTTATTTCATTTCCTCTCTTTCCTGCTTTTTCTTTATATTTTCTTTTTTTATTTTATTTTACTTTTTGTATTTAATTTACTTTCTTCTTCTTTTTGTTTTTCGACTTTTTTGTTTTCTCCCTTTTTTTTTGTTCTTCGATTTTTTTTATTTTCTTCTTTCATTTCAGTTTGCTTTCTTCTCGACTTTTATTTTCTTTTTCTCTTCCCATTTTCCACACTTTCTTCTCGAGCTTTCCCATTTTTTATCTTATTTGCTTTTTTCTTTTTGCTTTTTTCTCGAGCCTTTCCTCTTTTTTCTCTTGTTTGTTTTATCATGTTTTTCTCTTCTTTCTGCTATCCTCTTTTCATTTTATCTTTCTTTCTTTTTGTTTTTGATCGGTTTCTTTATTTTTTATCCTTGCTTTTTCCTTTCCTTTCTTTTCTCTTTCCTATTTCAATTGATTCTTTTTTTTCTGTTCTTTTCCTTTCTTCTTATTCTCTCCTGTTTCTTTGTCATCTCTTTTCTCCTCTTCTCTTCTCTTCTTTCCTTTCCTTTTCTTTTCTCTTCTCTCTTCTTTTCTCCTCTCCTCCTCCCCTCTTCTTTATTCAGCTTTTCTCTTTTCTATTCTTCTTTACTCATTTCATCTTTTCTCTTCTTTTCTGTCCCCTTTTTCTATCTGCTTTAATTTCCTTTTGCCTTTCCTTATTCCTTTTCTCTCTCTCTTTTTGGTCATTCCTCTTAAATTTCTCTCTCCTACTTTCTTTCCATTTTTTTCTTGCCTTTTTCATTTCCCTTTTATTTCTTCTTCTTCTTCCATTCATCTGTTTCTGTTCTTTGTTTTTTTTTAATTAAATTTTTTTCCCCTCATCTTTTCACTTACTTTTCTTTTTCCACCTCTCCCTTTTTCTTCGAATTTCCCAAATTTTCCCCCACAATTTTCCCAATTTTAATTTAGCATTTTGTCAGATTTTCTGATCCACTGAAAAGTCGACTTTGGAAATTAACGCGCGCGCCCAAAAAAGAGCGCTGATTAACAGCCCAAAAAAGTATGCTATAAATTTTTGCCAACATTAAAAAAAAATTCCCGCAGAAATTTTTGTAATCACAAGAAGCTGGCGCGTGTGTGTGTGTGTGTGTGTGTGTGTGAAATATTAAATTATCAAATCATCGATATTCTATAAAAATAATAATAATTTTTTTCTGCTTCTTCTTCTTCTTCCTTTTTTTCTCTCTTGCTTACAGGCCAATGTGGCGTATGAGTAATTTTTTGTATAAAAATTTGTAATCGTTTTTTTCCCCTCCTCCTCTTCTTCTTCTTTTTTTTTTCTTGTGGAAGCAGAAAAACTTTAAAAAGGCAGGCAAAAAAAAAAACAAGAAGAAGAGAAAAAAGAGGAGGAGGGGGGGGAGGGGTGGAGAAATAAGTAGGAAGAAGGCGGAGTAGAATATAGAGAGAATTGGCCACGCCCACTGTCAGTGTTGTTGACGCTGCTGCAGAAACAGAAAATTTTTTATGGCCATGTTGCCACCTCAATGCCTTTTTGCATGACAGGCAGAAAAACAACAACAACAACAACAGCAACAGCAACAAAATTGAAACAATTTTAAATAAAAAAACAGAAGAAAAAACAACAACAACAACAACAAATAAATAATAAAGCCAAACCAAAGTAGCTGGCATCAAGTCTGCCAGGAAGAAGAAGAAGAAGAAGAGGAAGAACGAAACAAACACTGCCACAACAACAACAACAACGACGACGATGAAAAAAAGCTATGCCCCCTGCCACATACTTCCCTTCCACCCCTCCACCCTGCCACCCAGCCAGCCAGCCAGTCAGTCAGAGTTCTTTTGCCTTTTCTGTTGAAGACAACATGACGTATACGCAATGTTGTTTTGGCTCTGGCCAAACTGTAACTGTCTTGTCTGAGTTTTATATTTTTTTTTGTTCAGCTTCTTCTTTTTATTTTTCTTCCTGGCTATGTGTGTGTGTGTGTGTGTGTGTGTGTGTATTTTTTTTTATATATTTTTTATTTTATTTTACGTTTCGTTTGGCTGAGTTCTGCTTGCCAGAGAGTAGATGTTATCTATTATTTGTTTTTTTTTTTCAACACACACACACACACACACACACACACATACATACACTACCACCACCACCACCACTCCTCCCTTGCCCTAAACATTTGGCTGATTCGGTTTGTTGTTGGCTTGTGGCTGATTTAGTTGCTGCGGCCTCTTCTTGTTGTTGTTGTTATTATTGACTTATATAACACCGCGTACGCACACACACACATACACACACACACACACCCACGCTTGCACACATAACAAAATTTATTTGTCTATTTTGCCGTTTATCAAAGTCATTTTGATTATGTGCCTCTGCCACTGTGGGGGGGGGGGGTATGGTTAGCTTGTTGGAGAAGAGTTGCATAAGGTTTTCAATATCAAAACCAAAAACCCAAAACTGTCATTCACACAGGAAAACACAATTGCACGACTCCCTGCCAGGCCAAACCAAAGCAATCCCGGCCAGGCCAGCTCAACTCGACTCAACTCAATTTGGTTCGGTTCATTTCAGTTCATCTCTCTAATCAATCCACTGGCTTGATTACAAGCACAAAATTGCCAAAAATCAAGTTGCCAGCTGAAAATTTGGCAAAACCAAAAAAAAAAAAAAAAAAAAAATAAGGAACAAAAGAAAGGGTAGACAAGAGGGGGTGATAGAGAGGGGGGAGTTGCCTTTTTGGTCTCTTTGAGAAACAATGAAATTCCTCAAATTTTTTTTAATATAAAACAAAAGTCAAACTGAGAAATCTCACAAAATGAAAAACTCAAAAATCACAAAAAAAAAAAAAATCACAAAAAAAAATTTGACAGAAAAAATTGTCCAAAAATTGTTTGAAAAAGACAATAAAATTTGACATCTGCCAACTCTTTGGAAACTTCCGAAAATATGAAGAAAACATTTCTCAGTCAATTCAAAAGATGAAAACAAAAATTCTTCACCAAAAAAAAAAGGCAACCTTTTCCCTTTTTCAATCAAAATGGAATTGGACAAAGGACAATCTACTCTCTTCCTCTTCCTCTTCATCTTTTTTAATTTAAAAATACTTGAAAGGGGATTTTTTGAAATGGCACCAAAGACTTTCTCTGCATATGAGCAAATATTTTCCAAACAAAGGAAAAATAAAAATAATCACAAAAAAAAAAAAAAAAAAAAGTAGAGGAAAAAATTTCAATAAAACAAACAAAAATTTAACAAAAATTAAAAAAAAAAATAGTCAATAAAAATTGAGTAAAAAAAAATAAAACTTCATTTAATATATTTTTTTTACTTGAATAAAATTAAGAAAAATTAAAATCTTACAAAAAAAAAAAAAAAATAATCAACAAAAATAAATAATTAAAAAAGATAATAAAAAAAAATTTAAATTTTCTAAACTCAACAAAAATTAAAAACAAAAAAAAAAATAGTCAATAAAAATTGAGTAAAAAAATAAATCAAATTTAAATGTTTTCAATTTAATACATTTTTTTTTTGCTTGAATAAATTAAAGAAAAATTAAAATCTTACAAAAAAAATAATCAACAAAAATAAATAAAAAAAAAAGAACAGAAAACAAAAAAAAATTTAAATTTTCTAAACTCAACAAAAAAAAAAAATAGTTAATAAAAATTGAAGAAAGATTTTATTAAAATTGAAAAAACAGAAATTGAAATAAAAAAGTCTTTGTGTCTTCAAAAAAAAAAAAAATTTAAAAGTCAATAAAAATTGATTAAAACAACTAAATATAAATAAATTTAATAAAAACTAAAATATAGAAAAATAAATAGAAAATGAAAAAAATATATATTAAAAGAATATTTAAAAAATTTAAAATAAATTAATAAAAAAAAGAAAACAACAAAAATTTAAAATTAAACAAAAATTATTTTTTAAAAATTCAATTAAAAATCGAGTAAAAAAAAATAAATTAAATCAAATTTTAAATTTTACCAATTAGATAAAAAATAAGAGTATAAAAAAATACATAATACAATTTAATAAAAATTCAATAAATAAAATAAAAATATATTAAATAAATAAATATAAAAAAAAATTAAAACCAGATAAAAAATAAATGAATCAAGTCTAAATTTCTTAAATTTAACGAAAAGTGCATAAAAATCAAATCAATAAAAAAAAAAAATTATATGAAATTAATAAATATAAAAAAGTATATAAAAAAATAAATAAATAAAAAATCAATTTTAAACATTAAAATTCATGAAAATTGCAGAAATAAAAATAAAAAATGTGGAGTATCAAAAAATTTTAAGTCAAATCAAATCATTTTTTATGAATAACAAAATTTTAATTAAATAAATAGTCAGAATTTAATAAAATAGAATAAATAAAAAATATTAAATATAAAAAATTATTAATAAATAATAATAAAATAAAACTAATTAAAAAAAAATTCATATAAAATTAGTGATTAAAAAAAATATATATATATAAAATAAAAAAATAAAATAAATAAAAATTTAAATCAAATTAAAAATTTTACAATTAAATTGAGTGAATAAAAAAAAAATATGTTAATAAATAAAATATATATAAAATAAACTAAAAAAATGTAAGCTTTTACATTTAAAGAAAAAAAATTGACTAAATAAAAAATAATAATAATAATAAGTAAATAAAAAAATAATACATAAAATATAATACAAAAACAGAATTTAAATAAATCAAATTACAATATAAAAAAATTCAGTAAACAAAAAAAAAAAAAGATTTATAAAAATAACTAAAAAAAAAAAGCAAATAAAAAATGTTCAAATTTAATTAACGAAAATTGAGAAATAAGAAAAAAAAATTAAAATTAAAAAACCTAAAAAAATAATAAAAATTAAATGAGAATGAATAAAAAAAAAAAAAAAAAAGACAGGAAAATATTTCAAAAAATTAAAATTAAAATTGAAAAACCCTAAAACAAAAAAGAATCAAAATTAAATGAGAATTAAGAATAAAAAAAAATTAAGGGGAAAAAAGGCAGGAAAATATTTCAAAAAATTAAAATTAAATGCGAAATAATAAAAAAAAACTAGTGGAAAAAAATAGGAAAATATTTCGAAAAATTAAAATTAAAATTGAAAAACCCTAAAACAAAAAAGAATAAAAATTAAATGAGAATTAAGAATAAAAAAAGACAGGAAAATATTTCAAAAAATTAAAATTAAAAAAATAACAAAAATTAAATGAGAATCAATAAAAGAAAAAACTAGTGGGGAAAAACAGACAGGAAAATATTTCAAAAAATTAAAATTAAAATTAAAAACCCTAAAAAAAATAATAAAAATTAAATGAGAATGAATAAAAGAAAAGTAGGAGGAAAAAAAAGACAGGAAAATATTTAAAAAAAATTAAAATTAAAAAAATAATTAAAATTAAAAGCGAAATAATAAAAAAGCTTGTTGGAAAAAAGACAGGAAAATATTTCAAAAAATTAAAATTAAAAAAAGAATAAAAATTAAATGAGAATCAATAAAAGAAAAAACAAGTGGGGAAAAAAAGGCAGGAAAATATTTCAAAAGTCTTCAGCAGTTCCCCTTTCAATCAATTGCTCTCTCTCTCTCTCTCTCTCTCTCTTTCTCTTGCCGCCACTCTTCCCCTCTCTGTCTTTTTTTTTTGCCTAATTTTATGGTTGTATTTTGCGTGAATTTGAGGAGAGAAAAAGTCTTAAGCCAAATGCCAGTTGCCAGTTGCCAGAATGACAGTTCATTTCGTAATATTTGTCTGGCATTTTTTTTCCTATTTTTTTTTTTTTTTAGCTTTTTTGAGCTTCTCCCGCATTCGTGTTGGTTGGTTGTGCGTGTGTGTGTGAGTGTGTCGGTTTGGCCTTTGGTCTTTTTGTGAAAACAGCTTGGCTGCCAGTTTGCCATCTCCCACTGTCTGCCCCTACCCCTACCCCCTCTCCACCCTCTCCCCCCTCTTGGACACCATCAGGCGAGGCCTGACCGGCTTTGGTCGCATCGGCAATGCCAAATGAATTTGGTATATTTGCCGCTCAGCTTTGTGGTTATGGCCAAAATGTTGGGTGAGTTATTTCAATCGTTGTTGTTGTTGTTGTTGTTGTTGTTGTTTACAACAACAAAATAAAAAAAAAAATTGCTTTGTTTGCTGTCACTTTCAATTGAAATTTGCCAGCCCATTTGGCTTTGACATTTCACACAAAAAATATTTCTCTGCTTCTTCTTTTTCCTTTTTTTTTTTTTTTTGAATAAATTTAAAATATTTTTTTCATTTTCTATTTTGTTATTTTTGTAAATGTTGAAAAAGGTGGGTGAGAGACCCAAATTTGAAAATGTATGAAAAATTTGAGACAAAATTAAAAACTGTCAACGCAAAATCGAAATCCTGCATTTTTCGAAATTTGTAAAAAGTTAAAAAAAAAAAAAAAACTTAAAAAATAAAAAATAAAGGAAAATTGAGTTAAATTTGAAAAATATTTAAAAATTGTTTTGATTGACTTAATTTTTCACAATATTTTACAGAAATATCATTTTTCTGGGTCTAATATAAAGTTTGAAAATTTCCCACTATTTTCATATTTTTTTGTGTGTTTTTTTGCTAGCTTTTAATGAAGCTTTGTTAAATCAGTTAAACAAAAATTTTCCCCACTATTTTACTCATACCCAGTTATTTCATTAATTACCACTATTTTCAAAGTTCTCTGACAATTTCCTTACAATTTTTATATTTGAGACAATAAACAATAATTTCCCCACTATTTTCTCATTCCCAGTTATTTCATAATTTTCCGTTACTTTCAAAATTCTCTGACAATTTCCCGACAATTTGAATATTTTTATATATCAGAGCCTAATTTGCATATAAACAATAATTTCCCATTATTTCAAAAATTTGCAAGTTTCTCTAACAAACTTGTTTTGTGATTTGATATTACTCATTGCATTAAAAAATACCACTATTGTGACAAGTAAAAATTTCCCATTATTTCAAACTTTTTGGCGTTTTCATATTTTCTATTTCTATTTTCATATTTTTGTGACAAAATTGTTTTCAAGTAAGAATTTCCCACTATTCCCACATTTTTCTGTTTCTTTTACAGACTTTTTTTTTGCAATTTTGCATTCCATAAATTTCTCATTATATTTTATTGTTTCCCTTGGAAACTTTTATGAGATTTGATTAATCTTCAATTAAAATTATATTTTTTTATTTCAATTTAATTTTTCTAAAATTTTTCAAAATTCCTTTTGACTAATTTCACTTTTTTTAAATTTTTTTGACAAGCTTTTGATCAAATCTGATCAGCTCGAAGCTTGTGTGGAAGCGATTTATAAAAAATACATTTCTCAATTTTCGCAAATCAAAAAAAGCTAACTTCACCTTTTCGTCCTAGTTCCCTTGATAAACTCCAGGCTCAGGCGCTTCCTTCTAATTTCCCTAAAAATAATCCCAAAGAGCTTACAAATTTCCCCTTGTTTCAAAATTCCGCTCAATTCAGCAAGGCTCAAGACGCTCTTCTCACTCAAGCCCAACTCTGCTCACTCAGCTTGTAACAGTTTTTAAAAATTTACCGTTCTTTTTTTTCACTCAAACTCGCTCACTTCGCGGCACCAACTCCCCTCTCTCTCACGCACTCTCCCTGTGTCTTGCTGTCTTAGTTAAGAAGAGAAAACGGCAAATCTTAGGAATTATTTGTTGTTGTTGTTATGTTTTGTTTGAATTTGTTTTTGTTATTGTTTTCGTGTTGAGGATGTTTTGCTTGATTACTTTCAACATTTATGCTCTAGCATTTCCTTTTTAACCAAAGAAAACCAAAAAAAAAAAATAAGAAAAATTATTTACAAAATAAATTTTGTTGCAAAATTTTGTTGTCTGTTTTTGTTGTTGTTGTTTTTTTTTTTACTTTACTTGGTTTGTTTCTGTTGTTTTTGGATGATTGCGTACTTTTTTTTTTATTGTTGTTGTTGTTGTAATAATGTTTGTTGTTGTTGCTGCTTCTTTTTGTCTTATTGTTGTTGTTGTATTTTGTGTATGCCTTTTGCGCCTCTGCCTTTTTTTTTTTTGTTGGTCTCCGTTTGTTTACGACATTTGGAAAGCGTTTCTATTGCTTTTCTTTCGTCTCAAAACAAAAAAAAAAAAAAAATACAAATATATATAAATTAATTTTTCTTTACTCTGCTTCTGCTTCTTCTTCTTCGGCTGCTGCTGCTGCTGCTGCTTCTGCTGCTGCTGCTGCTGCTTCTTTTATCCCTCGTATCGTCTCATTACGTTGAGTGATGCTGCTGCGTCTTCTGCTTCCTCTTCTTCCTCTTCTTCTTCTTCCTGCTCGGTTGTTGTTGTTTAGATTATTTTGTTTCTTTAGCGCTTTTTGAATTGTTTTAATTTAATTTATTTTTATTTTATAAAACTTTTTCTTTCTTTCACTTGAAAAATTTACACTGATCTCTTTTTTTTTTTTTAGCTGACTCACTCCCTAATCAAAAAAAAAATATATATATAATTTTTTTTTTTTACTTTAAAAGAACACAAAACACGCACACTAACTCACAGACACGCACACAACACACACACACACACACCCCAAAAAAAAAAAACGAAAATATTCTTTTTCGAGTAAATTTCTTCTCTTCTTTGCGTATTTTACTGATTTTTGGCTGTCGGTTTGCGGATTTATTTTATGTTGTTGTTATTTGTTGTTGTTGTCTTTTTTGTCGGCAAGGCAAGAATGGAAACAACAAAAATACCAAAATTAATATTTTTATGCATTTATTTATTAGCTGTTCTCTTGTATTTTTTACGGTCGTTTTGAGCCAGGGCGGTTGTGTTTAATATTTTTCTTTTTATTAAAAAACAAAAAAAAAATAATGCCTTCTTTTTTTTTTGTTGGTGTAAATTTTTTTTTTCTTTTTTCGCTTATATTCTGAACTGGAGCTTTGCGTTCGCTACGTCAGCCATGGGTGTAAACACAATACAGACTGAATCCTTAAAGAACGACGATGGCGCTGGCAATGCCAGGAACCAGGCGACGATTACGACGACGACTACAACAACGAAAACGACGACAACGAAGAGGCAAACGATGGCCAAGCCAAGGCAGGCGACAGCGAACAGAAGCAGCGCGAAAGGGAGAGGGGGGGGGGGGTGTGTGGGTGAATGGGTGTGGGTAGTTAGGTGAGAGTAAGTGAGAGGACAACGAGAGCCAAAGCAAGTTCGAATTAACTCGACCACAATACGAACAGGAGAGCAGTGCGGTGCAATGCTCGTCAAAGTAGCGGTAAACGCTGTTGACGTCGACGTCGAAGCCAATGCCGACGATGTTGTCGAAAACACTAGTCAAGCCAAGCCAGGCAGAGCTGAGCTGAGCTGAGCCACCTTCGCCGAAAAAAAACTAACAAAATTTGAAACACTGAGTGAAAGAAAAAAAAAAAGAAACCAAGCTGTTTTACTTGACAAACTGAAAGTGAACTCAGGACCCACGATGAGCTCAAAAAAAAAAAAAAAATATCAAGAAAAACTGTTCAGCTGTATTTGTAGAGTTGCCAGCAGCAGCAGCAGCAGCCACTTGACTTACTTGCCGCGTGGTAATGATGGTGTGGTGTGAGGTTATGGTTGAACCCGCAAAGACAGGCAGTCATTTTTTTTTTTTTTTTTTGTGGTGGCAGGTGGCGCTAGTGGTGCCGGCCGGGCTGAACAATCGCATCAATGATTTAGCAAAATTTTTAGTGTACGTGTGCCTGTGTCTGTTTATGTGTGTGTGTGTGTATGTGTGAGTACCAGTAAATGACTAAACTTATGGACTGCCAAACGTGCTCATGACTCGTCTGTTTCGCTGTGTGTGTGTGTGTCTGGCTATTGATGACAGCGCCAACTGTCGCTCTGGTCCAATTTGCTTACTGGCTTGACTTGCCTTTGACGAAATTCCTTTGGCTCTTTTGGCTTAGGACAACTCAACTTGACTCGCCTCGCCTCAACTCGACTCGACTCGACTCGACTCGATTTTGTGCTTTACTCTATTCCGCTTTTGCCTTTTGGGAATATTCTTTTGCTTTTAGCTCTCATTTTCTGGCTGGTAATGAATAGTTATTGTCATGTGGTTCTTTGCCTTTCATACACTCTCCCTCTACCTCTCTCACTTGCGCTGGGACCTACATCTTGCTCACTCGCTCTGCCTCTCTCTCTCTATCTCTGTCACACATAGTCTCACAAAACATTTCTCACTCGCAATTGTAAATGGTTGGGCACTAAAAGTAAAGTAAACTATTCACTTGGACTACACTGATTGTGTGGAAGTGGGTGTGTGCGTGTATGTGTGTGTGTGTGTGTGTGAGTCCCTAAATATATAAGTATGTGTAAAATTGGAGTAAAAAAGTCAAATGAAAAATGTGCTTGAGGCAATTTTTTTTTTTTTGGGTTGGGTTTTTTTTTTATTTTACTTGTAATTTATAATTTGTATTTTATTTATTTTTTTATGATTTTTTTGTGTCTTTATTTTATTTTTATTTATTTATTTTTTTTTGTAATAAATAATTTTATTCTTTTGTTAAAGTTTTTTTTTGTTTTTTTTTTCTTATTTTTGACTCATCATTTTTTATTTTTATTATTTGCAAATAATTTTTTAATAATTTTTAAAAAAATTATTTTTATAATAATTTATTAATTAAAATTTTTAAAAGATTTTCAATTTATATATTATAAAATATTTATTTAATTGGATTTTTTTCATATCGAAATTTTATTATAATTTTATTTTTATTTTTTTATTTATATAAAAAAGTAATAAGAACAATAACAACAAATTCAATGGACAGCTGCTTTCGGCTCTGTCGGCGTTTGTCCTTTCAGGGTGGTTGCCTGAATTTTTGGCGCCGGCGTCGTTAGTTGCCGACTTTAGCCTCCAACACAGAAAACAGAGTTTAAAAAAAAAGCAAAAAAAAAACGCAAAAACAAAAACAAAAACAAAAAAAACTTTCTTCGACAACAACTGAAATAAAAGCACATTGTGACTCTCAAAGTACTCAGCTTCAGTTGAAGCATTGTTGTTGTTGTTGTTATTGTTCTTAGCGTACCGTTATGCCGCCTACATTCTACACACTCTCACTCGTGCTCTCTTTGGCTTGACGACTCTCTGTGTGTACTCTCCCATTTCTATTGCTGCTGCCTGCCTCTCCGACTATCTGCCTCTCGCTTACTCTGGCTACTTCATATATGTATTTATCTTTCTGTCTTTTTTACGCTTTAGCTGTCAGGCTGGCTCTCTTGGTGGACTCTTCAAATCGGATCGTTCAGCTTAGGTCTTCTGCTCCAATATAGTTGCTGTTGTTGTTGTTGTTGTTGTTGGCTTTATTCTTGCATTTGGCTTTACTCATTTCGCCTTTGCCTTTGGGCTTTGGGCTTTGCCTTCTCGCCTGACAATAGGTACACGCACAAATGGCCTTACCACTTATACAAACATAATCAAGCACACCCACGCACACAGCCAACCAAGCCAATGTATATAGATATGCAGACAACCCTAGAATATAACTGTTAACACCGTTCTACACGTTCTTTTTGTAGCAATTTTTTTCTTTCTTTTTCTTGTTGTTGTCGACTCTGCTTATTTGATAGCTCTTTGGCGTGCGTGCTCTTTTTATAGAGCCTGGGCTTTGTTTTTGCCTTAACTTCACACACACACACACAGACAGACGCACACACACACCTTCTCAGGCCCAACGCCACTACACGTGTTTCGAATGTGTGTGTCTGCCTTTCAACAAGCTCTTCTTTGGGATTTCTCAACTTTTTCCAAGATTTTTCTTCCCCCCCCCCCACTCTTTGTTTTTGATTGAAACAAGGTAGAAATTTAATTTGTTGTAAAATATAATTTACATTTAACACGCTAGGCCAAAATCAAAATAGTTAATCCCGTTTCTTTTTTCACACCTTTCCAAAACGTTTGACAAAGAGGAAACCCGTTTTCCACATTTTCCAATTTTATATTTAAAGCACACGCACACACACACACATACACATACAAACACATAAGGAAACAACAATTTTTTTTTTTGTCGTTTTCAAGTGGCGCGCGCTTTTTCCATTTCCATTTCCCAGGCAGAAAATTTCGATGCTGCTGATTCTGATTGTCGATTTTTGAGGACATGAAAATTTTTCCATTTTTTCTTGTATTTTTTTTTTTTTTTGGTTGGTTGGATTGGATCCTGCGCTCAAGTCACACACACTTACACACACACACAGCACCCGTCAGTGTTCCCAAAAACCTCTTCATCTTCTGCTTAACTACTTCACCCACTCTCTACCTTTCTCTTTCTTTTCATTTACACCGCACCGCACCGCTCATCCATCCACCCACCCAGTCATACACATGGCCAGCGTTATGAACAACCCAAGCAATTCTAGTTTGGCACAATTCATTGTCAAACGGCATTGGTACCGAAGCGCTCAAGTAACTGTAAATATATGAATGTAACTGTAAATGGAACCAGAAATGCTAGCAATAACAAAAACAAGGATAAATCCAATTCACTTTATGTTCAACGAATTTTTTATACCCTTTTTTAAAGTTTGCTTTTTTTTTGGGGGGGGGGGGGGAAAATCTTTTTTTTTTTGTTGTTTTTTTCTGAATTTAAAAATAATTTTTTATTTTTTTGGATTGACATAAAAAGAGTATCAGCCAACCATTAAACCCTCAAGTCGACATCAAAAACTGCTCTGACGGTCATAGTCA
Organism: Scaptodrosophila latifasciaeformis; assembly: GCA_037075145.1. Classification (NCBI taxonomy): domain Eukaryota; kingdom Metazoa; phylum Arthropoda; class Insecta; order Diptera; family Drosophilidae; genus Scaptodrosophila; species Scaptodrosophila latifasciaeformis. The sequence continues at coordinate 1,508,884 of JBAMCM010000428.1, forward strand.
CGTTGTTCTGCAATATTTTGTCGATGCAACAACAACGAAAGCAGCAGCGGCAGCAACAAGGAAAACAGCAGCGCCACCTTCCTCTTGTTTCTTCTTCAGCACACTTGCCTGCCTGGCTACAGCGTAGAGCTTCTTCCACAGCCAACTTCGCAAACTACTTAAACCCCTTACAACCCCCTCCCCCCACACCCACGCAGCACCTACCTACCGTCGACATATGTTCAATCACAATCAGTATTACACTCACACACACACACAAACGCAAGCACAAAGAGACGCTTTGCTCTCTTCTCTTGTAATTCTTTTTTTTTTTTTTTTGACAAGTTATCCGACTTGGACAAGTGTTGTTGGTGTGGGTGCGAGTGAATAAGCAAATGGTGAAATTTACATTCATATTCACTTCATTGGGAATGCATGTTTTGAGTCATCTGGTGTAAATTTTTCAAATAAATTTTATTCTTGATTTTTGCTGCTGTCACACCAAAAAATGTCTTTTGACAAAAAAAAAAAGAAAAAAAAGAAATACAAATTTGTTCCTTTTGCATAATTGCGGGTTCAAGGCAATAAAAGGCAGCTGGCTCTATTGCTATCTCCCTCTCTCTCTTTCTGTTTGTGAGTTTTAATTTTGTCAAGTTTTGTTTATCTATTTAATCAGAGAATATATTTATTTTTTTCTTTTTATAAATTGAAAGGCTTATTTTTGGTGGCTGGTAGGCCTGGCCAGTGTGACCCCAAGTTGTTTGGAATTATTTATTAAATGATTCTTTGCTCGACCGGAATATCAATAAATATTCAACTATAAAATCCAATATGTTGTCTTGTCATGAATTGCTTATTAATAATTTTTATTTATTTAATCCCTCGATTTATCGAAGACAAACAAAACAAAACATTTCACATTCAGATTCACATTGATCGAGACAGCAATGTTCAAATTTTGCCTTGTCTTGGCCCATTTTTTGGGCCAGCCCCGCTTTGCTTCAGCCCTGGTAAGGCCCACAATTCAATTGTCTTTATGCTCGAAAGGCGTTTCAACTGCAGAAACAAGAATGAAAAATACACACACACAAACACACAGACACATACACTAAGAACCGTTGACATATCGTCGACCCAGTTAGCAAATAGAACCGTCAACCTAAACGACAGAATGTCAAAAAATTTTGCCACATTCGACTCTGAATAATTTAAAGGAATGAAAACTTTATGAATTTGTCAGCCATTTTACTATTTTCCTTTTTTTTTTTTTTTAAATTTTTCTCTTTTTTTTCGAATCTATTGAACTGAAAGTCAAATCAAATAATACAAAAAATAAAAAAAAAAAAATAAAAACAATTTCACAGAATAACAAAATTAACAATTGACAGTAAAAAATAAAATGGAGGCCAATCAAATTTGTATCTGCACAAATAATTCGATAATTTAATTTGCATAGATTTTTTTATATGCGCAAAAAAACCATTTCAAATAAGAAAAAAAAGGGGAAGAGCAAATTGATGAAAAGAAAGTGACAAATTTTTAAACCGAAAAGAAAGAGCAATAAAAAAATTGACAGCATAAAGGGAAGCCGGGGAATCTGAAGGGAACCCTTAAAGTAAAATGGAACCACAACTGAAATACTTCGGGAATTTTCCAGCTCAAGAAATATCTTTCCCAACTTTCATTGAATTCGGAGCAAAGCTTCTAGGTTCTTGTAAATCCCCAAGTGCCTTGGTCCTAAGACTTTGGAAGGTTCTTGTAAATCCCCAAGTTCCTTGGTCCTAAGACTTTGGAATTCTCAAATATCCAGGATCCGAAGTTCCCTTGACTTGTTCTCAAGAGAAGTTTCCCTGATTGGTTCCCAAAAGTCTTAGGCCTTTCGAGTTGCCCAGTTCGATTGATTCAAGTCCGGTATATTTCCAAGAGACTTAGGGTCTCCGGATTATCTAGAAGAGTAAGCTAAGGGGCCCAGAGTTTCCTTGAGCTGTTTCCAGGATTTGAGAGTCCTAAATTTCCCGGGGTCTTTCCAAGAGATTTAGGGTCTTCGAACTGACGAGTTTCAAAGACTTTGAAGTCTTCGGAATTCCTTGACTCATTCCAATACTCTTAGGGTTTCAGAGTTTCCAAATTCCCTTGACTTGTTCTCTAGAGTCTTAGTGACTAAGAAGTCTCTGAGTTCCCTAGTTCCCTTGAGTTGTTCCTAAAATCTTAGGGGTTCTGAGTTTCCGAGTTCGCTTGATTCAAGTCCAGGATTTGTGAGTCTTAGAATTGCCTGGGTAACTGAAGTTGCTTAAGGGGCTTCAAAGACTTTTAAGTCTTCGGAGTTCTTAAGCTTTCTTGTCTTGGGTCCAAGCCTTTTAGGCTTTCAGAGCTCCCAGGACTTGTTTCAGAAATTCCAAGGAACTCAAGATTCTGACATTACCCTTAGTCCTTTCAGGCATCAGGTTTTCTTTGTAGAAAATTCAGAACTTCTGTTTCAAGGTTTTGATTCCTGAGACTTTAGAATTTATGGTTCCATCTATGAAGTCCTTCGAATCTCTCTGGATTCCTTTTTGGAAAAAAGTGTATAAAACATTCGCTGTCCCTCGACAGGTCAAGTAGGTTTAGCCTTTTTAATTTTGTATCTGCCTTTTTTTTTTTTTTTTTGCTCTCTCTTTTGTGTCTAATAAAAGAATCGTGTGTAATTGCCGACATATTGCCATTGGCCAAGACGGGTCCGGCCTGGCCGGTTTAATAGCACTTGGCCAAGTGCTTGCAAATATTTTATTGATAGACACCAGACAACTGGTTGACGTTTACAAAACCCCCAAACGAAACGATATGAGACGATATGAGACGAGACGAGCAGTAACGAGGGTGTTTCTCTTTTGAAACTCTTAAATATTTCAGTTGCTTCGCTTCGATCAACTTTCGCCTAGAATTGGAAAATTCTTTCGATTCATATATATATATATATTTTTTCTTTGCCTTCTTGTTTTCTTTTTTTTTGTGAATAATTTAAAAACCGTTGGATCGATTGTTGCGGCAAGTAAAACATTTTAGAAATTCTTTTGAATAACTTGAAGAAAGTTTTGGGCTGTCATAAAATTGGAACTTTCTTCTGAAATAACCAAACCGGAGAGGGGAGCTTGGCAATTTCAGAGCTCTTGAAATCCCTTTAAGTCTTATCGAATAATTTTCTTTGAATTTGGAGAAAACTAACAAAAGACTCTTGAGATATTTGGAGTATCTGAAAGTAATCATGAATCTCATAAAATCTTGAAATGTTCTGGAACCTCACGAAATTCTATATAGAATCTCTAAAGATTCTAGATTTAGTAAGACCTTTTGGAAATATTAACTCAAGAATATCGGGTAAAACTGGACATAAGTAAAAACTATCTCAAGGCTCCTAGGGTATCAGGAAATATCTAGGGAAACTCAGGATTAATTGAGCTAATCAGAATTCCCAGGCTCTTGATAAATCAACTCTCAAGACATGCTCTCAAGAATCTCGGCTTATTCCAGTATATAGGAAAAGATTTTCTCAGGAATTTCAGTCTTCTCTGAATATAGCAAAGTATTATCAGAAAATTCCACATATTATCTCAAGAATCTCGGGGTACTTAAGCAACTCTAAAATTCGAAAATTTTATATCGTTAGTCCAGATATTATCTCAAGAATCTCTGGCTATCTAGGAGTATGCTCAGGTTACTCGGGATACTCAAGTATCTTGGTATATTTAAAGATCTCGATATATTCTATTCAGAGTATGAACTTTCCAGATTTTAGATGGATATATTTTGATATATGATGGATAATTTCTCAGATAATATTATGACATTTGTGCTGGTCATCAAGTTAATACCGGTTGGTCAAGCCATTATCATTAAAATTTCAGAATACTCTTTTTTTTCCTTTCTATATAATATAGATATATATATATATATATATATATATATATTTTTTTTTTTTGTATTTTTCTTTCATTACATTTGTAATGCCGCATTATGGCCCGGCGGCGGTCATACTCGTAAGTTAGAGAATTTTTTTTTTTTAAGGCCACCTGGGAGGTCTGAACGGGTCTGGGCCGGTTCTGACTACGTCGGCGAGGTCTGAGAGGGTCTTCGACGACTTGCAGTGGCCCGAATGGTCTATTGGTTGTGGGGAGGGGCAGGGCAGGGGGATTTATCGAACCACTTAAATAGTCAGGGTCAGTTTGCTTAAAATATATATATATATTCTATATAGGGAGAAACAAAGGCATAACAAGTCGAACAATGCAGGCATATGGATAATTGTGGAGACACGTGCAGCTCGCTGATTTTGTTATTGTTGTTGTTGTAATTGTTGTTGTTGTTGTTGGTTTCTTACACAAAGTTGGCCCAAGTAGGAGGTGTTTCGAAAGGAAACGTTTTGAATATTTCAATAAAACTCCCCAAAGACACACACACACGCACACACATATATTTACATTGGATTGGTGTGTGTGTGTGTGTTGAAGTTGATTAAAGCGGGTCAGAAAAATTTTTGCGTCCTTTAGTTTCGCCTTTGGACATAAATGGATACAATATTTATCCTTTTAGGTGTTTGCTTACACACACACACACCCACACACACACACCCACACACACACACACACACACATGTCAGCCATATTTACATTCATTCATAATTTATTTGAAACACACACACACACGCACACACATTGGATAGCTTTCACACTCGTTTACACTTTGGAAAAAAAAGCAAGAAAAAAAAATTATGAAAAACTCAAATAGAAAAACTTTGAAATACTCTAAGCTTTGCTCCCCAGGAAAATCATAAAAACTTTCAAGTCTTGCCCCGAGTCCAATAATAAAATAAAAAAAAAAAATTTCAAAAAATTTTTTTTTTTCAAAAATTTTCAAATTGTTTTTTTGTATTTTTTTTTTTTTTTTAATTGTTTTGTGACTTTTGTTTGATTTATTTGACATTTTGTTATTTTGAAAAATCAAGTGATTTTTCTTTTTTCGCCGCTCGCATTTTGATTTTCACACTCAAATTTTCAAATATTTATTTAAATTGTTTTCTTCACTTCTTCTTCTTCTTCTTTTCTCTTTTCTTCTCTCTTTGATTTTTGGTTGGAACAAATATGTTTCTCATTATTAATTGACGATGAATTATTGTTTTGTTTTTAAAATTAAATTTTGAAATTTATTTTTTTATATTGAAAATTTTTATGTTATTTTAATATTTATATATATAAATATTTTTTTTTTTTTATATAGAAGAAAAAATATAAAGAATATAAAGAAATGTTTTTTATTTATTTAACCTTTTTTTTTTATTTTTTGTGGATTTTTGAAAGTAATGCCTTTTATTTTTTCTTGGACTTAGTTTTTCATTCTTTAATTTAAATATTTTTTTTATATCTTAAAAAAATATTGAATACATTTTTTTTTAATTTAATTTTTTATTTGATTTTTTTTATTTTAATTTTTGTGATTTTTAAACTATTTTAATTTTAATGAATTTAATTTTTTCGAGTCTCTAAATTATTTTATTTTATTTTTTTAAATTTAATATATATATTTTTTTTATTTCTTTATAATTTTGTATATATTGATTTTTAATTTTAGCTTCCGTGTTTTATTTAATTTTTTATTTTATATATATTTATTTTAATAGTTTCAAACTATTTTAATTTTGGTGAATTTAATTAAACTCAAATATTTCTTTTTTATTTATTTTTTATTTATTTTTTAGTTATGGTAATTAATATTTTTTAAATTCATATTATTTTTAACTATTTATATTTTTATTATCTATATTATTTTTTTTTGATTTTTCATTATTACAATATAAAATTGATTTGGTTATTTTTTAATTTACATTTTTCCCCGTTTTTTCAAAATATTTAATTATTGACTTAATTTTTTTTTGATTTTAAATATTCCATTTTTTATTTAATTAGTTTTTTAAATTTATTTTTAATTTTTTTTTTTATCTTTATTTTCTTTTATTTTTTAATTTTTTTTTTTAATTTTAAATTTTTTCCTTTTAATTTTTGAAAAATATTTAATATTTTATTTTATCGAATATTTTTTTTATATATTTATTATTATTTTTTTTCCTTTAAATTCTTAAGTTGTCTTTATAAATTTGATTTAGTTTTATTTTTTCATAGCCTTCCATTGATCCCCTAAGAATCGCTCGCGATTGGACTAAACAAACCCAGATTATAATTTTTTTATTCCCCGAGTCCTTTCAGCTCTTTGAGAGTGTTCAGAGTATTCAGAGTATTCAGAGCCGTAAGTTGGTCTCTTTGAAAGGAATTGTCACATATTTTTCTTTATGTTTTCTTCGCCAACAATAAACTGTCTGGGGAATTTTCGCGGCTTTTGTTGTGTGGAAAATAAATACGGTATATTTTTGGTCTTTTTTTTGTGTGTGTGTGTGTTGCTTTTGGCCTTTCGGCATATCTTTATCAAAATCGATTTTCATACAATGGGAAAGTATTTGCCTCTCTTCTTCTTCTTCTTCTTCTGCTTTTGTGTAAAATTTCATTTTTCTGGTATTTTATTTTATTTCTATGGAATATGAATTATTTTCATCGGATTAATTGGGTTTATAGTTGCCTAGTTTTTTTTTTTTTTTTGGTATTTTATTTATTTTTGTTGAATAATTTTTTGCTTGGGGGATTTTATTTTTTGAGTTTCTTAGACCTTTTTAGGGCTTTTCTAATTTTTGGTATTTTATAAATTAGTGCCTATTTTTTTTGGTATTTTATTTATTTTTTATAAATAATTTTTGCTTGGGAGATTTTATTTTTTGAGTATTTTATACATTTTTGTATATTTCGATCTCTGTTGAGGGATTTTATTTTTGGTATTTTTATAGATTTTAATATATTTGGTATTTTAGGAATATTTGATATATTGATCTCTGTATGAAGTATATTTATTTGGTATATATTTTAATTGAATATTTTTGGTATTTAATGAATACTTGAAATTGTGATATCTATCAAACTGAAGCATACCTTTTTGGTATTTTATTTATTTTAAAAATTTTAAATATTCCAAGCTCTGTTAAGTAAATATCTTTTCGGTATTTTATTTATTTTGATACTGATTTATTTTTGAAGATATTAAAAATCCACTTTCTTAGGGAATCTGGTATATCATTTTTTCCCCCCTAAATAATTAAATATTTTTTTTTGCCTAAGATAAAGTCTGATCTCTCTAAGTTTTATCCATAACTTTCTGGTATTTTATTTTGGTATTTTTTTTTTGTTTATTCTATTTTATTTATAAATTTATTTCTTAGGTCATATGTCTGACCTCCTTCATTTTTATCCATTTCTTTGTGGTATTTTATGTTGGTATTTTTTGGTATATCATTTTTTTCCCCCTAAATAATTAAATTTTTTTTTTGCCTAAGATAAAGTCTGATCTCTCTAAGTTTTATCCATAACTTTCTGGTATTTTATTTTGGTATTTTTTTTTGTTTATTCTATTTTATTTATAAATTCATTTCTCTGGTCATTTGTCTGACCTCTTTCATTTTTATCCATTACTTTGTGGTATTTTATTTTAGTATTTTTTTAAATTTTATTTTATTATATTTATAAATTTATTTCTCTGCTCATTTAAAATATACTAATAATTATTTAATTCTTTTCTATTTTCAGGTGCTCAAAGTAAGTAAATCTTTTTTTTTTAGTATTTTATTTTATTATATTTTTTGAATTTATTTGGAACTTCTCTTTCATATTCATTTCACTTTCTTTGGTATTTTCGATTTTCTGATTCTGGCTTCCTTGCCAAGTTTAATATTTTAGTATATACCTTTTGGTATTTTTTTTTGTTTAATTCGGTAAAATTCGATTTGATTTTCGTTGAAATATTTATGGCAAATTGCTTGACAAATTATCGATGCCAGACTGGAAAGAAAAGTTCAATTGCCACGGCCAAAATGGATTAGTCATAAATTTATTTCACTTCTTCCCCTTCTTAACTTTCCTCTCTTTAGGTTATTTTTTCTTATTTAGTTTAGTTTAGTTTAGTTTCTTTATTTCGTTTGATTGTCTGTCTCTCTAATTGTCTGCCCATCTGTCTGTACAATATTATCTGCCCAGTCTGTCTCTCCCTTCTGTCTGTCAGTCTGCCAGTCTGCATGCCTCCCAGTCCAAAATTTGGACATTTTCTTTGCTCTCTTTCGGCACGAGCATTTTCATTGGCATGACCGATAAATATATACGAAAGTATGTACTATATGGAATATTTTGCTCAGAGAAAAGAATTCGAAATAAAAAATAAAGAAAAAAAAATTAAATTGAGTCGGTCAAGCGATATTTATGGGAATTTGTTTAATTTAAATATAATGATGCGTGTTTTTATATGTCTTCAATTGGCTTTTCACCTCCTTTTTTTTTTTCTTTTGGTTGGAAATTTAGGTTAGGTTTGGACTCGTTACGCCTCAATAAAGTTTAAGGTCAAAGACACCAGAGACCCCTGAAATTTATTCCATATTTTCTGGCTTGCCCAGACTTTTCTTTGTTTTCTTAGTGGACTCATTTTTTTTTTGTCCTATATTCTGTCTATATCAATTTTTGGTTTCTATATAAAAATTTAATTTTTTCTCTAGAAACTTTGGAAGCCTATATTGAGATCCCTCTCTCCCTAGGGTCTTATTATTTGATTGTCATTAATCCAATCATATCTTCATTTTTCTATATAGAATCTTGATTTATTTTTTATATCAAATCTTGTTCTTTATTCTTTCCCAAGGAGATTTCGAACTCTCTCTACCTATTTCAAGATTGGAGCTTCGATTTCTCTGCTTTATATAATGATCTGCTTTTATTTCTCTGAGTCTCATCATTCTTCTATTTATTTCCACTATTTTCCTATTTTACTATTATTCAATTTCATTCTATAGTTTTTTTTATTTTTTATATTTAATTTTGTCCTCGATTTCCCCATTATTTCTCCCTCATTTAATCATGAATCCTATATAAGGAACCTTATCTTTCCTATACTTTAGAGAAGCATATTTGAGTTCTATAAAAAGTCTTGAGCCTAAGTCTAACTATATCAAGTCTGGAGCTCTTTATCCTCAATTTTTCTGCAGCTCTATGGAAACCCATTTCCCTGAAAATAAATCTCGAATAAATCAAAAAGCCCATCAAAATTGAAAATAATTTTATATCCATAAAAGTCTCGGAATAAACTCGGTAGAACTGGTCTGTTTGGTTTTGGATTGTTTTTATGTCAAATTGACAAATCCATTTGGAAAAACCTAAAAATTGTTTTAATTTAAACTGTAAACAGAAATCTGAATAAATCAATTGGCTGTGCCTGGCGATGAACGATCGAAAGGCTCATTAAAAATTCGGTTTTAACCAGAAACAAATTCATAAAGATGATTTTCAAAAAAAATAAAATTCTATAAACATCACCGACAAATACAAAAAAAAAAATATTAAGATCTATTAATAATTATATTTAATTTTTATTTTTTTTTTGTTTGGTCTAGAAACACGTGAGTCCCGATAAATCTTGACCTATGCAAAATACACTAAAGTAGAGCATTATTTTGCCCAAAGAAAAATAAATAAATCTGATGAAAATTTGATACCAAAAATTATTTGAAATTTGTTTTTTTTTTTCAAAATGTTTTCAATTTCTTTGAATATTTTTCATGAATAAACTTTTGGCATTTGCCACATTTATTGATCTTTCAAAATGTTTGCATTTAACAAGAAATCCGAAAACCCACTTTGATGTTTGGATTTCTCTTCGAGAGTATTCAAAATAAAAAGAAGAAGAGAATGAATTTTTTTTTACCATTTCGATTTATTTATTTTCTCAGAAAAGGCCAAAGTAATTCGGATTGATTTCTTTAGGCATTTAAAAGTATTCAGGGATTTCATAGCCTTTGATGGCTGGTCTAATATTTGAGAGCAGAGATAGAGCCCCGACATTTTGTAATACTTCTAAGCCTCAGTCAAAGTTGATGGATTCTCTGCAATTCCTAAGCTTTTCAAGGCTTCATAGGAACTCTCCAATATCTTTGAGAATTTCAATTATCTAGAATCTTAATTAAAACAATCTCATATGATTATCATATAGCTCAGTGTATTCACGATTATATAGGTCTAGTCAAAAATGGAACCATTTTTTCAGTCTTCCTAATAAGCCTCAGGGAAATCCCTCAACTCCAAAGTCTCAGACAGCAAATATCTCTAACAATTTGGAATTTCTCTTAAAATATTTTATATTTGATTTCTTTGACCCTTCCAGCCAACTCACAGTATTTGCTTTACATTCATAATATTTCAAAGTCCCAGCAAATCTTAAGTCAAACTCAATAAATTCTCATAACTTTCGGAGTATTTTAATATCAATCTAGCAAATCTAAAAGTCTCATCCAAATCATTCAAAATTCCTACTCCAGTCTCATAAAGATTCCCCTATCTTTCGGAATATTTTAAAGATTTAAAGAGATTTGTCAATACCCGAGAATATATCAGAGTCTTCTTTTGATTTGTCAGAGTATTTCTAGGAATATTTCAAAGACTTTTAGAAAATCCCCGATATTTCACGATACACCAAAGTCTTATTTAAAAGGCGTTCTTGCAACTTTAAGAGTATAACGATTTCTTTTACAGTTCAGAGTATTTCCTAGATTAACCGTCTCTCCCCAACATTATAGAGTATTGGAACTACCAATAAGCTCTGCATCCATTTTATTGGATTCCCCAAATATTCTTAGAAAACATATTCCAAAGTTGCAACTCTTTAGACTTCGAAGCTTTCGGATAGCTTTAAGACTTTGTGAGTATTCCTTTGATCTCCAAAATTACCCGAGTATTTCGAGTTCTCTAAATACTTAGAAAATATATTCCAAAAGACCCAAAGTCTCAATTCTTTGGATTTCCAATTTTTCAAAGTCACCGAAGAGTTCTTAGTATTTTATATAGGAACCAACTCATTGGGATTCCCAAATTTCAGAGACCTTCGAGTTTGTCTTTCTTGGATTCACATCAAAAAATTTACAGAGTATACCCAATTCGTCGAAAATTTATTTTCTTTTATACTCTTTTTTTTTATTAAAAATTTTTATTTTTTTTCAAAAACTTTTTCCAAAAGTCCCAAAGTCACCGAAGAGTTCTCAGTATTTTATATAGGAACCAACTCATTGGGATTCCCAATTTTCAGAGACCTTCGAATTTGTCTTTCTTGGATTCTCATCAAAAAAATGTCAGAGTATACCCAATTCGTCTAAAATTTATTTTCTTTTATACTCTTTTTTTTTTTATTAAAAATTTTTATTTTTTTTTTTTTTTTGATTTTGAAAAATTTTATTTGCTTGATTTGCTTTTGCTCTTTAGTTTCTCATAGTTTCATATATATATATATTTTCGATCTATGATGTGTTCATTTATATATATATATATATATGTGTGTGTGTGTGTGTGTGATGTGTGTTTCGTATTTGGATTTTTAGTATTTCGAATTGTATTTGTGTGCGTTGCCAGTGCTTTGGATGAGATGAAAATAGCTTCTAATAGCCGCAACGAAGGCGCAGGTTGTTTATTTTTATAATTTACTCAAAAAAAACAGAAAAAAAATAGATTTGAAAATTTTTTGAAAAATATTGAAACTGGTCGGCGCACTTTTCGGAACGACACGTGGACAGGGGCATACGTCATTGTTTTTTGTGTATTCCGAAAATTTTTTTTTTTTTTTTTTTTCTGTTTTCAAAATGGAATTGAATTATTTTTTGTATATATCGGATTCAGCGATCTATCAATTTGGCTTGACTGGTTGGGGTTGGGGCTGGCTTGGGAAGAGGAAGAGGAAGAGGAAGAAAAGCATCAGTCTGTCAGTGAGGGAGATCGATTCATTCAACAATTCCGAGAATGATTCATGGGAGAGATTTTTGATTTTTATGATTTCATAAAATTTTAGTTTCATTGTTTTTACGATTCGCGTTGGATATTTCTTGTTTTTTTTATGATTTTTTAATTTCGTTTTTAGTTTTTAGTTTTTTTTTTTTATTTACTTACCATTGCGGGCCTTTCATTGGCATAGGAAAGTTTACGTGAATTTCGCAATGTTTCCTGCCACAATGAATTGCGGCGTGCAGCCGAGGTGGTTGGTGTATTGGTGGGTGTGGAATTGCTACTATTGTTATTATTGTTGTTGTTATTGGTGGCGCCACCGATATTTCTTGTACACATCATTACTGTGGCCCCCATCGAATTGCTGCTCGACGATGTGGGAGAAGGTGTTGCTGGCTGTGTTGGCATATTGTAAATTTGGTGTTGTTGTTGTTGTATTGGTATCGTTGACGTTGGTGTCAGCTGTAGTGGTGGCAACACTGGCGGCGGCATTGTGGGGCATTTCTGATAAATTTGGCCCGTATTCTCGGCTTCCATGCAGGAGGCCGGCGACATAATCTGCCCAGATCCTCCAGCCAAAACAAAAACAAAAAATCACAAAACAAAAAAATTTCCACTCTTCTTTTCACAATTATTACGTATACGTAATTTGATTGAATTTGCACTTTTTGGGGGGGGGCTTGTCGATTTTTTTTTTCGGAAAATTTCACAATTTCCGAATTTTTTGAATTTCTTTAATTTTGTAGGAATTTTTCAACAATTTATTTTTCAATTAATTTTTTTTTAGTTCATTTTTTTTATCGACAATTTTTTCTAAGGATTTTTTTTTACAGCTAATTTTTTTTTTTTTAATTTTTATTTTATTTTTTTTCAATTGTTAAAATTTTTTGTCGACAATTTATTTTTTTTTAACTATTTTTTTTTCAATTAAATTTTTTTTAGTCCATTTTTATTATATTAATAAATTTTTTTTTTAAATAATTAAAATTTTTTTTCTCTAAGAAATTATTTATTTTAAATTCTTGCTTCTTGTTTGAATTTAAGAATTTTATTTAATTGTTTTTATACTTTGAATCATGAAATCTAAATAAAATTTAAGATTAAAAAAAAAAATTAATTAATAAATTATTTATTTTATAATTATTATTTCTTTTATTTAAACCGAAAATAATCTATAAAAAATTATAATTTTTTCCCCCATTTTTTTATATTTTTAATTTTTATTTTTAACTATTTTATGAAATATTTTTTTTTAATAAAAAATAATTTATTATTATTATTATTATTATTATTATTATTATTATTATTATTATTATTATTATTTTTTTTTTTTCTTTTTATAAAAATCCATTTTTATTTAATTTAATATTTTTATTTAAAAAAAAATTTTTATTTTTTTTTTATTTTTTCTCTTTTGTTTTAATTATTTAAATTTTTATCTCTTTCTATTTAATTTTAAAAACCAAACTTGAATTTCTTTAAGTTTGTTTTAATTATTTTTCCATCATTTCCCACATTCACTTTTATTTAATTTGTGATATTTTCTGTTTATTTTCATTGTGGGTGAGTGGGTAGGTGTATATTTGTGTGTGTGTGTGTCAGAGCATTTTCTCTATTTTCATATTTTTCGCTTTTGTTTGAAAGTTTTTGACATTTCAGTTGGAAAACATTTTATTTCCTTTTCGATAAACAAAAAGGAAGCCAAACATTTAATCAATTTCGAAAAAAAAGAAGGATTTTTCTTTTTTTTTCATTCAGAAACTTTTTCTTTATCACTTGGAAACATTCAAACTAAACTGAAAAAAAAGAAAAAAAAAAAAAAGAAAAAACCAGAACCGACTTGTCCGTTTTTATTTGTGAAGAATTTGTTGGCGTTGTTGTTGCTGTTGTTGTTGTTGTTGTTATTTTCTGGTTTGGTTTTCTTTTCGTTTTGCACAAGAAGAAAACGTTTTCCAACGAACACGCGTCGCTCGCAACTAAACGTGTGCGTTTTGCTCTGCCTTCCGAATTGTCCGAACTGGTTAAGCGGAAAGGAAAATAGCAGCTGCTTTTTTCTTCTTCTTCTTCTTCTTCTTCTTTGTCTTCTTCTTCGTCTTCGTTGTCTTCTTCATTTTGTTGAGAGGCAAGAGGCAAACTAAACTAAGCTAAACAGTTCCAATATGCCCGGGGGAAGCAAAAAAATAATAATAATAATAATAATAATAATGTATGCTCCGCTGAACACCTGATCGCTCTGGCCACTCCCCCTACCCACGTAGCCCTCCAGAGAGCGGGCCAGTGCAACGGTATTTGCAATTTTTATTCTAATCATCAAAACGTTGCTGGCGGAAGCTGCCACAGTCAACGCAACCCCCGCCGCTGCCACAGCTGCCACTCCTGCTGACTGAGCAATAAAAATCTTAATGGCCAATTTCTTCTCTCTGCCTCAATGGACTTAATGGTCAGCATTGCTCTCACTCTCTCTCCTCTCTCACACACACACACACACACACACATGGACGCTTGCAGCTAGCTGCGTGCTCTCAAAAAAACACAAGCTCATTCTCCGTCTATCCCTCTCACTCGCACACACACTCGCGCCATCTCTGTTTCACGCCTCATCGATCAGCAGACAATGGGCAAACAATTTCTCGAAAAGTCAATTAAATTTCCTTTTGTCTTTCATTTTTTTTTGTGGTTTTACTTAACGGTAATTAAGGGCGACACAATTGCATGTTTATTTTTATGACAAAAAAAAAGTGTAAGCAAAAATTTATGAAATTTTGGGAAATTCACAGAAATGCTGAATCCCAAATAATTCGAAGAAATCCATGGGATTTTTCGAAAGACTAACAACTTAAAAATTATCATTAAAAAAATATATAAATAATAAAAAAGATCTTAAAACTTACAAAAAAAATAATAAAATAAATGAAATAAAAATTAATTTTCTTCAATAAAAAAGAATAATAACATAATTAAATTAAATGTAAAAAAAAAACAAAATTAAAAAAAAATAAAACAATTTGAAGAAAAAAATTATAAATTAAAAAAAATATATATGTATTTTTTTTGAATATATTTGGAAAAAATTAAGTTAATACTAAATTTTTAGAAAAAAAAAAAAATAAAATAATAAATGAAAAAATTAATTGAATAAATAAATTTAATTAAAAAAAAAAAATAATAATAAATAAATTTTAATAAATTTAAATTTGAAAAACAAATAAAAAAATTAATTGAATCAATTAAAATAAAAAAAATAATAATAAAATCGTAAATATTTAATATCATATTAAATTAAAAATTAAGTTAATACTAATTTTTTAGAAAAAAAAAAATAAATAAAAAAAAATAATAAAAATAAAATAATAAATGAAAAAATTAATTGAATAAATAAATTTAATTAAAAAACAAAAACTAAATAAAAAATTAAATAATTAATTGACTAAATAAATTTAAATTTGAATAAAAAATAAAATAAAAAATTTAAAAAATTAATTGAATAAATAAATTTAAATAAATTAGTTTAAGTTCGAATATATTTAATATCATATTAAATTAAATATATAATATCAAAAGTAAATTAAAAAATAATATTTTCAAATTAAATTATAAATCAACAGTTTTGAGAAAAAAATCTTCAAAGTAGAAAAAATGTTCTTAAATATATTTAAAAAATAAAAATATATATATTTGAGGTTTTTAGAAAGTAGGATTTTTTTTTATTTTGAAATGGGTCAAAAAATTCTTTTCACTCCTTTCAATGGAAAACATACGAAGAGCTTAGCCCTGTCACTGTCAAAGCTTTTACTCTAAGCTTCTGGGTAACAGGAAAATAAGCTTAATATAATTGTTTAGATATTTTCAATTTTTATATCGAGTCAATAAAATGCTGAAAAAGATTTTATTTAAAATATTTCTTATTTTCTTAATAAATTTATTTCCCACCCTCCAAAAAATTAATTAAGATAAATTTTGTTTGAAAAGGATAAAGGGGTATATGTATATATATATTCAGGTACAGTTAAATGGGTCAAATCAAAGTGCTTTTGGTGCTTTTCAAACGTAAACCAAAACGAAATAGAAGAAGATAACCAAGCCATGTGCTTTTGCAGTGTAAAGTTAACGGTAAATATATATTGTATATCACCAAAGACTCTTAAAATTGACTCTTACCTTTTTCGAGTTTATTTTTTCAATAAATACTTAAAAATATTTTCAATTTCTTAGAATTATTTTTTTTTAGAACAAACTACTCAAAAATATTTTGGGAAAAAAATATAATCAACGAGCATCTAAGATGAGATTAAGGGTGGAGAGATGATGGGGAAGGGGGTGGGTGGGGGGATTTACTGGTTTTATCACAAACTACTTAAAGCAGCCAATCAAGCGACCATTCCAGGCTTCTCTACAATTTGAGGTACAGTTGTGTATGCAGTTTCAAAACATTTTCAATTTTCGATAGCGAATTTTTTTTTTTGGAATCGTTTCGAAGAGGAGGTGGGGCGGGCTGACATTCCAAAAGAAAAGGTGCAGTCAGGCAAAAACTTTTTCAAAAATTTATTCAAAGGCTGAGGCATTCCTCATTCGAGCTTTTGTTTTTTTTTTTTTTGATCTTGCTTAGCCAAGTTAACGGTTTTTTTTTGTAGTTGCAAATGGATGCTTGGTGCCATGGAAAAAATTAACAGATGCGAGAACTAGGGATTTCTTTTTTTTTTTTTTGTATGTTTTTTTTTTTTTTGAAATTTGTTAACTAATTAACTGTACTTTTTTTTGTTGGTAATTGTTTATTTGTATTTACAGTTAAGCTAAATGCAAAATTCGGAGCGGGGTTGCAAGTATTTTTTTTTTTTTTGTTGGAATATTTTAAATACCATTTTGGAGCATTGAAGCGTTTCGTTAGTGGCCTCGGTGAAGGCTCTTCTAAGTCGCAATTTTCGGCTTTCGGACAATGTACGAGGCATTAGAAGAACGCCCTGAAGAAAATTTTTGAGGCCTTGGATTAGTAGAGATCAGTTTTTTTTTTGGTTACAACAAAATAAAAAAATCAAAATTATTAAAAAAAAAAATTCTACTCAGAGAAGAAGAAAAGTTGAAGAATTTTTTATAGTAGGAAAATTGTATCCAAAAGATAGCTTAAAATAGTTTTTACATCTAAGCTATTTTATCTTATTTATTTTTATTTTTTTTTTTTTTTAGAAATATTTTCTACTTAAATTTAAATTTTAGAAAATTATATTTTCGTTTTTTTTGTGTATTTAAAACATGCTGAGTTGTGTTTTTCCCCCCAGGACCAAACCATTTTCCAAGACTACAAAAAAAAAAAAAAATAAATAAATACAAATTATTCCAAGAAAATAAACAAAGGGAAAATTTTAAAAATAATAAAACAGTTCCAAGAAATTAAAAAGATTTGAAAATTACAAAAAAAAAGAAAAGAAAAAAAGTCTTTTCAAATTAACTCAAAGCTTTTCATTTTAATCACTCTCTCTAAACCAACAATAGATGGCGCTAGCCCATTTATCTTGCAGCCTCAACTTATTCCTCTGCCTGGCAATTTCACTTTGGCTTAATCTTTTAATTTGGAAATGAAATTCCCTCAATTATGGTCGGTTTAATGAGCCAAATAAGCTAAATGGCCAAAAAGAAAAAGGACAACCAAAAATAAAAACGAAAGAGAAAAAATTACAAATAAAAAAATGGAGACATTTCTGTCTTTTTTAATGAAAGCACTTCTCATAAAAATTGGCTTAAATGGCTCAATGAATGAAAAGTTCATGGCATATTGCATAATTAAAGCGAAAAGCTTTCTTCTTTTTTACCCACAAACACACTCACACACACACACACACACACACACAGACAGAGGCATAGAACAGGCAGTGAAACAGACACGGGAACAGGCCGCCACCATAGACACTAGGAAGTTGTGAGAGAGCTTGCAAGTAGAGCTTTTTGGTCTGGGTTAAGCTTTAACGGCTTTTGTGAATTTAAATTAAAGCTTTTGCCTTAGAGCAAAGGAAACGAGTTGAGCTGGTGAACTCATAGGAAAATATATAAAAATATTGAGAAAAAATTTTTTTAAAGAATTTTTTGATATTTTTTAGCAATTAAAAAAATCCTTTTTATCCATTAATTATTTATTAATATTTTTGTATAATAACTTGAATTTAACGAAGCTTGAATATTGAGAATTTTTTTTTTAAATTTTTAAATCCAAAAAAAAAATATAAGTAGTTTTGTCAAGGCTTAAAAAAATTTAAAAAAAAAAATTGGTATTATTATTATTTTTTTTACATTAAGCATGAATTATTATTTATTATTTATTATTTATTATTTATTATTTATTATTTATTATTTATTATTTATTATTTATTATTTATTATTTATTATTTATTATTTATTATTTATTATTTATTATTTATTATTTATTATTTATTATTTATTATTTATTATTTATTATTTATTATTTATTACTTAAATTTTTTTTTTAATTTTTTGTTATTCCTACTAATTATTATTTTTTATTAAAAAATTTTTTTATTTATTTTTTATTTTTCATTTATTTTTTATTATTTCTATTAATTATTATTTTTTATTAATACAATATATATTTTTTTTTCAATATTTATCATTATTATTTATTATTTATTATTTATTATTTATTATTTATTATTTATTATTTATTATTTATTATTTATTACTTAAATTTTTTTTTAATTTTTTGTTATTCCTACTAATTATTATTTTTTATTAAAAAATTTTTTTATTTATTTTTTATTTTTCATTTATTTTTTATTATTTCTATTAATTATTATTTTTTATTAATACAATATATATTTTTTTTTCAATATTTATCATAGGAATTTTTTTTCATTAATTTTTTGAACTATATTTTTTTCAATTACAATTTTTAATTTAAATTATTTATTTTCTTTTCATTATTCTATTTTTTTTTGCAGCTTCAGTAAATTTTTTGATTACATTTTTAATATATTTTCCACTCTCAGCTTAAACTCATAAAAGCTTCCACTTTGTGTTCTTCTATTAAAAAAAAAAAAAAAAAAAAAAAAACGGAGAAAAAAGCTTAAGTTGCTGACTTTTCAATTTTGTGCACATTTTTTCCAACTCGGCTAACCTTGATGGCGGCCGCCTTGACTCCACTGACTTTTGCAGTGTCCCTCTCACCCGACGATTCGCTCACTCCGCTCATACGGAGCACTCTACTCTTTCATATTTCTATCTCTGTCTGGCATATAATTTAGCTTTGAGTGTCGTGTCAGAGACCGTTATACCAGACACCCGTCCGCAATTATCTATCGAGACTGTCAATGTGTAAACAAACAGGAACAATATAAAATACGAAAAAAAAGAAGAAAAATACTTTTTTTTTATATATTTTATGGTGTGCGTGTGTGTCCATGTGGGTGTGTGTGTGAGAGAGAGAGAGAGAGAGAGGCGACAGCAAATGTCAAAGAGTGAAAATATTCATCAATCATGGTAAGGTCATTTCTACCCAAAAAAAAAAGAAAGAAAGAATGAAAGAAAGAAAAACATTTCAAACTCAACTTGGGCGGGTCTCAAAATTGACTGAACAACATTTTCTTTTCATTCCTCGTTCGACACGAGGCGTTACTGGGGCTGTCGGGGGGGGGGGGGGGGGGGGGGTGTGATGGGGGTCGGGGCATTTGGGCCAAAAGGGCACACAAAAATTTACATATTTCGTACCAACCAACAGACACTTATAATGTTATTAAGATGCCAAAACCAAACAGCTAACCAAAAAATAAAAAAAAATAAAAGGAAAAAAAATTTATCTAACCTTGTCACAATTTCATTTTCTCGACCAAAAATAAAGAGAAATACTAAATGAATATTTAACTGATAGATAGACAGTCTCGAAAGGTTTAATGACACGGAATTGCTCGGGGCAAGGTTGGCGAATGAAGAGCGAAATGGGTAGAGACAGATAAAATTTTGGGAAAAAGAAACGAGACGAGTGAAAATGTCTTTCGATTTGATGGAAATATTTTGGTCAATGCCCCCAATGGACGAGTGAGTCAGTGGTTCTTGTGTGAAATTTGAGTATCTCCTAATTGTTTCTTTGGATTCGCTTTGAAATGTTAATGACTTTTTTCCCCCCACAATTCCTATCAAGTTGCCCTGAGATTTGATTGGATTTTTCTTGAGAGATTTTTTCAGAAAGTTTTTGTCTATATTTTTTGATTTAATGGGATATTTTATTTTGGCTTTTGACGGGTTTATTTAGAGAAGTCTTTCAGATTCCTAAAGATTTTAATTCCTCAGATCTTTGAGGAATTTTCAGGATAATCTTAAAAATTCTTTGAGATTTTATGGGCTTCATTTTACTCTTGAAGGTATTTTTCAGGGAGCCCATTCTAAGTTCCTCTGGAATTTTATTACTGTACACTTTCTTTTCTACTTATATATTTTTTTCGTACTTTTCCCCGGGCTCTGTAAAGATCTTCGTCAAAGCTTCCCAGAGATTCAATTGGATTTTTTGACTCTTCTCTGAGATCTCCCTTAAAGCTTCCCTGAGATTCAATTGGATTTTTTGACTCTTCTCTGAGATCTCCCTTAAAGCTTCCCTGAGATTTAATTGGATTTTTTGACTCTTCTCTGAGATCTCCCTTAAAGCTTCCCTGAGATTCAATTGGATTTTTTGACTCTTCTCTGAGATTTAATTGGATTTTTTGACTCTTTTCTGAGATCTTCCTCAAAGCTTCCCTGAGATTTAATTGGATTTTTTGACTCTTCTCTGAGATCTCCCTTAAAGCTTCCCTGAGATTCAATTGGATTTTTCTGACTCTTCTCTGAGATCTCCCTTTAAGCTTCCCTGAGATTTAATTGGATTTTTTGGATCTTCCCTGAGATTTAATTGGATTTTTTGACTCTTGAAGGGTTTTTTTTCCAGGGAGTCTTTTTATAGTTCCTGCTAAGTATTTTTGAGATTTTATTTTTTATATTTTCAGATATATATTTTATTTACATTTTCTTTCCTTGGTATTCTCTAGCCCCACTGAGAAATTTTACACAAGATTTTGCTTTAGAGTTCGCACAAAGTTTTCAAGGCTGCAAGACTCTTGTTATATTTTTGTGACTCCTTGGGTTTTCTGTATAATTTTGTTAAGACTCTGAGAGGTAAAAGAGCTTTCTTTCTATATGGAATATTTTATTAAGCTCATAAAAACTCTTTTTTTTTAATGGGTTGCTTTAGGCTAAATCAGGTCTCCATTTGAAATGGGAGATGAGGTCACTCGGAAGACCTGTATTTCTGGATATTATAAAGCTAAAGCTTTGCATCGGTTTTTATGGGATCTTTCTAAAATTTCTTTAAAGATTTGTGCTATGCACTAGGTTCCTCAAGACCCCATGATAGAGTGGATCTTAGGTATTCTTTTTGAAGTTTTATTGGTTCCTCGGTTACGATTGGACTAATTTTCTTTATAATTTTATTCCAGTCAGGATTCTCGGGGTTTTATTTATAAATTTCCTGAGACTTTTTTCTCACTCAAAATGTCTATAATATTTTCAGTTTCTTGATTTCTTTTGGAATAAAGTTTGAATGTGTTTGATGTTGATTTTATTTTATTGAGTTCTACTTAGGTTCCATTGGATTTCTATAAATTGTTTGATGACCTTTTGGAGCTTTCGGCCTTGTAGCCCTTGAAATGTTCTTGTTTTTCTTTAGTCGAAACATTTGCTTCAATTATTTGGTTGCCACTTACTTTAATTTCCCTGACATCACTTTCCCCGAAATTAACATATTTAAATTCTGTAAAATTTCTACCCCTGTTCAAATTTTCGATTTTATTAAAATGAAAGTTAAAATGAACCCTTAATTGATTCATTGATTACCAAAAAATTTACAGCAAGTCCAAAATAAAAGGGGTTGGTTTTTCTTCAATTTAACAACTACACACATACATACATATAGACACACACACACACATAGATATATGTATACTAAACTTAAAATATGTGTACTCAGGTGTAATGAACTAAATTTGAAAATTATCTACCTGAAATGAAAATTGAAAAGAAAAAAAAAAAACACCCACGTAAACCAGAAAATACATAAAAAAAGAGACTCAACTGAACATAAAAAAAAAGCTGAAAAAAAAACAAATTTATGTGAAAATCTAAGGTGGAAATCTAGGTAGTATATAAATGCTTTTGGGCTCAAGTGGCGTATGAGTAATATTGATTTTCACTAATTGGATTTTCGAGAGCGTCGTCGAAAAACAAAAATATAGAAGAAAACGCAGAGACACAAAAGCCAAACATGAAAACAGGAAATTCATAAGAAAACCCCAAACAAAAGAGACAGCAACAAAAAATTAGTGTTCAGCTGAACTGAAAAAAAATACACTTTAAAATGAAAAAAATAATGGAAAAAAATGATGGAAACAAAAGGAAAAAAAATGTGAACCAAATTAAATGAATAATAAAAAGCATCCAATGGAAGAAAGTGGATAACAAACAATTATGGAAATAAATCAAATGGAAAACGGTTCAAAATTGGTTCAAAATTTTATGAAAAAAAAAACGGAACAAAAAATATTCTCAAGAAAAAAAATATTATAAAGTAAAATTAAACCAATAAAATACTGGAAATATCGGAGAGAAGAAGAACTCTTCAGAGAAAAATATATAGAAAAAAAATATCTTATAAAATTGATATAAAAAAAGAAAAATAAAATTTATTAAAAATATAAAATAAATTAAAAAAAAATTAAGCTTGGAATGATTGAAGAATTTATAGAATCAAGAATTGCTTGATTTAAAAATTGATGAAAAAAATTATAAGAAATGAAAGAAATTACCCAATAAAAAATACTCGATAGTCGGGGGATCTAATTAAGATAATGCTAAGCATTAAAACTAGGAGAAAATAGTATTGGAATAAGACTCATTTGTAAAAGTATTCGAAGAAACCCAAATAACCCATAAAAAAATATATATCCAATCAAAAATAATCTTAAATAAATATCGGAATTCGAAAGAGTATAAAAATGGGAGATCAAAAATACTCTTAATTAAATATCGAAATCAGAAAGAGTATAGAAATTAATCATGTAAACAGAAGTAGTAAATCGAAGGAAGAGCCTCTAATATATTTTAAATATACGAAATAAATAAATAAAGATAAAAAATATAGTCAATAAAAACTAAGAGAAAAAAATTATATTTAAATATAAATTAGAAAAATTAGTTGATAAAAAAAAGAGAAAAAAGTTTTTTTGAAAAATAAAAATAAAAATATAAAAAAAAAAATAAAATAAAATAATAATAATAATAATAATAATAATAATAATAATAATAATAATAATAATAATAATAATAATAATAATAATAATAATAATAATAATAATAAGAATAATAATAATAATTGGAAGAACGTAAAAAAAATAGATTACAAAAAACAAAAATGATTTTATAAAAAATAATAAAATAAATTAATAAAAACAATAAAATAAAAAAATAAAATATGTTTACAAAAAAAAAAAAAAATAATAAAACAAAAAAATTAATCAATAAAAAATATATAAAAATTCCCCGCTAAATTAAATCAGGAAAAAAGAATAAAAAAAAAATCTTTTTAATTTGAAAACAAAAAAAATCGCTGGCAACCAAAACTACCCAATTTTCCAGGCCAAAAAAAAAGAAATTTGAGAAAATCAAAAAGGAAAAAGGAAAACCTTTAAGGATAATGAAACTGTTGCCTAGGCAAAAGCAAAAACAAAAACAAAAAGAAGAAAAAAGACGAAAACAAAAAAGAAAACTAATTAAAATTGATTATTTTTGCAGCCAGGGGGGAAATGCCAGAAGGGTGTGGGGTGGGCTGGACTGGACTGGGCTGGGCTGGGTTAGTAAGGAGCTTTCGGTTTAATTTACAAAAAGCACGTAGAGGGATGGTAAGAGAGGGAGGGGTGGTTGGTATATCCCATCAACACATGTCTTATTTTTACACAAAAACTTTTTCGGATTTCAAAAAAAAAAAAGAATTAAAATTTTTTTTGGGAAATTTTTCTAGAAAAATTTTGGACTCACCTGCTTGAAGGGTCGCATGCCGCCATTGATGCGAAGCGAATCGGCGGCTATGCCGGCAATGCCGTCGGTGGTGCTCTCCCTCAGCTGTTTGAGTGAGACATTCGGCACGGTGTGCGAGTGGCCGCAGGAATTGTGCCCGCCGCAGCAGATGGCCGTGGTGCTGGACTCCGGCTGGGAGCTCTGGCGGATGATGCGCGAACCGTTTGTGGGCGAGGAGGTGATCAGCACAGGTGGCACGGGGGCCTGTTGTTGCTGGTGCTGCTGCTGCTGCTGCTGGGGATGGTAGAGCTGGAGGTGATGGAATTGCTGGGAGTGTTGGGACTGCTGCTGCTGCTGGAGGGTGGAGTTTGATATGCAAATGGCCATGGACCCGGCCAGATTACCCTGCTGGAAGGCACTTTTCACACTGTCCCGGGAGGCGGAGCGATCGATCATTTGGCCCATGCCGGCCATGCCGGTGGTGGAGATGGGCGTGGTGGAGGCGCGGCGGCTGCAGTTGCGGCAGGCGCGACAGCGACTGGGGGCGCTGGGGGGTATGCTCGAGGCGAGATTCTGATAGGATGAGGTGCCCAGATTGGGATGGCTGCTGGGCATGCTGATGTGATGGGTCCCTTCGTGTGCCGTTTGCGGCTTTAAATTTAAATTCATAATTGATATGGTCGGTTGGCTTTGTTGCGAATCACTTGACGTTTGTTGTGGATTCTTGGTCAGTAGGGCGTGGCCCATGGAGGCTGTAGCCGATATTGTTGTGGTCGTTGATGTGTTTTGGTCCTCTTCGTGTACTTCAATGTCAGGCACTATGGAGGCGGATGTTGTTATCCGCAGGCCCTGTTCAATATCCTCATCGTGGTTACCACCACTGCCGCCAACGCCAGCGCCAATGCCACCGCTGATGCCACCCCGCATGCTCTCCTCGGAGCCCATGCGAGAGTGGTGCGAGTGGGAATGCGATTGGGATTGCTGTGGGCTGGTCAGATAGGTGGAAGTCCGATCTTGGCGGATCAGAGTCGGCTTGTTGCTTGATGTGGAAGCCATGTTGTTCGGTGTTGTTGTTCCCGTTGTTGTATTTGTTGTTGTTATTGTGCTCGATGTTGTTGGTCCATTGGCTGAGCTATTCTTCACCTGACGCAACAGGGCAGTGCGTCCCTTCGATGTATTGGCCACCAACAAGGAGTCCGTCTCCTCGGAGCTAACATACCCCGAGTTGGCATTGTCGTTGAGTTTCGGAATTGACATCTGAAAGAAAAAAATTGAAAAGAGAATGATTATTAAAGAATCTGGTCGAGACTCGAAAGAACTTCTTGAGATTTAGACTAGATCAGAGGCCTCAAAGGGAGCTCTCAGAGGAGTCCCAAGAGGAGTCCGAAGGGGAGTCCCAACAGGAGTCTGAAGAGGAGTCTGAAGAGGAGTCTGAAGGGGAGTCCCAAGCGGAGTCCCAAGAGGAGTCCCAAGAGGAGTCACAAGAGGAGTCCCAAGAGGAGTCCGAAGAGGAGTCCCAAGAGGAGACCCAAGAGGAGACCCAAGAGGAGTCACAAGAGGAGTCCCAAGAGGAGTCCGAAGAGGAGTCCCAAAAGGAGTCCCAAGAGGAGTCCCAAGAGGAGTCACAAGGGGAGTCCAAAGAGGAGTCTGAAGAGGAGTCCCAAGAGAAGTCCCAAGAGGAGACCCAAGAGGAGTCACAAGAGGAGTCCCAAGAGGAGTCCGAAGAGGAGTCCCAAGAGGAGTCCCAAGAGGAGTCCCAAGAGGAGACCCAAGAGGAGACCCAAGAGGAGTCACAAGAGGAGTCCCAAGAGGAGTCCGAAGAGGAGTCCCAAGAGGAGTCCCAAAAGGAGTCCCAAGAGGAGTCACAAGAGGAGACCCAAGAGGAGTCCGAAGAGGAGTCCCAAAAGGAGTCCCAAGAGGAGTCCCAAGAGGAGTCACAAGGGGAGTCCAAAGAGGAGTCTGAAGAGGAGTCCCAAGAGAAGTCCCAAGAGGATACCCAAGAGGAGTCACAAGAGGAGTCCCAAGAGGAGTCCGAAGAGGAGTCCCAAGAGGAGTCCGAAGAGGAGTCCCAAGAGGAGACCCAAGAGGAGACCCAAGAGGAGTCACAAGAGGAGTCCCAAGAGGAGTCCGAAGAGGAGTCCCAAGAGGAGTCCCAAAAGGAGTCCCAAGAGGAGTCACAAGGGGAGTCCAAAGAGGAGTCTGAAGAGGAGTCCCAAGAGAAGTCCCAAGAGGAGTCCCAAGAGGAGTCCCAAGGGGAGTACCAAGAGGAGTCCCAAGGGGAGTCCGAAGAGGAGTCCCAAGAGGAGTCCCAAGAGAAGTCCCAAGAGGAGTCCCAAGAGGAGTCCCAAGCGGATTTCAACACCTCCACAATTCTAGAAATTTTATCCGAATTTTGTCAGATCTTTTGGGAGTTAAGAGTTCTTCCAATAGAACCCGATAGTTTCATAACTTGAATACGATATAATATATCTTTTTTCGTTTCATATCAAAGAATTGGTTTCCCAACAAAATGGAGAAAGTATTCACTTTTAAAAACTTCTCTTTGTCCATTTTATAAGTGCTTTCTTTCCATTTGTAGCCAGATATTTCCGGGTTTGGTTCTCAGATGGATCTTTCCGGGTTCTTTTGTTTGTTTCTTGTGATTCTCTTAACCATTAAGGTTCTCTTATTCTTTATCCCCTTGACACCCAAAAGGAGTCCCAAGAAGAGTCCCAAGAGGAGTCCCAAGAGGAGTCCCAAGAAGAGTCCCAAGGGGAGTCTCAAAGGGAGTTCTCAGAGGAGTGACAAGAGGTGTCCCAAGAAGAGTCCCAAGGGGAGTCTCAAAGGGAGTTCTCAGAGGAGTGACAAGAGGTGTCCCAAGAGGAGTCCTTTCTCCTCCACTCTTTTTGTATTTCTTATATTTTTTTTATCTTATCTTTCTTACGTTTTCTCTTCAGCCTTGTTTTACCCTTTTGCTATCTCACTCTGAACCTCTCCTTTGCCTTGGTAGTTTCTCTTCTACGTTTCTTCTCTTTATGAAATTGTTTTTGTCTTTCTTGGCTTTGGTTCTTTTTCCTTACAGTTTTAGCCTTGTCTTGTGTCTGTCTCATTTCTTATTATCATTTTTTCCTTTCTTCTTTTTGTCAGTCTTTCTGTTCTTTCATAATCTTTAGATCCTTACTTCTCTGAGAACTTGGGAAAGAGAGAAAGAGAAATTCTTACTCAGTCTTTCATAATTTTTGTCTTCTACTTTCTGTCTTTCGGCTTTCCATATTTCACCTTGTTTCATTTCACTTTTCACAAGTTTTGCCTAGCTTTCCCTTACGCCTCGACAACTTTTTTGATTCCATCTTTGTCTTTCACTTTCTACTTTCACTTTCTTACAGGTTCCAGATTCTCTCTTCATAAACTTTCACCTCTTATTGACCTTTTAACCGTCTCTCATCATTTTTGTTGGACCAGCTTGATCCCTCTCCCTCTCTCTCTCCTTCTCTCTTTACCTTTATGAAGATATCTCCAGCAATTTCCTTCAGTTGATAAATCTTTCTATCTTCAATGCTTTCATCTCTCAATCTATATAACTATTTTGGTTTCCACTTAACCCATCCCTTTCCGCTTCCGCTGCCTTCCTCTTCCAATTTACCATTCTTTGCCACTCAATAAATTTCAATCTATAAAAAATGAAGAAATTTTCATAATTTTCTTTTCACATTTCGTTACTCATTTCCTTTCAGCTCCCACCCAATCCCCACCCCCTTCACTTGGCTCAATGTTTTTCTCCTCCCTAGAAACTCTTTATACCTTTGCCTTTGCCTTTCATCCTTTCATTGGCCATTTCCCTCAATTTCCAAGGTATTCTCATTCCCCCTCACATTCCCTTCCCTTTTCCACTTCGAACGCCCCCCCTGTCCTCTGCCCTGAGTCATTCCAATTTGTTTTATGTTCCCCAATCCGAGAGACAGGTTGGCCGGATGGGCGGGCTGAAGTGCATTAAAAGCTCAGTCGATAGCACACAAATCACTGTTAGAATGGAAAGCTCACCTTCAACTTCACAAAAACGAAACTAAACCCAACTGACAGCCACCAACAACAACAACAACAACAGTAACAAACATTAAGAAGAAACCGGCCTAAGACAAAAGAAAACTGAAACTGACAACATGAAATCCAAAGGAAAACACAAACAAAAAAGAAAAACAACAACAACAACGAAAAAAAATGAAAGAGAAAAGCTTATGAGTTTAAGGAGCAAAAGGAACGATAGAAAGCTTGATGACCAAAAGGAAAAGTTGCCAAGGTTCTGGAGGGGTGCGCCAGGGGCTTCAGGGAGGTTCCACAAGGATGGGGGAGGGGAGGGTGGGGCTCGAATGGGTAGGTGAAAAACCTGGGCCACACCTCATTGGAGTCCCTCACCTCAGGGCCACGCCTCTTCATGTCTCCACACACACACGCACAACACGCAAATGTAAGCCAATTCACACACACACACACACACACACACACACACACACACATACATACACCATACCAGACAGACTAAACTCTCATTATGTATTAAACGAAATTATTTATATAAAAAATAAGCAGGTATGTACAGGTGTATGTGCGGCTGTGGGTGTTAGTGTATATGTATATGTGTGTGTGTGTGTGTGTGTTTGATAAGTTTGGCATATTCAAATTGAAGTCTGTTATTATTTTTTTGTCTATTTTTTTTTTTGATAGCCGTGCGTGGCAGTGGTTGTCACGTTGCTTCAAATGAGAATTCAATTTCTCATTTCAATTTTTCTGATATTTCTGAAAATCAATATCAACTGTCTAAAAATAAACCAAAAAAAAAAAAGGGAGAAATAATAATAAATAAATAGCACTTCTTTTTTTCTCCTTACAATGACAAACGAGCCAGTCAAACCAATTGTAAAAAAAAAAAATAAAAAAGTGAAAACATTTTGAAGCACCTGGCAAATATGGCAAAGCCAGCAAAAAAATAAAAAAAAAACTGAACAAATCAAAACAATACAATTTCCATCTAATTGGCTGACAAGAGCGTGCATTTAATAATACCGGTAGGGAGAGGGGGGGGGGGTTATAGAAAATTCCAACAATCTACTTTGGGTCCTTTGGAAAGCTCCAAGTTGGACAAGTTGTGAAACGACTAAAAAATTAATGAAATATGAAAAAAGGGAAAAAATATTTTTACTCTTTTCGAAGAAATAACTGTATCGGATTGGTGTATACCTTTGGTCTGACCATCTATCAGAACTTTCCCCTTTGCATACCAAGTCTTACCTAAGCAAACTTGATGTTGAGAAAGAACCAACTGGATCGTATGAATATATCTTCTAGCTAGAAATATCTCAGTCATTTATGGATTAATTTCATTCAAATTTGGTATGAGCAGTCTTTATCTGGCAGTTTGTAGGAGTACCGAATTTCATTTGGAACGGGCCACTATAACCTATATAAGTCAGACACAACCAAGCCAGGAAGTCTTAGCTACCAGATTGATCTTGGAAACACTTCTTTCATTTGTTAATCAATCTCATATATAACTTATATCGGGAATACCTCTATCACCTATTGATCCATCTCATTTAAATCTGGCAAGAGGAGTCTTTAACTGAGTCCCACTGGGATCAGGCTACTATAACTTATATCGGGAATACCTCTATCACTTATTGATCCATCTCATTTAAATCTGGCATGAGGAGTCTTTAACTGAGTCCCACTGGGATCGGGCTACTATAACCTATATCCTTGAGTCAGACCCGAGCCAGTCTTAGCTACCATTTAGATAAATATAAAGCATACCTCTGTCACTTATGGAGTAATCTCATTCAAACCTAAATATCACTTGGATCGGGCTGCTATAACTAATAACTAGCAAGCAGACCCGAATCTGTAATTCTCTTAAATTTATTGAATAATCTTAAAGTTGAGCTTCTATATTATATAATTGCCAGACCTAGCTAAATTGGTCCTAGGAATATCTAAAAAATTCTATTAATTTGAAGCTTTGAAAAGAGTTCAGGGTTTTCGATATTTCCAATTATATTTTCTTTTTAATTTATAAATTAAAAGTACTCAGTGAAAAGAACGTGGAACTATCGATTTGGATTAACCTTGATGCTTTGGTAAAATCAAAAAAATAAATTATTAAATAATTCTGTCAGTTTGTTTTGATTGAAATGGAAATAATTGTAAATAATATGAGCTAATAAATTAATTGACTCCCAAGGAAAACTAGAAAGGAATAAGTCAAGTGTTTATTTCTGAACCCTAGCAAAGTCCTTGAAAAAAAAAAAATAATCGTGTTGAATTATTTAACAAGTTACTTAAGTTGGCTTTCAGATCAGAAATCTCTTTTAGTTGGACTTGTAATTATTTTGGTATAGCTAGGAAAATTTTTCATATTATAAAACCCCAAAATAGTTGGAACAAAAGTATACTCGTTTTGGATATGCCCTGAATTTAGTAGAGGGAATAAATAAGTCCCTTAGGAATCCACTAGCCACTCACCAGGTGGTGACTCTTATGTCAATATTATCTAGGACAATAGCAAAGTCCATTTGAACTGTGAAGCGCGCCATCTAGCGGAACAAGCAGACAGTTGTCTGATGACTTGCCACTTGCTTGGAAAAGGTACAAGATTTGGTCTATAACTTTGGTTTTTACAGACCGATTTGATTCATGTTTGGTATCAAACGAAAGCTTATTCAATTTCCAACAATTTTTTAATACTCAATTAAATCAAAATTTTAAAAGTGTGGAATATATGGGAGAAACAAGTGAGGTCTGTCCCTGGAATTCGGAGGTAGGCTTAGCTCCCTGGATTATTTGAGTAACCTCAAAAAAAAAGAGTATTTCTGAATTTGTGGCTAACAACTGCTTTGGATTATATTCTTTTTCATAACCTTCAATCAAAGTTAAATGCATTTTTTTTTTTGTATGTCAATTTTGTTGATGTCAATCGATTGTCAGATAGAGTCGTTTTTTTTTTTTTTTTTTGGTGGAATGACTAAGTGAAATGTGGTAGTTTCAATTTGTCAGTTTGACTTGCTTTGTCATAAACAAAATGATTAGCTTTATTTGCAGTGTCAAAAGCGTCTCACAAATGTCAAACACACATGTTCCCACTGATCATTCTTTTCAGATTACAAATTCAATTTTAATTAACTTTTCTTCTTCCTATTTTTTCTCTTCTTTTTTTTCTGGATAATGATTAAAAATTTACACAATTTAAATGAAAGTCTGAAAAAAAAACTGTCATTAATGAGAAAGAGAGAGAACAAAAAAATTAACAGCAACATAAAAATAAAAACAACAACAAAAGCGAGAGAAAAAAAAATACATGCATAAATAAAATACCAACTATAATACCAAGTGACAGCAGGCCATTGGGCAGGTAACAGCTGGGGGAGGGGGCGGGAAAAGGCGACAACAGCTTTAGTTAAGTTGACTTTTACCCAACCCCCCAAAAAAAAAGAAGAAGAAGAAGAGAGAAAAAAAATGTATATAATAAGTTATGCGAAAAGCTGCTCAGGTGACCCAGATGTCATTCAACACTCCGGTATTAAAAACATGGGACAAACACACACACACACACACACACACACACACACACACACACAAACACACACATACACATATACACTGGTAATATACAGCATGGCCAATAACAATAAAAATGTCGGCAAATGCTCGTGTCCATAACAGAAACGGACACAAAACCAAAACCCAAATGAAGCAATGGCAAAAACGAGGATAAGAAGGATGAGGATGAGGAGAAGTGAAAGAAGTGAAAGTGTCAGAGGGACCAGGGTATAGAGTCAGCTCAGCTGAGCTGTTGAAGGCCTGTAGAAAATCTCAAAAGCGTGAGAGTTACTGCCGCTCCAAGGGGGGCTGGGGAGGGGTGAGGGGTGAGTGGTGAAGGGAGTTAAGGGAAATTCTATTGTGTAATGGCCGTTTTAGGTTTGGCCACTCAAACCTGACAGCGTTGGCGTTTAATGGCCAAAGAACAGGCAGTCTGGCCATCCCAAACCCAGCCAACCAGACTAGCGGCCAACGGCGAGCCGCTTGAGGTTCGCATGTACAGATAAGAATTTATTGCACAAACTCAAATCACTGGACGGCGATGAGAGAATGAAACAGAGCAGCAAAAAAAAAATACAACAACTACAACAAAAGAATTGGGACAAAAGTAACGAAAAGAAAGACCAACGCACCAAAAACCAGGAGAACTTTAAGCCAGGCCAAACCCTAAGCAAAAATTTAAACAAAACAACAAGCCGAAGTTCTTCTACACTTTTCAAAGCCCTTATAAAACCAGGTTCGACTTTCAAGCAACCTTCTAACTGGTGAACAAAATCCAGGGATATATTCCAACTTTTGATAAAGTGTTCATATCCAGAGCAAATCTGACCTAGTTCTCTTTCTGTCTGGGGTAATAAGATTTATGTCATCTAATAAGTTGAAGTCTATCTGGATAATAGCAATTTGTAGTTATATCATATGATACAGTGGATTGACATACAACACATTTGACACATTTATTTCTCTGTCTTTTCCCACCTTTTTTTGGAAGAAAAGAATGAGAATAAAGAAGAAGAAAAAGATTTAGTAGATCCACCTGGTTCCCAGGAACTGAACTAGCAAAACCAGACTATTTGATATCTATGGTTTCTACTCGGTGAACTAGTTCCCTTGTTAGTCTAAGGATCGAACCAATTTATCTTTACTTTATCAAATGCAATCGAACCTGTATGAGAGAGAACAGATAAGTGAGGAAACTATATAAGTGAGAAAATATATATAAGTGAGAAAACTCTATAATCCAGCCTCTTCATTTAAGCTATCAAAACCTTTATAAGTGAGAGCCAGATTGTTCTCCCTTGAACTCTCGCTTATCCCCTGTTTCGACTGTGTTTGGTTTATTCACCCAAGTCTCGCTCCCATCGAAATACTATAACAGTTAGTGGTCTATATATATCTGTATTTGGTTTCGCTCCACTTGAAATACCATAACATATAGTGGGCTATATATATCTGTATTTGGTTTCGCTCCAATCGAAATACTATAACATATAGTGGACTATATATATCTGTATTTGATTTCTTTATAAAGAGATGATCATATTTACCAAGTCTTATGATCGATCGAAATACTATAACATTTAGTGGATCTGGATTTTTATCTGGATTAAAAAAAAAACACAATTATATTTAAATGAGGCTTTAATTCAAAGCACTTTTTAATCCAACCTTGCCTCGAATTGATTTGAGAATATCTCAGTAATTATATAAGGACTCAGAGGTATAGCAAGTTTTCCGCTGAAACAGACTGCTAAGGGCAGAGAGACTTGGGGCTGTCATGTCTGCTGGCACAATGAATAGACTCGGCTGGGTTTGAAAAGAATATTTAGAAGAAAAATAAAAAGCATTTGCACACTTTGCTGGGGCAAAAAAGGAAATAAAGTGAGACCCCAAGACGTCAGGACTTACGTGTCGACTGGCCTGGAGTTTTCTTTCTTCTTGTTCTTGTCTTCCTTTTTTTTTTATTTGAAGCAAGTTTCTGTTTCAGTTTCAATTTCACAGTATTGTGTTCAGTGTTTTGTTAGAAATAACAATATGTTAAAGCTGCTGGGTCTCATAATCTCAACAAGGAGGACTTTAGCCCCAGACAAAGGAATGAAAGAAGGCGAAGGTGTCCTTCGGCTCCTCCCCCTCTCCAAAAAGAAAATGCAAAAGCTTTGAAAGAGTTTGAAAGTGGAATTATGGGCAGGAGGATTTTCCAGGCACAAAATCTTTTGACCAAACCAAAGGATGACTTGTTGGTTTTGTTTTTTTTTTTTTGTAGAAGAATTTTGAAAGGTTTTCATTTCATAAACCAAAGATTATGTGAACTTTTATGCCCGATAAGGACTTGGCAAATAAACAAATAAAACAATATTATTTTTTTATGCCGGTTTGAATTTCGTCTTTCTTAATATGAAAATATGAAATTTATTTGAGCCAAGACAACTCAAATTAAATGAAATCAATCTGTTCTTTCCACTTTCACTTCAACTTTTGCCACGAAAAAGGAAAAACTTATTGATTAAGATAAAAGCAACAGACACTTTCTGTCTGAGCGAGAGCGAGACCGAAATTTCCGCTGATTAATGATCCGAGTCTAGACCCAGGGGGGGGCGACTTTAATGGACCAGATGGCCAGTAAGCCAAAAGCAGCTTTAATTAAACCCAAGAAGATATTTGATAGCTTCCACCAAAATAGTTGACATTTCAAAGAGACAAACAATTTCACAATTGATCAGGTGCAAAACAAAAAGAATGTCGCGGCGGGTCGAAAATTCTCTCTCTCAAATTATGTGGAAATGTATCTAATGAATATTTTTGTATCTTTTGTCTGACAAGCTCAACTAAATTGTATACAATTTTTCAATGTAATTTTGTTTTTTTGGCCATGGCCAAAACATGAAAATATTTTGACAAGTCTGACGTCCCCCAAAATGCGACACCAGCCTGTTGGCACCTCCACCTGTCGGCCCCAAAAAGGTAATGAGATAGATGAAATAGCTGCCTGACTGACTTCTTACCTGACTTGACAAAACAAAAAAAAAATCAAATTAAATTTTCCCTGACAAAAAAAAAAACAGAAAAGAGGCGAGGCAACCTTAGTAATGCCCAATTTACATGAATAAAGTCATAAGCACCTCGAACCGCAACCAAAAAAAAAAATAATAAGTATCTGCTAAATACGTATTAGGAAAACCTAGAAGAAGAAGAGAAATACCTTTCTTTATTAGGCTTTTTGTTTAATAGGTTTTTAGAAATTCATACGAGTTTGAGCAGGCCACGTGCAGCTTTTATAAGACTCTGAAAATTGGGTAGAACAAATGTTACGGCATTTTTAAGATACTTTTTTTCTGATGAGCTTGAAAATGTTGTCAACCAGGCCTTATTACTTTGGCTACCCAAATAATCAATGGTGAGACCATTGCAGCTTTAAGCCGATATAAATCTCAAAGATATAAGCCAAGTGATACAGATATATAGGATCCTCAGCTATTTCCCAATAGTTCTGAAACTTTTCAATTTTTTCTTGAATAATTCTTGTGAAAGTCTCAGTCTTTTTATGAAATTCTACCCAAAACATATGACTGAACAACACTCCAAGATATTAGCAAATTTTCTCGATGATATCAGGACATAAGAGCCGTAACTAATTGAGATGAAATATATCTCCAAACACCTCCTAAGTCCTTCAATATTCACTCAAGAAACCTTTCCATATTTGTCTGTCAATAGGGGTAAGTAAAAGACTGCCTAAGAACCTAATTTATTCCAAAAGAATCTTGAAATATTCTCCGCTTTTATTGGGAAACAAAAACCCTCAAATATTTCCATTCATTCCCTTTGATTTTTAGTAAAATTTAGAAAATTACAGATATGCTATTTTTTTGACAGGAATTTCCATTCTGTTCTGAGATCCTTCTGTCTTCTCTTAAAATTCGAAAACAGTAAATGAAAGACTCCCTAAAGTACCCCGTAAATATAGCCTTAACCATTATAAAAGACGCTTGAAATATTCTCAGATTTTTTTTTTGGAAAATCAAACCTTTCAAGTATTTCCTTTCAGTTTTGAGACGCTTCCATCTTTTCTGGAGATTCTTAGCAAATTCAGGACAAAAATTTCCATTCTCTTTCGAGCTTCTTCTAACTTCTGCTAAAATATTATTGAAGAATTTGGGATCAGTAACAGAAAGTCTTCCCAACCTATCCCTAGAAGGAGTCCTTAAAATATGCTCAGATTTTATTAAAAAAAAAAAGACTCAAAGCCATTTCCATTTGGTTCCAAACTCTTCCATTTTTTTCTCTAAAGATTCTTGAGAAATTTGAAGACACTTCTTGAGTTTAACCCAGAAGCTTTTCCCAAAAAGTAAACCCAGACCATTTCGGAACTTTCTGAAAAGAGAATTGTGAAAAGAGTGTTTGAGACTCACCATTTCATGGCGAGTCCAGAGAGGCCTTGCTTTCTATAATTCAAATCCACGTATATATTTATTTATTTTTTCGCTGGGCATACAAATTGAGTAATGCATGATTTCACATATTCTTTCAATAAAAATATTATTGTAAATAATAAACGAAAGAAACGTTTCTTTTATTTTGTCCGAGAAAGAAAAGTGAGAGAGAGAGAGAGAGAGAGAGAGAGAGAAAAAAAGAAAATGCCAAAGCCAAAAAGTAAGTAAAAATAAATTTTTAAATATATTTCGATTCGTATATTTTATGGCCAAGCAAAAATTGGACAGTTGGACAGAGTTGCAAAGATGGATGGCTGGCTGGATGGATTGATGAGTTTGCTTGAATTTTATATGCCCCGCAAGCTTAATGGACTTAAAATGTTTTCGGACCACCTCAGAATTCATGAAAAAGTCATGTAAATATCCCTTTTTTTTTTCTTTTTTTTTGGTTTGTCGCGTTTTATTTCCATTTGCTATTGAAAAGGGTATGACAAAAGCAACAACAACAAATGATAGAAAGAAAAAGGAAAGGCTGAGAAAACCGTTCTCTGAATTTGACAAGAGTTTTTCGGGATGATTGCCATGACATTGATGGGCCATTGCTGATGGATTTATGTAAATGGGACAAGCACACACACGCACACACACACACACACACACACATTAAATATGCAGGCCCATATATTCGAATCTTTTTTTGTATTTCTTTTTGAGGTGTGTAAATAAATACATTTTTAAACATTTTGCAACCGCACATATATAAAATCAATCATTGAATTCGCTTTAGAAAAATAAAAATTGAAAACCTCACAAGGTTATTATAATTTTATAAACACTCGACAAAAACAAAAAAAAAATAAAAAAAACGAGAGAAAGGCGAATTCACTAATTTTAAATTCTGAAAACAGCAGAAAGCTTTTATTCCCAGGCAAAAAACAAAAAAAAAAGGATCTGGGCCAGCCCAAAAAAACAACGAATCAAAAGTGTCAATGAAAGATAGATTCCATTTGGGTTGTCGAAGGTTCCCATCAAGTGTTTCGATCCAGGTGAAACTCTGTATCCATTTACATCTATGGAAAGACAATATAAATGTCGATTATGATGAGGATTGATTTATAAAGACGAAAGATATTCCTGGGAATTTTAATTTTATAGTCCTAGATTGGTCTGACTTGGTATAAGTTGATATATCTGTATAAACGGAATCTAAGTCACAAATTTGTTGGGAATATAAATATTAGAGCCTTGGTCTGTCTTATATTCCCTCTAAAAGATATAACTAACCGATCCAAAACATTGTACATAAATCTATCTAAACAAATAGATTACAATTATTCCATTTAGTTCAGATTGACTTGGACCTGTCTTGTGGTTCTGTTAGAGGAATATTAATCTAGTGAACCTTATCTGACGGTTCTGACCAATTGAGATATTTAAGAGCCTTTTTCACAATGGAACAAAAGCCCAGAGAGACTTTCCATTCAAATCCAAATTTAGTTTGAAATATCGTAAATATCTGATTGAATCATCAGAAGAAATAATTCTTAAAGACCATCAATCATTTTCTGCCATTATTTATTTCATTTCATCGGATCGATTGTTGAAATTATGAAACCCTATATTATGGGCTATGAAAATGATTTATGTTTTTTGATTTTCCTCAAACTTATTGATTCTGAGAGATCCTCAAAATTACTACAAGTTAGGACCTTAAAAATACTCCCAACCTAAACCGATTACATTTTAGATAACTATGGAAAAAAATATTATAAAGATTTTGGAAAAAATGTGTACCTTTTTGGATTTTAAAGCAAAGTTCAGGGCTCTCGGAAAAGTCATTGTTTTTTGGATTTTTTAATATTTTAAAATCTTATCTAAAATTTATGCCAGAATGCATTGGATTTTATGAAGCATATTAAATGTGTGTGTATGTATATATAATCGACATACCCGCACACTGGGGACTTTTGCAATAATTTACAGATAATAAAACAAATGCCCAAAGTGCTTTTGACACTCACACCTACACACCAAAGGGAAGAAGTGGAGACAGCGGAAAAAAACAAAATGGAAAAACAGAAAACAAAAAAGAGAAAGAAAGAAGAAAAAAAATAGATAGATAGTATATATATATATATGGTATAATGGTTAAACTGATCCTTTTAGCATGCAAATTAATGGACTTTGAAATTTATACGTCACTCCAAGGAGTGAGGGTTGGGTGGCAAAACTGTTCATTATACGAATGACAGAGGCATTAATGTAGTGGACATTAATGAAGGATAATGTCACACCCAGAATCAGGTTATCAGAGATTGAGAGTTAATTAGGGCGCATGATTGATTACTGGGTTCGTGTTTCCCTTTACAACAAAGCGATTTTGTCTCATCAATAAATGATAAATGAAATTGATAACAACGATATTCTCGGCCCCCTCTCCCCTCTCACACAAATCATTCGCTCAATTTCTCAATTATTTAAAAAGATAAAAAATATATATATATATATGTATGGACAAAACAACAAGTGAATTTTGATATTTAATATATGAGAATATTAAATTTGATTCAAGTAGACACAGAGTGAGGGGAAGCGGCGGGTAAATATTTGACTGCTTTGCCGGCTTTTGCGTCATCAGGGGAAACACATCATTTTAATGAGTTAAGGGTAGGATTTCGATGAGCTAGAAATGAAATTAGGTAAATTAAACTTGAAATTAAAGATTGAAACTCATTAAACTAGATAGGAATAAAGGGAGAGCATAAAGGGGAGAGAGATACATCAAACGAGCTCTTTAATTTTTGAACAAGTTTTTATTTGAAATTAAATTTTTTATACCCTGCAAAATTTCCAGGTATAACAAGACTAAGTTAGGTTGGATAAGGTACCAAAGAGATGGTGGAAAAAACTATGGAGTCTTAGTTCGAATCATATAGGGTTGACTAGAATATTTTGGGTTGGTTACAAAAGGTCTCCAAATCTCTTGAATTGTTAGAGAGAGCTTCGGATTTATGGACTAGTTTTTGTTGAAAATTGACTAGGATATTTCTGGGTATTCCCACACTTTCTTAACTCAAAGTTTGGTTAGGTTAAGTAAGGTTAGAATACACTAGGTTCGGTTAAAGTAGACTAGACTACCTAGACTAGGTTAGCTTAGGTTAGGTTAGGTTAGGTTAGGTTAGGTTAGGTTTGACTAGTAAGGTTAAGATAGACTAGGTTAGGTTGGACTATGTGAGGTTGGACTAGGTTAGGTTAGACTAGGTTAGGTTAGACTAGGTTAGCTAAGACTAGGTTAGGTAAGACTAGGTGAGGTTGGACTATGTGAGGTTGGACTAGGTTAGGTTAGAGTAGGTTAGGTTGAACTACGTGAGGTTTGGACTAGGTTTGGTTAGACTAGGTTTGGTTAGACTACGTAAGACCAGACTAGAAAAGGTTACCTTAGACTAGGTAAGACCAGACTAGGTAAGACCAGACTAGGTAAGACCAGACTAGGTAAGACCAGGCTGGGTAAGGTTAGTCTAGTTTAGCTTAGACCAGGTTAGATCAGACTAGATTAATTTAGACTAGGTTTAGTTAGGTTAAAACATAGCCACAGTTCCCAGAATAGAAGGGTTCACTCGGAAGCTTTGCCAGAGATATATGAACCCAAAATAACTGAGCTTGGAACCAACCTGTCAAATCATCAGTTTCACTTTAAAAAAAAAATCTGGAAAATTCTACTTTGAAATTTGAAAAAGATTTGTCGGAAAAATGAAGCCATAAATCATTCGAGTCGTAAAATCTTCTAGATCCTCCCAAAAAAATATCATGCATTTTTTTTTTTTTTTGAAAGACCAAAAGAATTTGTTTTTACTCAAATTTAATAGACTCGACAAATAGTTTTCAAAGACTTGATGACCCCAGACGACTATCCCAAAAGACCCGGACCGAAAAATGCTTACAAATAAAAATAGAATAAATTGGCCATTTCAATTTTGTATTTCTTTTTTTTTTTTAATCGATACATTCAAAAATAAATAAAATCTTTTTTAATGGACCATCTAAATGGTGGGCGAAACTTAATTAGCATATTTTTTTTTTTCTCCTTCTTCTTCTTGCCGAGAAATCCCCAGATAACCTTAAATTACCACAGACATCGGGCAGAAAGAATTAATGGCGGACTCATTTCACACTTTGATGAATTAAGACATTAGAAAGAAGCAGACGAAGACCAAATAAAACAGACGAAGAAGAAGAAGAAATTTTTTGAGAGTTTATTTTTATTTTTGGAGCATGAATGAAAATATTTTTAAAAATATCTCTTTTAATTTGGACCTGACTTTTCGAAATGGAAATATTGTAATTCTAATCAACATTTTTCATTTCAATTTAAATTTCTTTTTTATGCTCCGTGTGACATGTGTGTGTGTAAATGTTTTTGGCAACTGGAAAATTCGGTCAAACTGGCAAAAAACTACTGTCGCATACAGAATGCCTTTAAAAAATGCACAAGACACACACCGAATCCCAATGTTGGCGGTCAAAAAAATAGAAGCACTTGCAAAAAAAAAATCTTGAGTTTTTGACTAAATCTAAGGGTCTCTATGGGAGTTGGATCTGAGGGAATTTAGCTTCCGAAAAATTAAAAGAGACAGGGAGAAAAAAAAGGAGTGCTAGAAGTGAGTGAGAGAGAGGGGAATAGGGTGAGAGTTGTAGGGTTCCTCTCCTTATAGTTCTTTTATAGCAAATTTCGTAGAGTATAGAGAGTAAGTCATTGTCTCATCACAAACAGATACTCTTGATATGACAAGTTATTTGAAAGACGAGAAAGCTGTCAAAGAAATTATAAGAAACGAGGATTCCGAAAAGAGACCTTCTTCATTTCAGAAATAATTGAAATATAAGAATAAAGAGTTATAGTGATCTCACAAAATGGGTTCTCTTAAATCGAGAGGTGAGTTGAAATCCTTATAAAAAGAATATAAATATTCCCTAAGAATATAATTAGCCCTAACAAAGAATACCCTCTTCAATTAAGAAGATAATCAAAATAAAAAGGAGAGTAAACGAAAAGAGTTAGTCATTCTGATGGCTGAAGGTCTTTTTAAAGAAGAATTTAATTGAGACACGTATATACTTATCAAAAAAGTCAAGAATAAGTGAAATAAAAAACTAAACTACTCTCTATATTTTTATAAGGTTCCACCTTTTTTCTGGGATCTATTTAAGGCTCTCACAGAAGTCAAAGAAGGAGAAGAACTAATCTTAAGCTCTTCTTAAAAGAAAAGAGATAATTGAAAGACTCTTACGAAACAACAGAACTATGAGTCTTCATGAAAATTATAGGAAATGAAGTGACAGCAAAGAGAGTAAGTAAGTAAGGTTCAAGACCCCCTTTAAAGCTCTTTACTCTGGTTCGGGTAGGGTAGAGGGTAGGCACTCTCATCTGGACTCTATATTAAGGTCTTTTAGAAGTCAAAGAAGAATATTGAACTAAGTCACTCTAAACTAAAAAAATCCTAAGCTCTCTTTAAAAGAAAAGAGATAATTGATAGATTCATAAACACGAGTGAACTGTAGAGTCATCAGAAATTATAGAAAATGAAGCGTAAGAAAAGAGAGTAAATAAGTAAGGTTCAAGTTAACC
Source organism: Scaptodrosophila latifasciaeformis (assembly GCA_037075145.1). Classification (NCBI taxonomy): domain Eukaryota; kingdom Metazoa; phylum Arthropoda; class Insecta; order Diptera; family Drosophilidae; genus Scaptodrosophila; species Scaptodrosophila latifasciaeformis. The sequence goes on from JBAMCM010000428.1 coordinate 1,550,397, forward strand.
CTTAAGGGTGGTTCGGGTTCTATAGAAAATTCTCATCGAAGTCTCTACTCTGGGCTCTTCTCACAGAAGTCAGAGGAGAAGAGGTGAGTAAGCTGTCTTTAAGGTTCTCTACTCTGGACTCTATATAAAAAGTTCACAGAAGTCAGAGGAGAAGAGTGACTAAGCTGTCTTTAAAGTTCCCTACTCTGCGCTCTATATAAAAAGTTCACAGAAGTCAGAGAAGAAGAGGTGAGTAAGCTGTCTTTAAGGTTCTCTACTCTGGGCTCTATATAAAGTTCTATCTATTCTATTCTATAAAAAACTCTCACCAAAGTCTTAAGTAAAAGTCTAAGAATTTAAATTCGAAATAGATTGGAAAATTCCTGGGACCCATTTAATTCCACGCCCTTCGGTTTTGACCGCATCTGTATAATCAGAGTGCCGCATACTTTGGTATATTCTGCCATGTTCGTTTGTATTTTCTGCACATACTCTAAAAATTACAATGCATTTGCATGCAGACATATACTCTAGTGCATGTGTGTATGAGTGTGTGTGTGTGTGTATCTGTAAGAAATCGTTTTTATTTCTTCAGCAAGAGCAGAGAAATGTCTGTACTACGAGTATGTCTGCAGTTAAGGAATTTGCCATAAATAGCACACACCAACATACTTCATGCTCTATTTTTTTTTTTTTTTTTTCTTCCCATGAATATTGCAACATTGCTCCCCCTGGTTTGGGGCAAGAAGTGATTCTTTTACCCAGGCACCGAATGATGAGGTATTTCTTTTTCTTTTTTTATTTTATTTTATTTATTTCTTGTTTTTGTTTTGAAGTATTTTCGGGATTTACATAGATGTGGTCTGAACTTATTTAGCGGGCATTCACATTCGCCAGAGTAGCCAGAATTCCATTCGGGTATTAAAATGGATTGGATTTGTTTGGGGAATTGACTGTCTGATGAATACAAAAGGACTTTTGGGCAGCATCAAATGAAATAAAACAAAACTAAATTTGCATTTTCATTTCGATTGCAAATAATACTTTCTCTTTTCACTTTCATTTCAAATGCACACACACACACACAGACTAGCTCTCTCTCTGTCTCTGTTTGAATAATCATTTACATATGTATGCATATATTTATGCAAAAAACAAGACAAGTACAGTCACGTTGCAAATAAGTAGTTGGAAATGGCAAACTTCTTTTTTATTTGCCATCCACTAAACCTTTTGATCCTCTGTTTTTTTTGGGGGTGTAAGAGAGAGAGAGAGAGAGCTTATGCTTTAAAGTACTGTTATTTTCGTGGGCTTTAATTTGTTTTTTTTTTGCACACAACTGTACTTGTTTTTGTAGTGTTGGGGATTTGGAGAGTTTTCAAGGCTCTTTTTTGGTTTTGTGTGTTTGTTTGAGGTTTTTTTTTGGCTATTGACCAAAAAGGCTGCTTAGCTATGATTTGCAGCTCAACTGTACTTAGTTTGAGTTTACAGTTATTAAGCCACTTGACTAACGCTATAGTTTTGGTTGATTCCCATGGCTTATAACACTGATTTAAGCCTATTCTAAGCCTATTTTTGCCTGAGACTGTACTTTATTTGTTCGAGTTAATGCTGAGATTTTGCACAGATTTTCCACAGAATCATCTGCTTTTATTTATTTATTTTTACGAGGCATTAATAATTTATATATATGTATAAATTTCGCATTTATTAATTTTCTGGCCTAGCTGCTTTGGTCTCGCACAAAAAGATAATTTTAAAAGCAACTGTACATGTTTTCCTTTGTTCTCTTCGTCTCCTCTTCTTTGTTTATTTTGATTCTTTCGATGTCATCTGGGAATTTAATCAATATATTTTTTAATCTTTCATTTAGCCAGAGCACAACTGTACTCTCGATTCCATCTTAAGCACAACTGTACTTGGGGGCCAAAGAATTGTAAAAACTATTTTAATTGCTTTTGGAAAATAATTGGATAATTTTAGTATAGGTATGATTGATTGTACTCACTTTGATAGTTGTCCGCCAGGTGGAGTTTTAGCAGTAATTTGATTCGTTGTTGTTGCACAATTTCTGGCCCCTCAATATTTTTACCGCTATTCAATTGTGGTTGCGGTAGCGGTTGTTTGGTTGTTTTGTTCTTCTCTTCTATTTGCTTAATATTCCTGTCGTTGTTGTTGTTGTTCCTGTTGTTGTTGTTGTAGTTGTTATTTACTGCTGTCGTTCTTTTTGCTTGATTTTATTTATTATTATTTCTTTTTTGTTGTTGTTGTTATTTTTTTGTGTGTGACTATTGTGACTCTGCCTGCTGGTGCCGTTGGTGCTAACGGTATTTTAGCCCAATGGGAATGCGATTGCGATAAAATCGGTAATAATATTTGGCACGCGCGTGTCACTAAAAACCAACACACGCACACACGCATCCATCGCCATGCACATTCCCGTCATCATCGTCATCATATTGCAATATCGTATACGACATTCACATGTGTTGGCCCAATGTTAAACTAACGGTACTTCTGCTCCTCTTATGGTCGGTCTTTGCTGCTTCTCCTGTTTCTGTTTCTGTTTCTGCAGCTCCTGCAGTTTGCTATCGTTCTCGTTGTTATTGTTATTGTAATTGTTGTTGTTGTTATTGCTTTTGTTGTGTTGTGGTTTTTTTTTTTTTTGGTTTCGGTTTACGGTTGTCGGTTTTCTTTTACGGTTTCAGCTTGCATGTCAGAGACACACAAAAACATATAGACACTCATATGGTGGTAGTATGTTTTTGGAGCTTTTGGTAACTCGGGAGTTATATGAAAACAGAAATTTGTATTCTTCCTGCCCACCACTTGACTTGACCGTATTTCGTGTTAAGCTCAACTGTCGAAACTGTCGAAAATGTCGCCAATTGCAGGCACATTTCCACACAAACACAAACAACAACAACAACACAAACAGACAGTCCACAACGTTGACGGTGACGGTGACGATGATGGTGATGGTGACGTCGGCGTTGACGTTAACGTTGACGTTGACGGCGATGCTAACGTTGACGTTTGACGAGACACCAGCAGCAGCTAATAACATGGACAATGCCGCCGCTTAAAACTCAAATCAATTTTTCACTTTAAATCTCAATTCATTTATTCATAGTTAAAAAAAAACAATATTTTTCTTTAAAAAATAAAAACAAAAAAAAAAGCACACAATTTTCTTTCTTTATTTTTTTTGGAATTTTCTCATACGTTTCTGCACTCGCGATTTCGGTTGATTAACAAAAAAAAAAAAACAAAAAAAAAAAAAACTCCGTAATTGCAAACTGCAATATTGTTCGCTTTGTATGTGTGTGTGTGTGTGCGTTTTTTTTTCTCACACTCTTCTATTTTATTTTTTTTGGGTCTCTCACACACTCCACTCACTCGCAGAGGACCACGACTTTGCTGCGCCCGCTTAAACTCCAATTCAAATTTTCGTATTTTTATGTGTGTGTTTGGCTGCTGCTGCGACGACTATTATTTCTTTTAATAACTGTATTTTATTTCATTTATTTATGTTCTTTGTTTCTTTTGTTGTTGTTGTTGTCTTTGTTTTTTATTTTGTATTTTTTTTTTCGGCAGGGCAAACAGGACAAAGCGAGGCGGCAGAGGCGAGGCGGAGACAAAATGCGATGCGAGGCTAGCAAAGCAAGCAAAACGAACGCGTCCGTCTTGCTTTCACGTTGATGTTTCCGTTAGTGTTGTTTGTGCGATACTGACTCAATTTGTTGCTCAGCAAAACGTAAATTCCCTTGCTCGGTTCCGACGCTGCTGCTGCTTTTGCTGCTGCTGCTATCGCTGTTGCTGCTGTTGTTGTTGTTGGTGGTGCTGCTTCTGCTGACGCAGTCGACGCAGGCTGACTACTGCTACTTTTGCCTGCCAGCAGTCCACCCGTTGGGCGCATGCTATATGTATATGTGTGTGTTTGTATTTGTGGGTGGTAAGTGTGTTGGTCTGTTTCGGTTCAGTTCAGTTCAGTTTGGTTTGGCTTGGCTTGGCTTGGCTTTGCGTTTTTGTATAGTTTTCGTTGCTGGTGTGGTCTGCTCTGGTCTGCCTGTGTTCTTCTCTGCTTCTTCTTCTTCTTCTTCTTCTGCATTTACTTGCGCGCGCGTTTATGCTTTCTTGCACCCTGACATTCTCATACCCATTCTAAATACCCACCCACTCCTTTATTATTCCTTGACTGACAAGCCAGCCAAACAAAATAACAGGCAACTTTGGGCATAGGTAATGCCGTTAGCCAACGCAAGTGCAAGACTCACACACACACACAGACACACACACACACACACAGGCACACGCATACATACATCATTCGGACATAGGCCGAGTCAGCAATGTGACGCGTTGCTTTTGACTGACAGCTGAAGAACGGAACTGGCAATGGCAAGAGCAGCTGCTGTCGCTGCCACTGCCACTGCCGCCGCTGCTGCTGCTGCTGCCGCCCCCCCCCCCCCTATTACCCCACACACCAAATGCTTCACCTCCTGACAAGAGTCAAACAAATGTTTTTGCTGTTGTTGTTATCGTCATATGTTCCCGCAATTCCGTTGCGTCACCGGCATTTTCTATGTTGCTGCGGGTCCACCTTCCCATCCACATACAAACACAAAAGCACACACACATACATGGACACATAAACTCGTTGACTCTTCCACCAAACAATCTAACATTCTTGCCCGCTCCCTCTCACTCGCACATTCCCACCATTTAATAGGTAACGGTAATGGTGATGTTGATGTTGGTGTGGAGGAATTTTGAGGAATGCGTTGAGGTTTGTGGTGGGCTGGTTGGCTGGTTGGCTGCCTGCTTGGTTGGTTGGTTGGTTGGTTTTGTGGGAGGCGTTGAATTGCAGCAGCGCTGGAATGGTGAGTTCATTGAGTCTTTTAGGCTCGCTTATGTGCTACGTTGGTTAGGCTGGTTAGGCGCGTTTCGCTTAGAGTGGGCGGTATTTTCGGTTTTCCATACCCTATACCCAATTTATCGAGAATCCGAAATTGTGAAGTAAATTAAGACAAAAATGAAGGAAGTGGAAAGCAATAAAGCAGATTTCACACAATTTTATTTCAAATAGTTGTGTTACAGTCAGACCCAAATCATGATGATGATCCTGATATATTGTGAGGTAATAAAATTTATGTGGTCTATGGAATCCAATGTTCGATCTAAGTGAAACTAGATACACTAAGGTATTTTTGGAAAAATCTTTTACATATTTAATTTGATTAAGATTGGTCAATAGATCTTGGAGATATCCTTGGAAGATATTTGGGTCAAGTCTGTAATGGTTCGATCTATGCAAAAGTCGAAACACAAAGGAGAAATATTTCGAATAGCTAATTTGATTAAGAATGATCAATAGGTGTCGGGAATATTCTGGAAAGACTTTTAGGTTAGGTGGGTCCTATGTACACCTAGGCAGCTCTATGTTAGTATGCCTAGTTTTTAATCTGGAAGAGATTGGTCAATCAACTATGGAGATTTGCTTAAAATAGGTTTAAGTAGGTATGACAGCTAAGGAACCTCATTCTAGGTGCGACTCGGTATACTTGGGTAGAAAAACTTTAAATATAGGAGCTGTCGGAGATCTCCTTGAAAGACAGGTTAGACAGATATAAGCCATATGCCAAAGTAATTCGATTTTTATGGAAGAATCCAATTATTGGAGATTTTGGATATATCCTTGAAACAGATTAAGATTAGTATTGTAAAAGCTATATGCTATAGTGACTCTTTCCACATGAACTCGATACACTTAATTGTCTTTATACAAGCTTGCTAAGCATTTCCTCAATGATTTGTGAAAATCAACTTGAAACAGAATTGGGGAAGTTGGGCATGATAGCCATTTGATATATTGATGGCATCAAAGTGAAACTTGGTATATATAGACTTTCTTATAAAGAAATTCCAAATATCAAATTTGATTGAGATCGGTTGATAAGGACTGAAGATATCCTCAGAAAGAATTAGGCTCTTAATACCGACTAGATGATCTGATCTTATGCTTATGTCTATTTTATCTAAGAGTAAAATTATGGGGTTCCCCCAAAATCTCTTCAAAGCTAATGAAATCATAAGACTATAGATAAACCGAATATTCTTCACGGAATAAGCAGAGTATCCACAAGTCGGGGTTGCTTGGTGGTAGAAATTCTCACTTGTATTTTTTGGTTATTGCTTTAGCAATTCTAACGGTGGTTGTTGATTGTTCTCTACATGCCTTTGTTTGTGCTTCAATGAGAATGGGCGCGCGTGTCTGTATGTGTGTTTGTTTACCGTGTATGTGTGTATGTGTGAATTGTATGTTGTTCTTGTAATTTACATTGTTTTTTGTATGCGTTTTCGTTAGCTACTTCAAATTACAACAACCATTTTTTCCATTTCTTTTTTTTTTTTTGGAACGGGGCTCAAGGGAACCTATACATATGAAAAGGAACAATCACACACAGACACATACGCATAAATAAGTATACATATATGTATGTGGGCTTTTTACATAAATAAGTAGAAGCCTATGCGTGTGTGTGTGTGTGTGTGTGTGTGTTTGAACATAAATTCTTCACATAGAAGCGATTTACATTGATTTAACACTCCAATGACTTTAAGAAGAAATACCAAAATAAAATACCAAATGCAAAATTAAAATACCAAACCAACAAAAGTTTTCACTTTGTTAACCGCCCCAAGCTCACCATTCTTTTCCATTGTTTTGCATTTCACTTGACATTTTCCAGCAAAACACAAAAAAAAAGAAGAAAATTAAAATTTTTGACAGCAACAAAAACAACAACAACAAGAATAAGATAAAGGTCAGCGCGGGTTAAGGCGGCTGACAGGTTGAAGAGATGACTCCGGAAAGCAGGTGATGTCTTTTGGGTAAGACAGGAGCGGGGGGGGGGGGCTGGTAGGGCCAAAAAGTGGGTTAGAGGCATTTTCAAGTTGATGGCTTGTTTTCAATTGTCTTGAGTAAACTTTTCGCCAAGAGTGAAATCAATTTGAAAATTCTTATCAAATCGAATTTATACTCTGAGTTCCGGATTACATTTTCCAAATCGAAAATCAACTTGGAAAACTGAAATCCCAAATAAGTAGACCATCATTTTTTTTCGAAAAGAATTTTCACCCCTTTTGGTGTTTTTGGTTTTATGTTTTTTTTTTTCAAGTTGAAATATTTAATGGAATCTTATAAATTATGCTGAGCATTTCAGGGTTGCAGACGCCTAACTCAATTAACCTCTTTATAATACGAAATTCTCAGCTACCCACAAGGGGAAGCGCTCGGCTTCAGGGTGAATCCAAACGGGCTTCGTGCCAAATTACACTAGTCAGCAAATTTGAGAAAAAAGCTGACTTACCTTGCTTTCAGAAATAATGACCTAGTCTGGGGTCTCAAAATAAATTAAGTTCTTTCGGTAACCCGATTAATTTAGTGGGCAATGACAGAACTTTCCAAACCCGCTTCTGTTTGGATAAGATCTCTAAGCAAACTATAAAAGATATGCTCAAGTCGATTATAGAACGAGTCTACCATAAAGCGATTGCGGTTTGGGTGCCTTTGATTTCTCCAAAAATACCAAGGAAACCCTACTCAATTCTTTCAGTTTCCAGATTCCATAAGGTTTCCTCGAATATATATATATTTCGTGGTAAATTTATTAAAGAGATTTCCAGGTGCCAGGGCTTCCAAATTATAACTGAAAAGACTGCTATATAACTCGTTCAGTTCTCCGATTCTATAAGGTTTGCTAAAATATATTTTGTGTTCAATTGGCTAAAGACACTTCAAGATTTCAGCGGTTCTTGGGGGCTTCCAAATAATAACTGAAAGGATTGCTATATAACGCGTTCAGTTCTCCGATTCTATAAGGTTTTTCTATATATTTTGTGTTCAATTGGCTAAAGAGACTTCAAGATCTCAGCGGTTCTTGGGGGCTTCCAAATATTAACTGAAAAAACTGCTATACGAATCATTTAGTTCCCAGATTCTATAAGAGTTTCCCCAAATAAAATTTCCAATGCAGTTCAATAAATATTCCTACCATATTCTTTTGATTCCCCGACTCATTAAGGATTCCCAAAAGTTGTTTCAAAGTCTTCCTTCGAGCGATACTGACTGGGTTCTTGCTGAGTGTCTTCAAGAAATCTCTGCTATATTCTTTTGATTCCCCGCTTTGGTAAGGGTATCCAGTTGCCAGTTGCCAGAGTTGTGTTGGGTAGTGCTGGAAATTGCTCTTTAGAATTTAAGTCTGTATTCAATCTGTTCTTGTTGCTTTAGTTAATTGAAAGTGAAGTGACAGAGCAGCACAGATTCAGCATTAGACTTGATATATCCTAGAACTTTCCGCAGTCCTAGCTAAATCAGCTTCACCTCCATCTATCTCTCTCTCTCTCTTTCTCTACTCTGCCTCTTCGAGCACACGAGGCGTATACATAATATCTTCTCTCTGTAAAAGTTTTTCTTATTTTTCCCACCACCCCTGCCACTTTATGCCAAGCAAATCAAATACCTTTATAAAAGCTTTTTTGTTAAGCAATCAAAATGAAAAACTTTTTTCTTGTCCCCAACCAAAAAAAAAACATAAATTTGCTGGTGTTTATGGAAACCTCCCCGCCCTTCCAACTCACGTAAATTTATAGACAATTGAGTTAGCAGTCTTTAGGAGAACTTGTCTATGGCAGAAATATTTAATAGGGTCCATAATATGCTAAGTATATTTATGTCAAAAGGTAAATACAATTAGTACATAAATGGTTAAATAAAATGGCCAATAAAATGGAAAGAATGAAGAGAAAAGTTTGAACGTATTGAAGGGTTATTTATTTCATTTATTTTCATTATTATTTATTTTGGCCTTGTACAACGAGGTACCACATTAATCAAACCAATTAATACCAAAAAAGAAGAAGAATAAATATATATATATATATATATATAATATATCTAAAAAACATGCAAGCCAAAGGACTTGAAATATTAGACTAGCAGAGCAGAGCAGAGTGGAGAGGGTAGAGGCCAAAAGGTCAATGTAAGAGAACCGAAAAAAATATATAAACCAGGAGCAACGGTTCGAATGGAAATGACTTGTAATCAGAATTATTAACCCCAATAATTTGTGTATGTGTGTGTTTTTCTTTCTTTCAGAGTTGCCTGAGGCATTAATAAAACGATAAAACCTAATTGATAGACAGCCAAACTTGGCTAAAAAGAAAAATTGAAGAGTCTACGGAGAAAGATCCTAAAAAAAGGTAAGTCCAATTTTAATAATCAATTAGGTACAGTCTACCACAAAATGTAGGCCAAAAAAACTATGTATGTCTTGGCATTTGCCAACTATCCAAATTTGTGCTAATTAATTAACTTGCAGACCTTACGATATTTAACTTTAAGTACAGTCTGCACCAAAATATAGCTCAAGCTATTCTGAACAAGTTATTGTAAATTCTAAACTCTTTTTTATTTAAAAGAATTTTCATTTGGTTTTTTATATAATTTTTTAAGTTGAGGAATAGTCCTGAGAATCTATTAAATTTTACCTAGTACAGTCAGCACAACAAATAGAGGTGAAAAGAATTTTATCTCCAAAGAAAACCAAATGGGACATTTTCACAAATTTTCACTAATGAAATTTTCTTTGGGCTTTTATATAATTTTTAAGTTGAGGAATAGTCCTGAGAATCTATTAAATTTTACCTAAGAATTTTAACTCTCTTAGTACAGTCAGCACAACAAATAGAGGTGAAAAGAATTTTATCTCCAAAGAAAACCGAATGGGAAGTTTTCAAAAATTTCCACTAATTTTCATTAATGAAATTTGAAAAACTATAAAATATATTTTTACTCCTTGTTTTCATTTAATAAACCCGAGAATTTGTCTATTTTAAGACACAAAGCAATTAGGTACAGTCTACATCAAAGAGACTATGAACTAAGAACCCCAATTGGAACCTTTAAACAAACCGAGAATTAAATGAACTCAAACCACAAATTTAGCAACCAAAAAACCCATAAAGCATACAGTCTCAACAAAAATAGATAGCGAGCAAGGTCAAATCAAGCCACAAATAAATTCATATTTTCCATACAATCGAGGCTGGCTTTTCTACTCGTACAACTTTCAAGGAATTTCAACTGAATATTACCATAAAAAAAAGGTGAACTTTCAAAGGTGTTGACTGTACAATTTTTAGACATTTTAGACACGGTCATAAGGATAGAGATATTTTTCCATAATTTTCTCATTAAATTCCAAGCAAAGGCTAAGTTTAGGTGGAAGACCCAGATTATTGGAAAGTTTTATATTCTTTGTGGTTGTTGTTGTTGTTGTTGTTGGCAACGTATAGTATATCACAGTATCAAATTCAGTGTGTGTGTGTGTGTGTTCATGTACAATGAAATTAGGTAAGATGGATGGTGTGTGGGGATGGTGGCAGGGGATTCGATGGGGAGAGAAGAGGAGTGGCCTTTTCAAATTGTTGACCTACAAACTCCGTTAATCGTTTCGACTGGCAGAAAATTAGGGGTTTTAATTCATGTGGGAATTTCAAATACAAAACTCGACCCATACACGCACACTCACACACACACACACACATAGACACATTGCGAGCAAGCTAGAAAGGGAGAGCAGATTGAATAGCAAACAAAGCAGGACAAAGGATAATTGGTTGTGCGAGTGAAAGAAAAGAAATGTAAATGAGGTTAGAGAATACATAAAAAGCCTTTTAGAATTCCGACGCACACATAACTTGTTTTTAATAACCCTAATTTTTTTTCCCCCTATTCAAACCTGACTAGAGACTAGCTCAAAGCGAAAATTACACAACCTTTTGAATGCCCTATAAATTATTTCCGACATTTTTTTGAGTTACATTTCCTGAAATAATCTTTCATTATTTGGAGAGCTTTGGTCTTTAGGGTCTTAAGTTTCGTACTCTTTGTGTTCTTAATATTTTTTTGGGGTTGATTTTTATTCATTTTTAAAGACTTTTTGAAATAATTTTAATTTTTTTGAAATTAATTTTTCTTGAAGGTTTTCAGTCTCAGATCCTAATTATTTATTAATAATTTTCTTTTCTCCGGTTTATTGAATTTCTTGAAATTATTTTTTATATATTTTATTTTAAAGTCTCAAAGTTTTTGTGGACTTCGTTTTTTAAGTTTTTAAAAAATTTCCTTGTTTTAATTTTGATCGAATTTTTTGAATTCTTTGAAATAGTTTTCTGGTTTTTTTAAGTTTTCATTTCTTTCTTTTTATGATATTTATAGTCTTGAAGGCTTTAAATCTCGAATTTCTGGTGGTCAGAGTTTTTTTTTTTTAATTTTTTATTTTAGTCAGTTTTTTTTTTTACCGACTTAAAGAAATCTTTGATATAGTTTTCTATTTTTCAAGTGTCCTACTATCTTCAAATATTTATAAGATTTTTTTTTTAGATATTTTAATAGTCCCATATTGTTTTTATAATTTTTTTTTTATTATTATTAATTATTTTTGAATATTTATTTTGAGTTTGGTCTGATTTATTTGAGCTTTGGAAATTTTAGTAGACTTTTTTATATTTGAATTTTGTTTCTGATTTATTTTTCTCTGATTTATTTTGAGCTTTGGAAATTTTAGTAGACTTTTCTATATTTGAATTTTTTTTTCTGATTTATTTTGAGCTTTGGAAATTTTAGTAGACTTCTCTATATTTGATTTTTTTCTGATTTATTTTTCTCTGATTTATTTGAGCTTTGGAAATTTTAGTAGACTTTTCCATATTTGAATTTTTTTTTTTCAAAAACGTATTTTTTTTAATTGATCAAATTTTATTATTATTTTTTTTTATTTCTTTAAATACATTTTTTTCATATTTATCAAAATTATTTATCCGAAATTTTTAAAATTTAGTTTTTATATTTATCAAAATTATTTAACCGAAATTTTTCAAAATTTTTATTTTTTTTTTAATTTTTAATTTTATTTTTTATATATTTTTATTTTTAAATATTAAAAAAAAAAAACATTTTTCCCCTAACTTTTTTTTTGAATTTTCGGATTCAATCCAAAAAAAAAATATTATTATTTATTTTTTTTATTTTCAAATAAATTTATTTTTTATTTAATTTAAAAATTGTTTTTTTTTTTTAATGTAATTTTTAAAGTGCGCCGCCTTTGCCTTGGCTACTCAAACTTTCTTCTTCTTCTTCTTCATCTTGCATACGTGCTCAGATATTTAATGTGGCCATTTGATATCCTTGAGCACCGAAGAGTATACAAAAAAGAAAATGAAAACATATTTAAAGATTTTTGGGTATTTGCCCTTTATTGACCAAAGTTCGACCTTGTCTGGCGGCGGACTCCGACTCCATCTTCTTGTTCCAAGCACTTTTTAAAGATTCTATAATTTTCCAGTATTTGGGCAAGGAGGGGTGAGAGAGAGAAAGAGAGAGAGAGAGAGAGAGTAAAAGTTTCATTGTCATTTGTTTTCTGATTTCTTTGCGCCATTAAATTCTACTTAGAAAAATATTTAAATGTAAATTTATGCAAATCATAAGAAAAACTTTTGCCAACAATAAAAAAAAAGACAAGAGACGAGAACTTTGTACCCGGCGCTCTCAGTTACCACTTTGACATATTTTCTTCTTCTTCTTCTTCCTCTTCATGCAGTGTTTTTTTTTATTAGTGATTCAGTTAAATGACTCAGCTATTAAGGGTCGCTTCCTGTTGCTTGGGGCAGACGACAGACATGACAGTTGATAAAGTCAAGCACAACTTACCAAGGACATCTGTTTCGTATCTTGGCTTGGTCGGCCGGGAAGGGAGTGGAGTGGAGTGGAGTGGGTTGTGACAACAAGGCAATATGGAGTGTGGGGTCTCTTTTAATAGGAGCCAACATGGGCCACTCTGTTTCGAAATGTCAGAGAAAGTGTCGGTGAAAGTGATTAGCAGATGAGTGAAAGCACATTTGATCTGGCTGAGAGCTCAAATGAAACAAGTAGCTAATTAATAATTAACCGACTGTACGAATAAATAATCATATCCACTCAATTTGACATTTAAGAATTTCAAATTTTACACAACATCAATTTTAGGCAATTCAAATTACACGTGAATAGTTCTGGCACCACTTTGGAATATGTTAGGCCCCCTCCCCCGCCCCCGCCACCTAACCCTGGCTCTAATCAATCTTTCCACTTTTGATATTCAAATGTCAACATATCAAACGAATTTAATCAATTTTAACAATTCCTTTTCAAAACAAATCAAATTGAATAAACCAAAATTGGTTGAATAATTTGAATAATTCTCTAACTTTGCTGACCTTTTCATTTGACATTTTGAACATTTCAATAATTGAATATTTCAATTTGAATTATTCCATTTCAATACTCCAATTGCATCATCTCATTTAGAACAATAAAATTCAAACAATTAAATTTCAGAATTTTCGAGTACAGAATTTCAATTTGAGGATTTCAATTTCAGAATTTCAATTTTAGAATTTCAATTTCAGAATTTCAATTTGAGGATTTCAATTTCAGAATTTAAGTTTTAGGATTTCAATTTTAGAATTTCAATTTCAGATTTTCAATTTCAGATTTTCAATTTCAGATTTTCAATTTCAGAATTTCAATTTTAGAATTTCAATTTTAGAATTTCAATTTGAGGAGTTCAATTTCAGAATTTCGAGTAAAAAATTTCAATTTGAGGATTTCATTTTAAGAATTTCAATTTCAGAATTTAAATTTTAGGATTTTAGTTTCAGAAAATCAATTTCAGAATTTCTATTTTAGAATTTCCCCTTCATAATTGCAATTTCAGAATAACAAATTCTAAAATTTCAATAGAATAATTCCGAGCTCAGAAATTCCATTTCACAATTTCAATTTTAGAATTTCCTTTGCAGAATTTCAATTTCAAAATTTCACTTACAGAATTTAACTTTCAGGGTTTCAATTACAGAATTTCAATTTCAGAATTTCAATTGCAGACTACCAATTAAAGAATTTCATTTACAGAATGTCGAGCTTAGAATTCTAATTTAAAGATTTCAATTTCGGAAATTCACTTTCAGATTTTCCAATTCACAATTCAAATGATTCCATTTCAATTGAAACTATGCAATTAAGGGCTAAACATTTCCAATATTACAAAGGAAATAAATTCAATTTTAATATTTCAATTAAAAGAATTCAATTTCAGAATTTCAAATTGTGAATATAAATTTTAGAATATTAAATCCCAGAGATTTTCAATTTCAGAATGTCGAGCTCAGAATTCTAATTCAAAGATTTCCATTTAGGAGTTTCAATTTCAGAAGCTCACTTTTAGATTTTTAATTTCAAAACTCAAATTTTTAGAATTTCAATTTCGCATTTTCAATTTTAGAATTTCAATTTCAGAATATCAATTTTGAGAAGATCAATTACAGAATTTCAATTTGAGCAGTTCCTTTTAAGAATTTCGAGCTCAGAATGCAAATTTAAGAATTTCAATTTCACTATTTCGAGTTCAGAATTTCAATTTTATGTCTGCAATATTTCAATTTGAAAATTTCCATTAAGACTTTTGTTTTGACAACTTCAACTTGGAATATTTCAATGTAGACAATTGAATTTTACTAAAGCGATTTAAATTGTTCAATTCAGAAACTCGAATTTATATATTTAAATTTAAACAATTTTAATCGAATAAATTCTACAATGCAATTTTGATATCTCAATTTGAAAATTTCAACTTTTAACATGAACATTTTCATATATTTCAATAAGTAAATCCAAATGCCAATTTTACCCATTGAATTTTTATAATTTAATTTCAAAAGAGAAATTTCAATATTTCAACTTGAGAATTTCCATTTGAATAATTCACCTTGAACATGATAAATTAAATATTCTGATATGATTTCATCACTTCAAATTGAGTCTGGAAATTTTCAGTATTTTAATTTTTCAATATTTCACAAGAGGGAAATTTTCTTCTTTTCAAAGATTCCTTAAAAAAAAATTCTCTATAAAAATCAAATCTTCTTTTCAAAGATTCCTTAAAAAAATTCTCCATAAAACTCACTTTGAATAACTCCATGGAACCCCAAAAGATTTCCTAATTTTTCCGATAAAAAAAATAAAAAAAATTCTTATAAAAATTTACAGAAGAATAATGAAATCAAATCTACCAGATTCTCAGATAAGTTTGGATAAGGCTAAATACATTTACGATTTTTAGAGTTGTTCCAAAGCCTTAAATATCTCAAAAATATTTCTCAACAATAAAAATCAAAAGTCTAAGAAAATTGAAAAAAAAAAAATCTCATCAATTTTAATTAGTTTCTTTTCTTTTTTGTTTTTTTTTTTTATTAATTATTTTTTATTTATGGTTTACAGTATTTTCTTTTCTTTTTTTTTTTGTTGTGTTGTGTTTAGCAATTGAGTTTATCAATATACTTACATAGATTTTTTAATTAATTATTAAATATATATATATAGTATATTCATTAGATGATATCCATTAATTTCTTCTTGTAGTAATCATACCCTGAACTTATATGGAGAGAATTTTTCCTAGTTAAGTGAGCCTTAAAACGATCGAGTGATACTATTTTATAGGTTAGAAATACTTTGAAATCTTTTTGTGCCAAGGCTTAAAAATAATAAACAGAGTTTGTTTTTTTCTTTGTTTCTATGCACGTCCAGAGGATTTTTATAATTTGTTAGATATTATTAATTAATTAATTGATTGGCACGCACTTGAAATGAATTTATAGGCATTTACAGTATTTTATTATAAATATTTTTTTAATTATACATATCTAGATGTTTGAATACCCCCATGCAAAAAAAAAAAAAAAAAAAAATTATATAAATTTTATATTATTACAATTGTTTTTTTTTTTTCTTTTTTTTATATAAATAAATTAATTAAGAGTTAAATTTTTGTAAAATAGATTTAAACGTCTACAACCATTTTTTTGTGTATATCCGTATTGCCGACAACCGAGCAGAACTCATCGAAAGAGATTTTCCCATCCTCGTCCTTGTCGGCAAAGCAAATTGTCTTATCGACAATTTGCTGCAATTGCGTATCCTTCAGATTATTGCCGACCATCATTTTGAGTACCTGGAATAGTTCGCCATTCGATATGTAACCATCGTTGTCCATATCGTATATCCGAAAGGCAAAGCGTAGTTTCGATAGTTTATCGCCGCGTACACTGAACTGCGAGACACCCTGTATGAATTCCTTGAAATCCACCTCGCCATTGCCATCGGCATCGAAAATGTCAATCACACGCTGGACCAGCGGATTCTGCTGCAATTCCGGCAATGACATGAACTCGTCTATGCTCAGGGCTCCCGAATTGTCCAAGTCCAGCTTGCGAAAGCGTTTGCCCAGCCGACGAATCTCATCGGCATCGAAGTTGGAGCACATGTCCATGGGTAGCGATGTTTCGTTTCCCATTTTCTTGTGATTTCAATAACTCTTTGTGGATTTTTTTTCTTAGATAATCTGAAAGAAATTTGAGAGGTCTTTAAAACAGTTCTATAGATATATTGGGAATGTTGGGGTTTCAGACTAAAATTGAATTTGATCTTGTTAGCTACCGAATCTTAAGAATATCTTCTACCCATCCATCGTCATATCTACAATCAGGATTATATTCCCAGACCCTTTCATCCTCTAGAGTCATATTTCAGATCCAAAAGAATTGCAATATCATAACATATTATTTTTATAGCCAGGACCATATCTCTGGAGTTCCACAACCTGTCTGAACTATATGAAATATATACATAGCCAGTTAGGCCCATAATTCATCTAACTAGGTATTTCACAGCCGATCTGTATCAGGATCTTTTTTACCGAAGCCTTTCACCTCTCTAGCCAGGTCCATATCTCCAAAACCGATCCTATATGCACAGTAAATCGCATCATTTATATAGCAAGGACTATATCTCTAGAGTCCCACAATCGGACTGAATAAAATTCAAAAATTTATATAGCTAGTTAGGTCCATAAACTATCTAAGCTGACCTGTATCAGGATCGTATCCCCAAAACCTTTCATATCTTCAAAACCAATCCGAATAGACTCCAAAATCTATATACACATATAGCAAAGGCTATATCTCTGGAATCTCACAAGCGATCTGAATGAAATTCAATATTTATGAGACCAGTTGAACCCATCTAACTATGAGGCAAAACTATGGAATCTCAGAAACTGATGATTACCAGGATTATATCCCCGTAATCAAAGCCTCTTCTTCTCTCCAGGTGGGAACTTATTTCCAGAATTAAACCGAAATAAATTATATTTCTATATACACAGGGAGGTAAATCATTTAACTAATCAGAGCTATAACTCTGAATCCATTTGAGCCTATGAGGCATCTATCTTTAGTCTCTTCCATCATACCTCATCATACCTCCAACTGATCTAACTTGTATTGAGTATTTACGTTCCAAGTAGAGTCTATTATTTTTCTAGCCGAAATCTTGATTCTAATATTTATCTAAACATATCTCTAAAGACCCTTAACCGATCTGAATAAAATTCTCTATTGATAAAGAGTGCATACAATTTATAGAAATTGATTCAAATCGAATCAGTATATCCTATCCAAACTTATTTATATCCACATTTTCCTCATATTTCAAAGCTTAACCAAATTACCAAAGTTCTCAGTATCCTCCGGTTCCTTTTGTTCAGGAAAGAATATCTTCACTAATAATTCTAAAAGAAAAGTAAAAAAATAATAATAATAAATCAAAACAAGTTTAAAATAATTTCACTTGACTTACTTTATTATTATTTTATGTACTTTTCCTTTCTAAGTTTGCTTGATAAGTCGGATGATGTTGGCTTCTCTCTCTCTCGCTCGCTCTCTCTCTGTTTCTCTCAGTGGCTCATTCTCTGAAATAAACAGAAATTGCAATTAAGACAAACCAGAAGAAAAAAAGCATGTAACAAATTCATCAAAATGAACACACTTGGGTGTATTTATTTTTATATTATTTACATGGGTATATATTTTGTTTTATTTTATTTGATATATGTTTTTTTTTCCTCTTCCGTTTATATCGATTTTTCCACATGGCAGCTGCGCATTGTTTGCCTTTTCATTCTTTTTTTTTTTTTTTAGCTACTCCCCACAAAACAAACTATTTCTATGGCAAATATGCCAAACGGAACAATAAAAAAGTAAATTTATTTCAACGGAATTCACAAATGGAAGGCTTAATAAATTAAAGTGAATAGTTTTTAATTAATTTTACGTACATTGCGTATTGAAACCAAGCAAATGAGAAAACGCGTAATTCCTTCTACTTTGCTTATTGGCAGCTAAAACACGACTAAGCTTTTTTGCCATTGCCGTTAGAATTGTGCAAAGTGAAAAGCACTAGCGAATACAACAAACACAAGCAAGGGCAACAACAAAACCGCAGCTCAGCTCAGCTGTTGCATTCGAAAGCGCACCTGTTAAAAGCTTTTCAAAATTGAAAAAAGCTTTCTTTACAACAAAAGAGCTTTAACACCTGTTAGGTTTGAGGGTATTTTTTTTTTTTTACTTTTTTTTAATGAAATTTTAGTCGGGCAAAATGTGGATTTTTTTTGGCATTAAAAGGAATTTTTTTATTTATTTAAAAAAAAGTAAATAAATTACAAAATTTATTTTATTACTATTTTGTTTTTAATTTTGTCTTATTTTTTGTAAATACTTTTTCCACAGTAAATTTCATTTCATAATAAACAAAAATTCATATATAAAAACTTAAAAAGAAAAACCTTTCTTAAATTATGAAAATTTTTAATAAACTATAAATCTTCTTACATTATAAATAGATAAGCCTAGCTTACAATAATTTCAGCTGCCTTTTCTTCTCTGCCAGAAAATCCTCTTCATCTGTGCTCACCTCGTAGACATCGCGAGTTTCACTTTTGCTTGTCTCTTGTTTCTTCAAATTTGTCTGCTTATTTTCTAAAATATAAAAATGGAAAAATTTAATTTAGAAATATATAGAAAATCTATATATATATAGTCTACCAACTTTGAGCCACACGTTCCAATTCATCTTCGGTGTCACTGCCCGAACTGTTTACCTGATGAACCTTGTCTCGACTGTTTTGATCCAAGTTTTCAATATCCTTTTTAATCACTTTGACAGACTCATTATCGCTGACCTCTTCCTCCATGGCTGAGGGCTTCGTAGATTCATCGAGAATTTCCGTATCACTTTCTGGCTTGGCCGCTTCGACTGTGTCCAAGGCATAGCGACGCCAAGGCAAGTATTTCTTTAGGGAATAACATTTCTCAATCCAGCCTCGTGTGACAATTTTACCCACACCCTTGACTTGATTGTATTTGGGTGTGTTTTTAAACGCACAACTGAGGGCAGGCAATAAAATATAAAAAAAAAAAAATGGATTTTTCTAGGAAATTCATGAAATTCACTTACATAAGATGAGTGCAACCGGGACCCCAATCCGCCTTGTAAACGGCTCCCATGGCAGTGGCTTTGGTTCGTAAATCGGCACGATCAGGATTCTGGGGAGTATTTAAATGGAAATGTAATATTGAAAGAAATTAATTAGGATTTAATTTTACTTGTATGCCACTAATGACGAGGACCACGCCTTTGAGTAACTGATTAAAGGGTCGGTATTGCAGGCTGATGGTTTCTGTTTTGGGTTTTTTGGCCGGCTTGTTGGAATTGCCAGGAGATGACAGTCTTTTTTGCGCCTGCTCTTTTGGTTTGGGCTTCTCAGCAGAAGTGGTTGACTTGTCCAGGGATTGGCGTTTGTCCAGACTCTGGCGTTTGTCTAGAGATTCGCGTTTCTTTTTGTTTTTGTTTTCGTTTTGTTTTTCGAGTTCCTCGAGTCGTCGATTTTTATCCGCTTCGATGTGCTTGCTGAGACGTTGAATTTTTTTACTGCTTTCTTGCTGAACATCTGGATCTTCATCGCCGTATAATAGTGATTCCCGATTGCGATCTAGTACCTTAGTTTCGGACTCCGTCGGGGGCTTGTCCACGGATCTTATGGGTGAGGACCTGAGCGTCAGGCTTTGCCGGCGTAAGGCAGCAGGCTGACTGGCATCGCGTATGGCTGCGGCCGTGGTAACACTGTTGGTGGCCTCTGCGCGGGAAGACTTCCAGCGCTGGAAGAGGGCTGCCGGGTTTTCGGACTCTGAGTCGGGGGACTCTTCACGTAACTTGAAATTGCCTAAGCTGGCAATTTGGGGAGATTGCTTGAGAAACTTTTCAGGCACCAGAGGTTTGGGCTTGCTCGAAGCTGTGGAAATTACATGAACCTTTATAAAGGACAAACCATACTGGACATGCTTGTTGAAGGGTTGAGTGCAAACAATTTTCAAAAGTTTCCATTTCTCTGGCAGGGCTGTGGCATCCAGGGCCTCTGAGGCAAAACATCGCACACGATTCGTGTTAGTGGAATTCTTACTCTCGATGGGTGTCATAAAGGAGCTAGACAGAAGCATTTCCTGTTAAAATATTTCAAAAATAGAGTTTGTTCATCTTTTTCATTTCTTTTGGGCCAACCTTGAAATCATCAACTGCGCAGCCAGTTTTGCTGACCAAAACTTCAATAAAGGCGGAGTGTTCATTGCCTATATCAATGCCGGTAATTTGTTGTGGTTCGGCCAATTCCAAAATCACATATGCAGACTTTTCGCCTGGCGATTTTGTCTTCCATTTCTTGACGGCCTGATCCTTTAAAAGATTTTCAGCTGTGTAAAACTGCAAAGGCAAATTATTTTGCTATTATCGATTGTCATTTAATAGATTGTTAAGCTTACCGAATCCTGGCTGCTTACTTCACGTATACATTTAAAAACAGCGAGCGGCATTTTCGAAAAATCAAAACAAACAAATATAAGAAACAAATAATTAATAAAGGTTCGTTCTCGAATTTAGTTCGCGCCAGACTCAGTATGCAGTGTATGTCAAGGTAGCATAGGTCAGTTTGATTTTCTTTGGAACCGGTTCATTTTATTCAAAATTGTATAAGACATAAAAAAATCAACAAAGATTATATCATAATTACATATTTTATTGAATTGTACTGTGTTCCATAACAAGCAAATGGTGAAAGTCAAGATAAATTGTGTAGTTTAACAGAACAAGCGTAGTGGTCGCTATCTTGACATCAGAGTTCGATCTGCTTACGTGTTCTTTTCTTTTGAAAAAGGGCGCCACCCAATAAAATTGCAGTGCTGGAAAATACCGACAAAAAGTGTTGACACGTGTCAGAACATTTTACAGTGTTTCTTATGAGAACATATTTTTAGCAATTAGCCGAAAAGGCAAACAAAAACGAATTCTAACATTTCAAGTGAGTCAAATTTATTTGTGAAATATAAAAAGCACACACATAACTCGGATCATTATAACAACTTATTTTGCAGCCGCAAATCCACCGCGGCTAAGTGGAAAAAAACAAAACAAATAGCACAGAATTCGAAGAACTCACCCAAGAATCAGCCAACCAGCGACAACGGATTGCGACCCCACAGCTGCGTGGCAGTGGACTATTAATTGAGCACGAAATACGTAACGAAAATCAACAAACTTAGTTCTAACTAGCAAAATACCAAAAAAAAAAAAATAAAAATAAAAAATGCGTGGCCAAGGGAAAACCAAGAACCACACACATCAGCACAAGACCCGGCCCCACCAACGATGGTGGATGGTGTCATCGGCAACTCTACTGCTCACACTGCTGGCCGTGCTATTGCCCAGTGTGTCTGCCGTAGAGTTCACCTTCGATCTGGCAGACAATGCCGAAGATTGCTTCTACGAGGAAATCCAGCGCAATACCAGCGCCTACTTCGAGTTCCAAGTGTCCGCTGGCGGTCAGCTAGATGTAGATGTCTCACTGAAGGATCCCCATGGCCAGGTGATCTACAAACTGGAACGCGCTACCTTCGACAGCCATCAATTTGTGGCCGAATCCACCGGCGTCTACAGTGCCTGCTTCAGCAATCAATTCTCGACCTTCTCGCACAAAATCGTCTACGTGGACTTCCAAGTGGGCGACGAGCCAGCCCTGCCCGGTGTCGATGAGCATGCCACCGTACTCACACAAATGGAGACCTCCTCCCAGGCCATACACAAGGGCCTCAACGACATCCTCGATGCCCAGACGCATCATCGCCTGCGGGAGGCGCAAGGCCGCAAACGCGCCGAAGATCTCAACCAGCGCGTCATGATGTGGGCCTCCCTAGAAACGGCGGCCATCATCTTCATCGGTGTGGCCCAAATTCTTGTCCTACGCAATTTCTTCACAGATCGTAAGCCCAGTCAGGCCATCTATTCGCGCTTATAAAAGAATGAAAGCAAAAAGAAAAACTGTCTATCCTCATCTAAGAAGACGAACTGCTCCAAGCCAAGGAATGTGTGTGTGTGAATTATAACTGTTTTTATTTTTTTTTTTTTTTTGTTTTTTTTCTTCTTTTTCGAATCATCCACCTTTTGTGTGCAAATCCACTAATAGTGAATATTTCAATTATAGTTGTTTATATCCTCTAATGTATTCATTCCCTCAGGCCTTGCCGCGACTTACATCAATTTAAATAAATTAAAAAAGAATTTTTTTTTTTTTTGTTTTATTCACAGAAAAAAAAAAGGAAAATGTATTTCTTTTTATTTGTTTGTGTTGAGCAAAATTGGTGAAAAAGTGCCAGCGAGTGTCATCGACAAGGTTTTCAATCCATTCACATATTTCATAATCAGCTTTAAGGTTTTTTCACATTTTTTTTTTTTTTTTAGTTGGCCATTTATTTTGTGGTCCGAAGATGTTACCAACGCCAAGTGAATGTTTATTGGCAGGCCGACATAAAAAGAAAATCAACACTCGAAGAAACCTAACCAGGACTAGGAGTGTATTGAGCGTGTGTGTGTGTGTGTGTGTGCAGGAAGCTTGATTACGAAATAGGCGGAAACCTGGTGCGACCAAGAGGGATCTGATCGGTGTTGACAAAATTGATAATTTCAAGAGAATTTAATGATTTCGTGGCAATGGAGTCGGCGTTGGAGGCGTGGCTGGTTGAATTGACTGGCCAGGCTGGCCAACTGTATCAATATTGTCTCAGTTAGGGAGAAAAAAAACACGCCTGCCAATTCGTCATGGCTAAATATTTTGGCCAATAGTTCATTTTGGCAATAAAACAAAACAAAATGCTGAAGCTGCCAACGGAAATTCGCCACGATTCAAACACGTTTTATAGCCAACAGAAAAAAACAAAAAACAAAAAAAAATCCAACAACAATTTAGTCTGCTTGCTTGTGGGGTTGGGTGAAGTAGGAGGACGAGGAGAAGGAGAAGGGGTAATGTGGCAACATCTGACCTGCTGCTCCACAACTCTGGAGCATCAAGTCGTCTGCTTCAGGTCGAGGCTGCCGTCTCTGGGTCTGGCATGTTCATTTCATTCGCTTCCTCGTTGCCAGCTTTCGGCCCCTCAGATAAATAGATAGAGCTAGAGAGAAAGAGACAGAGAGAGATAGGCGAGGCACAGTGGTCTCAATTAGATAGCCGTTAGGTATAAATGCATAAAAAAAATTATGGCAATAAAATGAAAAATTTATCAATCTCAAAAATCTCACAAAAAGACGAAGAAAATTTGTATGTTCCCAATTTTTTCGTCACGGCAAATAATCTATAAGTTTTATTACAAAATTATCCAAATTTTTATTTTTTATAATCCCAATCAAATCTCAAATTTAAATATGTATTCCCTTTTTCCCAGATAAAGAAAGAGAATCGAAATTAATACAAAATAATTCTCTCAATTTCAATAAAAATAAGAAGAAGAACTTGAGAAAATATAAACCAAGTTTAACTAGAAAATAATCCGAAAATTTATATGTATTCCCGATTCCCAGATAGAAGAAGAAGAGCTTAGGTAATTAATTATTAGAAAACATTTTCTGGGTTAACTCAGAAATTTTCTGAATATTTCTCGTACTCCCAATTAAAAGAAGAAGAACTTGAGAAAATATATCAAAAATTTAATAGAGTAAAAATTCTTTGAATATTTCTCATATTCCCCAAAGAAGAAGCTAAGAAAATATATCAAAAATTTACTAGGGTAAAAATTCTTTGAATATTTCTCATATTCCCCAAAGAAGAAGCTAAGAAAATATATCAAAAATTTAATAGAGTAAAAATTCTTTGAATATTTCTCATATTCCCCAAAGAAGAAGCTAAGAAAATATATCAAAAATTTACTAGGGTTAAAATTCTTTGAATATTTCTCGTACTCCCAATTAAAAGAGGAAGAAGCTAAGAAAATAAATCAAAAATTTAATACAGTAAAAATTCTTTGAATATTTCTCATATTCCCCAAATAATAACCTAAGAAAATATATCAAAAATTTAATAGAGTAAAAGTTCTTTGAATATTTCTCATATTCCCAATTGTATCGAAAAAGTAAAAATTGATAAGCTTTTCCATAAATTCCAGAAAAAATATTTCTAAAATTCCAAATACGAAAAAGAAGATAAAGGGATTTCCATAATTCCATATAGTCCCAGAAATTCTCTAAAAAAATTTCTCATATACCCGATTCTCAATTAGAAGAAGAAGAACTCAAAAACTCACTGGAAAATATCTACCAAAATATCCCCCAATAAAAAGAAAAGTCAGCCTCTTATTTCTCTCTCTATCTCTCAAAAAAAGGAAAGCCTTATCGAATTATATAATAGACAAAAAAAAAAGTGATTTTTTTTATTTATATTTTATTTTGATATATTTGAAATATAATTTTTTAGCGGAATTGACACAACTAAGATCGATGGAAACTGTCGACTCATCGCGGCTCATTGACTTGAGAAATATGTTTGATAATTTTTATGCCCACTGTGTGGATTATGAATTGCCATTGAATATTTGTATAGTTGTTATTGTTATTGTTGGTGTTGTTGGTATTGTTGATATGGTTGATTTCGTGTGAATCTTTTTTTTTTTTGGAAAATGTGAATTGTGAGTGGAACTCATTTAAACCAGGCTCAGTGGGCTGACATTAGACAAAGGCAAAGGCAAAGCAAACTCGTTAGGTTTATGGCCAAATAAAAAAAATAAATAAACTAAATAAATAAACAAAAAAAAAGAAAAAGATCAAAGCAAAGCAAAAAAAAAACAGTCTGGCTACTCTTGACTTGGATTATGCAGGCAAGTTGATTTCAGGAAGATGTTGGCTGCGCCTGCTCCACCGAGGGTGGAGTGCTCATCTCAGACTGACTGACTCACTGACGCATCATTTTCCATTTTCCATTTTTGCATTTTTTTTTGTTGAGCTTTCCATTTTGTTTTGAATTTTCTAGTTTGGATGTTTCTGTCGTTTTATTTACTCACTGTCTAGTCTTGGGGATTGTGTAAGCGTGTCAAATGATTATGGAAATGCTTCCCTGGATATTCACACACACACAGACACACACACAGACAAATAGTGTGATAATCCATATTTAGACAGATTTAATGTCAAATCATCTGGGCTTGCTCAACGGCTTGAAAAGCAAAAGGAAAAAGTCATATGAAAATATCAATTTCCACTGAAAATAATTTATTCATTTTTCTCTTTCTTTCTTCACTTTTTTTTAAATTTTATTTTATTAAGTTTTTGTTTTTTCATTGATGACTAATTAAATTTACCGTTAAGAGCAAACATGTTTTTTTTTTTAATTTGAAATAATTTATTGTTTGTTTGATGGATTAAAAAGATTGGAAAATTTAATTTTTGGAGAATAGAAAAAGACCAGCTGAGGTCTTCAAAAAAAGTGAATGTTGTTGGACTCCTAACTCGAGGCAGAAAGCAAGAAGAAGAATAGCTGTGTTTGAGGACCCAAGGACTGAAACACTGAAAGGATCTCAGTTACCAACCTTAATGGTCCAGTAGACCAATCTGTCATAACTTATCCCATATTTTCCTCCATTCGACTCACAAAATCTTTTTTGAAAAAAATCTGAAAAAATTTTAAATATATTTTTTTTGGAATGTATAAATATATTTATTATATATATTATTTTTTTGATCAGATCAAATGTTAAACAATTTCCATAATATTTTCTAAAATTATTTAAATTAGTTTCTTTATTTATAGAAGAATTTATATTTGTAGGGAAATCTACAAGTCTAAAGCCATTTTTTTATGCCTCAAAGAATTCTATATTTTTGGAATATTCAAAGGGTCTTCTTCTACCTGGAGAAAAGTATATATTTATTCTATATTTTATAGAAGATCAAAAATGCTTATCAAAACTTTTTTATTATTTATTTATTTTATAACTTCTTCATATATTTTTAAAATGAATATCATATTTTTGGGCTGAAGGCCTCGAGAATAGTTCTTGACTTTATAATAATTTTTTAAATATTTAAAAACAAAAATCGATTCACATATTTAATTTTTTATAGATCCTTTATTTTATACCCTTTTTCTGATTTATTTTCTGAATATTAAGATCATCTTGAAATGGAAAATTTTTATGCAATTTCAGAAATCTCTGGGGAAACCTTGAGTTATCAGACAGATGACAAAGATTCCCAGCATTTTCTAGTCTTAGAACTTTGTAGTCCTCAATACTCCAGTCAGTTTTAAGCAGATATGAATACTCTTTTTGGGAACCCAAAACGATAAGCCTAATAAAGCCAATCGATTTCATTGAAAGCCAGCTGCCTTGAGTCATGATTGATTTGGAAATTTCTGAATAGAAAATTCTTCAAATTGTTGTAATTTTTTTTTCCAAAGATTTGACGAGACTGCCAATAAAATTGCTTATAAGCCTTATTAGGTAAAATTAGTTAGGCTTTGCCAAGTTGACCATATAAAATATCTGGCACTGGACACATCGAATATTACAGCAATCGAGAGTGTGTGAGAGAGAGAGAGGGAGAGACTCCAAGTCAGTTGCAAGATGCAAATCAAATAATGGCAAAAAACGAAATAATAAAAAAACTGAAAAAAAACAGACGTCAACGGCAAGTTGCAAGCTGGGCTTGAGGCCTTTAAGCCGCGGATTACATAATGAGAAAGGTGCAACAAATTGTTGGATGCTACACAAACAAAAATTGCTGTTGTCTTTGGCTTGTTTGTGGCGACAACGGCAACAGCTGCTGCTGCTGCTGCTGCTGCTGCCACAGACGCCGCCAACGCTGGCCAAGATGGGCGATGACGACGGCAGCGACGGTGACGGTCGGAGGGGGGTATTTGTATGGGAAACGTTACATTTGCGGCAGATGAGACCGGGCCGAAGTCTGTGTGTGTTATGAGTGCGACGACTCAGCTGGTTGACTTGTCTTGGCTTGGTTAACTTTCGCCTAGGCTAATGGCCATGATGCTGCACCATTTGGCCCATATTGCGGGTGGCTAGCCGGGGCTAACAAGGGGGGGTGCCCACAGGACTCATAGTCTATGAAGACTTTGCTAAACCACAAAGTCGCATTTGTTTTTCATTTTTTTTTTTTTTGTTTTTTTGAAAATTCGTTTTTCCGGTTAATGTGCCAGTCAGTCTTTTGTTGTTGTTGTTGTTGTTGTTGTTGCTGTTGTTGCTGGGACTGCGGTGGCACTGGTGGCATCTCTTGTGGTTTTGTATAAAAGTTTGGGCCACTGGCCTGGAAGTCAACAGTGTGAATTCGACGCGAGTTGAGCCACCACATTTCTTTGGCTAAAAAAAAAAAAACATTTGCTATTTTTTTTTTTCTGTGCAAAACAAAGGATTTCAAAGGATTATATCATCGCTATGAGAGTATGTCTGAGTTTTTGGATTTATGCTGAAGTGAAAAGTGTGAAAAGCAAAAGTGTGTTTATTATGTTTTTTTTTTTAGGCCCTCATTTGTCTACTTTTGATTGGGGCAGCTAGTGTGACGGCCAAGCCGAAGCCTGGGGGTGGCTGGTCTTCCGGCGGTGGTGGCGGCGGCGGTGGGGGTTGGTCCTCCGGTGGTGGCGGTGGCGGCCATGGCGGTGGTGGTGGCGGCGGTGGCGGTGATGTGCAAATTATCAAAGTCATCACGGAAAGCGGCGGTGGCGGCGGCGGCGGTGGCGGCTGGTCTTCTGGTGGAGGCGGCGGCGGTGGCGGCGGCTGGTCTTCTGGTGGAGGCGGCGGTGGCGGCTGGTCTTCTGGTGGTGGTGGCGGCTGTGGTGCCGGCGGCGGCGGTGGCACTAAGATTATTAAAATCATTAAGCTGGGCGGTGGCGGCGGCGGTGGAGGCGGCCATGGCGGCGGTGGCGGTGGTGGCGGCTGGCAACCTGCTGGCGGCTGGGCTTAAGGATCTGCAACATTGGCTTTGGCCACAAGTCCTTCTTGTAAATATTGTAAATAATTCTCTTCTCATCAATTATTTCTCCTCCCACCTTCATCTTCTTCTTCTTCTTCTTCATACACAACAAATTGCATCCTGCACCGCCCACACAAACATTTTGAAATTGTTGTAAATATTTTATATGAATATAAAAATACATTTATATATCTATTATTATTTTTTTGTTCATTCGGCTAAAACGACAATAAATCTTTTTTAACTGTTATTTAAGCACATTTTTTGGATTTTATTGTTTATTTAATTATGGAAATTTGGGCTAAGTTTTGTCTTTTTGAGAGCTTAAAAAATTGAGTTTGTTTTTTTTTTTTTACCAATTTAAGATTTGCCAACCGTTTTTATACCCTACAACGGAAGGGAGAGGGTAACACCCTAAAGGTGACAATTGGGAGACTCCGAGGTTAGCCAAGGTACGTTGAGGGTCTTGGTCAGACCTGGAAAACTATAAAGGTTAAAGCTCTAAAATTTGGCTTAGAGAATCTACAAGACATGAGAAAGGGCGCGTTGACAAATTTATTTTGATCAAAGGTCCCAATTCCCCGGAATTCCCCTTAAATGTCCTCGATCAGACTTCTAAGCATTCACTAACTTCAGAGCTCTGCATTTTCTACAATTTATAATTTTTACTTTTAATAAATTCCACTAAAGTGTGGGAAATGAAATATTCTTTTAATTAATACCAAACATGGACAAAATCAAATCAAAAATACAGGAGCTATCCACAAATTCCTGAAGGGTCTTCCTTTTAAACAGACCACCAAACAAGTGCATGAAGAGACCACTAGATGGCGCACTGATCTGTGTGTAGTTGGCCAGGACTGCCAACTCCAATTGTATAGAGTGTCCAATATTCGGGTTTCGCCAGAAACCAGTTTGACACGAGTTTTTAAAAGCTTGAATATGGTGTTTCTCTTAATGAGCTCACATAAATTAATTGCCACTCAAAAAAAAAGAAAAGATAACAAAAATTTTAGATATTTTTAATGAAACGGTGAGGCGGTTAAAATTGATGTACTTTTATTTTCACGATAGCAAAACAAAAACAAATGAATATGTAAAAACATTTTTAAAAAAGTCACAAATCAAATTCTTCAATATTTTCGGTGTTTTTTTTTTTTTTTTTACTTTTTCTTTTACGTAAAAATTATGTTTCTCTAAAACAAAAACTATGGAATATATGAATTTTATTTATTCATTCATAAATTTGGTTTGTTTATAGCAAAATGAATTGCCCAACTAGTGAAATGGAAATTTAAAACACTCAGAGGAGTATGGGAAATTTAGGAACTCTTAGCTTTACTTCATTTTTACTGTGATTCCAATTGATAAAATTAAGGTGGGTCAGGGCATAATTTGAAATTATTGAATTGTGAAATTTACAGAAATAAAAAAAAAAAAAATCCATTTATGAAGTGAAAGGAACTTTGAATTCGACTGAAGGACAATGTTGTAAAATTAAAATGACATTTATGATAATATGATTTGCCTATTATTTCATAGGCTGTATTTTTGGTCACAAACTGGTTTATTAATTTCGACATCTTTTTGGGGGTTAATCAAACGGCAAACTTTGAATTTTTGATTCGAAACTCTTAATAGATTTTTTTTGCCATGCTGCTTTTCTTTTTCTTTTTTTTCTTAAACAAATTTAAAAACAGAAATTCTAAGCCGAACAAGTTCCAACAGTTCCTAGGTCAAGTTCAAAACCTGAACCAAACTAAGAACAGTTCCTAGGTCTAGTTCAAATCCTGAACCAAATTAAGAAGAGTTCCTAGGTCAAGTTCAAAACGTGAACTAAATAAGAAGAGTTCCTAGGCCAAGCAGGTTCAAGTTCAAGGCGTGAACAATATTAAGAACCGTTTCTAAGCCAGACAAGTTCAAGTTCAGGGTCAGACTTTCTATTTAATGTTTTGATTGATTAAATGATCAACAGTCCAGTCTGTAGACAGCTTAAAAAAAAAAAGACAACAACCAAATAGTCACGGGCCCGTCAAAATATTTTAAAAGTTTGTGTGTGTGTGTGTGTGTGTGTTTTTTTTGTTTAGTTTGCTTGTTTATTTCCCAAGAGAGATTGTAACCAGTTTAGATTTGCATCCGGTGGCTAAGTCAGCCCCTAATGAATGACCATCAATAAAGAAAACCACACGACTCCAACGAAATTGAGACCCAAGCCCAAAAGTGATATCAACACGGCAGTCGTAGTATTTATGGAACTTGCTTGGGGCACTTTGAGGCGTAACCCGAGAGTTACTGAATGACTTTTTCGTTTTATGCAATATTAAATACATGACAAATTACTTAATTACCGAGTACAACTTGACCGAAAGTCTACTGTTTAAAATATTTCATAGCTTGATCGCTGTTTTAGGCAAAATCAATCAATCCATAATCGAATCATAAGTTGGCTCATCTCTTTGGTAACAATAGAATTTAGTTGATCCATTTTAATGAAGCTTTCAAGCAAGTTGAGAAATCTTTTAAAGCTAGGAAATATTCTTAGAGAAAGAGTCATCGAAGGGCCTAGAGTTTCCTCTAGAGTGTCTCTCGGTCCATTCATATAAGACCCCAGATCTTGGACATGAAATTTGGGCTCTTTATATCCTCCTCCTTCTTTTCTCTCTATAAACTTCTTACCCCTTATATATTTTACACCTTTAAAATTTTGATATAAGTTGGTTCCAGAAAATTATTTGAAATTTGATCAATACCTAACATGAATGAAATTGGATTAAGAGTTAGGCATCTCGGAGTCAAGAAATCGATTCCGTTTGCCTAAGCCAGCTTCTTGCAGTTGCCTGGCCACTCCGCTCGATGGCGCCCCTGGGTGACTTTGAAATTTGAAGTTGAACTATTTTTGGGTTTTTCAAATAAAATGGGCGGGACCAGGGCTACCAAATTTTAAGATGAGAGGGCTTTTAAATTGGTTCAAAAATTATTTTTTCTCAAAAAAAAAAAATATATATATATTTCCAACTCAGCTGAATCATTCATCAAAGTTTTCGGTGGCTTTGAATCACTTGAGATGGCTACCAGAGATTATTCGCATTTAATTTGATTTATTAATAAAATTCAAACAAAGCCTTGTCAAAATTTGGTAATATACTTGTAAATGGTCTGTAATCTTTTGAATGCCAAATTTGTAAGACATTTTCGGGCAATTTTCATGCTGGATTAGTTGACCCTCTTTGACTCTTTTTTTTCTTTCTCTCCCCAATTTCATCAATTTTATTTTGTTTTATTTGCTTTTGCCAAAATGGTTGATACTTCTGGCTGGCTGGCTGGTTCGAATTGATAAATGAATACACTGCATATCGAAGCATATAATTTTTATAATATGCTAATTTAGGTCCAATCTGATATCACAAGCGTTCCCAAAACAAATTCATAATCAAAAGCAAAAGCAAAAGGAAAAGCAATATAATCGCTTTTGCCACCGCAGCATCGAATGAATATCGAAGAGTGTTTTAATTTATTGCTGCGCATATGCATAAATATTAAGTTATGAGATTGAAAATATTTAATATGCTAATTAAATTGATAGAAAATTATTAGCACATAGAATTACAACGAACCCCAAAAACAATGACCAAAAAACATATACAAATTAAGTAATAAAATGAAAACAAAAAATTACATTGATTTGTCTATTTTTTTTGATTTTTAGTTTTTGTCTTGAAAAAATTTCATACTTTTTCCAAGCCTTTGTTTGGTTTTTAATTTTATCTCTTTCGATTTAATCATTGTTTGTTGTTTTGGATTTTGGGTTGGGTCTGTTACCAAAGATAAACCAACTCAATTGTCAATAGAAACTCATTGAATAATATGACTCAAAATGCTTTTAAAGCCGAGCTTATTTTGACTTTTATTTCCCTATTTATTTGTCTTCATTATTTGACCGGCCAAGGTCAATCATATTTGCATTTTTGAAAAAAATACAAGAAGAAATTTACTATCAAATTCTTTAGTTCTTGAGCTAAAAAAAATTATAGATAATTTGTTCCTTTTTTACTTAGTTTCAGAGCTCCTTTAAGTAAGAAATTGTACTATTTATTTTAGCTTAATTTTATTAGAAACCTTATACAGACACTCTCTTCTTCTTGATCCAAAATTACAAAGAAAATTCACTTTCATTTTCTCCCAGATTCAACGACTTCTTCCAATAAAAGTTCTCTTATTTTTTCTGAGCTAAAAATAAAACGGGAAACTTTCTCCGATTCCAGAAATTAAAAGTAAGCTTCTTTCGTTTTCTTAGTTCCTTTGAGCTAAAATTTCTTTGAAGTTTTACTCTATTTTTTTCTATATTCTTCTAGCTAAATAATATTAAAATTGATCTGTCTAGCTTGATCTTCGATTTAATCTCAAACTTGTTCTAATTATTATCCTTGTTTTTAAGCTAAAAATCTCAGATTTCTTCTGGAACTAAAAGTGCTTTCTTGAAGTAAAAATTCTCCCCATTCTCTGAGGTAAAAAGCATTACATAGCTGCTTAAATTTTTACAATTTTAAGATATTTTTTCCAAGCTAAAATTGAAGACTTACTTGCTACCCTTTTCTTGAGCTAAAAATCGATCAAACATTTTCATATTTATTTAATTCTAAGTTCAAAAACAGCAGAGAACTTATTCAGTTTTTTTTTCTGTTTTTTTTTTTTTTTTTTGGAAAAATAATTCTTAGAAGATTGATGAATTCTTAGAAGAGCCAGGAAAAGCTCCATGAATTTTTCAAAACACTTGCTTGGATTCCTAAAGTTTTTTGTTAAGATTTCCCCTGTTTCCCAAGCTGAGAAGTCAGGTGAAAAAGTGCCTCATATGATATGAAATAAAACTTACTCTTTCTTTCTCTTCATTGGATCAACAATTTGATTTCTTCCTCAAAGGTATTTGTAAATATTTCCAGCATCTTTAAATAAAACTAAAAGGTTCACCATCAAAATCCACTCAAAACATTTTATGTATTGAATAATAATGTCATAAATATACCCATCGACCTTCAGCTACCTCTATTCCACCATAAGTAAACTGTTAGCCAAAATACCATTAGAGACTATCCAGAGTGGATTTATGCCTTTTTTCGCCTTTCGCTTTCATTTCGAATCTCTCTGTCTCTCTGATTTACTCCCGAACCGAACCGAACCAACCACCCGACCCGACCCGACCCACCCATCAAGTGAGGCAAAGCGCGTGACTTCTATTGAATAATAGTTTTGAATAATATCAAATTTGCACTATTGGATAACTTTAAAAGCTTAAACATTTTGCATAAAAAAACAGTGTAAGATATGTTACGATTTATGCTGACTTGATGACAATCTGGAAACAAAAAAAGAAAGAGGCAAAACAAAAAACCAAAAAACCAAAAAAAAAAAAAAGGTTGCCAACAGTTGGGGAATTTGTTTGACTAGCCGACCCTAATGAGTTGACCTCCCGATCAAATAATTTTATTACTGAACCCATTTGGCACACACAGCCGTATAGTGAAGGCTTATATCTGATAGTTCCACAAAATATGCTAATGATATAATCAAATTATTTTGCATTATTTGCCAATGTTCAGATAAAATATAAAATACAAAAAAAAAAAAAGAAATAAATAAAAATTTAGCAAACAAATTTTCGAAATCAAAATGATATGCGAATGGAACGGACATGCAAAACAAAATAGACAAGTTAACAACAACAACAACAATA
Source organism: Scaptodrosophila latifasciaeformis (assembly GCA_037075145.1). Classification (NCBI taxonomy): domain Eukaryota; kingdom Metazoa; phylum Arthropoda; class Insecta; order Diptera; family Drosophilidae; genus Scaptodrosophila; species Scaptodrosophila latifasciaeformis. Next base: position 1,584,395 of record JBAMCM010000428.1, read on the forward strand.
CCAAAATGAAGAAGAAGAAGAAAAAGGGCAGGAAATTAAAAGTGTCTTCAGCATCTCCCCCCAACCCCCCTCCTCACCCGCTCGTGGGATGTTTGAGTGGAAATAAATTTATGCCTGTGGATTTGTCAGTGGCTCGGCTCGGCTCGGCGGCTGGCTGCCAGGTGATTTTAATTATTTCAAGCCATAAACAAAAATATAGGCTAAAAATCTTTGCCAAAAGAGGAAAGAGTTTGAAATGGCCGAAACGAAACCGAAACTGAAACCGAATCGAAACCGAAACTCCAAAACGAAAATGCAAAAAGCCAAGCGTGGCTTAGGTTATTTCGCGGTGCCAGAGGAGGAGGGGGGGCCGTGAGGCAGAGGGGCTTGGCCTCTGATATCTCTATCATGAATGGATTGAGTCAAATTAGCAAATATGGGGAAGATACCCAGCCGAACTTGCACTGCTCTCTGCTGCGGCTGCTGCTGCTGCTTCTTCTTCTTCTTCTTTTTGGATTTTCTGGTTTGAGGGAAAAATTGATCGCCCTTGTATAAAATGCGTAGAGCATTCGGTTGGGGTCATCATTAAACTGTTGGACTTTGAGGGCTTAAGCACGACCAGCGTAAAGATGAAAGTAAGTCGTGAAGTTATCGGAAAAGATAAACCAAAAATTGAAATTAATTCAAAAAGTGTTTTGAAAAGGATTACAAAAATTTGTTATTTTTTTTGTGCGAATTGAAAAAGTGTTGATAAGTTTTTTTTTTTGTATTAATTGTGTTTTTTTTTTTTTTTTGGTGTTTCATTTTTTTTCCAATGGAATATTCTCAGTTCATCTGCGTAGTACTCGCGCTCGCCGTTTGCGCGCCAAATGGATTAGCAGACATATCGCTGAAATTGCGTTCCCAGGGCGGTACGAGGGGCCGTTATCTGCCACCCGGCAATTCCGGCAATGAGCGTGTCATTGTCAAGGAGGAATACTATCAGGTCCAACAGCAGCAACCTAACCATAACCATCATCAACAACAACAACAACAGCAACAGCAACAAATCTTTGAAGAATCGAATTATGGAAATTCGCGTTATCAGATCTTTGAGGTGCATAATCATTATGTGTCTACGCCTGCAGCGCCGGTGCCCACCAAGAGTGGACCTGGTTATCTGCCACCGCATGAAGAGATACACATACATCAGCAGTCGGGTGGAGCGGCCAGTCAGTCACTGTCTGCCGGTCATGATGACAATTTGGATGTCTCCTTCCTGAACTTTGGTGATGGTGAGGTCCATCAGGAATTGTCTGGGCCAGTGCCCTCGCCTCTGCCTGCACCAGCACCTGTTCCGGCTGCTGCGCCTGCGCCAGTGCCAGTGCCCTTCCCCTCCAACTATCAGCATGACTTCCAGCGCAAGCAGCCACCCACCACACAGGCCACCCAGCCCGTGGTCTTTCCTCAGAGCATTTCCTCGGTCTCGTCTTCGGCTCAGAGCTATCGCGCCCCCGGCTATCTGCCGCCGCCAGTCTCCAGTGTGGAGCCTAGCCTTAGCAAGCCGGGCTATCGTGCCCCCGACTATCTGCCTCCAGTGGCCAGCACTGTGGCTGCCCCAGCCCCAGCCCCAGCTGCTATTAGTTTCCCAGCACAGCAGCCTGTGCCGGTGAGCAAGCCAGTCTATCGCGCCCCCGGCTACCTGCCGCCATCCACCGCCCAGGCTCCTCTACAAATCCAGAGTCACTCCCAGGCTCAAGCTCACTCCCAGGCACAGGTTCAAGTTCAGAGTCAAGCCCAGATTCAGGTACAGAGTCAAGCTCAGACCCAGTCTATTGGCAGCTCTGGCGATTATCAGGCTCCTGGTTATCTGCCACCCGGCTATGATTTCCCCCAGTCTCAAGTCCAGCAAATCCAGACCCAAAGTCAGGCCCAAGTCCAGGGCCCAGTTCTATCCCAGCCCCTGCCCATTCAAACCCAATCCCAAGCAGCTGTCCAGGTACACTCGCAGTCTTCGGCTGGCGAATATCGGGCTCCAGATTATCTGCCACCAGCCTCCGCCAATCCAGTCACCAGCAATGAATACCAAGCTCCTGGCTATCTCCCACCTGGCTATGACTTTGGCAATCCCGAAATCAAACCTTTACAGCAATTGAGCCAGCCACCTGCCCCTGTTGCTGTTAGCTATCAACAACAGCAGCAGCAACACCAGCAGCAGCAACAGCAGCAGCAACAAGCTGTGCTGTTGGCTCCCACACAGGCCACAATCACTCTGGCCAGTGCCTTGCCAGATGGTTACGAGTTCAGCAAGCCAGAGAATTCCGAGGCAGCCATTGCCGAATTGCACAGCCTGCAGACACAGACCATGTTGCTCAAGCAGCAACAGCAGCAGCGCCAGCAACAGCTGCAACAGCAACAGCAGCAGCAGCAGCAACAACAACACCAACAACAGGCTGTCCAGCAGGTTGTGGTGCAATCCCAGATACGTGTGGCCCCACAGTCCCACAATGGCGATATTGTCTATGGCCAGCCTAAGGCCCTGGAGCGTCCAGTCCAGCCAGCCCAGCTGGGAATTGCCACAGCTACGGCACAGCAGCAACACTCGTATGCCCAGACTCAGTACAATGCGCCAGGCTATTTGCCACCAGTCAGCTCTCAGCCCATACCAGTCCCAGCCCCAGCTCCTGCCCGACCAGTGGTATTCCCCACATCTGCCGCCCCAGTTGCCATTCCTGTGCCAGCGCCCACCCAGGTGACCCATATAAGACCACTTAGCAGCTACATGACCACAGTCCAGCCTTTTGCCCGCTATGGCCAGCCAGTGGCCCCAGCCAGGACTCAAGTCCATGTCCATCATCATCTTCATCATGTCCAGCAACAGCAGCAACAGCAGCGCCAGCCCCAAGTGCAGGTGCAGCGCCTCGAAGTGGCTCCCATGTACCGTGAGCAATCCAAGCGACCACGTTTCTATGCCCCGGCCTTTGTCAACAAAGCCGTGCCACAGACCTATGCCCAGCAGCACCAGGTTCAACAGGTTCAACAGGTTCAGCAAGTTCACCAAACTCAGCAGATTCACCAAGTTCAGCAGGTTCAGCAGAGCTATAGACCTGCTGTTGTTTCATCTTCCAGACCTGTGGCCCCCACTCCCATTACCTTGAGCTTCCAGGCCCAGCAATCTCTGCAGAAATTCATGCCCAAAGATCTGCAAATAGCCGTCAATGTGGCCATGGCTGCCGCCGCTCCAGCTGCCCCAGCCCTGGGCAGTTCCCGTATCCGTACGGTTCAGGTGCTCAAGGCCCAGGGCTCCAAGACCTACAAGGTCCTCGAGAGTCTCGATCACTCCGGTGTCAAGACCATCAAAATTCTTGGCTCCACCAACGAACAGCCCACGGGTCATCATCACATAGTCAAGGTGGTCACCCAGAATGCTCACAGCGGTGTCGAAAATCATGTCCAGACTGTCAAGATTTTCGACGATGTCAAAGAGTTTGCCTCCCCCGCCCCCATCAGTCCAAAGCCAGGTCCAACCACCCGTCTAGTGTTGCAGCCCCAAAATGGCTACCTTCCACCAGCCGTGGCCCGGCCCAGGTCCAGGATAGCCCGGGAGACCTCTCCGGCTGTAACCCTAAAGCTGCTGCCCGTCGAAGATCTTAAGTTTTGAAAACGGTGGCCAACGAATTCCTGAACTGATTAGTTAATAACATTTTCGTTTCGTTTTTTTTTTTTTGCTCACATTTTTTCCACCCTCCCCGCCCAACCTGCCAACTCTTTGACCATCACATCTTTGTTATTTGTTAATTCATTTTGTTATGTTTATTTGTTTTTTTTGTTTTTATTCGCTTTCTAAGCCATTCGAAAGATGCCAAAAATGTAGAAGAAGAAGAAGAGAAAAAGTTGAGGCAATTTGTTCACCTAATAAATTTATATTATAATTTTAAGCCATTCCAAGTGTATTTTTATTTATTTTGCCTGGCAAAAAAAAAAAAATCAAAATCACCTTGGGAAAAAGGTGCATTTTGACCTTGTTCAGAGAATACTTTTTAAATATTTCAAAGAAAAAAAAAAAAAACAGCTTCCGTTGTTGCCACATTTTGTTTTTTTTTTTTGTTCGAAGATGAGCCAATCCGATCCGATCGTGAAATGAATACAAAGTGGCCACCGTAACCGTTTGGGTTTGCGTGTGAACTTTGATGGGTAACCAGCTATTTTGTATCTATTGAATTATTCGACCCAGCCCACCCCATCCCTTCACAAAATAATCAATTGATTTCGGATGATTTTGTAAGCAGCTCGTTAAATCAAATAAGCCCACACACATTATTATTGTTGACAGCGTTGCGAGGGCTCTCATCAGCATTTCAATGGAAAGCGATTGGCTTGGAAAAGTCCACAGAAAAGAAAAATCTGTCAAAACAAAATGTCAAAAATAATATAGCCAGAGGCACTCTAACCATTTCAAATACGATGAATTTGGTTCACTCTTTTTGTGAAAGCCAAAGAGTTTGGGGAAAATTTAAATAACTGAGAAATCTTTAAGTCTTTTCAAATTAAATTAATTTTGAAATAGTTAACAAAAATAGTTCTTGAGCAAATTAAAGATTTTAAGGAATTTTGAAACACCGATGAGACAATTTTTTGTGGAAATTTTTGGGATGAAATAAAGAATAAATTTTCAAAAAGAAAGAACCCAAGTTAACCCAGGTTTTTTCCCAAATACATCAAAGGTTTTCATTCGGTTTGAATAAAAACTAAACCCCATTTTTCTGTGAATTTTTTCTTTTCAACCTCAAATTTTTTTGGAATCAAAGAGTTCATATATAAAGCTGAAGAGATTCCAAATAAATTTGCCAAAAAAAAAACAACCCAAATTAACCTTGATTTTCCAAAACAAACCAAGGGTTTTCATTTCCAAAAAACTCAATTTTTCTGTGGACTTTTTCTATGTTTCCAAATATTTTCAAAAGCAAATTGATCAGGTTTTAAGACTTTAAATAAATTTTGAAAAAGAAGAAACCTAGGCTAGATTTTTCTGATCCGATTTAAGGCTTCAAAGAATTTCAAACATTGAATGACCCAAATTTCTGTCGATCTTGTCTTGAATAAATCAAATTTTTAGGAAATGCATAGCTCAAAATCTTTATTAAAATTAAAAGGAAATAAGTTTTTAATCTAAATTTGATAAAATTAAACAAATTGTAAAAAGGTTTCTTAGAAAAAACTTTAAAAAATCCAGATTACTAAGGAATTGACAAATAAATCTTTCTATCCCGTCTATCACTCTTACAATTATCACTTTTGCGGAATAATTAAGAGGCTTGAGATTATTTGAATATTTTTTTGATATTAATAACAAAATATCTAAGTTATGTTTGGAAATCTTGAAAGCTCTCAGAAGCTTGTAACTGTACGTTTATTTTTGTTGATTACAGAAAATATGTTATTTCGTTGCGTTGCGTTTTGTGTTCTCTTATCTGATAAAAGTAATAATCATAATTGCTTTTCACTGTTTCGTTTTTAGTATTATGAAAAGAGCTAATATTTCATTTCATAATTAAGAAATTATTTTTTTCTTTTTCTCTCAGAATCTAGAAAGTGCCTTGAGACTAGAAGTCTCGCCTTCACTTAACTTTTCTCCTCACCCAAAACTGTTTTGACAACATATCAGAATTCTTTTAAGAAAATATTTATATATATTTAAAATAATAACTCCTATAATATTTTAGAAAATCGTCTTAGAGGGAAGCGCATGAAAAAATATATATATCTTCCGATTTCTTTGGGAACAAATATAGCCCAAAGAAAGTTTCTAGACTTGAAAGATCTTGACCAATATTTATATATAGAATTTTTATTTTAAATGAATTCTATATCACAAAGAATTAGATGGAATTTTAATATAATCAAACAAGATTCAATATGAATTCAAATCAACTTTGCAGTGAAAGAAAACTCCCTTTTAAAGTTCTTTGAGATTGGGCAAAACTTTAAGACAAATTTTCTGAGGAATTTTCTCATAAATAAAACCTATAGAATATTGAAAACATAATCAAAGAGGGTATAAATAATTAAGAAAAGCATTCTTAAAAAATCATAAACCATATATTCCCCCTTAAAAAGATAATGAGAGTGATATGAGTTGAATGAAATACAATATTCTTGAGTTCTCCAAAAGTATTGATCAAACTTAGCTTCTGCTCAAATATTTATTTATTTATGGGAAGATTTTCTCTAATTTCAAGAATAAATAAAATTTAAAATAATATTTCTTCATCTCTCTGAAAAAAAAGAGTATCCAAAAAAGTGAACAATTTGGTGGCAGCATCGTTTGATTGAATCGAATCGAATTGAATTCATTTGAATAATGATGCCTGGGACAGTGATGAACCTAATGGTAATTATTACCAAAGCCATTCGAAAACCAACGACATAAGAGAGAGAGGCAGGCCAAGAAAATCTGCCATTCCACGCCCTATCGACCTGGCCAACAATGGGCCATAAATGGGCCAATGTCAATTCGAAGTTTGCTTTGAACTTTTTATTGTTTGGATTTGTTTACAAAATATTTATTTTTGTTGGCATCGTCGTGTTTGTGAAAGTATATTTATGATTACAGCGATGAAGTTGTCTTATTTCGAGACACAAAGTCTAGCCAGACACCGCCCTGGTGCAAAGCCACAAAGATCTTGGGATCGAGCTGTAGGCCAGGCAGGGTCTTGGCATTGACTTGGACCTGAAAACGCTGTATTATGGCCGCAATGGCTATTTTCGATTGGACTAGGGCCAGACGCATGCCTAGACACTGGCGGGGTCCATCGCCGAAGCCCAGATAGACGCCCATGTTGCGGTATTTCTTGGTGCCACCGTTTTCTGGTAGGAAGCGTTCGGGTCGAAATTCCTCGGGTTCAGGATAGAACTCAGGGTCATGATGCAGACCGTAGATGGGTATCATGATGGTATCGCCGGGTCTCAATTTTAGCGGTTTACTGTGCCGTGTTCCCTCAAATCTATAGGCTTCGGTGCAGGTCTTGGCCGCCCAAAGCCCAGGCGGATAGATGCGTAGACTTTCTGTGAATAAGTGTAAGTCTCAGAGGGCTGAGGGTATAAGGATTTAACTCACCATTGAAACAGGCATCCAAGAAAGGCAACTCCGTTAGTTGTTCATAGCTGGGCAGACCCTGCGGACTGGCCGACCTTAGCTCTTCCAATAAACGTGCCTGGCTCTCGGGATGCCGCCCCAACTAGAAAAACCAGAAATGATTCGAAATTGTCTTCAATAAATCGTTGGATCTAGCTTACCAAAAGCAGGCAATGCGAGATGGCTGCAGCTGTGGTGTCCAGACCATCAATCAGAAATGTCATGGCATGGGAGGTCAACTGCAGATCGGTGAGATTATGTTGACGCTGCAGCTCCAGCAAATGATTGATAAAATCATTCCTCTCCTGACACTCGCGACGCCTCAGACGAAAGGCCTCACCAATGAGCTGGACAAAGAAGTTCTGGCAGGACTTGGGAAAGATTTGCAGGCGAAAGTAATTGAGCAAACCGGGCAGGAGGCCTGAAATAGCTGCCGCCCAGATAAAAGCAGGATTCTGTTCCGATAGCTGCTTGATATGCTCCGAGACTGGCAGAGGCTGCACACCAAAACTTTTCGCCTCAATGCCGAGCACACAATCGGAGAGGTTCTCAGCGGTAAAGCGAAGGGCCAACTAAGGCGGAGGAGAAGACATTGAAAAGTATAGACTACGTTAGAGTGAAACTTCACTCACATCCTTTCCATTGAGTGGTCCGGGCCCACTCCTTTCTATATAAAGACAGAGATCAGCGCAGACTCGCTGCATAATTGTGTAGGCCGTCTTGATTCTCAGACTGGTGAGCACAGGCGAGACCAGATTTCTCTGCTGCCGCCACTGGGCACCCTCCAAGACAAACGGATTGCAGGCCACCAGCACATCTTTCCGTGGATCTACCAGGCGTGAGGCATCATTGTCTTCGAAGTGGCGAAAGGCTGTGACAAAGACCTCACGCACTAGTTTCGGCTCAAGGACGAGTAGCTGCGGCGAGCGGAGCAGGAAAACTCCCACATAGCTCTCTCTATGACGATACTCCCTGCAATTACCAGAGAAAGTGTGAACTGAACCAGTGCCAAGTAGAACCTCTTGCTTACCTATAAATATCCCTGAGATCATCGGCAAAATGCTGGCGCAAATTCAACAGACTCGGATAGGAGCCGAGCAAAAGTCGAGGCCTGGGTCCACGCACACCACGCCGCCGCCAATGCCCGAAATTCCAGCTGAGGAATACATACAGCGACAACAAAAGAGACCCCAAAATAAAAAGCGCTTGCAACATTTCCGGAAGTAACTGTATCAAATGATCACAAGCAACTGAAAAGCCGCCAACCTCATCAAGAATAAATTTGTCGACTTTGCACTTTGGCGTGTGTGTTAATATTCCGAAACAGCCGGGTGAGTGGGATGTGTGCGGGTCTCACAAATCTCTCACAGACTCAGGGGGCTTGCGTGTCTAGAACTGGCTCATTATCCCATTCATAAGGGGAACTGAGACAGGCGCATCTTGAGTGTTGAGTATCTCAAATATTGGATAATTTCTAGAACTTGGAATATTTAAATGCTTGAAATTATAGGCTCTGGTTGAGAGATTCAAGTGATATAAGAAACAAGTGGCTTAATCAAGTGTTCAAGTTGTTATAGTCTCTCAAAGAAAATCTATTAAATACTTGAAGTAATTCAATTTTTAGTTAAGAGGAAAATTGAATCTTTTCAAAGTTCTTTTCTTTGGTAAGCCAAAAGGAGTAAGCATCGCAGTGATTCCTATATCAGCTATATGTTATAGCATTTCGATCCAACTGAAATTTGAAGCACATATCTATCCCTATATATAATCGGTCAATAAATGGTAAAGACCGATTTAGGTTCGTTCAACTAAATGGTTAGGTTCGTCACCTAAATGATTCTATATTTAAAGGAAATCAGCCAATAAGTGGAGGATTTATTTCCAAGACCGATCTGGGCTTGGATGACTGCTATATGCTGGCTGGCTCCAAGAGAAAAACTTAAGCCAAGTCTCATAACGATACCCATCAAACTAAGATGGATAGAGGGATATATCCAAATCAATATGTCTGCGAAATCCATACATATCTGGGGAATACATATTCTGTTTGCTTCGAAAAGTTCAAACCAAAAAGAAGACCTTCAAAAATTTCAATTTTTCCAAAAAAAAAAAAAAAAAGAGTTCCAAAAAAATTAAGCCATTAATCAATCCCAGCTAAGCTAGCCTAACCATCAATTAAGCTGAACAGTTTCACCGAATTCCCCCAAGGTCATATAGGCTAGTTTCCCCCAACCTGTGGTTACTATATTCCAAAGCTTTTGATATGAGACTGACATTGACATTGTGGGGAGCCCAAGTAATTTTCACGAGAGACAAGGCAGACGAGAGACCCGGAATGCCGCTCGAAATCAAAGTCACTTTCATTTAGGCTAAATAAATTTGATTACTCGATCCCCGCTTGCCACACACCCCTGAATCATTTAGGGAAAACTACAATTTTTGCTTATGCTTTTCCAACGCAAATCAGAATAGGTAAAATGATTTATTTTTTTTAGTTTTTATTTTTTTTTTTTTACTTTTTTTTATGACACTTTAAAGTACAGATAATAATGTTTTACATAGATTTATTTATATAATGATTTTATATATATATAGATATATATAATTTTATTTTAGTCACACACGGGGCACAGAAAAGGAATAAACCAAAATTAAAAAAAAGAAAACAAATTACCAAAAAAAAAAAATAAAAAATAAAACTAAAATATTTTTTTTTGTAAATTTCTTAAATTAAAAAAAAATATATATATCAAATTATATAGTTAACTTAATTGGTCTATAAAATTTGCTTGGTTATTTTCGGAGTGGTTTGGTCAACATTTTTCCAAATTATTTTTACCTTTTTTTTTTATTTCAAAATTTTGTATGTGTGTGTGTGAAATTATAGCGACTCAAGCAGCGCAAGTATAAAAAATATATATATATATATATATATTCTTGTACAATCATATCAGCTTTATTTCATTTATTCTTCTTCTTCTTCAAAAAAAAAAATTGTTTTCATCGTTTTTTTTTTTTTTTTTAGAGCAAGCAAAATATTTGCCACACTCAAACTGACCTGTCCAGCAGTAGTTAAAAATAATTATTTATTTATATATATTTATTTATTTTGCAACTATTAAAAAGTTTGAGAGGTTCTGAAAGAGGAAGTCGGAGTTGGAAGGGTCAGGTGGCTCGATGGTTTCAAATTTTTCTATTGAACTTTTTGACTATTTTTTTTTTGTTAATAACTTTTTTTTTTTTTGTTTGTATAAATATTTTTATTTTTTGTATATTTCCTCATAAATATATTTTATATATATTTTAACTATTCTTTTTTATTGTTTTTTATATATACAAAAATATGTAGAATGTGTGTGATTCAATTTGAATTTTTCTGTGGTATCAAAAGATTTGCATTCTCACCAATTTCTGGCAAATACTTTTATTTTATTTTTTTTTTTCACTTAAACGGTAAATGACGGTTCTAACCTTAAATTTGATATAGTACAATATATATAGTATGCCTTGTCTGGGTTTTTTTTTTTTTGTTATGGTTCTCTGGATATGTGTTGGAAATTTTGGAATGAACTTTTTCTTTTGACCAAATTTTCTTTAGAATGTTCGAAAAATATTTCATTTATTTTTGCTTTAGAAAAAATTGTATAAAAAAGATTGTGGCATAAACAAGTTGTACAATAAAGAATTAAAATTTTGGATAGTTGTTGTTTTTTTTTTTACTTAAAAATTAATTAAGGAAGAACATAAAAATTAATGAAACACTTGACAAAGGTTTGGTTTTTTGTTTTCCTTACACTTTTCTCTTTTATATAATCATTTATATATGTAAGTATATATGTGTCTGTATATATATATATATATATATATAGATTTATTTATTTTTTTGTAATTTGTTTAAATTTTGTCACTTTTCTTTTAAATTTTATTTTAAATATCACGGCATTCAGCTGAGGTCTGATCTGATCTATTTATTTATTTTTTTTCACATTTCTCTTTTTCTTGTCACTTTGAAAATTTTTTCGTTTAAATTTGTTTTGTTTTTTTTTTTTAATGGCAAACAAGATGAAATTTTCTAATCACATTTAACTTATATCAAAAAATAAAAAAGGGTAAATTTCTTCTTTTTTTAAAAATAAAACTAGCACCAAGCTAAAAAAAAAAAAAAAATAATTAATTATTATTTAAAAATTAAAAGATTTCTTTTGTTGTTGTTGTTGTTGTCGACACTAAGTTTTTACTGTGTTGCTGTTGTTGTTGTTGTTGTGGGGTTTGTATTGCCAGCCGTGGCTTGAAAGAAATTGGCATACATTCGTCGCCAATGGAAATTCTCACGGTTCAACGATTTCTTGATTAACCCTCACAAATTCGCCGATCCCCCCGAGGAGTCATCCCGAGCCTTGGAGTCCACGGCAGCCGCACTCTCACTGAAATGCATTAGATTCGTATCGATGAGGCCGCCATTGGTGAGGCTGAGCGGCGGCGAGGACTGCGAGGGCGGACCCTCGAGGGAGAGGCGACTGTTGGTGCTGATGCTGCTCATGCTCAGCTGATCGTCAAAGACATCGATGTTGACCACGGTGGCCAGTTCCCCGTCGATACCAACGGCTGCAGTGGTGGCGCTTGTGGTGGTGGCGGCGTTTGACTGTGGTTTGCTGAACGATGACGATGAACAAGATCGGAGGATTGTGTGGCCCAGCATGGGTGGGGTGGTGCTCATCGGTTCATCGTCCAGGGATTCTTTGTCTTGTCTTTTCATTCTTTGCTGCTGTTGTTGTTGTTGTTGTTGTTGCTTGTTGTTGGGCATTTTGATTTTATTACTGGCTGTTGTCGATTGGTTGTTGTTGTTGTTGTTGTTGCCGCCGGAAAAGCCATCTGTCTGATCCATGGTGAAAAAGTTCACTAAAAGAATAATGGGAGAGTTTGTTTTGTGTTATTAAAAATAAGTACAGTTGCCTCAATATTTTTAATGAAGAAATTCACTAAAACAATAGTGGGAGAGTTTGTTTTTTTTTTTTTGTTATTAAAAATAAGTACAGTTGCCTCAAAATTTTTTAAATAAATTTACAACCCAAGGCTTCATCTAAATCTATGAAAAATAGTGAAACTTAACGTCTGAGTGGAATGATCAGAATTAATCGATTAACCTCATTTATCGAATGACAAATTTGATAGAAAGAATGTTCTGAGAATTTATTGGAGTCATAAAAAATCCTCAAATAGTTGAATTTTGGATGAATCGATTCTTTTGGGGTTTTCAATAATATTTATCGATAATGAAACGAATAATTCAAGGCTAAGAATTGAGAACTTCATAGAGAGTTTTTCTGATTTCAAATCCAAATATTAAATTCTAAGATAATCGATTAATTTATCGGAATGATTAATCGATAAAATATAATTGATTTTTCAATTCTTGAACAATCAATTTATTTGTGGAATTAAAAGATCCTTGGCTCTGAGAATTTCACTTCACATAAAGTGCTGAAATTTCGATAACACAAAATCAATCGATTTACTTAAATTTGATTATCATTTATCGATGAAAAAATCTAAAACAATTGAAAGAATGATTCCCCTGGAGAATATTAAAAAAAAATCAAATTCTACAAATAATCGATAATCGATAACCGATAGACCCAAAACAAAAATCAGAAATTCCATTCAGTTTTGTAGTTTTAACTAAAATTGCATTTATTTATTTATACATAATTTTAATTTAAATCAAATTTGTATTTATTTTTTTTTTTTTAATTTTTAATTTTGTTTTTTTTTTTTTCTTTTCAAATAATGAAAATCATAAATACTGCAAGTTATATTTACAGAAAAAAGGCAAAAAAAAAAAATTATTTATATATAGATATAATTTTGCTTATAGATAATTTATTTTGTTGATGATTGCAAAAAAGCGTAGCGAAATCTTAAAAAATTCTATGGCCAAAAGAGCTCAAAAAAAAAATTGCATAATTCAATTAACAAAAAAAAATATATTTTCTTTTTTTTACAATTTAAGAAAAAAGTTCAAATAAATTAACATAAAATTATTGCAACAATTTCACAGAAAAACAAATAGTTTTTTGAAAAGAACAAATTTGAGGTTAGGTTTTGAAAATCAAAATTAATTTGTGGCGTTGGTGACATTTTTTCGACAGTTTTTAGTAGCTATTTTTTTTTATATAAACTGAGCAATAAACTTTTTTTTTTTAATTAAATTAATTAATTTTTTTTTATGGTTGTCTTGATTTTTTTTTTTTTTTGTTTTATATACAATTTACAAATTTTTTGAGTATTTTTAATTTTTTATTTTAAAATTTAATATGCCCATAATTTTTTTTTGTCTTAATTTTATTTTTTATTATTTTTTTTTTTTTTTAGTTTTTAAACGAACTACTACGCACGCGGTTTTTATACTTTTTTTATCTTTTGTTTTCGGTAATCACAATATTTTTTTATTTTTAATTTTTTTTTTTTAAGAATTTTTTTTTTTTTTTTTTGCACACAAAAATTAATTTAAACTAATACAAATAATTTGTGTGTGTGTGTGTGTGGGTGTTTTTTTTTTTTAACTTTAAACTTTGTGGCTACTTAAAAATCTATATTAAAAAAAAAAAAGAAAACTTTTAACTCGTTTTTTCTTTTTAATCTTATTTTAAATTGGTGTTGTTTTTATTTCAACTGTCTTGGTATTTTTTTATGAGTTTTATCGATAATTTTTTTTTTTTTTTAGATCTTATAAAAGTGCGAAAATTTCCAAAAAGTCTAAGAGAGGGAGAGAGACGGAGACATTATTCGATTGACTGAAAATGTCACTAATCATTTAAAAAAAAAATTTAGGCTGTGATCGATTGTCGATTGAGCCAAGTCGATAAATCGATTAAAATTAACTGTCGAGACATAAGCATATAGGTATTTACGGGGAATCGTTAAGTTCAAAGCCGATAAATCGATAAAACTCAAAGGATCTACTATTTAAAATCATTATCGAATAATTTAAAATCGATCATTGTTATCGGTGAAGTGAACTGGCAGCCTATTCGATTTTGGTGATTTACAGACCGATAAGCCGATCATTTTGAAACGATTAATTATCAATCTCTTCCCAAGTCCACCAAACGATCTATCGATTATTCATTTCTGATCGATAAGCCGATCATTTTTTTTGGAAATAGTTCAATCAATCTATCCCTAAGTCCAGCAAACGATCAATTTATTATTAATTTGATTGTTAAGCCGATCATTATACCCTGTACCTAAAAAGGTACAAGGGTATATTAAGTTTGTGCAAATGTATGTAACATAGAGAAGGAGACGTCGGAGACCCCCCAAAGTTACCCACAATATGATCAGGGTGACTAGAGAAATTGATATAGCCATGTCCGTCCGTCTGTCCGTCTGTCCGTCTGTCCGTCTGTCCGTCTGTCCGCGCGTACGCCTAGATCTTAGAGACTATAAGAGCTAGGATAACCAAACTTGGGATTCGGACTCCTTATGTGTGTACGCTGGTCAAGTTTATTTTTTTTCTCCCCCCGCCCCCCCTTCCACCCCCTCATTTTTTCAAAGCCACATAATTTCTAAACCTTTCGGATTTAAGTATTAGTTGCTTCTGAAAAGTTGTTAGGAATCTAAAAATCTTTCGATTGATATCAAACATGACTAAAATTGGACCATATTTACTCGAGATATACAAAAAACAAATTTTGAGGGTCAAGATTTTAATTCCCCTTGTCTAACTGGTAAACTGCCGAATGAGCAGTCCGATAGATGGCGTGCTTGCAATATTGTGAACAATGTGTTTTTGGATTCAAAGGAATATTAAGACCAGAAGTTTTATGTGAATGCAGGCGACCAGGGTTACCACCCGACTAGGGTTGCCACCTTTTTTTTTTAATTCCGTCTACTAGGTACAGGGTATCCCAAACTCGGCCGCGCCCGAGTTTAACGTTCGGCTTCATTTTAGTTATAGGCGGTATGATTAATTATCGATATATCGCTTAGGTTCACCAACAGGTTCAATCGATTAACCGATTAATTGCAGACCGTATTGCTTGAGAGAAATGAAATTAATCGAAAACTCGCTAGCTTGTTTCAAAGATTAATTACAAATTCGATTAATCGATTATTCGATAAATTGTTATATGTTTGTTGTGTGTGTTTTTTTTATATCCGTTTAAATAAATTTTTAATTTTTCTGTTTTTTGTTTTGCTTTTAGATTTTCCTGTTTCTTCTTCTTTCCGTTTTATGTTATTTGGAGGCAATGGTGCCGCCACCACCGCCGCCGTCGTCTGGTGACTCCGGAAGCTGCTCTCCGGCCATAGATCGATGTGGTCCTGTGCTCCTCTGGCCGGCATATAAATGCCAAAGGGCAATCAGACCGAACACGCACAACAAACAAATTGCTAATTCTTATCTCTTCCGACGCTTGGTCTTCTTCTTGGTGGCACTCGGCTGGGTGGTGACCACCACACCGGCACCAGTGGCCCCGGTATTGGTGGCAGCAGCAGCACTCGCCAGAGGCAAGGCAATGGGAGAGCCCAAGATCAGACCACCCGAATTTGAGGCGGAAGTGGAGGAGGCAGAGGCGGCCGCCAGGCTGAGCGAATGATGTTCCGAGGCCGATGTGTTGATGGGTGGAGCCGTCTCCACGCTGCTCTCCTCGGCCGATGAGGTGGAGGAGGAGGTGGCCGCCTCGATGGCAGCTATCAAATTAATTTTGTGCTCGAGCTTTTTGGTCTTGAGCTTATGGGGAGTGGCGGCCGTGGCGTTGGCGCTGGCCGAGCTGCTGGCCAAGAGCGTGTAGACAGGCAGGGTGTCATCCGAGGTGGTGGCCGGTATGGGGCCCTCGCTGTCCGTTGTGGTGGAGGAGAGGCCAAAGCCACTGCCTCCGCTACTGCCAAAGTGCAAGAGATCCTCGGGCAGGCCAGGATCAGGCTCGATCTCGGCTTGATCCGCGTCTGCCGGTATCAAATCCACTTCAATTTGGGAATCTGTCATGCTGATCAGAGGACGCAGCTCCTCATCATCCGGTACTGGCAGATCGGGTTGCTGCTGCTCACGCGTTTGCTTGGCTCTCTTGTGCTTTTTGCTTGTCTTCTTGGGCTCCTCCATAACGAGTATCTCCTCCGAGCCGGACGAATTGTTCGAAGTGGAGGCCGACTTTGTCAGCGGCAGGCGACCAATTGGCGGTGTAGGCGGTGTCTGCGGTGAGTTCGATTCGTTTTCATAGTGCAACGAACCGCACAAGGCAAAAATCAAGTTTTTCTCGGTGAAGCCACGCGGTGGTGGGCTTATTTTTGCCCCCAGCCCAGAGCTGCTCTCCTCCTCCAGGGGACTCTCAAAGGTGATGAGACTCTTGCTGGAGCCAGACTCTTCCTCGGCGGCACTGGTCAGCACCTCCAAGGGCTCGAGGGCTGGCAGGGGCGGCAGGGACTCCAGGGGCTTGAGGGCTGTCAGGAAATCATCGAAATTTGTGGTGGCCGCTGCAGCTGCTGTGGCCGCGGCTGTGGCTGTGCTATTCCGACCTTTTGTTGGTGTAATACCGCCCACTTTTTTGGGTGTAGCCGGCTTGACAGGCACTTTGAAGTCATCCGGCGTGGGGAGGCCAGGCAAGAGCTTTTCAACAGGCGCCGTCTCGGTCAGTTTATCCGGCTTGCTGGGCTTGCGTCCCGGCGACAGGCTGGGAAACTCAGTGGAGCCAGAAGACGCCTGACTCTCGTCCACATTCTTCCAGGCATTGGGCCGGGCTGGTTCCACAGCCGCTGCCTTGCCCGGCCGCTTGGTGGATAGAGAGTTCAGGGCGGCTGGTTTTCTCACCTCTTCTTCTACCACCTTGACCGTGTAGACTTTCGGGTCTTTCTCCTTGGACTTGGGGGGAGTGGCTTCGGTCTCCAAGACTTTGACCTTGAACATTTCGGGCTCGGAGGTCTTGGTCAGCGTTTTTGTGCTTTCAGTTTTGATTGTCTGCTTGGTTGGGCTGACCGGGGCGGTCTCGACCTTAACCTCGTCTGGCTTTTTCTCCACTTTTTTCTCCACCTTTTTCACTTCTTCTTCCTCCACTTTTTTCGAATCTTTCTTTAATTTTTCGACTTCTTTTTCTTCGATTTTCTCAGGTTTTTCTTCTTTGATTTTGGGCTTGTGTTTTACATCTTTTTCTTCGGTTTTCTCGGCTTTTTCCTCTTTAGCTTTCTCCTTCTTTTTGGTGTCCTTTTCGGGTGACGTTTCCACCAGCAGACTGAGACCTTGCGCGCTGGCACTGCTCACCATGACCTCGGCTATGCTCGACTTATTCGCCAGCAAGTTATCCGCATAATCAAAATCGAGATCTAAGTCCAAGTCCCTAGAGAGATGGAGTGATTCAGCGGGTTCCGGCTCAGGTTCAGGCTCTGGCTCTGGCTCTGGCTCTGGTTCCTTTTGCACTTTCTTTTCTAGCCCCTTTTTGGGCTCCTTATCGCTTTCCTTTTCCAGACCCTTTTTGGGCTGCTTTTCTGATTCCTTAATGCTTTCTTTTTCCTGTTCTTTTTTGGGCGCCTTTTTTGTCTCTTTTTTGGGCGCCTTTTCTGTCTCCTTTTCCAGAGCCTGTTTCGGCGTCTTTTCCACTTCCTTTTCGGGCCCTCGTTTGGGCGCCTTTTCTTCAATCTTAAGTGGCTCTTTGGGGACCGACTTAGAGGGTTCTTTCGCACTTTTCTCTTCTTCTTTCTTAGACTCGGCCTCTTTTTTAGTGGGTTTCTCTGGGGTCATCTCTTTTTTGGTTGGTTTCTCTGGGGTCATCTCTTTTTGGGTCCTGGACTCCTCCACTACACTCTCACTGAGAGCTGAACTAGTAGAGCGTTCCATGGCCTTGTTGGCCTTTTGCTTGGCCGCCTTGGCTGCCTTTTTGGAGGTCACCTTAGAGGGCAGGGGTGGTTCTTCCACTTTCTGGGGCTTTGGAAGCGGCTTATTGAGATTGGAGAATTCAGCAAATTTCTGGGCATGTTTGGCATCTTCCTGCTGATCCGCCACAGCAGCGGCAGCAGCAGCCAAGGCAGCCTGGTTCTTAAGTTGGCCCTCGCGTTGATGGGTTTTTTGTTTCTCCTTTTGGGTCAGCACCTCATCCACTTCCTTGGCTATGACAGGCACTATTAACTTATTGGCCACCACCACCGGTGGCTGGCAATGGCCGGCCGCCTCCTGCTGCTCACCGATTGCCCCACCGGGCGATTGCCGAGCTCTTAGCTGCAGCTCCAGCTGCTCCTGGTGCTTGCGCTGCTCGGCCAGATCATCACAGAATATGGCCACCACCGGCCGGAAGAGGGCCTCATCGCAGTTCTCATGGATCACCGTATCCTCGGCCGTCAATTGGCCAACAACTTCATCCAACATATCCGTCTGCACCTCGGCCGTCAGGCCGGCTGTCACCGTGGTCACCGTGCCCAGAGGATTCACAATTTTCTCAATTTTGGCTCCCTGCTCATAGGAGCAGATATTGGGCAGAACCGAGGCCAGAGTGACCAAGGCACCACCACCCGCTCTCTTGGTCTCTGCCTCGGCACTGTCGGACTCCTCCAGCTCATCCTCGTCGTGCTCGGCCAGGGCATCATAATAGAAGGCATTATCGCTGACCGCCGAGGCTGCCGATCCTGTCGCGGAGATTGTCGAGTTGGCAGTTCCACTGGTCAGACGGGGATTTTCACTTTCGCCTGGCAAGAGACCGCCTGGTTTTATTTTTTTTTTTAATATTTTTTTCACAATTTATTTTTTTTTCGGTTTTTGTGAGTTGTTGTTGTTGTTGGTGGTGGTGGGTGTGGTTGGTCGAACGCAAAGAGAAGGCAGAGAACAGAGAAGAGAGAAGAAAACAGATTATGAGAAAAGCGCAAAACATTTTTTGTTTTTATTCATTTTTTTTTTCAAAAATAAAAAAGAAATTCAAAAAAAAGCCAAAGGCGAATTTCTCAACTCTCTTTTATTTTATTTTTTTTTTTGTTTCATTGACTTGGCAAGAATAAGACTAACGGAACTTTTGCTTGGGCATTGCAATTTGCTTAGCTAACGGTAATTTTGTGTGTGTGTTTTCTCTTTTTTTTATCTCAACAAAAAAAAAAAAAAGCAGTGCAAAAATTTAAAATAAAAAAAGAAATAAAAACACGCAAAAGAATAAAGAAAAAAAAATTAAAATAAGTATTTTTTTTTTTTTTTTAGAAACAAACTAACGGTAATTAACAGTTTTTTTTATTTATATTAATTATTGTTATCAACATTAGGCAAGAAAAAAAATAGGCAATTAATTTTTTTATTATTATTATTTTTTTATGAAAATGGAAAATTTTTCTTTTTAAATTGAAAATTTTATTTTACAGAATTTACAAATATTTTTTTTTTTCAAAGTTTAAAAATATAAAAATATATATATTTTTTGTTTTTAAAATTGAAGCTTTTTATTTTAAGATTTTTAAATTTTTTTTTATTGAATTTTTAGCTTGATTTAATTTTTTTTAATATTTTTTCTACATTTCTTTTGTGCTTTATTTTTCTCTATTTTTTTTCTAATGTGTTAAAAATGTTTTTATTACTAATTTAATTATATAAAAAAAATAACTAGGATTCAAAAAAAAAAGAAACCAAATGGCAAATTGATTTATACAAAAAAAAATGCAATATTAAATTTGAAAATTTCAAATGTTTTGATTTTTCTAAATGCTTTGGCTTTTTTCTTTTTTTTGTAATTATTTATGTGCTCTTTCTCTGTCTGTTTGCTTCTCTCACTCTTTCTCTCTTTCCTTCTCTGTCCCACATTTTCCCTTTCACTCTTTTCACTTGCTTTCCAAAAAGGGGTAACAAATTCAACTTAAAACTCACAAAGAGTCACGGATTGGTTTGGGGGGAAAAAAGTACAGTAGGTCACAAAACACAACAAGTGTGAATTTGATTAAATTAAAAAAAAATAAAAATAAAGTCAAAAATATATTTTCAGTCTAAGCCAAACAGGAAGGGGGGAATCCAAAAAACGTGGATTTAAAATGAAAGAGGTTAGGGTGAACTCGGTTCGGAAGGACACAAAAAATTTCCCAAATGTGCGCGTAGTTGTGTGTGTGTGTGAGCGTCTGTGTGAGGGGCCAATTTTTCTAATTTATTGGAATTTTTATAGTTCAGGTGTATGTGTGTGTGTGTGCGTGTGTGCGTGTGTGCGTGAGTGTGTGTGTGTGTGTGTTTTTGTGGCAAAGCAGCAAAAAGAATTTGAATTCTGTGGAAAAAGATAATAAAGTTTGTATCTGTGTGAGTGTGTGTGTGTGTGTGTTTTTGTCTATAAAAAAAAAATATATATTTGTTAGCTTAAATTTAGTTGAATAAATAGAAAATATTTTTTTGTTTTTATTTTAATTTTAAAATTTAATTTTTTTTTTTTTTTTCTTTTTGACCCAAAAAAATTTTGAGTGCTTCAATTTTTTTTTGCTTAAATTTTAGAAAATTTTCTAAAAGCCAAAGAAAATATATTTAAATTTACAAGACACACACACACACACACACACACACACACACATACACACATACACACACGCAAAGGCACACACACAAAGCGGTTTCAAAAAGCTTTCTTTCTTTTTGATTGGGTTGGTTGGGTTGGTTTGGGGGCAATGGGGATGTGGTTGGGGTTAAGCCTCTCCCATATACATATATATATATTTTTTTTTCAGTGGTGGTGATAGGAAGAGGAAGAGTTTTGAGGTAAACACAAAATTAACGCCTTCAAAAAAAAAAAAAAAAAACACTTTATTTTTTTTTGCCAATTTGTCATTTTGGTGTTGCAAGAAAAAGTTCCAACTTATTCAATTCAATCAATTGCGGAAAAAGTAGAATGAAAACAAAAAAAAAAACACGGCTCGATTTAAGCAAATAAAAAATATTTGAAAAAAAAAATTAAAGTAATAAAATTAAAAATAAATTCTTAGAAAAATATTTAACCGATTCAATGAATAACTCAATCGGTTAATTAACCGATTCAATCCATATTCGAATCGGTTAAAATGTATTAGATTCTCATAAGAGCCTAAACGATCTGGCAATAACTAATTCGAAACGGTTATGAAACGGTTAAAAAAACTTTCTTTTAAATCAATCTAATAAGAACCTAAACGATCTGGCAATAACTAAATCGAAACGGTTATGAAACGGTTGAAAACAAAACTTTCTTTTAAATCATTTTAAAACCTAGAAAATTCTGAGCTCTATCAAATCGACTCACAATAATTTGAATATTTTAAAAACTTCTTGAATTAAAGCCTACTGCTTGGTAACGGTTATGAAATGGTTGAGAAAATATTTAAATAATTTTTTTTTTAACCTACAAAATTTCGAACTATAAAATATCAGAAAATCGTGAAATATATTTCATTAAAATTGATTCAAAATAATTTGTGAACTTTTAAAAACTTCTTGATATAAAATCTACGGCTGGATCGGTTAAATAAATTAGTTTGAGAATCATATTTGAGATCCCAAAAATTATTTTGAGCTATATATATCTGTATCGGTTATGGTATGGCATATAATTATTTAAAATAAAAATTGCTTCGTATAAAATTTGAATATCTTGAAATCGTTTGAAAAAGCCTAAGACTTTGTAACGGTTATGAAACGGTTTTAAAACTATTCGAATAATTTTAATTAAATCTGAATTTCATTGGATCTGAAATTTTCATATTTATATATATTTTTTTTTAATATCTGAGAACAACCGCTTTTTAGCGGCCACGAAAGAGTTTAAAATTTTTTGAAAATTTTTCAAACAAAGCCTGTTTTCGAAAGGCTTAAAAAAAATCAATTCATAAATTATTCGAATTAAAACTTAATCCTTAAAAGTTTCGGGAGATGTTGAATAACATTTTCAAAACCTAGAAAATTTGGTATGAAAAATATTTCAAAGTAGTTTGACCGATTTTCTCAACAAACAAAAAAAAGATTTACCTTTCAACTATTTTCAGTGAAACGGTTATTAATTATCAAATGGATACCATTTTGTTTTTTATGAAACGGTTTAAACAATGAAGAATAACAGAATTAGTGTAACAATTGTATCGGTTATGAAACGGTTAAAAAATAATTATTATTTTCACAAATGCAAACTTTCAGCAAAAGTCAAGCAATTCAGAATTTTGCCACCGTTGCAATTAATCGGTAACGATAACGGTAACGGTTAAGCTAATATTAATCTCACATTGCCAATCCTTCTTCTTCTTCTTCTTTTCTTTCTTTTTTTTATTTTTTAAGACGAAACACAAAGAGAGCCAAGAAACTTTTAGAAAAAAAATTAAATAAAACAAAAAAAAAAAAAAAAGGAAAGAGAAAATTGCCGATGGAACTTACCCGTTTCACGCCTTGCTGCCGCCGTTGACGGTGACTCCCGCATGGCATCCGCCAAATCCTCCTTCAGACGTGTATCACCATGCCCATAATCCGAATCCAGATGACCATGACGAAAGCGATCCATCAGCTTGGGACTCTGCTCAATGCTGCCTGCAATTTGTTTGTGTTTTTTCGAATCATCAGAAAATTTCCCAAACTTTTCCGCAAAGCCAATGGAATGGAATTTCTTACTATACGAACCCGATTCAATGAGCACTGGAACACCACCCCGAGCAGCAGCCGAGGCTGCGGCAGCCGCTGCACTCAGAGGCATATTCAGGGGACTGGAGCGTTCGGTGCCGGAGCCCTGGAGACTGCTGCTGCCGCCGGCCGAGCTGGATGACAGACTACCGGAGCCCCCTGGCTTGGTCACACCGATTTCCACAGCCTCCGTGTCCACGTGATTGAGATTGGAACTAGGGGGCGGGAGGGGAAAGGAAAATAAAGAAATTTTTAATTTGATGAGTTGGAAAGTATTTTTTGTATGGTTTGACTAACCCGCTGGGTGTATTGTAGGTTTTGAAGACAAACTGCGGTCCCATCCAGAGACGACGATGGGGTCCGGCATGGGATATAATTTCCACCTGGGCCAGCCAGCTATCCTTGCGTCCATCTTCGAGCTCATCGAAATGATGGGCGCTATCCAAAAGCAAACTGACATGACGATCCTTGATCAGCCAATTGTCCATGCCCAGCGGTGGTATGATTTCTTGAGATCCATCCTTGCGTCGGCCAAGATTCCATTGCGCCTTGGCCTCCACCTCCAATTCAATGGGCGTGTCATCACAAATCTTCTCTTTGGCAACATCTGAAAAAGGTAAGAGAAAAGGGAGAATTTTAGGGATTCCTTTTAAGTTTTTTTTTTTAAGTGATTCCAAGACTGACTTGAGGGTAACTTGGTGTCCAGGTCGTATTGTATAAGTGCTCCATGGCCGGCCATCACAAAGAGCGAATCGACGGGCTTGTGCTGGACTCGATGAGAGGGCTCTCGAGTGGCCGTCACCGGTTCCAGGAGATATGAACGGGACTTGGCGAAGATCGCACAGACACTCAGGGGCTTGCCACTGTCATCCGAGAGCGAGGAGAGACGCTGCCTCTGGGCTGCGGAGCTGCCGGAACCACTATTGCCACAGCCGGAACCAGCCAGACCACCCACGGCCAGGCCGGCCGAGCCTGGTGGAGACCCCAGCGTGAGGGGCTGACGCAATTGGGCCAGGGGTGGCACCACTGTCGGCCTGGGATAGGGAGGCAGTGTGGAATTGTGATACGGCTGGAGCGACTGGACAAAGGTGGTGCTCTCCGAATGCGAAATGGGTGAGCTGGAACGGCCATCGGCCCCTAGGCCGGCCGAGCGATGGAAGCGGGAGAGCTTGTTGACCACATGGAGCGAGGTGTGCGTCCGCACGCCCATGGCTCCGCCGTAGGGTGTGATGGGGAAGACGTGGGTGGTGCCGCGCAATGTCGAAATGGCCGCCCATCGTGAGTCCAGGGAGAAGGCAATATGCTGGACCTTGGCACTGGTGTCGCCGCGATGCAGCACGTAGAGATGATGCACTGCAGCCAGACTCGAGCCCACCGGATGGGGCTGGATGCGGAACACATGAAAGTCATGGCCGCGTCGATCGGCCGTGAGCAGCAGCATGCCGGAGCTATCGAATTCCATGGCCACCAAGGCCTCACTGTGGGCCACAAAATGGGCCACTATGGGATCATGGGCATGCCCGGCTGAGCCAGTTAGCGGTGTGCCCGTGGTGGGACTGTAGTCTTTAATCGGATGCTAAGGGTGAAACACATAAGTCACTTTTTCGCTTTAGAATTCTCTAGAGGATTTACACATACCTTGACATCTATAATGGTGACCACACCAGATTGCTTGACCTCCATACCGCCGGTGGCCGAGTCGAAGCTACTGTTTTTCGAGCTGCCAGCACTACCGGCCGTGGTCCCTGTCAGACCGGCGGCCACCTGCTCACCCAACTCACGCAGACCCTTGCCTATGGATTTGGCGGCATTCAGCACTGTGGCCGTATAGCTGGGCACACCCTCTCCATCACAGCCACCACCGCTGCGCTTGGAATGCAACAGCTTGTGCTCGGCATAGGCCAACCAGCGCGGCCCCAAGGCAATGGGATTGGGATTGATCCTACCCAGAAAATAAAAAAAAAAAAGAAAAACCCTGATTAAGAAAAATCTCATTTTAACATGGCTTTTCGCACTCACCCTGGACTGGGATAGCAGGTGGTGATGGTGAGGCGATCCTCGAGCGTCCGGGCATCGAACACAGCTATTCTTTCGTTGAAGGTGATGGCCACGGCTGAGCGATTGGCTGCTATATCCAGCACGGCATTTTTGAATTTGATGGTTTTGACCTGGACGCCGGTCTTCAGCGAGACAAAGTTGACGGCACTGAATTGTGCAGAACTACTGGCACCGCCGCCGAGTCCGCTGCCACCACCACCGGCTGAGCCGAGCAAGGCACTGGCAGCAGCACTGCCACCATCCACTAGAGCCACCAGGGGGCGCTTCTCGGCAAAGGCGTCCACCGGCTCATCGGCCCGACCATTGTCATCCAAGGCGGCAGCCGTGGTTGGGGTGGGCAAAACACGTAAGGCAGTGACCACACCGTGACGCCAGGAGAGTACCTCCACGGCCTCACCATTGGCCGGTATGGCCCAGACCTGGACACCCAGGCCATAGCCCAAGATCAGCAGCAAAGGCGGAGCAGCATTACCCTCCACCTCCCAGTCATCACCGAAGCGAGGATCACTGACATCGGCGCTGGTCTCGAAGCGGGCCCAGGTGATGGTGTCCTTGGGATCTGTAATAGGCTGATTCACCAGAGTCACATCGTTGATGAAGCCAATGGCCGAGTCCAAAATGGACCGATCGCTGACTGTCTGGGGTGGCACTGTGGCCGGTACGGCCAAACCACGACTGAGACCCAGGCCAATTGAACCGCCGCCGCCGCCGCCGACACCACCGCCGAGGCTGCTGCTACTGCTGCCGCTGGAGCCACCACCGCTACCACCGACCAAATTTCGGCGTGGTGAATCTGCTGACATCTTCCAGGGGAGTTAGCCTCCGGCTACTCCGCCACACTCTACACTCTGGCAGAGGCTGCTGGCGCACCTCGTCAGCTGTTGAGTGCCGCGTACGCGTCACTGTTGCCCTCTCGCTCGCACACTCTCAGCTGTTGGAATGCCAAGTCTTGGGAGACAGACTGTCTGTCTGTGTTGTGCTGTGAGTGGCTGTGTCTTTGTTTAGAAATTCTCTCCGATTCTTTTATCCTCTCGCTCTCTTGCTATCTTTCTTTCTTTCGTTGGTTGGTTCGTTCGTTCGTTTGTTCTATCCAATCAGCTGTTGTTGTTTAACTGCAAAAAGAGAGAGAAAAATAAAAGTAAATAAATAAATATGAGAGAAAAAGAATTCTTTATCTTTTTCTGGGCTTTTTTTTTTTTTTTGTCTTCTCTTCTTATTCATTCTATTTCTTTCACACTCGCTCGCCTGCATGAATTGAACAGAAAAGCTAGCTAACTCACTCGCACGCTTGTATATACCGACTGTCCCACTGTCCATTTTCGCTCGTTCATTCCACTCAGCACACACACACACACACACATTCGCACAGACATACAAGCGAATGCAGCAGCGTAGTTCAACAAAAATTGCTTTAATCGTATTGCCTTTTCCCCTCTACCCACTCCTGGGTGCCACAAACAAATTGCTTAACCACTTTTATATTTTTCCATATATTTTTTTTTCCACTGCTCGTGTCGCTTTTATTTTGATTTTGATTTTTTTTTTTATTTCTGAAATCTCTGCATTGTTTATTGTTTTTTACATTAAGACAAGGCGCATAAATTAAATATAAAATGTCTATAATAAAGACAACAACAACAACAACAAAAATTGCCAAAGAGATTGGTCAACAATAAAAAAATGAAAAAGAAAAAGAAAAACAACAGCAAAAATCTACGCAATTGGGCAAAAGGCGACAAGATTAATTAATACACACACACATACACTCACAAATGAAGAGTAAATAAAAAATACGCAGTTTGTTTTTTTCTTTTCATTTTTTTTTATCAAATAAAATTATTTCGAAATAAACAAATCAAAGCATAACGGTTAACTTCCTTAAGCCTCTGATTTCAATTCTTCTTCTGCTTCTTCCTCAACTCACACAAGCGCTCTCAGTTTTGTTGACTTACCAAAGCAACAGCTGATATGTATAAGAAGAAGCAGCAAACGTTAGAGTTACCATAGCAATTTGATATTGGGGGGAGAGAGAGGGGAGCAAGTGATCATTTACAAAAAGAAAAAAAACGATAACAAAAGCCAATTGCAAATATTGAACAAAAACTTTTACAGGCGGAGGGTTCTTTTTTTTTTTTTTTGTAGAAAATCAACGATCCAAACGACCACCACCTTTGTCAATTATATACAATTTGCTTAAATCGAAAACAGCTGCCAAAGCGCATGACGCATGCAAATATTAAGCTAGTGTGTGTGTGTGTGTGTGTGTGTGTGTGTGTGAAGGGCAGAACAGGCATATATGTATGTTCATTCCCTCAATTGACTTTGGCATAACACAAAAAAAAAAAAAATCACACACAGACACAGCGACACTAATAATAATGAAATAATGAAAAGCAAAGGCAAAAAAAATAAAAAAAGAAGAAGCACGTCCAAGCAAAATGTTGACAAGCCAATGTCACTGAAACACACACACACACACACATACAGTCACGCACACAATTACACACCCACAACAGAAAAAAACACATAAGAAAAACAAAGCAAAAGCCAATCGACAAGTCCCCCTAAGCAATCTGTTACCCCTCTCTTTTCCACACACACACACATAAACACCGCCAGTGTCAGCGTCAACGTCAACTGCACCTGCACTGACACAGTGCCCAAAGCCAAATGCATTTGTCTTTGTTCAGCAGCCAGAGAGCTCTTCTGCTCTTACACGCCCTCTCGCTCACACTTTTCGCACTCTCTGTCGTCCCTCTTGCCAAGACCGTTAAGTCTTCTTTGTGTTTGCCAGTGTGTCTGCGTGTGTGTGTGTGTGTTCGTTTAACAGTGTCCCCAAATGACCAGAGCCAAGTTCGATTTCTTTGTGCACGCAATCAACAAATACACACAAACAAATTTTATTATGACAGAGTGCGTGTGTGTGTGTGAGTGTGACATTGTTTATATTTTGGCCAATGCCAAAGCCACTTGACTAAAATTCAAAACAAAGTATAATTGTTTTTTTTCGGGACAAAGAAATCAAATACACACACACACACACACACGCACACATACAAAGGCATCTAAATTTGAAGGAATTATTTCGTAAACAGGTGTCACTAAAAATATATTTCAAAACAGCACGCAATTAATTTGATCAACAACAAAAAAAGAAACCACAAAAAAAAAAAAAAATGAAGCAGTCCAATTGGCATGCAATTAGTCTTCTCTCGCTCTGCCAAAGTACCGCAAGCGAGTCAAATCCAGTAAGACTCAACACAACACCCCCTCTCTATTTTTGGGTTAAGCAAATAAACGAAAATCAAACAAAACAAAACCAAACCGAATATGTAATACTCTTTTTTTATTTACTTCTTCCACAAAATGAAAAAAAAAAAAGTGTATGGAAAAATTGTAAAAATTATTTTTGCTAGAATTTTTTCAAAATTATTTATAGCCAGTGCCGATATTTGCCCCTATTTGTTTAATTTGAGGGTGCGGCAGGCAATGCAATCTATTTCTCTTCTTCCTCTTCTTCAAAAGTCAATTTCAACTTATTTCAGATTTTTTTTTGATCATTTCACCAGCAATAAAAATAACAAAAAAAAAAAAAACGGAGACCTAACAAAATTGCGATAAGCTTGAAGAAGAAGAAGAGAGAGAGAAGCATTCAAATTGAAATGATCGAACAAAAGGTAATCGGTAAAAAAAAAAGTCATTAAAGTGCCGTTGACGTGTAATTTATAAACTAATCAAAAACGAAAAACGACAAAAAAAAGAAGAAGAAAAAGGAAAAAAATTCTCTACTTAGTCTATAAATATTTATAAATGTATATATGAGTACATCTAAGATAATAAATAAATTTGTCATAAACGAAAAAAAGCATTGGCATGCATTTTATTTTTAGTTGACTAAGCAATTTTGCTTTCTTCTTCTTCTTCTTCTTTATTTTTGAAATGAAACAAAGACAAAATATAAGTAATAAAATTTAGAGAACACAAAACAAAGGAAGAAAAATAGAAAATAAAATTTAGAAGTGCAACAGAAAATTGTAATTATTTTTGTCCCCCCTCATTTTTATAGCAAATTCCACTCTCTAGTTTTCTATCTCTTTCGCTCTGTATATTTGCGCAGCACAGTGGTTTCGAACGTGTCAACAGTTGGCTGGGCTGTTTGCTTGATTTAAATCAAAATTAATTTGAATTTAGTTTTAGCAATTTTCTTTGTTTATTTTTAAGAATTTGAAAAATTTTTATTTTCTATTTTTTTTTTTTTTTTTTTTTTTAATTTTTTTTTTGCTTTGTTTGCGCAGTCGAGTACCACTGTGTCAAAGTGTTTCAATTTCTTAAGTATTTTATGTAAAGTGTTTCAAATCTCAAAGCGTTTCACAAATTTCATTTCCTCCTGTCTCCCTTAGTTGCTAGCTGCCAGGCATGTCTGTGTGTGTGTATTTTTCTTTTCTTGTTTTTGTTTTGACAAAAAAAAGAAGCTTAAATTTTTATAAGAATTATGCAAATTAAAATAAACAAAAAAAAACGTATTATGAAATCGTCAAAATAAATATTTTTTTTTCATTGTATAAAAAAATAACAAAATTGCATAAATATTAAAATTAGTTATACTTTTTTACACTCACACAGATCTGCTGTATTTTTGTTTAGCTTGCATCGCATCAAACAAAAAAAAAAAAAAACAAACACACACAAAAAAACAAGAAAACGAAAAGCGTAAAAAAAAAACTCACCCAGCGTTGTTGTTACGCAGCACAATCGTTCGAAACGAAACGAGTGAAGCAGGCGGAGGGCGAAGCCAGCAGCGCACAAACACACAAATGCGCACACAGACGACGCTCTGAAAACCACACCAATACTAACGCGGACAGGTTGGCGTGTCTTTGTGTGTGTGTTCACTCGTTCTCTTTTTGTTGTTTCTACTGAGTTTTGGTGTTGGTGGTGGGCCAGAAGGGCTGCTGGCGGAAGATAGTGAAGAACGCGCGTTTAGAAACAACAACACAAACAAAAATCATATGTTTTCCGTAGAGTCTTGTTGTTGCTGGTTTTGGTTTTGTTTTTGTTTTGTTGACGATGACGTTGTTGGAGATTTTTTTTCTGTTGTTTTCTTCTTCTTGCTTTTATTTGTTGTCGTCTTGTTATTGGGCAAAGTCAAAGGCAGTTTTATTATTTGTTTTTAATGTTATATTTGTTGTTGTTGTTGTTGTTTTTGTTGCTGTTGTAGGCGGCAGCAGCAGCAGTGGCAAAGAGTGGTAATGGCTTCAATTTTGTCTGGTGGCGCTAGCTCCGTTTTCTTTTTCTTCCTCTTCCTTCTCTGCTTTGTGGTCTTGTGCTCTCCGTTGACAAACAAACTGCGTCATGCGTATTTCTTATTTAATTTTTTGTTGTCGAATTTTTTAAATTTATTTTAATATTTCCGTTTTCCTTTTTCTCTCTTTTATTTTGCGTGTGAATAAATTAAAAAAAAAAAATTATTTACTTTTTTTTTTTTTTTTAATTACGCTCTATTTCTTTTTTGTTTTGAATGACACGCCCCTTCTTAGGTTTTAGCTGCTCTGGCAAGTGAGTGTTAACGCCCACACACACACACACAAGCTACTGCACTGTCCTCAAACAGAGTCGAGCTTAGAAACAAACCTCGGTTTGTTTGAATTATGTCAAAATTGTCGCTGTCGCTTTGTTGTTGTTGTTGCTGCTGCTGCTGCTGCCGCCGCCGTCGTTGCTGCGCTGCGCCACAAAGCCCCAAAGAGCCAAACTCGCACACACTCAAGCACACAAACGCAGGCTCACACACACATACAGCAATACACGGGCAGATTGTTCCACCAACTAGCCAACAGCCGTAGTGCTCTGTCTCGCTCACAACCACGCGTCTTTTAGCTTGGTTATGCTCTCTCTTGCTCGCACGAATGCGAACTTCGCCTTCGTTTTGGTTTTTGTTCTGTTTTCCGTTTAGCTTTTGCTTTTGCCTCAGCTGCTACAGTTGTTGTTGTTGTTGTTGTTGCTGCTGCTGCTGTTGTTATTACTGCTGCTTCTTGCTAGCACACAAATTAACTGCGACATTAAATTTTTTGTCTTCTTTTTGTGTGTGTTTTGACCCAACTATTTTTAATAATTCGACTCTTTATTTTTTGTTTGTCTGCCACTCAGTGTTTTGATTGCTGCTGCCTAGTTGTTTTTGTTATTGCTGCTATTGCGTTTATTTATCGATTCGATTTCACTTTTTTTTCTCTCTTTTCCTCTTATTTCTTTTCTGCTGCCCACAGTCGAACAACACACCACAAAGCACGAGAAAAAAAAATAATAAATTCACAAACACAAAGCAATTTGCTTTGCTTTCGTTTAACGGTTACAGAAAATTTAGTTTTAATTTTTTTCCACTCTTTACACACTCTACTCTCTGCCTCTGCCTCTGCCTCTGCCTCAGCTCATGCAATGTTTCATCTAATTTGTTTCTTTCTTTTTTTTTTTTTTTTTGTATATGAATGTTTCAGTTTCCCAGTGTGGGTGGCAATGTGATTTTGAAAATATTTTTTTTTTCTGCTTTTGAGAGTTGTTTTTCTAATTCTATAAGCTAAAATTAATTTACTGCGCTTTTTGCGTAATTGTTTGGCGTTGGCGCGTTCGTTTCTGTCGGCTGTTGGGCTAATAGAGCTGGCAACAACATCGATGTTAAAATCGATTGGATAGATTCGCGTTTTATTTTAATGAGTCGATGAATCGGCCAAAAAATTATGAGATACAATATCAACGAATATGTATCTTATTTTCAGCTTTTTCCTAGCCGGGACTAGCTTATTTTCAGATTTTTTTCTGTCCGGGACTGGCTTATTTCGATGTCCAAACCAACTAGATCGATTTTTTTTGGGTGGCAGGAAAAATCGATTCCTATTTTAGTAAATCGATGAAACGGCAAAAAGGTATCGAATTCAAGATCATCTGTGTGGTCTTTGTTACGCGCGCTCTCAGTACGAATTCAAAAGAAGAAATGGCGTATTCTAGTTTATTTTCAGCAAAGGCTTCTTTCGTCTTTGGACTAAATTCCTTTCGATTCAGTACACTTCCACCAAGCCACCCTCCCAAAGAGTACATTAACACTTACAGTTAGGGCAGTGCCACCAGATGATGTAAAATAAAAATTTACTAAAAATGGACTGGAAGTGCGCGTACTTTTCAAAATCCTGAACAATCATTTTTTATATGAATAACAATTGAAATTCGTAATGCTTATATTTTTCTCTGGCTCAAAAATTTCCTCACATGGCTGAAAAGTAATATTTCTTTTATATTTTTCCATTTTGTTTATAATGTAAATACATATTTAACTTATTTTAATATTTTTGAATCTAATTTTGGGACATTTGAAAAGTCAGCCCACTCGGTTCCAAAAATGCGCCATCTACAGCTCAAAGTATAAATATAGTTAGGCAGCACTTTTGAGTCAGTAGCGATATTGATTCCATTGCTTCTTGGCGCGCATATTTAAATATTCATTTCAATATTGCATAATTTTTTCAGCTTCTAAAATAAAATAGTGAAAATAAAATAAACGAAATGTTAAATGAAATTTTTTATTTATAATCACTGTATATAAATTATTATAGTTTGAAAGAAGACAATTTCATTATTTGCTTTTTTATAAAAGTTTGTAATTAAATTGAAATAAAGTTTAAGTTCTGAGTTTATTTCTTTTAGAAGTCACTTAAAATATTTAAATAAAAAATTTAAAAAATTGTGTGACTGACAAAAGCTGTTTGCAGTACTGGCAACTTTGTTGTAGCAAAAGAAGCCCGGTTTGACGAGGAAAAAACAAAGTTGGCAGGCCTAGCGGCTTGGCATAGCATATTTATGTGCTTTATTTTTATGATAAGCTTTTCTCAATATCATTTAATAGGTTCTTGCTTACCTTTCAGTTGTAATCAGTCAGTTGACTTTAAAACAGCTCAAAGCTTTCACTGATCTTCTTCTGCTCAGCATAATTCTAATTTGAAAATATAAAATATTTAAACTAAAATCATGAGCACAGCTCAAACGACGCCGGCAAATCACAAAACAGTGTGTACACATTTCAACAAAACCTAATTTAACTTCAACAAAATCAAATTCACAATTAACAAAAAAAAACAAAAAAATGTGGGCCGATTTTAAAGTTTGATAACATTTGATATGTCTCGGGCTCTCTAAATTCTTGTCGCGCTATTCGCGAAACAGCTTCGTCTTTGGTCTAGGTCCTCTGCATTCGTAGTGGTGAATGTTGTGTTCAGTCAAAAAGCGACAGGCATTCGTGCCAGTCGAACCGAGGACATAACGAGGCGAATACGGTCTGCCTGCGTAACGGTATCGGTAGCGGTTAATGCAAAAAAAAAAATCAAAATCAAATAGTAAAAAATACCAAAGCCAATTTTGTTTAAATTTATACGAAAAAAAAGGAAAATTAAAAAAAAAAACAAAAATAACTCAAAGATCAAATAAAAAATCAAGGCATTTTCATAAATAACGGTAGTTGGTCAAATAATTTGTGTGCGAGAGTGCAAGTGTGTGTGTGTGTGGGTGTGCTGACTGTTGCTTCGTTTTTGCAGGTGCGGTTTATTCATTGTAGGTTCTGTTGTATTTTATACACCTCCAGCTTCCTTATACTTTTACAACAATAACAAGGTGACAACATTTTCGGTGTACACACACAAACACAAAGAGAGGAGGCTAAGGCAAAATAAAAAATCCAGTTACACATCGCACCGAGAGTAAAGGATCGAGTGTGCATATGCATGTGTGTGTGTGTGATTGCGCCTTGTTGTTGCATTTAACAATCGAAAGCAAACGAAAGCAAACCACATACACACACACACAATCAAACAACTCTCTAATTTGCTTAACCCTAGAAATCCACACCCACAAATTAAAAGAAAAATCAGCACAGCCTCTCATTTGCAATTCTAGCTGGTTTGGCATACATATACACACACATACACACACACATATATATATATATACAAATTATTTATTTTGCCTTTGGTGTTTTCTTTTTTTTTCTTTTTTTTTTGAGTGAGTTTAAGTGCTTGACATAACGGCACATTGGTCAGTAAGTCACGTTCGAGCTGCGCGCCTGTTTTTTTTTCTCCTGTTTCTTTTTTTTTTTGCAACTACGCAACAACAAACAAACAACAACAACAAGAAGAAGAGTACTTCAAATTTAACCCTCGACCGGTTACAGAAACAACAACAACAAAACGCAAAAGCAAAAAGCAAAAGCTCCAGTTTTCCGAATATGCCTATGTGTGTGTGTGAGAGTGTTTTTTTTTTTCTGGTCCAGCAGGGCAGGGTTGTTTTTGTTTTATGATATTCCTATTACGCACTTTTACACACAGCAAATTTTGTTGCGTAAAAAAAAAGAGGAAGCATGAAACAAGGAACAAAAAAAAATATATATATATATATATAAAGTAAATAAATAAAAATGCGTAGATATGAGACGAAAGTGCAATTTGTGCAGGGAGAATTGAGTAGCCGAAGCGAAGCAAAGCGAAGCGAAGTGGAGGGCGTGTGTTGAATTTTTATTGCTCCTTCTTCTGATGCTGCTGCTGCGCATTTATGTGTGGGTGTGAATGCGTATGTTGAATTGTATATATATAAAAGTGTTTCTGTGTGTATGTGTGTGTGTTTGCGCTTAACATTTACATAAGGGATACACAAAATGCCAGTCTCTGAGTTTTCTTGCTCAACCAGGGAAATTTAATTAAAAAAAAAAAAAACAACTTTTCTTCCAAACAAAAAGCAAAAATCAAAGACTCGAAGGGAAAGGAATAAGCAAAAAATCGTATGAAAAGAAAGTGATAGGCAAGAACTACCGTTAAATTGAGACGCACATGTGCCAGTTGAGTTTCGGTGTTTGTGTTTGTGTGTGTGTGTGCGTGTGACACAAACGCTGAAATTGTCTGCGAGTGCGTCGGAATTTTTGGCCAGCCTAACGAAAACGAAAAAAAAACACTAAATAAAACAAGAAGAGGAAAAATTCGCAAAACCCCACCCCACTTTAAGAGGGAAGTACCGTTTCCTTAAACAAAAAGAAGAAGAAGAAGAAGAAGAAGAAGAAGAAGACGAAGTAGAAAGAGCGAGAGAAAAATTTTCTTTTGATATAAGAATAAAAATTAGGCCAAACTTATCATGGACAGTTCACCGGATTTGTCGTTGAAATTGCGACGCGGCTCAAGTGATTCACGGGATAATTTCTATATGGACTTTGCCCAGGGTATTGACTCGGACATCGAGGAGGTGGACAACAGTCAATTGGATGCGGCTGCTGTGGCCAGTCAGCCATTGCCACCGCCCTTGCCTAATGTGAGCACAGCTCCGCTGACCCTGACCGAAGAGCTGCTGATGATGGTGGCACCACCGCCGCCGCCAGCCACAGTGATGGCCACACCTTTGCCCACGCTGACGGAGACGGAGGATATGCCGCCCACACCGCCACCTCAGCAATTTAGCACGGAAACAATTTCGCCGCCGGCTTCGCCTACCACGTCAGTGCTGGAGCTGATACCGCCACCACCGCTCTCACCCATGGAGGATGAGCCAGAACCGGAACCAGAGCCTGACGAGAAAGAACCCGAGGCCGACGAGGAAGACGAAGTTGCTCCAGAAGAAGAAGAAGAGGAGGAGGAGGAGGAGGAGGAAGCTGAGGAGATGGAGGTGCAGCCCAGGCAGGCAGAGAGTGAAATGGTCCAACCAGCCAGACCAGCGGAATCGGAATGCGAGGACGATGATGAGGATAAGACCACACCTCCGCCACCACTCTCACCACTGCCACCAAATCTCTCCTATGTCCAGGGCAGTAGTGGCCTGCTGCCGGCAGGAAGCATTACACCACCCATGACCAAGTCACCATCGACTTCACCCTCGCCGCCGGTCACACCGCCGCCTTGCCCACGTCTGGCCATCTCTAAGCTGGTCTCGCCCACGGCCCATCATATTTCACAGGTGCCACCGCTCACTCCCTCCTCGGAGAGTGACCAGTCGCAGCCAAATTCACCACCACCATTGCCACCCCATGGCGTGCGCTCTTCACCCCCTCTCTCGGGTAGCGGCGGTGGCGAGCCCGCAGCCAATCAGCCCGAGCCGCCCATCTTGCCCAGCGTACAGCAATTGGCCGCCGAGGAGTATAGCAGGTCCTTGGACAACGAGGATGAGTCGACCACTATCACTACACCACCCAGCAATGGCTATTCGGCTTCCTCGATCATAGCCCCGCCACCAGAGCATTTTGGCGAGCTGGACGAGGA
This sequence comes from Scaptodrosophila latifasciaeformis, assembly GCA_037075145.1. Lineage (NCBI taxonomy): Eukaryota > Metazoa > Arthropoda > Insecta > Diptera > Drosophilidae > Scaptodrosophila > Scaptodrosophila latifasciaeformis. Next base: position 1,620,387 of record JBAMCM010000428.1, read on the forward strand.
CAGCGTGGGTCGAGCCCCTCAGACGGGCCCGGCCAGTCTAGGTGAGCGTGGCGCCAGCATGGAGCAGGAGGACGAGGAAGAGCTCACCAAGGTAGAGACCGATGAGCTCTCCGTAGACAAGGTCTCTTTGCTCACCGGCGACACCGAGGGCGATGGCGAACAGTCTGAAGAGCCCGGCCAGGAGGAACCAGCCGGCGACAGCATCAGCTCTCCCCGGGCAGCCAGCATAGCTAGCGGGGGACTCATCACCACCAGCGGGGCCAGTGTTCCACCGCTACCAGCCAAGCCAGATAGTCGAGCCTCTAGTCGCCACAGCAGCCACAGTGGCAGTCGCACCACCTCGCGCAGCAACAGCATTCGCGGCAGTATAGTCTCGCCCCAGGCCTCGCTCAAGTCACTTAAGAGTCCAGCTCCTTCAGTCAAGTCCACCTCTCATTCGATTAAGTCTATGGGCAAGCCGCCCACACCTTTGGCCGTGGAACGTGTTCAGAGCCCTACCGAGGGTGAGCGAGCTCCGGTAATGCCCTCACCACCACTGATGCGCAGTCCACCGCCTCAGTTGACCAAGAGTCCACCACGCTGGATGCACAGTCCACCCAGAGTGACTACACCGCCGCGTATACACAGTCCACCCTTGGTCAGCAGTCCACCCAAGGCTGTGGGTGAGCCTCTAGTTCCAGCTGCTCCAACTGAGACGGAAAGGGAGAAGCGGTAAGTCCAAAAACTTGAAGATTTACCTAAGAGACCACAGAAAGCTAGACAAAGCCTAATATCAAAGCCTACTTTTTAGGGCCTTAGAAAGCCAAATTTCCGAAATATATGACGGGTTTTATTGTCTTTTGAGTTAGTCGAAAAAGATTCCAGAAATTCTCAAAGAATTCTGAAAGACTTGGGATGCTTGGAATGAGATTTCTCCTTGCAAATTTTAAAGGAATTATCTGATCTAAGGGCCTTTTAATCCTGAGATCCTGAAATCTTTAAACTTCCTGGTTCCTGAAAAAGTAACTGATAAGCCCGAAAACCCTATCAAATCTTTCATAACAACTCAGCTTGCCGGCTTGTCAAGTACAGTCAATGCAAAACTAATCCTCAAAAGCTCTCATTTTCAAGGCTTTGGCCTAAGAACAGAAATCGATCCTAAAGTCTTTAAAGTCCTGAAAAAGCAACTGATAAGTCCTTGAACCCTGTAAAAACTTTCATAACGACTTAGCTTGCCGGCTTGTCAAGGCTTTAGATTAAGTACAGTCAACGCAAAACTAATCCTCAAAAGCTCACATTTTCAAGGCTTTGGCTTAAGTACAGTCAGCTCAAAACATTCACAATTAAAACGAATCAGGCTAATCCGAAAGGGCTTCTTCAGAGGTTTCACTTTCGCTCAGGTACAAACCGCATCCTTTAGTCACAAGTACAGTTGCAACAAAACATATCAAGTTGCCCTCAATTGCAGGCAGATAAACTAAGTTTCGGAACTACTTAACGAGTGGTCAAGTAGCCAAGTCTCATCAAGATAACAAATTTGTGGCAAAATCAAGAGGAACCAGCCCAACCACTTCAACAGCATATTGATTGTCACTTGAGCGCAACTTCAGTTCAATGATTCAAACCACATGCCACAAACCACCGACAACAGCAAAACTATTCACTCAACACCCTATTCATTCCTATTAATTGCATAAGCATGCAAAGTCCTCGACGTCCGCGTCGTCAGTATGGCAACCAGTCTCTCCTATTTGTTGCCACTAATGGTTTTGCGAAAACTGTTTAAGCTCATCCACTCCAAAACACCAGGCAAAAAAAAAAACCAAAAACAAAATAAAAAGAGAGAAAAGGCTGTGTGTGTGTGTGTGTGTGTGTCATGTGTTGCATGCCCCAAACCCAAGGACCCAAGAACCGGCAATGGCTGGTATCGTTACCGGCTCATGCAACGCTAGTCGCACTTTGCATTAATTAAACATCACGTTTCCAGTGCAACACCCTAACAAGTCTGACAGACGGCAGTCTTCTTTTGGGAGCCTTTTCAGACCATCAACCGGAGGCGTAACATGGCGTATGCGCAATCTCTACATTTCTAAACATCAGCGCATTTGAACTTGCCACACACACACACACACACACACGCATGACTGAAGGCTATTGTGGCTGCTCGACACTCTTCTGACAGTTTGTTGAATATACAAAAAAAAATTATTTAAACAAAAAAAAAACAGAAAGAAAGAAAAAAAAAGTCACCCGGAATATGATCTGCTCCCTGGGCACTCCCTGGGAATGGCAGTGGCACCTTGTCACCATGTTGATTGGCTGGAAAGGTCGTTGCAGGTTGTTGTCCTGTCCATTCTTACCTGGATTTTCCTCAATTACCCAACCCAACCCGCCCAGCCACGCCCCGCCCCGCCTCGCCCCGCCTGCACTCCACTTTAGGCCTAATTATCCTCTTTAAAGTGTATTCCTCTCTCTCTCTCTCTCTCTCTCTCTCTCTCTGTGTCTCTGTCTCGCCTTCTTGTTGTGGTTGAGCGTTGATTTGGTGCTTTGTCTTTTAGCCACCACATGAAATAGGTCAATTGAATGTTGGTTGTGCAATTTTAATGCGTTGCGGTTGCTTTAACCCACCTTGCCATCTTGCCACCTTTTCGGTTGGATTGTTGTCTGTCTCAAATTAAAAGGTCTTGTGGTCTGGTGCTTGCTCCCGAGCTCAGCCCTGCGGTCGGTGGTTGACCCACACTCAACTTACCCATTACGTTCTTAGACTTGTTTCAACTCTCATTGCTTTCTGTTCATTTTGATACTTTTGTGGGCAATGCATATGCATACCAGGCAATTGGCTGCTTCGAGGCATATTAAATTGACTGGAAATGCTTTAACTTTTCAAATTGAACAACTACAACCTGATAGAGAGGGGCTCGAAAGGCTCAGACCTTATACATAGCTCAGTTCAGACTTTTGGGGTCCGCAACTTTTAAGACTTTGACCTGAAAGGCATAGATTTGTGGAGCTCAGACCTGATAGAGTATACATTTTAGATCCTTAGACTTTCAGAGATTAGAATTATAAAGTTCTGAATTTTGAAATTAAGGCCTAAGAATTTTAAATTTAAAAGATTCAGAGATTAGGATTATCTAGCTGAGAAATTTTAAGGTAGACTTGTAGGACTCAGAGTTGAGATGTTTCAGGTTCTTAGACATTAAAAGAAGAGCTTTCCTGAGCAGAAGCTTCGATTTTTATGACTTAGACTCCTGAAGTGTAGGCTTGAAATGCTCCAATAATTCAGATCCTAAAAGCTTGAAACTTTCTGATTTAGACTTCAATAATCTAGTTCTCAGACCTTAAAGGCTGAGACCTTAGAAGCTCAGAGCTTAAAGGCTTAGTACTCTGGAGCTTAGATCCTGGGAGAATTGGGTTTTGAGGTTCCTTTGAGAATTTGGTTTTGAAGTTCAGCACCGGCCTGAAAAACTTGGACTACAAAGACTCAGACTTCAAAAATTTCGACCAGAAATGCTGTGACTTTGCTAGTTCATAGAATATTATCCTTTTGCTGTTCAGATCTTGGAAACTTAGACTGTGGAAGCTCTGGCTCATAGGGCTCTGATATATAAAGCTGTGACTTAACAGGCTCCAGCCAAAAAAGCTAAGGCTTCTGAAGCTTAGATTTCAGTGACTCAAACCTTAAAAGTCCAGCCCTGCTATGATCAGACTTTTAAAGCTAAGACTTTATTTCCAAGCTAAGACTTCACTCTCCGAAGCCCAGACCTTGAAAGACTAGATCCGGGAAGCTTAGACTTTTGAAGTTGATTCCTTAAAAGCTTGAGAAATTAGGGTACAGTCCTGAGAGTTGCAAAGACTTCTGAAGCTCAAAGTCCACACCGAGGGAACTTAGATTTCAAAAGCTTAAGTCTAAGTAGATCTGAGTCATAGGTACAGCCTAATTAGAGTCTAGCAAGGCCAAGACTTTTGAGATGATAAGCTAAAAATCTAGAAAGCTCACTCTTATGACCAGGGAAACCTACTAAATCTGTAACTCTAGTTACCATCTGTCTTTCAGGTACTTTTCAGGTTTCCGCTTCACGCTTAATTATTTTCTTCTGAAGAATCTTCCGGGTGCCATTAAATCAGCTGATTTCACACCTTTCAAAAAAGAGCAAAAAAAAAGATTTTGCTAGAAATAATTGTCTGTCCGTCATTCATATTTTCTCTATGAGGAAATGAGTGAAATGTACCCTCTCGCCCGCATCGAACCGGGGCCACTCACAGTCGACATTGTGCAGTGCCGTGCTTTAATCACATCTAAACTATTTTATCCATTAGACAGAGATTATTTTCAATTGCCCGTCGCACGTTCATGAAAGGCTTTTTTTTTTACTCTTTTTTTTTTTTTTTTTTTTTTTTTTGCCTGGTTTGAGGGGGTGTTCACTTTGTTTGCCGTTCATTAATTCTTCTTTTTGCACACACACACACACACACACACCTCTTCATTTTGCTTTTACCCCTGGCGACCCCAGATTATCTGTCTCTTTTGTTTTGGTATTCAAAAAAGAAAAGTTTTCCAAAAACAAAAAAAAAAAAAAAAACTATTTTATTTTGTTTGAAATATTTTTGACTTAATAAAATTAATGGCTTATCCTAATATTAAGGCGAATTCTTAATACTCTTTATTTTAGGGAAAAATTGAAGAAGGGGGGAAAATGTATTCACAAAAAAACAATTATTAAAAGTCTATAAAAATCTAAAAAGAATTATCGAAAATTTTGAAAATTCTTTAAATTTAAAAAAAAAAAATTGAGAAAAATATTGAAAATTCTTTAAAAATATAATAATAAATAATTTGAGAAAAAATATTTAAAAAATTTAAAACCGAATTTTTCAAGCGCCTTTTTTCTCAAAAGTTGAAAAGTTAAAATCTGGAAAATCTTTCCTTAATATAGAAGAATTTGAAAGATTTGTTTTTTTAGTTAAAAATATTAAAAGGGGAAAATTAAAAAAAAATATTAAATTATATAAAAAAAATTGCAAAACTTTACTTTAAAAAGTTTCCAGATTTTTTCTGTCAGTTTTTCCGTAAACTCATCTTTTCCAATCTTTACCAAAAATATGAAGAATAATTTTTTAATTATTATTATTATTATTATTATTATTTTTTTTTTTTTATAATTATTAAATTGTTTTTTTTTTTTATTTATTTTCAAGATTTTTTCTTCTGAGAGAATTTTTATTTTTATTTATTTTAATTCAACACAAATTATATTCATGAATTTTTTTCTCTGAAAATCGAAAAATCGAAATTAAAATTTTATTTATTTAATTTTTTTTCAGAATTTTTTTCTAATATAATTTTTTCTCTAAAAATTTTAAAAAATCTTCACTAAGTCTTAGAGAAAGAATACAATTTGCTTTGATCTTTTTTTTCTATCAAAAATAAATAATTTACTAGAGCTTTTCTAAAAAAAAGACATTTTTTTTAAACATTTTCAAAAACTTGGGAATATTTTTCAATATTTTTTTTTTTCAATTTTCAAAGTGAAATCTTTCGAATATTATGAAGAAGAATTTTAAAAATTTCCAAGAATTATCCAAAAATTATTAAATTTTTTTTATGTTTGAAAAATTTTGCACTAAACAAAAAAAAAAGAAGAAGAAGAAGAAAAATTAAATTTGTTTGGGTTTTGTTGGCTCATTTTAATTGCGGCCCCAAACTCAGATCCAGACTGTGGGCTTTCCGAAGTGTGTGCACATTTGACAAGCTTAAAAACGCCTCGACGGAAATGTCTGGCATTGTGGAATTAAAATAGGGAGCGAGACAGAGACGGACAGAGCTTGAGCGAAAGAGAAAGGCAGATGTTTGGGGGAGAAAGAGTAAAACTGTTTAAATATGACCACAAAATTTATCTCACTTGAACAGTGAAATGATTTGCTTTACCAGCTCACCTAACCCCCCCACCCCCACCCCCCTTCCTAGGCGGCCCCCTTTGGGCTAGGCCAAACCGGCTCTGGGGGGTTCTCCTGGTCACATACCCCATTCTGGTCAGTGTCTCTATTATTTAATTAAGCCCAACACATTTGTGTGTTTGTCTCTTGCTGCTTCTTCTTCTTCTTTTTTGTGCATTTTGATGGTTTGTCTGCAAAAAACAAAAAAAAAAGTAAAAAAAGTAAAAACAATGATCATTTCAAATCCGGATAACTCGGCTGAGGCATTCAGTGGTCTGTCGTGGCTGGAAGCGAACGTGTTGCTATCCAAACCAAAAAAAAAAAAAATTAACTCACAAAGAAAAATATTTTGATTTTTTTTTTTTTTTTGTAATTTTCATGCCGACTCCACCTGCCTCGGATGACTCCTCCATTGATGATGATGACGACGATGATGAAAATTCTGATATCCGCAGCAGTAGCCGGAGCAGCAGCCTGGCCGGCTCCGAGGGCGGCGAGACCCCAGCCAAGGTAGCGGCCACCTTGAGCTATCAGGATGAACAGCAGCCGGTGGTGACCACCCAGCCGCAGGCAGTGCGTCCCATGCACTTCACCAGCAGCCATCACCACTACCATTTGCCGCATCAATTCCAGCATCCGCACCATCAGAATCATCATACACACAGTGTGCGGGTGCCCACGCCCACAGTGCCCACGGGCTATGCCCCGGCACCGGGACGCGATCCGAAGTCGCCTTCGCCGGGCCAGAGTCGTCGCACAGAGATTGCCGCCTTGGTGGGTGTGGCCGTGCCAGTGGAGTCAGCGCAGGGCATAATGGCCAAGCCACTGGACTCGGCTCTGTCGGCCGTGTCACCGGGCCGGCAGAGTCTGCGTTCGAGCTCGCAGCATCATGTCACCATTGATGAGTCCAATTTGCCGCACAAGAGCAGCCTGGAGGCTGATGAGCCTACGGGCATTATTATTGGTAGTGGAGCCGGTTCCGGACTTGAAGAGGGTCTCGGCGGCGGCGGTGGTGGTGATGGCGGTGGTTATGGCTCGGATCCACCTTCTTCGCCCAACAGCTCCTCCCAGCCGGTTGAGGCTGTGGAGCGACAGAGTCAACCCGGCCATCTGGCCCTGATGTATCACTCACACCAGCTGACCAATTATCCCGTACTGCCGGCCATCAAGCGCACCCATCGACCCTCATTTGTCTACCCACCCATGCCCAGGGTCAAGGCGTAAGTCTCAACTCAATAATTTCCAATTAAAATTTGAAATTTGCTTTATCTTCTTTTTCGATTGCAGTGGAGATGCTTTGGCCACACTCTTCTCGGCACTCTATGGAAAGCTTTTGGTGGTCATGGGCATAGCCTTTCCCATGGCCGAGGTTATATCCACCTATATACCACCCTCTTTCTATGAGGTAAGACAGAATCCACTGATTTCATATTAACCAGCTTAACTATTTCCATCTCTCTCTCTCTTTTGGATAGGTCTATTATCTTTATTTATATATAGGAAGCATGATCTTTTTGCTCTTCATGTATGCCACAATGCTCTGGGGACGTCCTAAGATACCAGTGCCCATGGGTAAGTCGGCAAAAGAAAAAGGTCGACAAATTTGGTAAATTTGCAAATTTTCACAGCCTCACCCACAAAATCCTCGACCAAGGCAGATGCCACCACGGATAGCATGGATGAATCGGATACGGATAGCAATTCGACGCATCGTAATCCAATACCACCGGCCATACCGGTGCGTCGACCCTCCCTGCTCTCACCTTTGGGACGTCAACATCATTATGGCAGTTTCTATTTACGCATGGGAGCCGTGGGTGAGTTTCTGGAAACTTACGAACTAGGAAATCGCTTAAACAGATCTTGATAGGATCAGAAAGGAATTCGAAGGGATCATTAGGGTTTCGAGTGGACCGAAACTTACTTTTACCTAACCTAGACTCTTTCTATAAAATCTCAGTTAATTGAGTTCTAACCTAACCTAATTAATATCCGATCAAGGTCGACTTAACCTCAAACAGACCTTACATTTATTTAATCTAATCCTAGAGAACTTTCTCCATCTCTAAAAGATTCAGCTTGACTAATTTTATCATAACTAATCTAGTCCGGTTTGAGTTATCCTATAGATGCTTAGAGCACTCCCAGCCCTATTTTTACTTAGACTAAACTCGAACCTATCAAATCTGGTATTATTTTGTCGAGGCCTAACAAATTCTTAAAGTCAAATATCTCCGATCTAATTGAATCTTATAGGTAATTTGAGTGACCCTAACCCTACTTTTCACCTACCTAAGTTCAATCCCAATTTAATTTCTTTTTAGGTCAGATAAAATCACACTTAACCTCAACTCAAACTAACCATTCTTCTTCTTCTTCTTACTCTTACAGCCTTCGGCATAGGCAGCATGATCTATTCGGGCTTGGAATTTGGACAATATTTCGAATTAAATCCGGATACGAAATGCCACAATGTCCTGTTGGCCCTAACACCAGCCACCCGCATGGCCTTCATCTTCATCCAAATGTATTTCATTTTCCTCAATAATGAACAGATCAAGGTCTATCGATATAAGATTATAGCCCGTTTCGGCCTGATGCATATGATCGGCACCAATCTGGCCGTCTGGCTGAATGTGCTCATACAGGAGACCAAGCATGAGATTCTAACCTTTTACAATCCGGAAAATCGCACCCTCAGAATCTCACATCGCATACCGGGCCACTCGCGTGGACATGTCCTGACCACCAATGATCTGACGGCTCATCTGCGAGTGCCGCGCGGTTTGAAGGGACCCTATCAGATCTTTGAGTGCCGTCGTACCAATATCATTGGCACTCTGGTTCAGGATGCCTCGCCATTCCTCTTTCCCTGCACCATCGAGTACTCGCTGATTTGCGCGGCCATTTTGTATGTGATGTGGCGCAGTATTTCGCGACCCCAGAGCGCCACACCCCAGCGTCCGGACATGATTAGCTCGCCCATGAAACGCTCGCCCCATCATTATTCGGTGGACTGTGCCCGGGCCCACAAGGGCCTCTTTGTGGGCATTTTGATTCTGGTCCTGACCATCATCTCGCTGATTATATTCTTTGTGCTGATCTCGAGACCCGAGTTTGTGGCCCTGGCCGTCACCGAGGTGACCATCTGTGAGCTACTGATCTATGGCACTGCCACCATAGCCACCCTCCTGGGCATGTTCCAAATCCGACATTTGCAATACGATGCCTATCGCAGTTTCTCCCTGGACGATATACTCCTGGTTGGGGCCCAGACCGGTTCCTTTTTGTACAACATTTTCACTGTTATTGCCGGTCACTTCACCCTGCGCAGCGATGACATGCTGGTACCCATCAATGCCTTGGCCTCCATTGTCCAGACAGCCTGCCAGACCATGTTCATACTGGATGCCAGCCGGCGTCAGGCCGTCAGTCCCGAGCATATACGCAAGAAGCCGGGCCGTGAAATTGTCACCTTCATGCTGGTGGTGAATCTGGCCATGTGGGCGATTAGTACCCTGGAGAAATCTCGAGCCGAATCCCATCCCATACAATTGAATTTCTATGGTCTCTGGGCCTGGACCATTATCACACATGTCTCCATGCCCTTGGCCATTTTCTATCGCTTCCATTCGACAGTCTGCCTGTGCGAGATCTGGAAACGGGCCTATAAGCTAAAGCCCACGTATATGTGAGAATTCGCCCGCTCGCGCATACAGAGTATTGCGCAGCAGCAGCAATTTTGCGAGGATCTCAAAACGAATCTATCCTATTGCTATTGTTCCACCACCCTAGCCGGCGGTGAGCTCGAAACTGTCGAAGAGGATAGCGGTGCCACCAGTTCCGCTCAAAATGGCAATAGCAACAGCAATAGCAATGGCAACAGCAATGGCAATGGCAATGGCAACGGTTCGGGCTCAGCCCAACCAGATAACTCTAATTTAGCTCAAGTCGAATTGGCAACTCAACAAGAAGAAGAAGAAGAAGATGAGACAAAGGGGATTAAGGAAAAACAATTGAAACAACAATTATCACCACGCAGTCTAAATACCGAGAAGGCATTCTGTCCGGTCTACGTTATCAATGGTGAATGAGTTTACGAGCACTTTGAGTTCATTGATGCCACCAGCGGACATGAGCTCACTTTTGTTTAAAGTTTTTTCACACACACACACACACATATATATACACTGTCTCATACATATATGCCCACCAATATGAAACCAACTCAACCAAATCATACCAAAATTTTTTGATTAGCAAAAATCTTCGACCACCACCAACATTACCACCACCAGCTCAAACGATCGAAAAAAAAAACAAAACCAAATAAAAAAAAAAACTTTTTTAAAAATTTAAACCAAAAATGTAGCAAAATAAAATATTGAAAAAGAATTATATATATATCGAAATATATATAGTATATATATATGCATATATATATATATTGTAAAACAGTTATTCCAAAAAACCATATAACAGTTAATTGAGAGTACTTTCCATATTATCAATCATAACGAAAAAAAAACAAAAAGAAATACTAAATGTTAATTGTGTTGAAAAAACTAAGTAAAAATGGTAGCCAAAATAAGAAGAAGAAGTGGAAGAAAAAGTAGTTGATCTAAGTAAACATTTTTCTATCAAAATCGTTGGTCTTTTGCCCAGCCCAGGTAAACAGATATCAGATACTTTCTAACTCGAAAAAGGTCCTGAATTCAAGTCTTTCTTTCCAGGTGGTTCTGGGCCTTAGGAACACTTATTGGTAAAGCCCTGATAAAGCTCTTCTTTAGCTAGGAAATTGTTCTGTCTCTCAAGTCTGGAATGCCAAGAATTTGAGCCACTTTTCCTATGCTGGGAAAGCCTCTGCCCGGGACATTTTGCTTTCAGAAATGATCCGAAATCTTTGGAATTTTTAAGGACTCTTAAGTTTCTTCAAGATCTTCAGGAACCTAAGGTCAACTTGGAACTCTTAGGAACAGAGCTTCTTATAGGGTAAATGTTGAGACGGAGATCCTTAAGGAGCTCTTAACAATTCCGTCAAAATCTCTTTAAAGAAATCCTGAAATTTGAGCTTTTCAAGAACTTCAGCTAGTATCAGAAATTCTGTGGGCTTATTTGGGCTCTTGATATACCGGAGATCTCTTGAGCTTTATAATAAGTTCAGCCAGAATCAGATCTTCTGTTGACTTAGCCTTTGTCTGCCATACACTCGGGTCTAAGGAAAGTAAGAAGTCCGGAAGAACCACAGCTAGTCTCAAAATACCCTAGGACTTTTCGGGAACCCAATTCAAGCCGAAGAACCCTTGAACCTATTAGATCTTGGCTCTTTGAAAAATTCAACAAATTAGTAAGACAATTTCTCCGATTTTTCCAGACTATCTGCATTACTTTCCGAATAATTAAAAAAAAAAAAAAATCAAACTGTGGTGTGAGTTTTTTTTTTTGTTTAGTTTTCATTTGATTGGGGGAACTTTTTATCAGTTGAATTCAAAAGAATTATCAACAATTGCTCAAATATAAATTTAAATAAGATTAAACAAAAAAACAAAAAATCAAAAAGACTAAAAACTAAGCTAAAAAATATTTATAAAAATAAAAATTTGAATGCTCATTTAAGCAATAAAGTGGTAAATTGAGCCACCAAGGAAATTTTCAAGCTCGAAAAGACTCTAAGAAATATCAAAAAATTCTTCGAGCAAAACAAAAAAAAAAAAAATAATAAAAAATATTTCAAACAAAAAAATAACGAATGTGTTCGAAAAAGCTCAAATAAATATAAAACTAGCCAACTAAGAAAATACTGGAAATATTTATACTAAAAATAATCGAAAGGCATTTTTTTTTTACTAGGCTAAAAAATAAATAAAGAAACTCATCAATTTTGTATATAAAAAAAAAAAATAAATAAATAAATATGTAACGGAATATTTGTAGAGTTGTTCGAATGAACCGGAACCACTAGTTCGAAAATTCACCAAAATAATAAAAAAAATATATATATATCCTTTTTGTAATTTTCCTTCAACTTCAGAAGAGTTGTGAAATCCAAAAAAAAAAAAAAAAATTATATCAAAAAAGATATGATAAACAAGTTTCTATATCACACACACACACACACACACACATAGATAAACTAAAAAAAATAAAAATAAAATATTAATAAATAAAAAATATTTAAATGTCTAAAACAAAAAAAAAAAATTTAAATCCCCACCAAAAAAAAAAAAAATAAATAATTGTCAGAAATAATCAAAATAAATTCTAGAGTTTTCTGGGTATAAAAAAAGGCCCCCTTCTCCCCTCATAAAAAAAAATACATTAACTTAAAGTTAATGTTCAAAAGATTTGCTTTTATTTGTGTGTGAAAATTTTCAGTTAAAAAAAAAAAAAAAAAAATTTGCTTTGATTATTTTTTCTTCTTGAAAAAAACTCGGAGCCGAATAGTTCCGATTTTTTATTTGGTTTCCCAGGTTTCTTGTGATAGTTTTTAAATTAATTTTTGTTAAAAAAAAAACAAAAATTTTTTAAAGCCTAAAAACAGTATTCAAAAGTAGATTAAGAATTTAAAAAAAATATTTATATCTAAAAAAAAAAAAAGATAAATCAAAATGAAACGCACAAAATCGAAAGAAAAACGTATTTTTAAAGGACAATTTTTTTTTTTATAAAAACTTAAAAAAAAAAAATGAAAAATTTTAAATATAAAAAAAAAATAAATAAATTGCTTAATTTATTTATTCAACTTTTCTTCAATGCCAAAGAGTTTTTAAGCTAACCAAAAGTTTTGTTCTGTTTGTTTCTCAATTAAGCTATTAAATTTTTTAAACTTAAAAAAACCAAAAAAAAAAAAAAAAATCAAATCTATAAAACTTAAAAAATATATAGTCTATATAATGAACTGTTTTAACTTGAATCATTTGCTCGATCAAATAAGACAAACCAAGTTTTTTATACAACCTTTTTTTTTTTTATATACATCTCTAACTGTGGCTATATAAATAATATAAAAAATTATTGCTTAAAAAATAAAAAAATAAAAATGAAAAAAAAAATTCTTAGTTATCTGAATTGATTAAAAAGTATTTGAACTATTTATATTATATATATATACATTTATTATTAACTAGTGATTGTAATTGTAACTGTAATATTTTTAAGCATTTTCTTGTAAACTTTCCATTACAACAACAACAACAACCACAGCGAAAAAAACAAAAAAAAAATATTGATATACCAAAAAAAAAATTATAAAATCGAAATGTATTTACCATATAGCATTGCATTAGAATTTATTACACTAATTATGAAATTATATGGAAAGCATCACGGAAAAAACAAAAAATCCCCTAAAAAAAAGAAAATCGAAAAAAAACAAGAAAATAATACTCGAGTAGTGAAACAGAATTAAAAATTTTACCCCCAATTATTTAGACATGTTTCTTTTTTTTTATGGGGAATTTCGGGTCTGAAGAAGAGGTAAGTACTGCTCGATTTAGTCAAGGACAAAAGTCCCCAAGCCTAGGGGGAAAAAATACTAAATCATGTTGATCTGAGATAATTTCAGAAAGAGTATGAAAAAATCCATGGAAACCATTTAATACTTTTTCGGAAGGAACTCTAACTTATATCAAGGACCCAAAGCTTGATGGGTTCCCAACTAAAAAAAAAAAAGGTTGAGGTTTTAACCGAAAAATAGGACCTTCAAATTGTAAATAATCTCAGATAATCCTGGATTTTTTTATTTCTGAAAAAATTACATTAAGTTGGTATATATTTCTCCTGGAACCAAAGATTCTGAGAGTCAACTTTTTATAGATTTTTCCCTTAAATCTTTTTTTGGGAAAGAAAAAAGCACTTTAAAGTTTAATCAAGAGCCTCCTGCTTGATATTATAACTAACTATAAGCTTAAGGGTCCTTATAACCCAGGACCCTTCAAGGTGCTTTGATCCAGGACCCAGAAAAACTGAATCCAAAGAGTACAAGCTATTTCATTTAATTCCAGAAAAAGTATCAAAAGATTTGATATATTTTTTGATAATTTTAGTTCAAATAAAAAAGTGAAAGGAACATTTCGGAGTGAACAAATTTCTCAGGATCAGAAAAAAAATAGTAAAAAAATATGAATATATTTTTGGAAAATTTTAATAAAATTTTAAGAATACTTTTCCAACATTTTCTAGAGTCTTACGAGGGTCTCCGACTTAATTCAGAAAATAATCTTCGTAAGATGTCTTTAAGAATCTTATGAGAATTTCCCAATATTTTTTTTTGGAATAAAAAGAGTATTTGAAAATTGAAAAATTGTGGTTTAAAAAAAGAAGTTTTTTATGAGCTGATAAGAGGCTGGCGAAAATCTGGCAAAATGAGGGGAAATTTAGCCCAGAAATTGGGAGCAGCGCCCAAAAAGCAAATGGATACAGAAATTTTTAGAAGCCACAAATGAATATGGACCAGGCCCCAACTCACTGAGAGAGAGTGAGTGAAAGAGGGAGAAAGAGTAAGGAGAGAGTGAGTGAGTGAGTGAGTGAGTGAGTCCACGCATCATTTTAGGGAGAGCAAATCTGTGTGAGAGAGCCAAAAAGAAAGAGACAGAAAGTGTGAGTGAATGAGAGAGCATCATCAAATTGTCAAGTGCAATCAAGGAGAGAAGAAAGACTTAGGGGTTGTGTATATGTGAGAGAGGGGTATGAGTGAGTGGGGGGGGTGGGCTAGAAGCTGGCAATGCATTTGTCTTGGCTTAGGGGAAATGCCAGACGCTGCCAAAGCCCAACCAAAGCGCACCTTTTGGTATATTACAGATTCCTTTGGATTTCCGGGCTTCTCCTAGTTCCTTCGGCTCTGTGGATCCCATTCACCCTGTATGCGCATACCCCCTTTTCTTATTGCAATTTTGTGGATGCCATTGAAGGACTCCCGAGTTTTTTTTTTTCCTTTTTTTTTGTATATACGCACAATTTGTATATACATATATATAACGGTGTTGGTGAGTATATAGGCGATATTCTATATACATAAAATGTGTGTTTACCCGGGATTTTGGAACCACGCCCTGGCCAAACCTAAAACTGGGCTAAAATACACACGCTTTTGGCTTTGCTGATTAAAATGTAAGCGGATTTTAGTTTTAAGTATAGAAAGAAGAAGAATAAGAAGAAGACAGAAAAAGAAAGCCTAAACCAATTGGCCTAAATTTGAATAAATATATTTTTATTTTTTTTTTTTGGTAATCCCCTTTTCGTGGTGGGAAGTCCCTCAGTTAGCTGGGCTTAATTAAATTAACATGTGGAGAGTTGGCTTGGCCTATTTCGAATGGTCCCAACCCCCCAGAGGGGGGCGGCACTCCAGACTTTTGCAATGACTTTGGGTATTGTCGACGTATCGGGCCCATATCTAGGTCGTTTATTAATGCAACGGGCCATTGAGAGGGACCAATTGACTGGCCTGTATTGTGTCGATAGACAAAATCTTTAGTACGCCCCCAAGCCCGCTCTAGCCCAGCCTAGGCCACCTAAAGAGCCGGTGTCAGGCCAAGTCATTTGGACAATAATTGTGGGTGCGACCAAATAAAAATGACAGAGAAAGAAAGAGACAAAGAGACAAAGAGAGAGAGAGAGAGACCGGCCAGCAAAATGCACCCTGCTTTTTGGTCAGGAAATCACAAAAGGTGAATGTCCTTTAGCAGGAATTTATTTGGCGCATGCGTTGCACCCAAAGCCCAGCCAAATGGTCTCTAGAGGGAGGGGTGGGTAGGGGAGGGGGCTTGGGGTTATTGCGGCAGCGGCGGCATTGCAACAACGGATTGATAATTTTTTTCCTGATTCCACAGCATATGCTGCCCAGCCTCTAGAGACAGCGAGAGAGAGAGAGAGAGAGTCGGGAAGAGAGCGAGAAAGGATAGAGAAATAAACAGAGTCCTGGTCCTAGGATATGCTCCCTTCTATTGTTGATTTTTGAATTTGTTTCTTCGGAAATTCCTTGGCATTTCGCTTGAATATCTCATTCGATTAGGGCCGATTAACTTCTGACGGAAGTCAATGGGTCTTGGGACCAAAACTCAAAGATTTCACTGCCCCGATTTCAACAGGAGAGTTCCAATTGATTGGTTAAGCATTCGAAACTTATTTCAAATGTTATCATTTATCTTATTTTACTTTGATTAAACTGAAAGATTAAAGTGAGAATACCTCAAATATTTGGGATTATTTTTAGGTTATTCCAAATAAAATCGAGAAATTATAGTAATCATATGGAATTATTCAAATAAATTTTGAAAAATATTATACAAATATTCAAAATATATTACAAATATTCTCTTTAAAATTGAAAGGATCTTTGCAAAGTCAACAGTCAAAATTATTCAGGAACTATTTAATTTTTTAAAGAATTTTTCTATAATTTTTAATTTTTTCTTTTCTATATAAATTCTATATTTTATTATTATCTATATATTCTATATATTTCAATATTCCCTTTATTTAATCCCTACGATCAAAAACTCTTGGGGAAAAAATAATATAAATTTTGAATATCGTAAATTTCAACGATTTAAAAATTTATTCGAACTTAGCGCTTCGAACTCGGCTTCGATAACATTTTGATTACTTCCCTGAGCTTTTTGCCAGTTCTGAGCAGTTCTGAGCAGTTCTGCCTGCAATTTATAATAATTTAATTTAATAGTAAATAATTTGTTCCCTAATAATTGAAGTCGTTGTCTTCATAATATTATTTTCTTCCATTAAAAAAAAAAAAACAAAATGCAAATTTGTTCGTTTTTCTTCAAATTCAAAAAATTCGTTTTCAGCTTTCAGCTTTTCAGCCGTTTTTTTCGGCTTTTTCTAGCGTTTTATACCGTGCCCTCCTTTCTCTTATTCAGGCCCTCTGTTCTCTTACACGGGCCCTCTGTTCCTTAGCACGAGCACGAACCCCGATCTGTTCTCTTAGCACGAACACGAACCCGATCGACCGAAACGGTTGCTGCGTTGTTGCAGCCACAAAGAAGAAGAAGAAGAAACTAGCCACAGTCGTCGTTCAATAAAAAAAGCTGTCCACTGTGAAAAGCATTTCGATTTGATTTTGGGCTAAAAACTACTTCGAAATGGCTATCAAATTTTTCTAAATATTTGAGTACCTAACGAAAATGTTCAGAGCTCTCAAACAGCTCACACAACTCTTTTTATTTATCGAATATTTTATTTTATTTATTTTGTTTTATTTTGTGTCGACATCGGATTTATAAACCACAGAGTTTGGTTTGGGTCACAACATTTTTGAGACAACATTTTGAGAGCAGACAGTAAAGCAGAAAGCAAGGCAAAGGGGCGAAGAAAAAAAGAGAGAGAGAGAGAGAGAGAGAGAGAGCAAAAGCTGAGAGCAATTTACGACGGCGGCAGCGCTGCGGCAGATTTGCTACTCTAACGACGACAGCAGCTCGGCTATTGCGACTTCCCTGCCTCTTTCGAATTGGCGTCGCTGCCGACGTCGTCGTCTCGGCTTTACACAGAAGTCGTGCACAATAATAAATAAAATAAATTGTATTTTTTTCGCAGTGAAGAAAAGAAATAAGCATAGCAAAGTTCTGCCAGCCCCGCCGACGTTGTTCCACGCAAATTTACAGCTGAATTTAAAAAAAAAGCCAGATTTGGCGGGAAAAAAGCGGAACAGGCAGCCCCTGCAGTCAAGTCAGACGCGTGAACGGAACCGGTTCAAAAATAAATAGAAAAAGCCAAAAAAAACGCTGGAAACGGTGGGAAAAAATCTGAAAAGACAAATTTTTGTTTTTTCTTCGAACGTAAGCGTGAGCGTATTTTTCGAACGATAAATTCGGTAAGCGAGTGTTGAGCATGGCAATTCTTGAATTTTTCCCGCAATTTGTCTTTCAATAAAGCCAAATTTGACGGGAAAGAAGCCAAATTGTTCAAATCTCTTGAACATTTTACGTTTTAGCCACTTTCGTGCATTAAATTCTGGCAGCACTGCACTTCAGTTGTTTGCTATTGTCTGTGTGAAAAACCGACGGCACAGCTCCGGAAAAGTCAGTTCTGTTCAGACGTGCTAGCCGAGAGGAAACCAAACAAAACAAAAGCAGAAATTAGAAGAAAAATCATCGACATTCGAAAAGACAAAGAAAAACGAGAATTTTTTTTTTTTTGTAAACTAAAACAAGTGCGAAAAAGCGAAACGCCAGAAACAAAAGTGCCGAAAATTGAAAAACAAAAAATAAAATGAAGCAAACGCTTAATTTTTCGAGTGCCTGAAAAGTCCTGGAAAATAAACAATTGTTTTTTTTTTTTTGTTTATTTTATAATTTTTTTTTTATATTCATGAAAATAATAAAAAGTGCAACTTAAAAATGACTACCAAAATGCCATAAAAAAAGAAAAGAAAAAAAAAAAAACACCAGCAAAACAACCACGAAATTTTCGATAGGTAAGCCAAAAAGAGACAGAACTTCTTCTACGTAGTAACGGTAAATATTCGCGCGCGCAACAGTCAACCGGTATTTATTTATTTATTTATTTATTTACTTTGTGTTCTCCTTGCGAATTAAGCATTTTCTGGAAGTCTTCCATTGACTTCCTTGAATTTCTTCAACCACAATTTTTTTTCTTGTTTTTTTTTTTTTTTTTGTGTTCAATAGAAAAACCATAGAAATGCGAAATGACAAATAAACCAAAGAGTGGAGGGGGGGGGGGGGAATGTTCTACAAAGAAATAAAAGAAAAAGCCAAGAACTGGCACACATAAGTACAGTTATCTGGGCTAACATAAAAAAGTACAAGAAAAAAAACAAAAACAAAAACAAAAGACGAAGAAAATGACGACGCATAAGAAGAAGAAGAAGCAATTAAGTCGTAAAATCAAGTCATCCTAGTGTATTGAAATCGGAGGACCGCCACAGCCTCTGCTTCTGCTCAGCAAAATGCAACAAGTGGCAAGAAGGTCGAAAAAAAAAATTTATATGCTTAGGGAAGGCCAGGCGCTCACGAAAAATGCGAGAATGACAGAAGAGAAAACAAAAAAAAAATATTTAAAAAGAATTTTTATTTTTCTTGGAGAAAAAAATTAAATATTTTTATTTTTTTTTTAAGTGTTTCTTTGGGGATTTTGTATTTTCCAGACAAAAAACGTATGTGAAAAAAAATCAATAATGATTTCATAAAAGACCTCTCAGACAATACTCTTTAAGTTGGGCGTTCTCGAATCATTTTTGATTCAAATTTTTCTGGAACTCACCGATTTGACTGGAAGCCTTAAAGATTCCAAGCTGAGGGCATTAAGGGTCTTGAAAACCTAGTAGATCGATTCTATATCACCTTGAAGACCTTTGAATATAGATATTCTTACCTGAATGAGTCTCTACTATATTAACGATTTTACAGACTAATTATAATCTGCAGAGATTGATTCACCGATGTAACTATAGCTAAAAGCCCTGAAAATCTCTAGATTCTAATCAGAAATCTCTTTCTTTTACAATATTAATTCTTGACCTTACAAATTCATAGATCGAAAGCAGAAGGTGTAGAGATCGTCTTTGAAAATCTAATAAAAGTCTGTTCTGTATCACCGATTTGACAGTATTATAATACCTTGAAAATCTATAGATTCCTTTGGCTTTAGGGTATAGAGTGAACAGTTCTGTTTTGGGTTTAGAAAATCTATAGAAAAAAACTTTCCTATTCCACTTATTTGATGATAGCTAAGAGCCTTGAAAATCCAGATGCATTCTGTATGAACCCTTAAAACCCTGAATTAGACCCTTTAAAATCTCTAGATTCCAAGCTAAGGGAGGCTCTAGAACAAACAATTCTATCCCACCGATTTGTTGGTAGCTGAGAACCTTGAAATGAATCTAAAGAAATGGGAATTTCTTAGCCCCACTAAATGCACAACCTTTTTGGATTCTTACATCTATCAAATTCCTTGAGCCTATTGAAACCACCTGAGAAATACTTCACCCCCTCTGAATCTAAAATCCCATAAAGTCAAAGAGCTACCGATTCGGTGGGAAGGATTTCAGTTGCAGTTTCAAGGGTGCCTTTTGATGGATAGCTGTCTATATAGGATATATATATTTTTTGAAAATTCTATGCTATTTTTTGAGTGGCATTTTGTGGAGATATTGTGGTGGTTTTTGGTCAGCCGTGGAGGGTTGAAATCTAAAAGGAATTAACGGTGGTGAATTTTTTACCATGGGGCGGGGGTGGTTCACGCATAAACCTCTAACTAATAAGCGGCCTCGCGTCTATAAACAAAAGAATATTCAATACAACAGCAACAACAACAACAACAAGTAAAACAATATTCTATATTCCATTGGGGATGTTAATGGAATAGACTCGGACAGACGAACCAACCAACCCAACCAACCAACCAACCACCCATCTATCAATCCGACCAGCCGTACACCTTATAGATCCCAACAACAAGAGCAGAACCACCCACCATTTGATTTGGCTGCTTTTGCATATCGCGACAAAACAACAATAACAAAAAAAAAAAAAAAACCGCACCCTCAAAGCTTTTGCTTTTGCTCTCATTGAAAGAGCTGAAAGACCCCGCCGCTTACCTCTCGGCCGGGGCCAATTCTCCCAATTCCAAGAACGTACTAACTATGCTAACGAACCTCCCAAACAGTCCACACAATAACCGCTTTGAAATTTGCTATATATTTTTTTTCTAGCTTTTTTGTTGTTGTTGTTATTTCAGTTCTCAGCGACGTCATCATCATTAAGTCAGTTTTTTCATTTCTTTCATTTCAGCCAACACAAAATGTATCCATATGTTTTTGCTTTCTTCTTCTTCTTGTTCTTTCTCTTTCACTGTTGCATTTCCGGTAGTCAATATGGTCACTGGCGTTGGCTGGCCCTATTAGGCCATGTCTCGAAATCATAAGCCAACGATTCGATCGGTTCAAAATTATAAATAAAAAAATTCGAGAAAAATTTATTGCTCTCTGATTTTCAAGCTGTCAACGCATACAGAATCAAAATTGAAAGCTTTACATTTGTTTGAATCATAAATTTCCTCGATAATTCGAAATACTTTCAACACTTTTGGAGTTTTGTTTTTGAATTCCGAAGGGGAAAGACAAAAAAAACGTCGCTTAATTATTGTTTATTTATTTTGGAAAGCTGAAAGATTCAAGGAATTTTGATGGGACCAAAAAAAATATATGTAGGACTGAGTTGAGTTTAAGATATCTCAGATATCTGAGTCATATATGGATACTCGAGGATACTCGGTATATTTATGGCTCTATAATAAATACTGGGGATATACCCAGAACCGATCTGAACTGGCTTAAGATTGTAGTTTGTTATTTTCCTATAGCTAAATATGTCTCTACTGAGATCTTGAATTAATTACTGGAGACCTCTAACTAATCAATTTGGGTCTATTTGTTTCAGATTAAAGCATTCCAATAATATCTGACTTATTTCTATATGAACTCGAGTATAAAATATTAGTCCAATCTGACCAAGATCGAGTGACTTATTTCTATATGAACTCGAGTATAAAATATTAGTCCAATCTGACCAAGATCGAGTGACTTATTTCTATATGAACTCGAGTATAAAATATTAGTCCAATCTGACCAAGATCGAGTGACTTATTTCTATATGAACTATAGTATAAAATATTAGTCCAATCTGACCAAGATCGAGTGACTTATTTCTATATGAACTCGAGTATAAAATATTAGTCCAATCTGACCAAGATCGAGTAACGGAATTACATGAATATATGTACAGTTTCCAGGGGTCTTCACAAATTTTCTGTTATGCCATTTTTACCCATTCAGTTTTATGTCTCAGAAACCTCTCCGAATCAGGTGACTTGGGTTGGGACAACCACTCTTGACCTTGATATTATCAATTTCTTTGGCTAGACTTGGCTTGTCAGTCAACCTTAAAGGGAATAAAAGCAACGATTTCTAGTTCGACCTTGCCATATTCCCCCATTTCAGGGCCACTTAAAGTTGCTTTCGGTTCTGTTTTTTTTTTTTTTAGCCTTGACCGGGGACTAACAACGGAAAAATGAAATACAGAAAATAAATGTAATTTTCTTTCTTTTATTTCTTTGCAGATTTGACCAATTGCATTAACCGAAAAGTCTTGTAATCAACTGCTGATAAACAATTGACTGATTTTTTTGAAAAAAAAAAAAAAATAATAATAAAACTATTCTAAACTTGAGAGGATCAACTAATTTACTGGGTTACGTTTTGATTTTTTATAAAACGTAGCCAATAATTTCTAGACTAAGCAAATCAAATCATAAAAAATAAACATATATATATATTTTTTGGGACTCTAAAAAAGAATAAAGAAACTGAAAACTGCCAAAGAGCTAAACCAAAAAAATAATAATAAAATAATAATAATAATAATATTAACCTGTGAGAGAGAAGGAAGGAATGCAGCGTTGTCCTTATTTACATGAAATGCGTGAACGTTTACTTGATCAACCCAGGGAAACTCTCCAATTGGAACAAATGGAGCGAGCGAATCTATTGGATAATCGCCAATCGGCAACCGATTCGAATCAGGTCGGCACTGTGGTCAAGGTACGGGCTATTCGCACTACTCGTCCCAAGGATTATTAAAAAAAAAAACACAAAATCCCAAGCATACACACAAATCATTTCTATTCCACTTCAACACAAAACACACAACATTTCAAATCAAATGAAATATTTTGGGAAGAACTTTGGCCTAGCCGAAGTTGGCATACTTTTTGATTAACCAGGAGCTCACCTTCTGGCTAAAAGATCATAGGTGTCTGTGGTATATATATATACATTCCTGAACCCTCAAATCTTAGACTTCCATCTCTGAATATTGGTAGAGTATTTAAGTCTAGATTTCACCATTAATCGGAGCTATCTTTATCATAATCTTGTGCTATATTTCTGTTCTCTAATTAAGTGATATAGTCTGAATCATCAGAGCTTTGTCTGCTGGACTGTAGACTTGATCAACCTTAATCAACCGAGCTACTTTAATATAGTCCAATCTAGACCAGGCTATATGTAATCCTGAGCTTTCCATCGAAATCTTGGTGGTATATTGAGAGATTCCTGAATAATCAAAACTTATTTTAAAATAATAAAAGCTCGATTAAATTAATCCTATATTGATAGTTTCCTGAATAATCAAAACTAATTTTCAAATAATAAAAGTCCGATGAAATTAATCATATTTTTATATATAATTAAAGCTATGGGAGACCTTATTTTATCCAAACCAAAGCAGATATATTTGATATATATTTTAACCTAACCTAATGGAACTTAGCTTAGGTATAAAAGGTTGTCTTATAAAGACTTCCGTCTCAGTCTCGCTGGAGTATCAAAGTCTGTACTACCAGGAATATATATTCCTGAATTATCGGAAGTAAAATCAAAATAAAAAACCCGTTCAAATATATCAGAATTCAGACCCAACCTAATCCGATCTTCTAGATTAACAACTAAATTGTGATAGCCTCCTAAAGTTTCTAAGGCCCAGACACCCCGACAATTTCATCAATGATCTCAAAATCTACAAAAATAATGCCAAAGATTCCATTGCAAACTCAATGAGAAATTTTCATTAAAACATTTACCATAAATTTTTTTGTATTAAATATAAATAACTCTATGTGTACCATATCGCATATACCTACATATATATATATACTCGATCTCATATATATATATATACATTTATACAACGTTTTAACCTATAAAATGAATAATTTTTGTTCATGTCTTTTTTTTTGTTTTCTAAATGCTCCGGCTTTGTTTTTGTTGTTGTTGTAACAAAAAAAAAACTTGAAATTTTCAATATTTGAGGAATATACTATATTTTCATTATAGTTTACGTTTGTGTGTGTGTGTGTGTGTGTGTGTGTGTAAAAACTTTTATTATGCTCTACGAGTTTTTTTTTTTTTTGTTATTTCAGAAAAATTCAGAATTGGGAAAAATAAAAATATGAAAATAAAATCCTTGCACGAGTAACGATTTGCCCTATACTTTGCCAATATAATTATTTATTTTATTTAATTAATTAATTAATTATTTTTTTTTTTTGCAATAAATTGGAATAAATCAAGTTTTTAAGTTCTCCAAACGAAAAGTTTTGCATGCAAAAAAAAAAACAAACGAGACGTGCTCAGCTTTTAATTATAAATAAAAGCAAATTTTACAGTTACCTTTTTGTAAATTGTTTATTTTTCTAAACATACAAAAAAAATATATATAAATATATAAATAAACCTGTCTAATATGAATTCCAATTTATTGTCATAAAAAAAAAAAAACAGATGAGTAAAAAATTTGTACTAATTTTGGAAATTTTTTTTTAACAAAAAAAAAAAAAAATCTATTAAAAATTATAGCTGCAAGGTGATGGCTATCATATAAGTCCCGCACATCAGCGTACCCCCCTCGTGCCGCACGATCTGGGCGAAGATTTCAATTTGGATTTTGATGAGGATTTTCCCATCGATGCGCGTCGACCAAAAAATGCCAAGTAAGTGTGTTCCAGGCTAAGACCCCCCTATATACATATATATACTCAAATCACCTTGTGCTACACTCTATATATATTCTATGTGTATGTTTACCCTTTTTTTTATAAAAAGAAATTTTCATATACACTTTTTATGCTTTCCAAAAAAATAATTAATTATTTTTCAATTATATTTTCCTCTCTTGTTTTGAGCTCTTCCAAAACTTATTAACAGATCTCCCTGTAAACTATATCGAGACCTTGTATATTTCAAGAGGTCCAAGAAAAACACACTTCTTTCTGTGATCTTAATCTACCCACTTAACCCTCATAATCTTGTGTAGACCTTGTAGTCACCTCCAGCTATAAAGACACTTGGAATCTGGGGAATTATCTGGGAAGTCTCTATGAAAATATAAATAAAATTGGAAGCCAAAAAAAAGAAATAATTAAATTCTCTTCTAAAAAATTCTCAATTTTATATAAAAAAAAAAACTTGAAATAATTTTAGAAACTTTCAAAAATATTCTGAGCATATAAAAAATTTGAAAATTTTTTAAATCAAAAGAAAAAAACTAAACAACAATTTTTCCAAAGTCATAAAAAAATATTCCAAAATTTAAATAAATCAAAAAAAAAAAAAAAAAAGTTAAAATTTTTGGAAAAATTTATCAAATTTGAAATCCAAAAAAATAGATAACACATTTTTTTTTATAAAAAAGGATTAAAATTAAGATTCAACAATTAAAAAATATTTCAAATTTTTTGAGAAATAAATTTTCTAAAATTGATTTGAATTTGAAAATTTCAAACTTAAATTAAATAAAAAGATTAAGAAAAAAAATAAAGTATTCCAAAATGGTGGATTCAAATAACTAAACCAAAAAATATTCGAAAACTAATTTTTGTTTTTCAAAATTAAAAAAAAAATGGTAACTTTAAAATAATTGGGAAAATTCATTAATTTAAAAATTAAAAAAAAATAAATAAATAAAGTACTCAAAAATACTTATTAAAATTAAATTAAAATTTTAAAATTAAAAAACTTGAATTTTTTTAAATATCAATTATTATTCAACTAACTAACCCAAAAATTATTTCTGATTCAAAAAACTTATCCAAAAATGTTTCAAAATTAAATCAAATTTGATATCCCAAAAATGAAGCATTCAAACTTGTTTGATTCAAGTTTAAAAAATAAAAAATAATTTAATCAAATATTTTACGAAAACTTGAGTATTCAAATTTTCAGAAACACAAAAAAAAAAAAAAAAAAAAATCGAAACCAAAAATACTCCTAAATTTGGCAAACCCAAGCAATTCCAATTGTCTTTAGAGTGATAAATCAAACAAAAATCTTAGGCTAAATCTTCAAAAATATATTCTCAAAAAACTATCCAATTTCGCTTGAAAAATATAAACACCCCCCCAAAAAAACCAAAAAAAAAAAAAGAAAAAAAAAAGAAAACTAATAAAAGCAAGAAACCGTTACAGCGGCTTTCATCCAGCGGTTCTGACGCGACAACTGAAAAGGTCAGATTTGGTTTACTCATTACCAAAAGTTAACCTATAAAAACTAATTTATCTAGAACATTTTAGTTATAAGTTTTCAAATTACAAAAACAACAAAAAATAGAAGAAAAATTTCACAAGTTTTTTTTGTAAAGGCTTTTTTCGATTTTCGTTGATTTTGATATAATTTTATTTTTTCCTAAGCATTTTTGATCTTAGTTTGGCAAATGTAAAATAAGCAAAGTACTTTTCTTTTTTTAGTTTGTAAATTTTTATTAACCCAAAATGATTTTTTTTTGGTGTCTTGAGAATCTGAAAGAGTTTAAAAGGTATTAAAGGATTACCTGAATTAGGATCAGTTGGTGAAAAATGAATTCTGTAAATTTTGACTCACAAATCTTTAGGGACTTCCTCTGCCTTCCTTCTGGCTTTGCTCAAATTTTTATCGTTTTTATTAAAAGTAGAAATTTTTGGAGGCCTTAAAAGAGACTAACGTTCTGATCTAAATACTTTGAATTTTTCTCAAAACTTCATAGACTTCTTTTCAAGTCCCATAAAGAAAATGAACTCAGGTTCAATTGGAACTCAAAATCAGACAAATCAAAGGTCTAATTTGTCAGGGCTTGAGGTGGTATCTGTGGGGAACCGGACCTGATACCATATAAAATAGATTATTTATGGAAGGATATGTTAAACCCTTTGGAAGCATAGTATCCTTCTTCTATATGAACTAGACCCAACTATATAGATCAGATCGGTCCCAAATAAGTTAAGCCATCAATTTTTTAAAATTTTTCACATTCTTTTAAATTGTTATGAGAATCTTAATAAGCCAATTTATGTCAGTAAATTTTGTGAATTTTTATAGCGATTTTAGGAAAGTTTCTCGGGGAAAAAATTAAATTGATCTCCTTGATTTTGAAGATTTTTATTAGAACTGTTAATTTGGAGCTTAAAAGGGAGCTCTTCCCTGGACTTGAACTCCTTGAATCTGGAATATTTCATTGCCTTAAAGATCTTTCTAAACCCCACAATTTATGGCTGTAAAAGGCTCTCAATTTAGACTTCTTCCATAGGTTAGAACTCTTCGAATTTCATAGAATATTTTTTTTTTTTAACTTGACTTTTTTAAGACTTCCAATTCAAGGCTCAAAACTGAAGCCCTAAACCAATTTGTCTAATGAAAAAGTAAGGCAAAGTCAGACCAATTTTACAGAGCGAAAAATATATATGGTAAAGTCAACCGATCTAGCTAGGCTATGATCTTTATATAGATTTTATTCGAGTCCCCAGTAACCTAAGCTAAGCTTTTCTTTGTATTCTATAGAGAGATTTCATTCGGAACCCAAATCTCTTAAATAGGAAATCAAATGGGACCTGTAGACTACTCCAGCCACCCTGATCCCACTTGGAGGGTTGGTGAAGTCCCAGCAAATGTGTAATTTTCTGTCAATGCCCTGAAAGGATTTCTGGTTGGCTTAAAAGCCTTTCCCTATATCAGTTTTTTTTTGGTCCTTTAGTCCGATTGCATAGTTTTTTGTGTTGTTTGGCATGTTTGACAAACGGATTACGATGTCAATGAACTAAAATGTCACGCTAAACACAGATACTTTTGTGTTGGCAGGCACAGTTTTAGATTTCTGATTACGCTAAAAAAAAAAGAAAAAGAAAAGTTGGGTTAAATAAAAAAGAAAACAAGACGAAGAGGAAGGAGGAGGAAGAAGAAAAAAAGAGCAGTCTGGAAAATTGCAGGCAAAAAAAGAAGTTGCAAACAAATTACGCAACTTGACAGTCACACACAGCGCGAGTCATGGAAAAGCCAAAGCCAAACCCCGACTGAGAAGAGGTCTAGACCCCCCAACCTACCCCTCGACCCTCAACCATTCACTGACAGCAGCGGCAGCCAGCAGTCAGCAGCCAGCAGCATTCCACTTGGCTGGCTTCGACTATTTTGCCATCAGGCTGATGCGGCCTGCCAAGAGATCTCTCTCTCTCAATGCAACCTCTGTCTCTGGTATTTCATTCCATTATACTTTACTTATATAGAAATCAAGAAGAAGAAGAAGAGCCACACCAAGTGGTTACCTCTATTTCGCTCTCTCTCTTTTTTTTAAATAAATAAAAGGTTCATTGTTCGAATGACTTATATTCGCCGAGTGTAAATCCATGTCGAGAAATATAATATAAAATGTTGACATACATAAAAAAAAAAAATAAAGAAGAAGACAGAGTCTTGGAATTGTTGGTTAGGCTCAGTTTGTGGCTTTAAACTTATCGAAATTCTCACGCTTGATTGCTCCACCGAAAAAAAAAAAACAGAGATCTAAAAATAAAAATAGACTCCAGAATCCTTCAAATTGTTATAGACCCCCTGGACCCATAATCCATATTTAAAAATAAAAATGGTCAACTTGTCTTGTCCCCCCACCCTTTTCTCTTCTATTCTATTCGTTCTTGTTTTTAGATTTTAGATTTGATTAAGGGCAAAAAGTAGGCCAGGTTTAACCCTGATAAAAAGATGAAAGAGTTTCTGCCGAGGCGTCGAGTCGAGAGAAACCTTGTTGCCTTTTTTTAAAATAGACTAACCTTCCATTTTGAAGGTCTCTCAAGATTCACATCAGGCCTTGAACAGAGTTGGCCCTGCGCCACGATAATCCTGGGCTTCCAGTTCTGATTTAAGAGTCTATTTTAGGATTTCCGAAATTATAGAGAAACTGATAAGTTATATCTGGAATTATTCAAGGAATTTGTATTATTGAGAACCTTGGAATGGGAACCGAATACTGCATAAGATATAGTAGTTCGTTTCCAGTGAAACTCAGTACAAATATATATCCCTATAAGCATACTCCTAATATTAAATAAGAAGAAGATTGATTAATAAATATTGGAGATATTTCTAGAACCGATTTGTTTGAGGGTTCCAGCTTTTTGATATAGTACTTTGATCTTTGATCATTTTTCAATAAATACTGGAGATATTCTCACAACCGATATAACAGATTTAATTGGAGACAAGTTTGAATTCAAAAGTATTTCTAGTAAAATTTTCCAAAGATATATTTTAAGTGAAATCGTTCAATTACTACTGGAAGGTATACCTAAAACCGACTTGACTTGGCCTGAGAGCTACATATATGATATAGCCGTTGGATCCAATTGAAACTTGGTACACACTTAAAAGTTTTGAGTGAAATCTTTCAATACTGAAGATATGGCTAAAACCCATTTGGTTTTATGATCTAGTCATTCGATCAAATTAAAATTTGGTACACACTTATCTCACTTAAAGAGTAATTTAATTACCAACTTTGAGTTAAATCGAACAATCCAGACTGGAGATATTCCTAGAACCGATTTGGACAAAAGATTGTCTTAAGGCGCCGACGACTGATTTCCCCCCCTGCCTCAAAATCCTCTCAATAAATTCCTAGAAATTCAAACTCGAAACTTGTTGCTCTTTGGCCAAAATCGTAGGGCGGAAAATTTGAAAATGATAATCGGACAATGAAAGAAACAATGACTCAGTTTTGTTTTAGTTTTGAATAGAATTTGTGGAGCCCAACGGAATTAATTGATTTTTACTTTTATTCCGTTTCACACCTTTCGCAAAACGGGGCGAAAAGGCGTATGGGAAAAATACCATGAAAAGTGCAATGCGTCGCAATTGTTGGTCTGCCCTGGCCTGGGTCTGGTCTATTGCGTTGTGCAAAATTCACTTTGATGCCGAACCACACCACCAGACCTTTGTTGTTGTTGTTGTTGTTGTCGGTGTGGCTTATCAGGAAAAGCAAAAGCACCACAATCAGATCCTGAAGCACTCGCTGGAGTCCAGAGTGTGTCTGGCCTGAATGACAACAACAACAACAACAGGAATATTGGCTTGGGCTTGGCTCACTCGATGGATGAATGGATGGATGGATGGATTGGATCGAATAGACTGGGTTGGGTTAGTGTTGGGGAGGAGAGGGACAGGGACAGGGGGAGGGTTAAATTGTGCGGCGAATGCGCAAGCAAAACAAAAGCCGATGGGGTAGAAATGAACTGAAAGAACTGTTGCGAAGCACGCACAAAACAAAAACACGCAAAACTCACACAAACACACACGCACACACACACACACAGGCACAGGCAAGGCGAAGCGCATAAAACGAAGGCAGGCGGCAAATACGATAAAGCCGAAATAATTACGATATATGAAATTGTTTACCGATTCAAATTGAAGCTGTGAAAATTTATCCATTTGACAGTTTTGAAAAATAAAACTATTAATTTTTTGTGGATAAACAAAATTGATTTTCTTGGAAATTTTTAAAAGGTTTCCAAATAGTGGGGATTTTTTTTTTAATACAAAAAAAAAAAAAAAATTCCGAATCTTTTCGTTTATTTTTTATTTCTACAAAAATTACTAAAATTTTTTATTTAGTGAATTTTTTTTGATTCCGATCAATTTCAGTATCTTTCCAGTATTTTTTTTTTTTTTTTTTGATGACAGATTAATTTTGTTTTTATTCCAAAAATATCCTTTATATTTTAGAAACTTTTTTATTATTTTTTTTTTAAGTTGGTATAAATTATTAGTATTTTTTTTTTTCGACTATTTTAATTTCTACTTTTTTAGTATATTTTTTGTTCAATTGGCTTGGTTGGAAAATTTTTCCAAAAATTTCTTTCTGAGAGAAATCTTTTTGTTTTAAGTCTTAAAAATGGTTTCGATTAATTTTTATTATTTTCAGTGTATTTTTGACAATTATTTGGATATTTTTTTTCAGTGTAATTTTCCTTTTCCGTATATTTTCAAATATAATAATTAGACTCTTTTCGAAGAAAAAGGAGTCTATTCACTTTGCTCTGATGTTTGTAACGCACAGAACCAAACATCGTAGACCCACAAAAGTTACATCTAGAATACTTAGAATCACTAGAGGAGTCGATATAGCCATGTCCGTCTGTCCGTCTGTCCGTCTGTCCGTCTGTACATATCAGATTTACTCCGTCAGTTTAAAAGCTATTTTGCTGAAACTTGGTATATAGCCTTCTTTTTTACCTAGGTAGTACACTAGTTTGAATCGGCCAGATAGGACCACTCTTTCACATAGCTGTCATACGAACCTAAATCGGTTTAGGCAATAACTTCCACATTTATTATCCGATCCTTTTGAAATTTGGCATGCGTGTGTTTTATATAACGATTGATAATTGTACTAATTTTTGCTCGGATCGGATCACTATATCTTATAGCTGTCATACGAACCTAAATCGGTTTAGCGAATAACTCCCACATTTATTATCCGATTCTATTCAAATTTAGCACGCATATTTTTTTTATAGCAGTTAAAATATATACCAAATTTCGTAAGGATCGGACTACTATATCATATAGCTGCCATACGAACCTAAATCGGTTTAGGGAATAACTCGCACATTTATTGACTGATCTTTTCAAAACCCGGCCAACACGTTTTCTACATAAATATACGCGGCAGAAACAACTGCGAAAAGAGTCGATAATCTTCGGCACCCCGAAGATAACGTTGGCATTTTTTTTTTTTCATTTTATTT
The DNA here is from genome assembly GCA_037075145.1 of Scaptodrosophila latifasciaeformis. Taxonomy (NCBI): domain Eukaryota; kingdom Metazoa; phylum Arthropoda; class Insecta; order Diptera; family Drosophilidae; genus Scaptodrosophila; species Scaptodrosophila latifasciaeformis. The sequence continues at coordinate 1,651,875 of JBAMCM010000428.1, forward strand.
TTTTTTTATTTTTCATTTATTTTTTTTTTAGTTTTTCCTAACAAATTTAAAAAATTTTCTAAAAATTTCCTCTCCTTTTTTTAATTATGTTTTTAACTATTAATTTTTTCCCAATTTCTTAAAAATGTTCCCCTTTCGTTTCACCCAAAACAATTTCCCCTTTCTTGGGAAAAAAAATAGTGCCTTCATTTTTCTACTTGAGTGTAAACACTTTTTTTTGATGAGAAAAACTGTTATTCTCAAAGGGTTAGGAGGGAGCAGTCCTTATGAGCGAGTCCTTTTCATATAGAAACCAATGTAAGAATCGGTCTAGAGTAAGTGGGCATTTTTTAAGTGAGCCTCAAACAAACCCAAATCTGTAAAGTAAATAAAAACTAAACTCATTTTGCAATGCGGCGGCTGAGTGCGCTCGCCTGAACAAACCAAGTCAAACCTAGCCAAGCCATACCAAGCCGAGTCAAGCTAGACCAATGCGAGCGACCAAGCAAAGTCAGCAAACCCGGCAAGTCACTTTTGCCGCTACACACCTACCCGACACTCTGGCTTTTAGAGAGTGCAGAGTGCACTAACCGGGGTGGGTGACGACGGTAATGCTGTGACGGTGATGCTGGTAATGATGGGTTGGTGGTGGGTTCAAAGTGCAATCACAGCAAGGCAAATAAGACATTAGCATTCCAATCAACAATTTAGCACTACACACTCACACACACACACACACACAGCTTTGAGAGAAAAGAAAAACGAAAAATAAATAATGTAGACTTTTTGCATAGTCGTGCAGAGATTTGAAAGCATTGAAAAAAAGTGTCCTACTTTTCAGTGTGTCCATCATGCACGAAAATATTATTTCCCCTACAAACTCAGTGTGTGTGTGTGTGTGAGTGCAAGGCAGTGGGAGTGAGAGAGAGCCTGTGCAACTTTTAGGCCGTAGGGGGAGCTAGCTCGCAGTCACAGACAGAGCGGCGACAACAGTAACCTTTCTATGTATGTATGTGTGTGTGTGTGAATGCGTGTAAAACGTGTGAGAGTCGTGTGCGCCGAATCTGGCAAGGCTGTCGAGGCAGCAGGATTCACAGCATCGACAGAGGCAGCGGCAGAATAACAGCATCTTTTTTTGCCGCAGAGCAGAATAGCAGAGCCAGCGAGCATTTTCAGTTGTAGTTGGATAGTAAAGGGTCTTGGACGTGTTGTTGGCTAAGGCAAGGTAACAAAGCTTGCAAACGGCAGCCACTTACCAGGCCAACGTTATCTACTTCAATTATTTTTTTTCTTCTTCTCTTCTGCTTGAAGAAAATAACAAATTTTTTTCTGTTTCCTCAAATCAAAAGTGCAAAAGATTCAAAAGAACAAATCATACAATTACTTAATTTTTTTTTTCCTTCTCGAAATTGTCAAGTGCTAAAAGTGTTGCTCGAAAAAGAAAAAAACAATGAGTGTTTTAATTTGTGTGATGCGCCCAATAATAACAGATACATAAATCGCATACACACACATACAGAAAATTAATAAAATCCCCGCTATGAAAAATTTGTAAAAATTATTTTGTGAAAATGTGATAAATTCAAAAAGAGTTAAATCGGGTTTTTTTTTATTCTCGAAAAGGAAAAAATATATTTTATAGAGCCGGACACACATACACACACAGGCACACCCACACTGCCCACCTATTTTTTCGCTCTCTCCCTATTTGCTTACGGTATCTACCATAACAGTAAATTTTAACTGGGTAAAAAAAACAGAAGAAAAAAAAACAAGCATAATGAGAGGCAAACTTGAGCTTAGAAGTGTGTGTGTGTATGTGTGGGTGTGTTTCGATACATATGAAAAATTAAGTAGAAGAAGCAGAAAGAAAAAGATGCCAGAGCAGCACCCGCGCCTGCGGCAAACAACAACACGCAGCATCAGCTTCAGCTTCAATTGCCTCTGCCGCTTGCCTACCACCCACCTTTTTGTCTAAATTATCTGGAGCAAGCAGCTTTCGTCTGCTATCACTCTCGCGAGTTTGCTCTCTCACTCTCGCTGTCTCCTTTACTCGCTTTAATGCTTTCATTAAGTGTTTTGTGCTGTGCAAAAAAAAAAAAAAGGAAAATAAAATAAAACAGACAAAACAAAATTGCGAAAAAAAAGTAGGCGGCAGGCACGCATTTACCTAACGGTTTTTTCTTTTTAAAATTTCTCCAGGCTAGGCAGGCCACTCGTACGATTTCCCCGTTACAATGAATTGGATACTGTAAGGGGTTGACGGACTACACACACACACACATACGCATATACACATGATTACACACTATGTCGGTATTTAATACCCGAAATTGAGTTTAATCGTTGGCTCTTGCCTGTTGTTGTTATTGTTGTTGTTGCAATTGCCAGCTTAGAGCGAGAGAGCCCGAGTATGCGAGAGAGAGAGAGTGAGAGGTTAAGAATAAAAAGGGCCTGCCAGGCAGGTCAGTAGGTCGATCTGGGCTACATTTTAATCATACATATATAACATATATTTCTATCTAGTATTTCTGCTTTATTCAATCAAACTTTTTAACACTTAAAAAGTTACAACAATGCCCCCCCCCCCCCCCCCCAAAAAAAAGGGGACTTGTGAATTCCAATTGTAAGCCACGCCCATTTTTTTATGTACTTACATTCTTGTAAAATTCCTATGTACCCAAAGTTTAGTTACAAAGTTTCTCGTGTGAGTTGTTTTTTTTTTCGTCTTCTTCTTCTTCTTGCTTGGCTGTGCTCTCCTTTTGGAGGAGGCCGAATGCGTTCCACAGTCAAAATGAGTAAATGTGCGTGTTAGCCAGAAAGAGACAAAAGTTGCGCAGCATCAACTTGCAGTTGACTAAATGAGACAACAACAACAACAACAATAAGAATTTACACTAAGCAACAAAAACAAGACTCCCTGTTGCATATTTTTTTTTTGCCTTTCTGTATGTGTGCGTGTGTCTACGTTTTGTGGATCTTGGTTGTGTGCGTATGTGTATGTGTGAGTGTATTGCTCTACATCTTCTGAATAACGGTAATTGTGTCAAACAGTTGTTCCAGTGCAAGTTATCAGCGTTTAAGCCTTGACGGAATTTTCAAGCAAAAAAAATATATCAAAAATCAAATCAAGCGAACAAAAAAAACAAAAAAAAAAGTGTTGTGAAAAAAAAAAACAAAAACAATTTTCTTCCAAAAACTCACCACTCCCTCTTTAAACGAGGAGTTGGCCAAATCAAACTAAATAAATCACACAAACAAACAAAAAAAAAAAGAATAAGAAAAAAATTTAGAAAAAACGGAGACTCCAGGAGATACCACGGATACGGCGGAAACAATGGGCGGTGGCGAAGTGAAGGTCGCAACTGTCGATGTCGAGAGTAGCGACAATATGGCCACCTTGCCGGTTTCACGCTCCCACACGGCCGGCAGCAATGATAGCGCCGAGAAGAACAATGCGGCCAACAAGGAAATGGAACTCAAGAATGTCATGCCGCAGCCTTTGCAGAGGTGTGCTGGGTAACAACAACAAAAACAACACACACACATATTTTTGGAATACCAAACAAATATCTTAGAACCAAAATGGGATCAAAAAAAAAAAATATATATATATATTTATATAGTATATATAGAATGTATCTAAGCTATACTCAACTCCATTTCCATTTTGTATATAAAAAAAAAAATGATAAGCTTCCCGTAATTCTCAATCTGTGAAATCCTTTGTAGTTGCTTTAAGGAATTTTCGTTGTAGGTGGCTTTTCTCATTCCCCCAAATACCGCCCCACGCCTACGCCTACCACGCTCTCTGACCCCGTTCGCTAAGGTCCACAGACATTTGTGTATCCATGTGATTTGCTATATTCTCGTATTTTCTTCTTCTTCTCTCACTTTTGTGAACGTTTTAATCTTTTTCAAGGGTTTGCTACACATTCAAGCCAAATCCAAACAAACACAGTTTTATGCCAGCGAAAGTAACGGTACAGGGCACATATCGTACCAATCCAATAACGGGACCCATCGAACTATGGTAATATATGCCCCAATCAAATCAAAAAAAAAAAAACACCAAAAACCCTTTTTTGTCCACAAAAAAAACAAGCAGGTGAATCTCCTCAAAGGGGTTCTCATTCTTTGATTCATATGATCAATTTTGGAATTTCAGAGCCCTTAGAAACTGATTACCTCGATTTGGTTAGATCGAAATCTCTCAGAGTAACCTGAAACCGAAAAGATATAGACCAAGTCTCTATGAGTTACGGCTTATTATAATCTTAATTCTAACTTGAAATTCCTTAGATCTCTGATTCTGGGAATTTGTTATTCATTTTCCAATTTAAAGCTCTTAATTCTTGGATAGCTTGAGAGTATCAAGTTTCCTTTCCACTTTCCAAACCTTGAATAACTCCCAAGATTTTAGGGTCCCTTCAGAAACTGATTAAATTTTCCAGAGAGACAAGACTTTCTGATTAGATGGAATACTTCTTACCTAGCAGATGCCAGAATAACTTGAGTTAAATCATTTAATTGGATAAAGAGAAAATAGCTTGGTAAATCTAAAATTACCATATTATGTATCCGTGAGTTTTAAAGATAAATCTATATAAAAATGGAGGTAGACTTAGTCAGAAGAACGAAATATGAAATATGATAATAATCGAAACCATTAAAGTCTACAAGACGGAATAGAAAATTCTAAAGAGAATCTTGAGAAAAATTTCCTTTGAGAAGTTCTCTGAACTCTGCAAGTATGACTCTATCTCTTCGGGAAAAATTCTAAAGTAACTTGGGAATGATTTCAGGTTAAAGGATCTAAAGGATCCTTAAGGTTTTCAGAGTTATAGGAGCTTGTTTAAAAAGAAGAATTGTCTAAGAAATATCCTCCTAAAGGTTTTCGGGATTATGGGCATCTTTTCACAAAGGGGAATTAGGTGAGATCTCTAAGAAATATGATCCTAAAGGTTTTCTATAAGTTCTTAAAAGAATATTTTCTGAAAAAAGAATAGTCTGAGCACTATGATAATCCTCCAGGGTCTTCCAAGAGTTCTTAGGAGAACTACCCCAAGTTTCTTAAGAACTAAAAGACTCCCCTGTATCTGGTTTAATGAATCTGAGCTTTCTTTGATTTCCCAGATTTCCCAAGATCTAAAGGAAACTATTACCCCTTTTGCTTGATTGGGGAGGGTTGAGGGGGTTAAATTTTCCTCAAAGGCACCATTAATTATAGCACTTATCACACTCCCTCACACACACACACACACACACACACACATGTCACATGTACAGTTGGTTGGCACACTTGGGTGCTGTAATGAATGCATGGCAAATGATGGATGATAATAATAATGACAATGATGATGAAGATGTTCATAATGATGTTCATAATGATAATGATGATGATGATGATGCACAGACTTATTTACACTTAAGTTGCACCTCTTTTGTCTCCCCCCTCACAAGCCAGTTTGGATGAGAGTATGCTCTGTCTCTCTCTCTGATTGGGTACGGGGTGTGTTACTTACACACACACACACATACACATAGATACACTTGCCATATACTCTTTAGATTTTAGTTGATTTGTTTTTGTTCTGTTTTACTTTTCTTTTTTTTTTTTTTTGAATTGATGAAAAAAGAATTTCAAATTGGATGTTTGAATTATCCACAGGACATCGCTTTTTATTGTGACCAGTTTGGTATATGCGATTCTTTTGATTGTTGTTTGCATTGCCTATGTGATTAGCGATGTGACCACACACCGACTACCGGTACTCTACTATGAGACATTCTTCACTTATCTCTATGGCACCAGCATACTCTTCCTGTTGTATGTCTTCTGTTTCCTGCTGCAAGGTGAGTTCAATTATCCTAAACCTTTTTCTTCTTCTTTTATGAGAACTTTATTTTTTGGAATATTTTTTTTAGAGAGCTCTTGCTGTAATGGTGGAAATGGCAGTAGCAATAAGCCGAAACCCCAGCCCAAGGAAAAGAAATCGAAGAAATCGAAAAATCCGGATCCGGCCGATTCGAAAGAGGCGAAAGGCTCTAAGGACTCTGGCAAGGGTGGCAAGGGAGCCGCTTATCAGGTGAATCATTAGCACATATTTGAATTTGATAGACCTAAGCTTTTTCGATCTGAAGGAATAAACCTCAAGCTTTGAGGTCTTCAGTTTCTTTAGTCTTACTAATGTCTTTCTGTATATGACAAGCTCTAAATATTTAAGCCACAGCTTAAAGCTTTGATATCTCAAGTCATCAAGCTTTAGGTTTCATATAAAATTAAAGACTTCAGACTGTACCTAAGTATGAAAAGCTTTGAAAGAAGTCTAAGCTCTACGATTTTCTAGCCTGAGCCTCTGAGACTTAACGCTTTGGTATAGCTCTTTGAGAGAAGAAATATATATATATTATATATTTCTATTCCAACGGAAGGACTCAAACATTTAAGTCCAACATTTTCAACTCTAAGACTTGGGAACCTGAAGCTCTGAGGCTTCCTCCAAAAGAAGTGGTCGCTTTGCCTCACACTTTTTCTCCTATGAAAAGTTTGAAACACTCTTTGAGAGAGAAGCTTTTTATATCCATTATATATTCCTCTACCAAAGTAAGAGCTTACACGATTTAGCTGTGAAATTTTTTTGGGACCTAAAGCTCTCAGGTTTCCGGTATGAAAAGCTTGAACCACTCTTTGAGAGAGGATCCTTTTTATATCCATTATATATTCCTCTACCAAAGGAAGAGCTTACACGATTTAGCTGTGAAATTCTTTTGGGACCTAAAGCTCTCAGGTTTCTGGTATGAAAAGCTTGAACCACTCTTTGAGAGAGGATTCTTTTTAGATCCATTATAGATTCCTCTACCAAAGGAAAAGCTTCAACGATCACCTTGTCAACTTTAGTTAGACTCCAAGTTTAAAACTCTTAAGACTTCTCACAGAGTTTTTTTTCAAATAGAAGCGATCACTTTGCCATTGACATTTGCCCAACATCAGCGATGACGTCAGAGTTGCATTTTGCAATGAATTTGTTGCAATGTGAGCCCCCCTTTTGTTCGACGCATGTTTTGTCTAGCCAAACGATCACTTCTCTATTTGGCGGCCACTTCAATTGGCAACCAAGCAAAACTCGTTCAAGGCCACAAAAACAAATATACACACAAACAGAGAGCTCAATGGGCTTTGGCAATCCTGCGTTAATTGCAGTGTGATTGCCCTCAAAATACAAAAAAAAAATGAGGCCAATGAGGCCAGGCCAATTAATGTCTACTTGTGATTTTGACTCTTACAAATTAGTAATTCGTTATTGTTGTTTTTGTTGTTGTTGATTTACTCAGGAAGCCCCAGTGGATGCTGAAGTGGCCGTCACACCCAAAAATGTACGCAAACGCAAGACCACACATAGCGATCTCACCCATGGCAGTTTCTTCTTACGTGTCGGCGCCATTGGTAATTTTCCCCCAAAAAAAAAAAAACAAATCCAAAAAAAATTATATATATTTTTATATAGCCTTCGGATTGGGTGCCATGATCTATATTGGCCTGGAATTTGGGTCCTTCTTTGAGATACCCTTCGATTCGCCTTGCCATCACATTCTGATCGGAGTTAATCCTCTCCTGCAAATGATCTTCACCTTTATGCAAATGTATTTCATCTTCATGAATGCTCGGGTAAGTTTAGAAAAACCATATCAATTCGGAAATAATTGAAAAAACCAATCTCAAGTCGCCTAAAAGTATTTTTATCCTAAAGAAAAAAAAAACTGAAGAAATTTTCGAAAACTAAATACACCTTAATTATTTTATCCTTTTATAATTATTTACTTTAAATACATAATTAAAATCAAGCTATTCAGACTTGGCTTATTTCGGAAAAATATTCTAAAATTCTGATGGATTTTCTCAGGGCTAGGAAATAATTGGCAAGTTCGGGAAATCTTTAAATACTTTCAATTTTTTTTTAAGTAAAAAAAAAATATAAATTTTCTGGAGATTCCGAAATTTTAGTTTCTATAAAAAAAAAAATTTTCAAGCTTTCAAATTAAATATATATATTTTTTAAATTATTTTAAAAAGGAAAAATTGAAACTTTTTTATCTTGAAAATATTTTTTTTTAATCTTTGAATATATTTTTCAAAGTTTTAAAAATTCTTTAAAAATCTTGGAAACATTGAAAACAAATTTTTTAATATTTAAAAAATTCGTTTAAGTTTTTGAAAATATAGAATTTTTCCAAAATTTTGAAAATTTTTATTATTTTTAATTTTAGAAAATATTTTTTTTTTATATTTTGTAAATATTTTTCAAACATTTTGAAAGTTCTTTTAAATTTTTGGAAATATTTTGAAAAAATATTTTGGAAAATATTAAATATTTTTTATTAAAAAAATTTTATTAAAAAAATTTTTAATATTTTTCCTTAAAAATTTTAGAAAATATTTTTTTTTAATATTTTGTAAACATTTTGGAAACATTTTGAAAGTTTTTTTAAATTTTTGGAAATATTTTGAAAAAATGCTTTTTAATAATTTTTCAAAATTTTGGAAAATATTAAAATTTTTTTTTATTAAAAATATTTTTTTTTTTTATTAAAAATATATATATATATTTTTTTTATTAAAAAAGTTTTTAATATTTTTCCTTAAAAATTTTAGAAAATATTTTTTTTTTTAATATTTTGTAAATATTTTTCAAACATTTTGAAAGTTCTTTTAAATTTTTGGAAATATTTTGAAAAAATAATTTTTCAAAATTCTGGAAAATATTAAAATTTTTTTTTTTTTTTAATTTTTTTTTATTTTTTTTTTTTTAATTTTTTTTTTTTTTAATTTTTTTTTTTTTAATTTATTTATTTTTTTTTTTTTAATTTTTAATATTTTTCCTTAAAAATTTTAGAAAATATTTTTTAAAATTTTAAAAGCATTTTTTATAATAAAATTTTTTATTATTTTATTTTATTTTATTTTTTTTTTTTTTGATATTTTTGAAATTTCGATTTCGACTTTGGCTAATTCAAATATTCCTCAAAAATTTTCTAGTTTTTTTTTTTTTTTTTTTTTAATTAAAAACTTTGCCAAATTCTTTTGAAAATACCAAGAACTATTTTGGATATTCAAGTTTCTAGATTCCTAAGAGGATATATCCTAGCCCAGCGAAAATCTTAATTTATAACCTAAATAAAAAGAAGAAAGAATGAGTGAAATAAGCCAGGTCGAGCCACTTAACCTACTTACTATCTAAGTAATACACGAAACTACCCAAAAACCTACCTAATCATTTAACCCGAACAACCAAATGAATGAATAGCCAGCGATATCTCAGAGGTTAGTTTAAACAACAGCAACAACAACAACAGCAAACAAACAAACTAAAACTAAAAAAATATATAAAGAAAAGTACAGTCCCGTCCAGTTTAGCTTAGCCAGTCTGTCCTTTCGATCCCTTTTTGTCTCTGATCTTGCTCTTTTGAATTGGCAATTTGAATTGGCAGTCATTTTCATACATTTCTCAATATCATTTTCACATTAACGGAAATCATCTCAATTCTCTTCAATCAAATCAAATCAATCAATTAATAATGCTTTTGCCATCCGCTTGAACATTGCTTACAAAATCGCTGCCGCTGCCAAGTCATAAATCTATTTCATTATTTTTTTTTTTTTTTTGAAAATCAAAAAAAGATATTCCAAAAATATTTGAGAAAATCCTGAAAATTTTTTTTATTGAATTTTTTTTTGATTTTTCATTTGAAATCATCAAACTTTTGTTTGGCCAATCAAATCATATTTCAAAGCCTTTCACACTCACAAATACACCAAGCCAATCATAACCATTATCAATCATTCCATTCAATCATTCCATTCATTCATTCAATCAATCAATACAAATTTCGAAATTTTGCAAGTAGTTTTTTTAATGAATACAATTTTGTGTACATAATCCAATCCAACTCCGCCCCATGCAGACTAGGCCACCATTTCAGGTACGATATACAACTCATTTTCTACTCTACCCAAACTCTCATTTCTCACATATCTAAACCTAAATTATCTATAAATGGTATATTTAATAATCAATTCAATTAGTTTTAGAATTTTCTTTTTTTATTCTTAATTTTGTTTTTTTTTTTTTTCAATAATATCGGTCAATTTGATATATACTATATAATCGTCTAAACAAATCGGACAGATTTCTATATTTTGGGTTCCTTGAAACTTTCGGAGTTCGGCGGGGAGTTGAATTCTGTAAACTATCAGATTTATTTTAGGAAATTCTGAAAAGTCTGGGAAAAAAAAAATCTTAAGAAATATTTTTTTTTTTTTGTGAGTTTATCAAAGTCTCAATTTGTTTAAGCGATCTTTTACCGATATTTTATAATAATAATATAATATATACATATATAAATATATATATAATACTATATAGTAAGATGAAGAAGCAGAAGAATTTGCGCTTCTCAAAAAAAAACTTTCCGTTTTGGTTTTTTTTGTCTCGTTTTTGGTTTTGGACTCTTTTTGCAGCTGAACATTCATCGATTCAAGGTGATTGCCCGTTTCGGTTTGATGCATGTTGTGGCCACCAATATATGCGTCTGGATACGTACCCTGGTTAAGGAGTCTCTCCTGGAGATAACCATCTATCATCAGAAACGTGAGGCAGATCCCGAAGCCTCGTCCATAGCCCATTCGATACGCCAGCATGCGTTGCGTCATGCCGGGACTGTACTGCGCACCCATGCCGGTCCGAATACCGAATTCGAGGTATTGGACGGTGAGGATCTCTTGCCAAAGGATGTGTACAAGAGCGACAATGTCCTGTCCAAGCTGGTGCGCAATACGGTGAATGGCGTGTCGAAGAGTCTGGGACTGGCATTGGGGGATGCGGCGACCACGGCTAGCACAACGACCAGCAGCAGCACCACCAGAATGCCGTATACCACGCCGGGCTACCAATGGCACAGCACTACTATGGCACGCAAGCTGAAGAAGTTTATCACGAGCACCACAAGCACCACCAGCGCCACCACCACCACCAGCACAGCGGGCTCGTTTGGACTTAGGGAAAATCTGGCCACCAGCAGCTCGGCGAATGCAGCTCAACTGGCCACAACCACAACCACGGAGACACCCTTCGGCGGCTTGCAGCGTCTGTTCAGCACGGCTGCCGCACCGGGCAGCCTGGACTCGTCCAGTGCGGCCGCTGGTTCCATTGGTTCAATTGGGGGCAGTGGTTCCACTGACTCATCCACGGCCAGTGATGTGGGCTCGGGTCTGGCCTCTTTCCTCAACAATCTGGTCTCATCGACGCCCAAGACCACTGTGGCACCCAGCACACCCTCCACAACCACCGAGGGAGCCGTCAATATAATGAACAATCTTTTTGGCCCCGGCATGGAGAATAGTTTCCAGACCTATTCCGGTCTCTCCCACGACGAGGCGGGCCTATCGAATGGCCTGGTCAGCTTCGAGAATATCGAGAGTCTGGATAATATCTACCCGGCTGCCCTCTCCTCGAACATAGCCACCCTCAACTCGACGGCCTGCGGCCGCATCGATATAATGGGCACAATTGTCTACGATTCGGCTCCATTTTTGTATCCCTTTATCATTGAGTATTCGTTGATTGGAGCTGTTGTCTTGTATGTGATGTGGAAGCATATTGGACGTTATCCTGGACGGATGAATGATGAGGATCTGGAGCATCGTCTGGAGGTGATGCTGTCACGTCGCGCCGTGGCCATGGCCCAGCAGGCACGTTCGGGTCGTGTGGACTGTGTGGGCTCGTCGAAGGGTCTATTCTTTGGTCTGTTGTTGTTGGTTGGAGCGCTCATTTGCTTGATACTCTTCTTCGTCTTAGTGCGTCATCAGCAGTTCTCGCTATTGGCCATTTATCTGGCCGATGCCAGTCACTGCATATTAATGGCCTTTGCCATACTCGCCATCATTGTCGGCTTTATCAGGTAAAACTTAATCATTCATCTTTTTTTTTTGGCTTACCCAAAAATAATTTCTATATCTTTTTTGTTAGAGTTAAAAATCTCAAATTCCGTTGTGAGGAGCAATCCAATTTGAATGACATCCTCTTGCGCATCTCGGCCTTTGGTCTATTCACCTATTCCGTATTCAGCATTATTGCCGGCAGCCTGAAGGTGCTGGAGAGTGAACCCAGCCTTTTGGTAACCACCACCGGAGGCGTGGCCGTCTTTCAGGTCATCTTGCAATTACTTTTCATTGCCGATGTATCGCGACGTCGCGTCCATTTGCCCGAACACGATCGCAGCAAGCCGGGTAGGCAAATTGTCACCTTCCTGCTAATCTGCAATGTGGCCATGTTTGCCATCTACACATTCGAAGCTCAAAAAGTATTCGCCAATCCTGTAAGTAGATATGTACGTAACGTAAGCGAGACTGAGTTAAGTAAGACAATTAACGATCTCGTTTTCTTACCAAAAATCTTACCAAAACTAAATTAATCAAAACCAACCCAGAGTAACCCAGATTAATCCACCTTCCTACTTCCTCTTTCCACATTCCTTTACCCATTCTATTCTAAACTATAATCAAATCTAATTTTGTGTGTTCAAAAAAAATATATATATATGCATGAGACTTTTTTAATAGCTCTCAAGATCCAGAAAAGTATCCAAAAAAAATATTCAGCTTTTTCTGATACTCAAATTCTCAAAGAGATAATGCCAAGATCTGTGGAAATATTTGCCATTTCAAGATCTTGAAGTTCCCCTGAAAGTATTTAGAAAAACTTATAAAAACATCTATGGAAATATTACCCATGTGAAGGTCCTAAGAATCCCTAAAAATTATTCCGGGACCTATCGAAATATTCCCCTTTTGGGTTTTCGAAATTCTCTCGAAAAAGTATAAAAAATATTCTTCATTTCAAAATCCTAAAAATTATTAAGTAATCTGGGATTAATAATCGCCATTTTGGGATTTTAGAATTCTCAAAGAGATAAGGTCATTTTGCCATTTCAAGATCTTGAAGTTCCCCCAAAAGTATTATCAAAAACTTATGTCCACACCTGTGGAAATATTCGCCATTTAAAGTCCCTAAAAATTATTCCGAGACCTATCGAAATATTCTGCTTTTGGGATCTCGAGATTCCCTTGAAAAACTTATGTGAAAATATTCCTAATTTTAAAATCTTAAAAATCCTTAAAAATATTAAAAATTTTGGAGAAATATTTACCATTTGGGGATCTTAAAATTTATTTTTTTAAATCATTTTAGAATTTTCAAAAAAAGCTATCCCAAAAATGGTCTATTTTGTGATCTTAAAAAATTCAAAAAAAAAAAATTAAGAAATCTGTGGATATATTTAGTATTTTGTTCCAAGAAAAATAAAAATTAAAAAAAATAGTCCCATTGAATTTCAGAACTTTCCTAGCAAAAATGAATTCCCTTAAATCTTTGTAAATATTTAAGTTTTTCAATTTTTAATCACAGCAAAAAAAAAAAAAAAAATATTAATTTAACAAGAAATTGTATATAACCAATTTATTGTATATATATAATTAATTTAATCAAAATACTCTTTTTATTTTCCTAACCTAAAAAATATTTGAAGCATGCCTACTCGAAATGTGTTTTGGTGTTTTGTTCAAAAAAAAAAAAAAAAAAAAAAAAAAAAAATGTTTGCCAAAAAATTAAAACATTATTAAATGTATTTATTTTGTATTATATATACTCGATAGGTTCAATTGGAGTTCTATGGCTTTGTGCCCTGGTCCATAATTCAACGCATCACACTGCCCCTTTGCATTTTCCATCGGTTCCACAGTGCGGTCACACTTGCCGAAATCTGGAAGACCACATACAAGGCGCGTTTGGAGTAAGAATCTGGACAGACCTTCAATTAATTAAACAAAACAAAAACAAAAAAAATATATATCTTAAAAAAAATAAAAAATGGAACACAGAAAACCGAAGGAAGTATGAAATGCACCAAAAAAGATAAAAAACAAAACCGTAAAAAGTAGTGAAAAATAAAAATTTAATAGTTATTTTCTAAATGCATTAAACATATTAAAGAAATAAGATTTGAATATGGATTGTTTTTAGTTATGCAGACTCATAGATATTAACTAAGTTCAAAAGTCAAAAAAAATACAAAACGAGCAAAAGCTAAACAAATTCCAAAGCAAAAACGGACCATTTGCCGTATGTATGTATATGTGTGTGTGCGCGAGAACGAGACAAAGAGTGGCACTCTCTCCCGACTGGAAGAAGAAAAAGAAAGAGAGCGATCCAGTCATACACTCACGGTCGTATGTGTGCTTGCATGAGAGAGCGGCGCACGTAGCCTGAAAGAAGAAGAAGAAGGAGCAGAAGAAGAAAGAGAACAGTCATGCATAGCACACTCCACGCCGTATGAGAGAGCGCCGCTCTTTGCCTAGAAAGAAGAAGAAGACGAAAGGGAATCATACATACAAAGCATAAATTTAATAAAAACCGCTAAGAAATTCTTCTGCTAAAAGAAATAAAATATAAATCACAAAAAACAAAATGGAATCTATTAAAAAAAAATACAACACTTACATACATAAGTCTATCATATATATACATGTTTATTTTATTTATATATTTTTTTTTTTTTGAGTGAATTTTGTTTTAAGTATTACTTTTAAATTAACAAAGAAAAAAAGAAATATTAATAAAAACTAAGTCATAGAATTTACACAGCATTAAAAACAAAACCCAAACGAGCTGCCGCAACGGCTGAAAAAAAAGTAATAAAAAAAAAAAATACCAGACCGAAGAATTATTGTTTTATTATTATTTATTTATTTTTTTTTAACTTTTTGGTGACATTATTTTAACTGGCTATAATTGCTTGTTAATATTAAAAAAAAAATCAATGTTAATAATTTTAAAATATTATGTTTTGTGCACTAAAAAAAAAAAGAAAAATTTAAAACTACGAAAAAAAATCATTAAAAAATTCATTATACTATTTAAGACAAAAACAAAAAATACAAATGGTTGTTTATTTATTCGCTTTAAGCAAAAAAAAAAAAAAAAGTTGAGTTGAGCCGAAGAAAAAAATTCTTTTTTTTTTTTGTGGAAGAATCAGAGCAATCATTTTTTTCAAGTCAAAAAAAAAAACAAAAATTTTTTAGATAATCTCCAAAATTTGGGAGAGATTTTTTCACTTGACCAATCAAAAAAAAAAAAAAAAAACAAAAAAAAGCCAAAATGTCTGACAGTGTGGCCAGATAGCTCAACTTGTTGAAAAATTGCTCATTTCTCATTTTTTTTCTCCTTCATAAGCGATTTTACAGTTAGACAAAAAGAAAAGAAGAGAGCGGCATTCTAACTGTACAGCTTTTGTTTTTGCATCATCATGAAGAACAACTAAATACATATACTATATACGGATATCTTATATATGTTACCAACAACAACAACAAAAAAACAACAAACTGTGATGAAACAACATTTTTTTTTCTCTTCATTTTTCTAGGTTTTTCTTTTTTGTTTTTAGACAAACATTTTTTTTTTTTTTGGTTTTTCCAGCTCTTCAAAACTTTGTTCATCACTCTATTTTTTTTTTATGTGAAAAAAAAAAAATTGTCGGAAAAGTTTCGCCAAAGGAAAGGAGGCATTTTTGAGAACAGCAAAGAATAAAAAAAAATAACGAAGCATCAATGGCATTAAAAATCAAATGAAAAAAAAAAAAAATTATATATAAAAAAAAATTTTTAAATATACATATATATATATATATATATATATATATATTTATAAATAAAAACAACAACAACAAAATTATATATTATATATATTATAAAAGTTTATAAATGTCCATTTTTTTATTATAAGTAGTGATGTTAAACATAAAAATAAATAATTAAAAACAAAACAAATACATATAAAAATAATAATTGACAACAACAACAACAACAAGAAGAAGAAGAACAACTATCAAATTGTCAGGAATATTTCGTGAGAAAAATGAGAGCAACCAAACCAGGCTCGGTGCCAACGGAAAAAAAAATAAAACAATCCGAATGAATGAAACACGCATTTAAAACAACAACAACAACAACAAAGACAACACTTATATATATACATGAACAATTTTTAGCATGAAATCTATATAAAACAACAAAAAAAAACTATAAAAATGAACAATTTGTAAAGATATGCAAAACATGAAGAAGAAGAAGAAGAAAAAATGTGTATCAATAAAAAAAAAATTATATATATATAAAAATATATAAATGTATACTAACCCACCAAATTTCAAAGTAATTCAAATTTTACATAAATTGAAACGAAGAAGAAAAAGAAGAAGAAGAAGAAACGACACGCAGAACAAGTGAAAACGAGTTGGCACTCCAAAAAGCGGAAGAAGAAGAGCGTAGAAAAGAACAAACCTAACGAAATATTTTCTGTTCGTTTTTTTTTTTTTTTTTTTGCTAATTGCTAAAATATAAGAAGAAGAAGAAGAGGAAAAAACTTTACAAATTCATAAATCAGCGCATCTTTGGCCCATAAATAATTATAATCTAAAAAAAAAATATAATAAAAAAAAGGGTAAATCTTCAAAAAAATTTTTTTTTTCAAAGACACAAAAATTTTCGGGTTTATATTTTTTTGGAATGCTTCATAGATATTTAGGGATTTCCAAATAACCCAGAAAAAAAATGAAGCCTGAGCTCCTGAGAATTCCCTTCTTTCTCAAAATTTTCTCTAAAATTTTCAACATGTTCAAAAACTTTACTCTTTTCTTTTCTAACAATTTCCTTGAGATTTTAACATGTTCAAAAATTTTAGAAAATTTTTTAAAAAATCTTAAAACTTTATTTCAAGAGAACAAAAGAAGAAGATGATTTTCATAATTTTTTCAAACTTTTTTTTAATTTCAAAACTTTCTTACAAATTTAAAATTCCCTAAGAAGAAGAAGAAGAAGCATTCCTTAAAACATTTTAAGACCCTGCCATTTCAAACATATTCAAAATAAAAATATTTAAAAAAATACGAAAAAAAAAAATCATTTTGAATTCTAAAAAAAAAAAAATCCAAAAAATTGTTAAAAAAAAAATATATATATAAAAATAAATAAATAAATAAAACAGCGATAAACTGTGTATTTGTGTAGATGTTAGTAATTTACAACAACAACAAAAGTATGTATTTATTCATACATATATTACAAATATATATACAATACATGTACAACAATAACAACAACAACAACAACCAAAAACAGTAAAACAAAAACAAAATTAAATAAATAAAAATGATGGAAATGTTTATTAAATGTTTCAATTTACATATAAGTTGTATAATTATAAGTAAAATTTATATAAGAATTATTTAAAACAACAACAAAAACACATAATGGAATTATGTAATGACAAAAAAAAAAATAAATAATAGAAAGAAAAAAAAAAAACGATTACGAAGACCCAAAAAAAAAAAAAAAATTGATGAAAAAAATAAAAATAAAAACGCTGCAAATGAAAAAAAGGAAATGACATCAACCAAAAATTTAAAAAAAAAAAAGAAAACATAATAGAAAAATTTAAAAAAAAAAAAATGCAAAAGAAAAAAGAAAATCAGAGAAAAAGACCAGAATGTCACCTGAACGCACAAATCGAAGACAAATCCAAAAAGAAGATCAATCAGCAGCAGAAAATAATAATTAAAACCAAAAATAAAAAACACACACACAAATTTTTATTGTGTTCAAAAAATGCGGGCTGCAATCGTTCCGAAAAGGCAAGCAAGTCGTTGAAACAAAATGAGAATGAAACAGCTTTAAAAAGAGTTGGCAGCCCCCGAAGACATGCGTTTTGCTTGGAAAAGAAAATAAATACAAAAAAAAAAAAAACGAAACCTTTTGGGGAAAATTGCTAAAAAAAAAAGAAAACAACAGAAAATAAAAAAAGTAACAAATCAGTAAAATTTTCCATTGAAAAAATCAGAGATTTCTCTTCAAATATCAAGGAAAAATACAACTGAGACTGCAAAGTATTCCCTAACTTTAAGGCTAAAAGCTCAATACACACGCACAAAAATATTCATAAAATAAATAAATAAAACGTAAAAAGCAAAAAGCTTTGAAAAAAAATAAAATACAACAAAAAAAAATATTGCCATGCATTTGAAATACATTTTGCCCATAACCATTCAAAACCAAAAAAAAAAAAAAAAAAAAAAAAAAACGAAAAAAAACTTAATAAATAAAATAAAAAATAATTATAATACTTACCCATGAATACATTATATAAAGTTGTAAGCAATTTTTAAATCACTAAAGCATTTAGATTCGAAATATAATAAAAAAAAAAATAATTTAAATAATACAAAAACAAAACAAAAAAATCATATTTAAACGAAAAAAAAAAAAATTACAAAAAAACGAACCATGAAAAAAATCGCGGCACAACAAACATTGAAACACACACTGCCAAAACCCACACAACCACACACACACACACACACACACACACTCACACAGAAAGATCCATTAAAAAATACTCACATAAAAACATTCAAAAAAAAACTAATTCAAAAATTACATACGAATAAAATGAAAGAAAACAAAACCGCACATGTCAAAGACACTGGCATGTGAATGAAAAAGTAAAATTAATTTTTAATTGAATAAAGTTAGTAATACTAAATTTAGTATTAATAAAAATATGTACAACAAAAACTTTGTCGAAAAATGCCTTTTTATTTCGAACGAAAAAAGAAATAAGCAAACTCAGCTTGGGAAGGCGGAATTGAAGCTGAAAGAAAAGGAATGAACGGAAATGGAACACGCTTTAAAATTGGAACTGCCCTATTAATTCTGCTCTTAGCGGGCGCGCTGGCAGGAGAACCTTGAGTGTCGTGCGGATATCGAGTGGGACTACCTGTTGACTTGGCTGTCTCAAACTAGGCTCCAGATTTGGCACCCGTACCTTTAGATTGGAGCAATTACTCGCTTGTAATTTGTGACCTTTTTGGACAGTCACAATTTAGGCATACAATTAAATGTGTAATTTTAGCAAAGCCCGGAGAGAGCCGGCTGACATGTTCGGCTCCTGGTCTAATAATTGACATATATTTTCTTTTATGATCGAGCCGACTATTGTAGGGAATTATTCGTCTGGGAGTAAATCGGGAGACACTGGTCGCTTAGTCAGAGTCTGCAAGGAAAGGGAAATAGGATACAGGCTAGTTTTTAGAGGATTTTGCGGGTGAGGGGTAAGTAGGGGTAGGGTCGTCTAGAAGAAGGGGGAACCAAAAACATGAGGGGGTTATAGAAGAGCTTCAATAAGTCCAAAGGTAGCTTTGGGATAGCCTCAAGAGACCGGAATAGCCATTACTAATATTCCATACTTGATAATGACAAGCTAAAAAATTTTGTTCATCAGATTTGATAATTTTTTCAATTTTCATCGAAGAAGTACCAAGCAAACAGAAATTAATAAGAGGCTGACTTGCAAAAATTGCACTGGCCGGCAAAAAGATCAATTTTAGTGACGTCACAGGCAATGATTAGCCAAATCGGACTGACCCGCAAAAAGGTCCATTTTAATGACGTCACGCGCGAGAGTGCGAGATGATCAGCAGATTTGGAGCGCCAAAAAATATGCCACACTTTTTGGTAAGTTTAGCTGCTGCTGATTTCTGTTGGTCTGGTACTTCCGAGGCTGATTCATATGGAAAACCAGATTTGGAAACAAATTAAGTTGGGAAATGATCAAAATATAATCTGCAATTCAGGCAAACGACCTTTTTCAATCCCCCCCCAAAAATAAGTCAAGTAATTTGCAATTTAAATATTAGAAAATATTTATTCAAAAAATTATTTATTTTTTATTTATTATTTATAATTGATTTATTTATTTATTATCGATAATTGATGATCTACTATTATTTATTAATAATTATTTACTATTTATAGATTATTATTAATTAATTATTAATTATAAGAAAATATTTATTAAAAAATTATTTATTTTTTATAATTTATTATTTACTATTTATTATTATTTTTTATAAAATATTTATATATATAATTGATGATCTACTATTCTTTATTAATAATGATTTATTATTTACTATTTATAAATTATTATTAATTAATTATTAAATACTATCTATAATGTATTATTTTTTATTAATTATCATTTATTACTTATTTATTTATTATTTATAATTTATTATTTATTATTTATAAAATATCATTTATTATTTTTTTTATCGAAATAAATAAATCGAAATAAAATGCATAGCCTTTTGTTTATTTTAAATATTTAAATTGGGGAATCCTTGCTGTTAGAAATGTCCTGGCAGGTTAAAAATATCCTTTCTGGTTGGGAGGACAGCGGAGGGTTTCAACGGTTTCTAAAAAAAATACCGATTTTTTGATTTTTTTTTATTATTTTTATTTCATAAAATGCTGGCAAAAATAAAGAGATAAATTACAATATTCAGGTGCGCCTAAAAGTATGCAATGCCGTTTTAATTTCGCGCTTCTGCTGGTCTCTGTTCGCCTGGTAGTTCAGAAGTGCAAATTTGTCAATTTCTATGGGGAAAAATTGAAATCTGGACAAATCGAGCTGAACTTTTTTGTTATTTATTTTTTTTTTAATTATTCAAGTAATTTGCAATTTAAATATTAGAAAATTTTTATTAAAAAAATTAATTATTTTTTATAAATATTTTAAGGGAATCACAAAAAGTCAACAATTTCGTAGCCCCACTTAGGGTGGATCCGACACAGACAGATTTAACTTAAAGCTAGCAAAACGATAGTCACGACTATCGGCATCCCTCACCAGGCAGCTGGTCGAACGTTTATTGGTTTCCAATAGCTTGCGCAGACCATTCATGGTCACATAGCCCACGGCACAGACTCGGGCTTCCACAAAGCTAAAGTTGGCAACGGTCACATAACCAAAGACCTCACGACTGCATTGACGGCGTACACTCTGCTGGGTGAGAGCCGGATCGGTGGGCAACCAGAGACGGCACATTTCAGCAAACTGTTTTTGGACCAGGGCCGCCGTGTTGGCCGGTCTAATGTGGACTCGGGTAGTGCTGGTCTCCTGCAATTTGCGCTTCTCACGCACGCGACGTCCACGCAGACGCTTGAGCAGGCGTTTGTGATTGAGCCGCAATTGGCGGCGTGTGCTCTCATTGAGATCCGGCTGAGGCGGCTCCTGGTGAATGGGACTACGGTCCTCGTCTTTCAGTTGGACTAGGCGACGTTTGAAATCCTCGGCTGTGGGCAGGCAGATTACAGCGTTGCGATGGATGTTCCCACGTTGGTGGAATTGCAAGTGGATTTGGATGAGGCAATGATTGGGTAGTTCCGAGTTAGCCGGCAGTGGGGAGCCTTTTCTTAGGCAAGCATCCAAGTGCTGGAGTAGTTTTTTATGCCGGAGGACAAAGAACTTGCCAGGAGTATCACCTGTAGGCAGCCAATCTCGGATTAGCTGAGGAAAGGGTGGACTGAAGGGACTGACTATGGCGAATTTGCGATAATTGCAGCGCTTGTTGGGTGGCAAGCGGAAATAACGTGTACGCTGGTCCAGGGCAGACAATGCCAAGGCCTCGTGACCTGAAATAAAAGAAGCAGTTATTTTTTGGGTGTATGAAAAATTCCCAAGGAAAAACTTACCGGCCAGGGTGTCTGGCAATTGATATTCCATGCCGGCCTCACGGGCCACAGACTCCATTTCGCGCAGACCACCTGGTCGGGCGCCCCACATGATCAGGGTGAGCCACATATTTAGACCATAGTGAGCCGGCACGATGAGATCCCAGCCGGAGGCATAGCCCAGGCGCTTGTAGTGGGGCTGCTGGGAGCCAGGTCGCTGGATCAACAAGACAGGCACTGGCTGGAGGGTGTTTTCGAATTCACAGGGCTGGCCGGGCACAACTGCATGCTTGGCCCGCAGCTGGCAGTAGTCATGTGTGGAGAGTAGAGATTTGGGCAGCGAATCCCTGAGCTTCATATCCCAGAGAGCAGTGTCGGCCAGGCATGGTGGTATTTGGCATAGTAGGTCCGAGGCACAGGCGCCTCCGGTTGTCCGGGCCAGCCCAGCCTTGCTGCGCTTCTGTGGTCTCTGCAGACGTGGATCAACAATATTTAAGGCTATTATCAAATTGGAGAGGATTTCATTGGGTGAGCCGAGCTGGAGGGCCTTGATGGCATAGTCGGCTTGGGCTTTGTGTGTCTCCTGGACCTTGGGCTGATCTAAATTTAGCCAGGATTTCGAGTCAACTTTGCTTGCAGGCCGTAGACTGGCAGACAAGATCTGCTGACTCATGGGTCCGGTGAGGCGGAAACGATTGAAATGGCTTTGCAGGACCAGCAGCTCCAGTGAGCCACCAGAATTGGTATAGTGCTTGTGCCGCTCAAAGGCCAGTGTGCGTGTCCAGAAGCGGAGAGGTGGTTGTTTCTTGTCGGCTTTCTTTGTTTCTTCCGTTTCCATTTGGTCCTCGGGTAGTTGTATGGAAATTTGCTTGGTGGAGACCAAGTCAAAGACCTTCAGAAGATTTTCTATAGTTCCTTGGGCTCCACTGGGATGCAGCCAGAGCCAGACAGTTTGTGTCTGTGTGTTCTCTTGGGCCGGCTGCCACATAAAACTGACACGCTGCAGGGCTCCTTGGGGAAACTGGCCATCGGCAAATAATTCTACGCTACCCTCGCGTCGGCCAGTCAGATATGTCTTGGCTCCCAGGGTAAGGCCACAATCGGCGCTGGTTAGCCGGCTAAAGCCAGCTAGCAGCTCTTCTAGTTTGCCTTTGATTTCGACGCAGAAGTAGTAGGAAATATCTTGGAGCAGGCAATGCTGGGTAGTGGCGCGATAGCAGGCACGATAGGTCTTATCACAGCTGGCATAGGGCAGGCGATAGCCCCAGCGTTCTATCATATGGAAGCGTTTGGCATGCCAGATGTGTGTCTCCAGCCACTTGTATTTGCGCTGACGCCGCACATACGCGCTGAGTAGATTCTTGGGTCGCCGGCGAAACTTCCGTGAGGGTCGCTTGGTGATTGTCGGTTCTTTACCCGTCTTGCTCATCTGTGCCTGATGGGCAGCTCGGAATTTGCGGGGCAGTCGTTTGGGGTGATGAGACATGGCGCGGCGACGCATATGTTTGGGCAGATTTTGGAAAATCAGTTTGGAGTTGATTGGAGTCTGGGCATCGTGGATGAGTGTCTTGATTTCCTGGAGGGCACTAGCCGCATAGTGATAGGTGGATATGTGAGTGGGCAGTGTGTATTGACCGCCACGACTGGCATCGTATTCCAACTTTTCGTTGATCATTTTAAATTAAGACATGGAAAACCAAAAAGCCGGAATTTCAAAACTGAAATAAACAAACAAGTACGGTAGCACGTGCAGTGTAAGGCATTTAGCAACACTGGCCCATGGAGACACTCGAATGTATAAATCAACACTGTTTGAAGCGGGCATTTCAAATAACTCAATAAAATTATAGACATCTCTTGATATTTAAGAAAAGAAAGAATAAATAAATAATGTTTGCTCTTAACAGTAAAAGAACACATATATATTTTAGAAAATAGTGTATTTAATCTTGAATATTAAATTGACCGCATATTGTTACCGATAACTTTTCGACGGAAAAAAATAAACTATTAAAGTAAATAGTTCAATTTTGAATTTTGAATTTTTATAAATAAGCATTAAATCCATTAATGTAATCATTTTCTTTTTTTTTTTTTTGCAATCTTCTGGTATTAAATTTAATTTGAAAGCTTAAGTTTTAAGTTATTTTATAGTGAACTTTTTTTCGGCACTGTCCAATTTTGGTGGATTTGATTTGGCGCCATTTGGCAACACTGAAATGCCAAGCCTGAGTTCGCAGGTTCGAAGTTGCGAGTCCAGCAGAAGAGAGCGTCAAACACCAAGCGAGCATTACACGAACACTCTCTCGGCTCTGGTCGGACAGGTTCGAGAGTGCGCTTCGCAAATTACAGCTGGGAGACTATCGATTATGGCTCCATTCGATAATTTCAGGGCGAAAACTCATTACTTCGATACCTCGATAGTACCCATCAACAGTTTCCCAGCCCTAGTACGCGTTGAACAGAGTAAATTTACGGTTGTTTCTGGCTGCAGCTCCCGAGTGCTTTCTATTTTTCTTATATTCGACAGGCAACAAAAACAAAAAATTACAAATTAAATTAAACAGAACACATTTAAGATATTGTAGGAGCAGCCAGCATTAGGGAAGTGAAACGCGCAATTGACCAAATGTTTTTCCAATTGCCTCTGAAATTTTTTTTTTATATTTTATTGCTCATTGTGTTTATTACTGTGGAAGTGATCTAAGCTGCTCTGTGTATAAAAAAGCAACGCCATTATCTAAAATATATAGAAAAAGTCCAAAATACGAATTGCAAATATATATATATTCTGTTTGTTACCGTCTGTCCTCTGCCATCTGCCCTCTGCTATTGCTGTTGCTGTTGACAAATAGCACAGGGTGCTCTATTTGCTATGTGGAGTCCGACACACTGCAGCGTAACTGGTGAGTGGAAATATTATTGGTGACATTTGTTGCATCAAAATCGGATTGTTTGGTTATTACCACCAATCAGATTTAAACTAGCCTAGCCAAAAAGTGGCAGCACCCATTTAAAAAAAAAAATATATGATAAATCGCATTATAAAAATTATAAACTTGTTTTCAATCATCTTTCTTTGGGCAGACATTGTGACTGCTTGAGTGTGTGTGTGTATGTGTGTGTGTGTGCGAGTGTTTATTTGTCATCTAGCAAAAAATTGCCATCCACATTAAGTGAACGCTTATTGTCATTTTTTTTTTTTTTTGTTCCGACTGTTTTCATTGTTGTTGCTGTTGGTTTTGTTAATAACAAACACGCCAACACTATTTAGTGGCATTTTCTATTTTCAATATTCCCCCTTCTCTCTCTCTCTCTCTTTTCTCGTTAAAAGTCTTGCCCTTTTAGCTACCACACACACACACACACACACACATGCACATGCACTCATGTGCCGAGCGTCTTATTTTAAATTTCACTTTTTGGTTTTTGTGGTCTTCAGATATTTCAGCAGCAAGAAAGCCGCTGCCGCTGCCGCTGCCGCCACCAATACAATCACAGACATTTTATTAAGTTTGTGTGACTCTCATTATGACCTCTTGCCTGATCATTCGACAGCAAGTTTTCCCGGTTTTCTCTTTTGTATGTGTGAGTGTGTGTGTGTGTGTGTGTGTGCCTTTTAACATTTAAAATAATACCAAAATACTTATTTCGCCGTGCTTATTACTTTGCAACTCATTGCTTGTTATATCAAATGATTTGCCCGACTGATAAGATAAAATTTTATTTTCTAACTGAACACACAGACAAACTGAGTCACTTCTATGAAAACAAAAAAAAATTCGTCAAATTCCAAAGCTCAACTTAGTCTGTCCTTCATTTTAAGCACTTCCTTCTTTTTGGTCTCTCTCTCTCTCTCTCTCTTTCTTGTCAAAGGGTATTTTCTGTGCTCTTAATTTGTTGTTTTTGTTTAACCTTCGTCTTACCTGTTTTTATACATTTTGCTGGTGGCTCCTTTCCCGCCCTCCCCCCGCTTGTGATTTTTTTTTTTTGCAACGCATTCTTTCATTGTATGCTTATGTCTTTTTCAACATAAAAAAATTTTGTTGTTGTTTTGTTTTGTTTTGTGTCTGTTCATGGTTGAATGTCAATGTGAAATCACAAAAAAAAAAAAAAATTAAATACAAATACGAATTAAGCAGCGACTCCATTTCCATTCGTGACAAAAGCACAAAGGTGTGCAAAAATAAAAACATCCCAAGTCAATCTCTCTCTCTCTCTCTCTTTGGCAAAAATTACTCAGCTTTTGTGCATACAATAAAAATGAATACAATGATCGCTCGCCACCCCCACCAAAGGTGAATGGAAAGAGTGAGACAGCCCAAACAGCCAAGCTAAGCTTTAGACTGAGCTAAGCACGCACACGCATGTGTATATGTGTGTGTGTGTGTGGCTGTCTTAGTCAAGAAAGAATGCATAAAATTAAAGCTTGAAGAAGAAGAAGCAAAAATGGTAATGACATTCCAACACACACACACACACACACAGCAGATCAGAAACGAGCACACCTGCTGCCTTGTGAGTTTCTAAAATTCTTCAGCCTTTTTTTTCTCACTCTTCTCTCCTTTGCAATTCTCTTAATTTCGAAACAGGAAAAATAAGAAGAGTACTCTCAATAACGGTTCTTTTATTTATACTCGGCCCAGCACAGCTCTTCAGTTTGTCAATGCAATAAAAGTAAAGCACAAAAGAAGAAGAAAAAAAAAAAAAGTGATTCATCAAATCAAATTGCCGTGGGGGTGAGTGCGAGTGCGAGTCGAGTGTATGTGTCTTTTTCTGTGTGCGCGCCTGTGTGTGTATGTGTGTGTGTGTGTGTTAATGAAATGACGGCAGCTTAGGCAGACACACCTATACACGAGTATGCGTGTGCACACTTGTTTTTTTTATTTTTTTTTTATTTTTATTTTGCAGGCAATTTCTTATCATTTACTTAGCAGTTTTTATTCATGTGTGTTTGTGTGTGTGTGTGTGTGTTTTTACCTGAATGATTTGTGGGCGCTAAAAAATAATAATCGAAAGGAATTCAATTAACCAAGTATTGATGAGTCTAGTTTATACAACATTCATGCCAGTCTGACGTCAATTATGAAAACAAATCGTCATTTATTCTTTGTTTACTTTACTTTACTTTAATCAGTCATTCCATCTTGTTAAGGCTCTTCTCTTACTTAAGGCGGGGCAAAGAGGGGGGTGGAAGGTTGTATATTTTTTTTTCAATATTTGCCTGAGATCAACGAAACTCTGTTGTTGTCGTCGGTCTGCTGACCCGATTACCTTGAATTCCGTTGGGAATCAATTCAGTTTTGATTTAAAAAAATAAATAAAATAAACAAAATTTAAATATTCAATTTCTTCTTTTTACGAGTTCATTTCAAAAGTTAGAAAGAGACTGGTTTCCGTTGTAAATTAAAAATGGCCATAACTTTGGGTCAAACCACCCAATTGACTTGAAATTTGGGATTCAATTTGAGAAATCATAGAATTTGCATTGTGTGAAAAATGGTGCTGCCAACTTTTACACAATTCGAGAAATTTGGTAAAAACTTTCCCCCACTCTTCAGTTGCGCAAAATCCAAAACTTTAGAACGTATTGAAAAAAAAATTATGATTAACATTTTATTGCATGTCTTTTGTGTTAATTTAATCATAAATTCCTTAAGCCAGTCACCTGGCTTGTGCCAACTCAAATTCCATCACTCCCAGCCACAACAACAACAACAACAACAAGAAAAACCGTAATAAAAGTGTGCAATGCTTTTAGTTTGCCATTTGAGGAAATCAACCAAGCAACAACCATCCAGTCAAGTCAGTCAAGAAACCAACCAACCGACTAACCAACCTGCCAAACCTATAATAACAACAACAACAACAAATACTGTAATAGAAACTTCAAAAAAAAATATAGTCTTAAATATTTTTCAAATTAGTTTTGTGCCATTCAATTTACGCAATTCTTTTGTTTTTCCTATAAAGAAAAACTTGAGTCATCACAAATATAATTAAGATTTTTATCGAAAGATAAGGTTTCTTGACTTTATAGACCAGATAAGCTAAAGCATCTAAATTTCTCTAAAATGGAAACTAATACCACCCCATAAAAAAAAAGATATAGTATTTTATTTGAAGAACTCAGAGGGGCTCTAAATATAGCTTAAATTTATGAGAAAAAA
This sequence comes from Scaptodrosophila latifasciaeformis, assembly GCA_037075145.1. NCBI lineage: Eukaryota > Metazoa > Arthropoda > Insecta > Diptera > Drosophilidae > Scaptodrosophila > Scaptodrosophila latifasciaeformis. The sequence continues at coordinate 1,679,649 of JBAMCM010000428.1, forward strand.
AGTAAAGAAAACTGGGAAAGGAATGAGAGGTCTGAAGATCTTCTAAAGAAAACTGGGAAAGGTATGAAAGGTCTGAAGATCTTCTAAAGAAAGCTGGGAAAGGTATGAAAGGTCTGAAGATCTTCTAAAGAAAACTGGGAAAGGTATGAAAGGTCTGAAGATCTTCTAAAGAAAACTGGGAAAGGTATGAGAGGTCTGAAGATCTTCTAAAGAAAACTGGGAAAGGTATGAGAGGTCTGAAGATCTTCTAAAGAAAACTGGGAAAGGTATGAAAAGTCTGAAGATCTTATAAAGATCTTAGATTTTATGATTTTCCAAAGGTTATTAATGATCCAAAAATCAGTCAAATCCCCCCTGAAAAACTTGAACTTGTTGAAGAAAGTTCTGAGAATTTGATCTCAGTTTTATGAGAATAGAGTAAAGAAAGAAGGTGAGGAGGCTATGAGAGGTCTGAAGATCTTAGGGAACTAGGCTTACTAGGGTTTCCAAAGGCCTTATCCAGCAAATTCCAAGCTGAAATCTTGTTGTGAAAGTCTTGAGAACTAGAATTGGCAAGGATATAATAGATCTGAAGATCTTAGACTATATTCTGGAACATATTCACAAAAGGTTTATAAATGATCTATTAAAGAAAGATACTCCCTGAGTAAGTAAAGTATTGAGCATTAGATCTCAATTTAATGAGAATAAAATAAGGAAAACTGAGAGGGATATAATAGATCTGAAGATCTTAGGCTATATACTTAAAAAGTTTTACAAAACTTCTATTAATGATCAAGTAGAGGAAGTTACACCCTGAGTAAATAAAATCCACCCCAAAAAATATGATCTTGTTCAAAGAAAACTGGAAAGGATATGAGAGGTCTAAAGAGTCTCTGGAACCAAAGATCCCAGAACTCTGAAAAACCAAAACTAACTTGAAAACTTTGTTCCCCTATAAGTTCCCCTTTTGTCTTGGAAAAAACTTCAAAGTAGGTTGTTGATTTTAATGGTGCGAAATAAGTCAACCTTAGACAGACATATGGAGAGATATAAAATTTCTTAGTTTTTGCTGGCTGCCGCTGGGCTTCGCCAGCCAATCGAACATGAATGTTCCGTTTTTTAATATCTTTGGCATAGTTAGAAAGATAGAAAAGTATCTATTGCTTTGAGTAGTTTATTTTTTTTTTTTTTTTAGTTTGCCGTTTCATGCAATCATGCGAAACAGTTACAGCAACACAGACGACGACGACGACGACGACGACCCATTTGGCTGACTTGGGAAGACAAAATCTGAAATGGGGTATTGCCAACTTGTCTCGTTCTCTGCCTCTCTCTCTTTCTCATTCTTATGGCGCTTTCAGGTTAAAAGCAGCAATTGATTTTCCAGTTTCTTCAATTTTTTTTTTTTTTCTTCTTTTATTTTCTTGTGCGTGTTTCTCTCAACTGTCTGAGTCTATATATTTTTTTTTAAGTAGCTGCATAATTCCTGAGACTACCAATATCATTAGTGAAGAAGAAGCAGAATAAGCCGGAAAATATTTTTACCTTTGAGCTACTGTGTTGACTGTTTCCCACCGCAGCCATCCATCCTCATGCATATTTATTTTGTATTTTCTTTCTTCTACTCTTTATGAGAACTCCCACCACCAATGGAAATTCTTTTGGGCTCGGTCGGTCAGTTAGTCAGTCAAATATTCAAACATTTTCAAATTTACATACAAATGGGCACTTTGACAGCCATCAAATTTACAACAATAACAAATACACACGCACTAATTTCAAACACTTTATGAGTTGGTTGCCTTTCATTTTTTCTCTTTTCTTCTTTTTTTTTCTTCAAATATTTTGTTGAATGCTACTAAAATATGTTTACTTAAAAAGAAAAAAAAAATTGTAAAATCTTTCTGTTTAATGTAAAAGCGACCGGCTCATTGGCCGGCATAGCTCACAGTGGCACAGAAATTATTCGAAATAATGAAAACCTAAAAATATCATATATTAAATATTTATACAAATACAAATTGATGGACTTTATTTTTGTCAAGTTGTTAAGTGTTTTGTGAATTTAAATTTACTTAAAAAATATAATAAAATCAAGCTAAAAAAAAAAATTGTTCTAAATTTTATTAGTTTTGCCTCACAGTGCAGCAGTGCCAGTGAGCACAATTGCAGATTATCCACCTCTCACTCGGACCAAAGGTGCGCCTGTGTCCACTCAAACGTCGGCCATTTCACTCACACCCGCCAAGCTGTGCACATTTTCGCACGATTAGCGTGCCTGCCCCCGTGGTTAGTGTTTGTTGTTTTCGTTGTTGTTGTTGTTGTTGTTGCGGTTGCTCTTACTGTTATGATATGCACATATATAATTTGTTGTTGGTATTTTATATTCTTTTTCGTTTATCATTGGTACGTGTGTGAGAGAGTGGGCAAAAGACTTTGTGAATCGAAGAGAGTTTTGAGTTCAAAGTGCAACGGCAGTTTTTCTTTCTGTTTCTTTTTTTTTTTTTTGTTACCATTTACGGCAGCCTCAATCGACTGGAAAGTTTTATTTTTATTTTTTTGAGAGCGAAAAAAAAAAACGCTTTCTGTAAATACCATGAAATATGAAATATAAAATCATAAAAGAAGAAAGAAATAAATTTAGAGAAAAAAAAAATCATGCATAAAAAATTTGTCAAATTTTTTTTTTTACTTTTTAAAATTATATAAAAATTTAAATAATAAAAAATAGGAAAGATTTTTAACTCGCCTTGCTGATTTATTTAATTTTATAATAAATTAATCAAAATGAATTTTATATTTTTTATTGCTTTAACAATGACAAATTTCAATTAAGGTTTGTTTTTTTTTTTTTTGCTTGATAATTTTGATGGCAAAAAAAAAGAAGCCACAAAAATGTGAGCAAATTTTTGGGGACATTTGAAAATTTGTTGTTGTTTTCCAGCTTGGAATTACATCATCAAAAAAAAAAGTTAGTCACTTAGTCACTTTTTTTTTTTGCAAACAAATTGTGAAAAAGCTTCAACAAAGAAGAATAAATAAATGAAAAAGAAGTCCATCAAGAGAGTAGAAAACGAAGAAGAAGAGGAAGAGACGAAACCGTTACGGGTAAATGGCGTCAACCTGATTCGATTGTTTTTGTTCCCCATTTCATTGTCTTCTTGTTTGTCAAGAAGAAGAAGAAGAGGAAGCAGGCGGCACAAGCTTCTTTCATCTTGCTCGCTCGCTCGCTCGCTCGCTTGGTCGCTTGGTCGTTGCTCCTCGCTTTCACAAGTCAAATTTGAAGCGATCTTTGAAGGAGATTAAAATCATAATTTTCTAAGGCTTTTTGTCTTTATTTATTTATTTGTATTTTTGTTTGTCAAATTTCTTCTTCTTCTTTCAATTTTCCCTTTTTTGGTTATTTTTGTTGGAAATGTTTTGTTGAAATATTCTTGGCACGTTTTGCTTTCGTCGAGTTGAGGGGGCGTTTGACTCTTGCCAGGAGATCGTCTTGCTTGTGTTCCACTTTTTTTTTTTTTTTGATGTGTGTGTGAAATGCGTCAGAGAGTACAACCAGAGGAAGAAGAAGAAGACAGAAAGAAAAAGTACCCAAAAGAAATTAAGCAGTGAATCTTTCGGGTGTGTTTGGCAATGCTCTGATTGCCACGAAACTCATTTGACTTTTAGAGTTGCTGTAATTTTTTTCTTTCTTTTTTTTTTTTGTTAATTGAAGAACTTCTCCTCTCACCCCTTTTGATCTATTTTTACTTATTTCCTGTTGGCATTTAACATTTGAAGAAAGAGCAAAAACTCCCCAGAATTTTTTCTAAAAAAAAAAAAAAAATGTTTTTTCTTTACTTTGTTTTCGTGCTTTTTTTTTTAATTTTTGGTAAACAATTTTTTTGATCAAGCTTGACGTGAAATTGGTCAATTTAGCACGTCTTTTGAAAGCCAGAAAAATTTTACCTTTTTTTAAATTTTCTGTGAACATTTTTTTTTTGAGATTCTCGAATTTTATTTTTGTATATTTTTTTATATGAAAAAAAAAATTAGTTGGTTAACTTGGCTTAGATAATTTCAAAATTTTTTTGGGTTGGTCCCAAAACGGACCCCATAAACGAATCACATTTTTTTTAATGTCAAAAACCAAAACAGCTAAATTGAAATTAATTAACCCAAAAGTTGATCTCACACACACACACACACACACACGCGCACACACAGATGAGTGGCTTAAGGTCGGTAGCCAGGTTGGTTGTTGCTATTGTTGTAATTGTTGTAGAATCACACAAAATGCATTTGAAAAAGACACAAAATGAAAGCAATTAAATTGTCATTCATTCAAATGAATAGGAACTATTTCAAAAATTACAAAATGAAACAGATGATCTTTGGGGTCCGTTTGATATAGTGATCCAATCCAATTCAAACTTGGTAGACAAATGTGGCTTTTAATGGGTATATCAGTTTTCTAGTTTGAATGAGATCGGTCAAAAAATTCCAGAGTTATAGTGAAGACCGATTTGACTTTGTATGACAGCTATATGATATAATAGTTTGATCCGAATGAAATTTGGTGTGCAAGTGTGTTTTAATATAGAATTTTCACATATCAATTTTAGTAGAAATCGGTCAATAAATGCCCGAGTTATACATAGACCGATTTGACATTGTATGATAGCTATAAGATATTGTTCGATCCCCATGAAACTCAGTGAGCAACTGTGTATTTATAGGGAGGTTTTTGATATCAATTTTGGTAGAGATCTGTCAATAAATGCCCGAGTTATACATAGACCGATTTGACCTAGCATAACAGCTATATGATATAATAGTTCGATCCCCTTGAAACTTGGTGTGTAAGTTTGTTTCTATAAGAAAATTTCAGATATCAATTTTGATAGAGATCTGTCAATAAATGCCCGACTTATACATAGACCGATTTGACTTAGCATGACAGCTATATGATATAATAGTTCGATTCCCTTGAAACTTGGTGTGTAAGTTTGTTTCTATAAGAAAATTTCAGATATCAATTTTGATAGAGATCTGTCAATAAATGCCCGACTTATACATAGACCGATTTGACTTAGCATGACAGCTATATGATATAATAGTTCGATTCCCTTGAAACTTGGTGTGTAAGTTTGTTTCTAAAAGAAAATTTCAGATATCAATTTTGATAGAGATCTGTCAATAAATGCCCGACTTATACATAGACCGATTTGACTTAGCATGACAGCTATATGATATAATAGTTCGATTCCCTTGAAACTTGGTGTGTAAGTTTGTTTCTATAGGAAAATTTCAGATATCAATTTTGATAGAGATCTGTCAATAAATAACCGAGTTATAAGTAGATAGGAGTCCGAACCGGCCGTTTCCTAAGGGTTAAGTTTACCTAGCACAAAATGGTTATATTGAAGTTATACCCATTCCTTTTGGGCTTAGTCATCTCTTAGCCGAGGGCAAGACCCCATTTATTATTATTTTTTTTTTTTTTTATAAATAATTTGTTTGACTTTTGCTATAATTTTTGATGAGATTATATAATTATTTTTTTTTTTGACAATTATTTTTCAACACTTTCAACAATTTTGTATTTGTTTCTTCTTCTTCTTCTTCTTCCTGTGTACTTTCGAAATCTTCGAGTCAATTATATAGTATTTATTTATTTGTATTATCCAAATTTGGCCTCATGTTTTCGCCTAAGCAAAATGAAAAGTTCCAACAAAAAAAAAAAAAAAGAAAAAAAAAAATCTGTTTATATTCAAAACAGCTACTGTGGGTGCTTCTGTTTCTGCCTTTGTATTATTTCGCCTAAAGATTTCAATCAGTTTTCTTGTTTATTGAAAAAGCTCTTAAAATAAACACAAACACATACACACACACACACACACACACATAGACCGCAACTCAATTGACTCTTCTTTTTAATTTCCACTTTTGGCCCAGCGAATGCCGCTACTCTGACACTCCAATTGACTCTTTTAACCCCTCCCTCCCCCCCCCCTCTCTGTGGCTGAAGTCGTAAAAAAAATGAATAAAAGAAACAGCAAACTTTCTATGAGCTGTTAAAAAAAAAGCTTTGCAATTACCCACAAATTGAAATAAGTCTGACTTTTTGTTTGAAGTGTAGTTTTTTGGTTTCATAAGCAAAAAAAAAAAATTATAGTTTTTTTTTTTTGAGGTGACGCACGCGATTTTGTGCTTATCAAAAACAGAAAAGGAAACTGCAAAAAATAGCCGAAATAAATTTTATCAAAATAAAAACATTTTTTTGAGATATCTTGGATTATAAATAGACTTGCCATATAATATATATAATTCTATTTTTTTTTTATCAATATTATTTGAAATGTAATTTATATAAATAAATGAATTAAATAAAATACCAAAAGGGATATTTGACAAGCGCCCTCTTTGGTTTTCCTTGCGCAACTGGCTGGACCTATCATAGCAGTGAGCTTTTCACGCTTGCGCCTTCTGCCTGCTGGGCAGGCCAAGCCTTCTTGTATGTTCTCAAGCCTTAAGTCAATTTAAATCAATAAAATAAATTTAAAACAAAAATTAAATAAAATTTTTTTTTAATAAATAAAAAAAAATATTTTCACATTAAAAAAAAAGATTAGTGTATTTTTTTATTTCCATTTAAAAGAAAATGTAAAAAAATATATATATTATTTTTACTCTTAAAAAAAAAAAAAACGAAGAGTAATTTGTAACAAAAAAAAATTAAATAAGTTTTTTTTTTTAATAATTATATTTTTACAACTTTACAAAAATTATAAAATTAAAAAAAATAATAAAAAATTTTTTTTTATAAAAAAAAATATTGATAAAAAATTGTATAATCTTTATTTTTATTTTCAATAAATAGAAAATTTTATTTCTACACTTAAAAAAAAAAAAAAAAAAAATTGTGTAAAAAAGTTTTTTTTTTATTTCCACTTAAATGTTTGAAATGACAAGCAGAAGCGCGCTCTTCTATCATAGCAGCCAGCTTCTTGTGCGTGTGCGTGTCTGCAATCTAAGCTTACTTGCACGCTTGCGTAATTTAACTTTTTGCTTGAATTAATAAAAAAAATACAAATTAAATAAAATACTAAAATACTAATATTAAAAAAAAAAAATTAAGAATTTAATAAAAATTTTCAAAATATAAAATGCGCTCTTTTTTGCCTTACTAAAAACTTTGTGCGTGTGCCTAGGCCAAGTCAAGGTTGCTGGCTATCAAATTAAAATAATTATCCAAATTAAAATAAAGTATATTTTTTTTCTCTCTCTGAAAAATAACTTCTTTCTTCACTTGAAATATTTTTTTTTCTCTGGATTTGTTTCATTTTGAAAATATTCACTTCCCCATTTTCTATTTTTAGCCGAAGAAACTTTTCAGTCTGCTTTGTGTTTGTCTTTCTTGTCTTAGTTTGTCGTAGCCTCAATTATGGCCAACATTTGTTTGCAGCAAAAACTTACCAAATTGGTTTAAAAACGCCAACAAAATAAAACAAAAGAAAACCGGTAAAAAAAAAAATATTGCAAGAAAAAAAAATAGAAATGTGAAGAAAAAGAAGAAAAGCAGAAACAAAACAAAAACTGTTAATGCGATAATAATTAAGACTTTGGACAGACCAACCCTCTCAGACCCAAAGTGACAATAACAACAACAACAATAAAAACATTCCTCGGTTTTACGTGTTGGAATTTCTTGGGATATGCAAAAAATGAGCCAAGTGAGAAATTCCAATTGGAAGAAATTTATCCTCTTTGAGATTTTCGATATTTCTTTTTTCCTTGCATTTTCCCATCAACTCTGACTTGGCAGAAAATACAAATCTTTGCATTTCTCTTTTTTATTTGATTGAGTAATTTATTTTTTATATAATAAAAAAAATATTTAAACAATAAGGCGATCGATGAGATCTCAAAATAAATAAAATAAAAATAAATCAACTCTGATTACTCAATTCAACTTTGGTCGACTCGAAAAATGAACTAATCAATTCAAAGATCGCAGATCACATATCCTCTTTGAAACGACCCTGGTTGGGTTTTATTTTTCGGAAATTAAAGAACCCATAAAATCTTTTCGACTCTCTGACTAAATTGCTTATTCACTGTGTCACGCAACCTCACAAAATCACCTAAGAAATAAAATCTAGACATATATAATCATATATATATATATATCTATTTTTTTTAGAGAGCGAGAGAGAGAGAGAGAGAGTTTCAGTTGAGTGAGTTGTGAGTGGTTGGGTCGACCTCGCCGGCTTCCGTTGGCTTTTTGGTTTGGTTTTGCAAGCTGACCGAGCTTTCAGACTTATTTCGACTTTTTGAAATTCCACCTCAACTCGGTTATCTCTCAAGCAATCCTGATGAAACTTGGCCATATTTGACTTAATGTGACCACAGAGTTTGCTAAAGATCTTGATACTATATCCGCCTTGAAGGCTAGTTAGGATTTTGGGGTGAAGCCCGGTTTTTATAGAAGAATCACTGGATGACTGAGTTACCTCAGACTGGGTAAAACAGATTCCTGGACTTAGGCAGGTTTACTTAAAGGCCCTCAAGGCCCTTTGTAATCTATTTCTCAGTTGGGCTAGGTAATACCTTTTTCTTGGTGACCCAACATGGTTATTGATCCAGTACCAAAATATTTTTTATATATCCACAAAATTGGGTCTAGATTGTGTCTTGGGAGTTCATTATATCACCAACAAATTCGTTATAAATCGCAAGACTATATTCTTCAAATGGAACAGATCTTTTAAGGGAAATTTTCATTATTAAACAGACAATCCTGATCAAAGTTAACCACCATATAGATGGGACCTACGAACTTAGTATGGATATGAATATATAGTCCAGATATTAAATTGAGGAAATCTGGAATATATCAATGTTGATAAAGTATATCCCAGTCTAGCGGGATTTGCCTAGATCAACAAAAAGGGTTCTGAGGTTATCTGGGGAACCCTTCTAGCCATCTAGGTGAAACTTGATATTTGATTTAGATATATTCGTATAACTTTGATCCAGATCGAATCATTATATACACCGCATAGATATAATCTTATTTTCGAGAAAATTAATCGTTTATTTCTCTATTTTGTTTGCAGTGCAACGAGCGCGCAGCTTGCTGACCAAAGGAAAAAATGGCACCAACAATTGCTTTGTCACCATTGCCCTGGGCAAGGAAAAGTATCAGACTTCAGTCAAGGACAAGGCGGAAAGTAATGTCAACTGGAACGAGGAATGCGAATTGTGAGTAACCAAAAAAATAATAGTGACTTTTTCCCCCCCAACTAAAACTTTCAATTTTTCTTAGGAAAATTCCCGATCAAGGCAATCGAGCCGAGCTAACGCTGACTTGTCTGCATCGGAATAATCTGGGCATAGATGAGTTTCTCGGTCAGGTGACGTTGCCCCTGAAGGACATGGATGTCTACGATCGGCCACGCTCCAAGTGGCTCAAGCTGGAGAGCAAACCGGGCAAGGAGAAGAAGAACAAGGAGCGTGGCGAACTCGAGGTTCGCATAGCCTTTGTGGTCAAGTCGGGCTCGCTCACCGATCTGAGCAAGAAGGACAAGCACAAGTCTTCCATAGGCCAGCTGGCCAGCTCGGTGGGCGGCAGTCTTCTCTCCATTGGCCAGGGTGAGAAGCGGAAGAGCATTAAGAAGCTGGCCGGCTCGCTCAGCTCTAAGCTGCATATACGCAGCAAGAAGAAGCAGACCGAGGGTGATGACAACTCGTCGTTCAGTGGCTCCTTTGCCAGCCTGGGCACGCCCAACAGCTCGGCGGGCATGGGCCGTGGCGGCACGGCCGGGGGCAGTGGCCGCAGGCGTGGTCAGCGGGCCGGAGATGCCGATCCCGGGGTGATCAGCGAGGATGAGGATGAGTTTGTGTTCGACAATCTGTCGCACAAGAGTTCGGGCAGCTCACTGAATATACAGCGCACGGGTCTGCAGCCGCCCATGCAGAACTTTGCCCCCCGGAATCCTTCGCCTCTGCTGAACAATGGCGGCGGCAATCGGCAGCTGCAGAACGGAACCAAGGGCCATGGAGGTAAGCCAAAATTACAGGACACCCTCGAAGAGGGAGCTGTCGAAGATTTTGGAATAGATTTTAGTATACGTGGGCGGAGCAGTTTGCCGCCGCCTCCCTCAAAGCCGCCGCGTACTCCGCACTCCGCCGGCCAGCTGTCCGACGAGGAGGAGACTATTGGCGAAGCCAAGACGGAAGCTCAGGGCACACCCAAGCTGGACGAGTGGGAGTCCAAATTGTATGGCAGTAATAAGTTCTTGGAAATAGGCAGCAGTGACTCCCTGAAGCGTCGCTCCTGGGAGCTCACCCGTGTACCCTTGCCCAGCACCACTGAGCAGGCGGAGGAGCCGGTGACGGTGCCGTTGCCTCAGCCTGAGCCTGAGCCGATTGCCAAGCCAAAAGAGGAGGCGCAGGAAAAGTCAAAGCCTGCGAGCTCAAGCTCCTCGTCGTCTTCCTCCTCTTCCTCCTCCTCTTCGGAGAGCGATGACAATGAAGAGGCCGAGATACGACAAAAGGCCGCTCCACCGGCCCCACCCACTAAGCTAGACCTGAAGTCTCAGTCCCAGACTCAGTGTCAGCCTCAGGCTCAGGCGGCAGTTGCTCCTTCGCTCTACTCGCCCAGCGAAGAGCCGCGCAATTTTATGGACTTTAATGCCAGCTTTGCCAAGTTTGAGCAGCGCCACAGCAATGTCTTCTTCGATGACGACGACGAGGAGGAGGCCACCCCCGAGCCCATCAAGCCACCAGCTCCGGCTCCGCCCCAAGCCCGTCCCCGACAGACCCGAGAGGCCGAGGCAGCTGCAGCGGCAGCCGAGGAGCTGGCACGCCAGGAGCGCGCCGCCGAAGATGCACGCCTCGAGGCTGAGCTGCGCCTGAATGAGCAGCGTCTGCGCGAAGAGGAGGCGGACCTGGCACGTGAGCTCCAAGAGCAACAGAATCGCCGCGAGCTCAAGCGGCGCGAAGAAGACCTCAGATTGCTCAACTTTGTCAAGAGCTCCACACCACTCAAAGAGGACAAGCCGGAGCCACAGCCACAGCCAAAAGCAGAGCCCGAGCCAGATCAGGCCAACCAAGCCATTGAGCATAATTTCCTAACGCCCGAGCAATCGCCCAAGGAGTTCACCACCAATGCCGGCGGCAGTGGCAACGGCGAACGCTGGGAGAAGCGTCTGGGCAAATTCAAATATGCCAACAAAAGAGGTGAGCAACTGAGAAAATGTCCAAACCGAGAAACCGAGAAACCAATCCAACAAAATTTTCACCACCTCCACCAAGGCCAAACCAACACCAATCACCACCACCACAACCACCACCAGAGCCACCTCAAAAATATCCCCGACCTTTTCTCCTTCAAAACTTGTGTGCGTGTGTGTGTGTGTGTGTGTGTTTGTGTGTCAGCGGCGAGGGAGTGCGGCGGAACTACTGGCGGCTTCGAAAATATAAAAAAAAAAAATTCTCCAAATCCTTCGAAACCTTCGAATCCTCTCAAGAAATATGAACCACACCTTTTTCCATTAACTTTTCCATCACATTCAAAATTGTTGTTGTTGTCCTTTTTTTTTTGTGGTTGATTTGTTTTTGGTTTTTTTGAATCCGCCAGTGGATTTCCCTCACCCCAAACCACCACCACCACCTCCTCACACGTAGACCTAAGCATTTCTCATTTAAATTGTTCTAATTGGAAACATTTTCCCGGCAGATAAATACAATGATAATGATAGCAATTCACCAAGTCCCAAGTCCACAGAGCGCATCATTATTGGCCATGAGAAATCCGGCTCCACCCTGGCCGAAAGACGCTCCGAAATTTCCGCCCAATTGGCCAAGAAATACGAAGGCAAATCCAGAGAGGTGAGTCTGGTCTACTTATTTTTTTAAGAAAAATTTTAAAAATGTTCCGTTATTTTCCAGGAGCTCATGCTCATAGCGAATGGCATGGAAAATGAGGCGCTGCTGCAGCGTCAGCGTGTCAAGGAACTGGAGGATTATCTGGATAATCTGTTGCTGCGCGTGATGGAAACGCATCCGAAGATCTTACAGAATCCCTATTCACGCACCACATCCGCCAAGAGGTACAATTCCCTAGGTCCCCCAAAATAAGTCTGACGATTTTCTCAGTTTTTCATTCGATTTTTTTTTTTTTTTTTTTTATCGAAAAAATATTTTGTTTCTTTTTGGAAAGTTTTGTCCGTTTGAAGTAGGATTTTATGAGGGTTTTTTTTAAAGTCCTCCCAAGCAGTTAGAGGAGTCTTAAATTTGTAGAGAATCTATTTTTTTTTTTTAGAAAAAAATAATCCAAGATTTATTAAAATTAAAAGTGCCTTGAGACTTGAAATTAAAAAAAAAAAAAAACAGATTTCCAAATTTTCAAAATAAAAAAAAAGTTCTTGAAATATAAAAAAAAAAAAAATAATAATTAAAATTAAAAAAAGGGTTCCCAAGTTAAAAAAAACTCCTTGAAATATTAAAAAAAAAGAATTATACAAAATTCTTTATAAAAAAGGCAAACCCTCAATTTTTTATATTTAAAAAAGTTCTGGAAATGTTAAAAAAAAATGTCATTAAAAAAATAACAAATTCATTATTTTTGAAAAAAAAAAAAATAATCCAGAATTTGTTAAAATTTATAATTATTATAAATTATTTAATTTAAAAAAAATCGATCATATTTTCAATTTGCCAAAAAGTAAAAAAAATCCTTAATTTTAAAAACTTTCCAAAAAGAAAGCAAAGAGTTCGGCTAGCCGAAACCAGACTTTAATTCACTCCATCCCCTCTCTCTCTCTCTCTCTTTCTTTTTCCTGCTCTCTTGTTCACCTTCTAATTCTCTTTGACTTTCTGCCATGTTTGCTGTCCCTTTCTTGCCCGCATTGTGAATTTGCATGCATTTTGACTTATGATTTATTTCCCAAACTTATTTATTTATTACCTTTGATTGATTAATGTGTGTGAACTACTCAACTTTTATTTATTTGTTTTTATTTTTGTTGTTTTTTTTTTTATTTTTATTTTGAAATAGTTATAAAAATTACATCAATATGAATGACTTTTTAAAGTAAGTGCTGTGAATTTTTTGCCGCCTGTAGTTGCATTTATTTTGTACAATTAAAAAAAAAAAAAAATACCACTACAACAACATCACAACACAACAACAACAACAAGTACAGCAAGCTGTAATTTGCACTACTAAAATAGTTATGGGCGGGGTGGCCTGAGCCTGCGGCCTCCTTTTCCATTTACACCAAACAAACAGGCAACCAGCCAAACAACAACAACAACAACAGCAGCAACAGCAAGAGGCTTAGCACAAATGTCAATAACAACAACAGCAACAACAAGAATTGCAAATATTCTAAGTAAGAATTTTGTTTTTTGCATTTTGTTTTTTTTTTTCCAAGCAATTTTTCATTCATCTTTTCGGGATCTTTCTGGTGTTTGCCTCGCTCTGTCTCTGTCTTACTCACTCTGTCTTGTGTCTTCATTTCTTGGTCACTCTCTCTGTCTCTCTCTTTCACACTCTCACTCTATGTTGTTGGCTGGGTGTTTGCGTTCATATTTACTCTATTGCTTTCTCACTTGTGGCTTTGATTTACTTAAGAGAAAACAAAAAAAACCAAAAGCTTTTTACTCATTATTAAATTGATTATCCTTTTATTCTTACAGTGGCTAAAGCTTTCGCGGATCACGGCTGCTGTTCAAAATAAATTGGATGAAGCAAAAATAAAATTTAAAAAAAACAACACACCAAGTTGCCTTTTTGTCATTAGAGAAATTCAAGTGCTTTCTGATTGTTTATAATAAAAAAAAAATAATTAAAATAAATATATATTTAAATAAAATTAAATTATACATTAGATTTAAATGAATCAAACAGGAAGTAGATGAAGAAGATGGAAAATTCCAGACAAAAGAAAAATATAATCAACAAGAACTATTTTATTAATTTAAGACAATTTATTTATCATAAAAAAAAATTAATGTGAACCATTTTTTTTTTTTTTGTCATTTGTGTTTGTTTTTTTTTTGTTTGTGTATATGAAAAAATTGATATTTTATTTGTATTTTTGTATTTAAAAAGCAAGAGAGAAAAATTGAGGAGAAATAAAATTAATTATAACTTTTTTTTTTTTTTTTTTGTTAAACCTGATGAAGCATTTCATAAAAAATAAAAATAAATTGAAATGCCAAAAAAAAATTATTTCAAATTGATTGATTGAAATTATTGAAAAGTATTTAAAAAGCATCAAAATATTCTCCCCCTAAGGCTTCCCCCCTCTTTCACAATTAATTCTTTTCTCTTGTGTACTAAAAAAAAAAAAAAAAACCTATTACTTTTATGTTTTAAATAATTTATAATAATTTTAGTTATCTAAGTGATTTTACCTAAAATATATATAATTTTAATTTCCTGTACAACTAATATAAAACTATATAAAAACAAACAATAAAATCAAACAACTTATTCACAATTAATAAAATGAAAACGAAAAACCAAAAACACGCGTTTAATCCCAGCAGAACTTTTGTTTTCTTACGCTCTTCTGATTTGTGAGCGTAACGGGTGAGCTTGCGCTCAGCAAAGCTCACACTACAGCTGAGCGGAGCTTGCATGCGCTGAGCGTAGTTTGCTTGGGCAGAAGCTCTCTCCGATCAAAGCTGGCTCTTTTCAGAGCTTTCACTCAACACTGTGGCGTGCAGCTGCGCAATTCTGTTCGCCTGGTATTTCACTTGGCGACTTGCTTAGGAAATTTTATGAATTTTATGAAAACCACAAACAACAATTTTTTGTTTTTTAATTTTTAATTTCTTTTCTATTTAATTTCATACGTTGACTTCTTGTTCTTTTACATAAAATATACAAAAAACAAAAAAAAAACTCATAAATAATTATTAAAAGCTAGACATGGGGACACACACACATATTGCATTTACATTTACCTAGAAGCTTATGCAATTAATATGGGAACTAAATCTAATTAGGCTAAGTACAGATCTTAAGTATCTCAAGACAAAAAAAAATATACATATATATAAGTAAAGCTAAACTAGACTAGTTGATTTGGTTAGACAAAAACAAAAAAATATTTAATTAATTGAAAAAGCTCGCCCAATGAGTTTTTCACTCGCCCAGGCCTTTTGAGGGTTTGTTCAGCAGGCGGCGTACCACAGACTCGGCCACCCAAAGCAGCAGGGCCAGACCAGTCAGAAAGTTAATGAAATGTATGGTAGCCCTATAGCTAAAGGCATCCGTCACAATTCCTAAAAGAGACAAAGGAGAGAGATTTAGATTTAGATCAAAAAAAATAAGGCTTCTGTTTCAGACTCACCCAAAATGGGGCCCATGGCAAGGGAGAAAAGTGTATTGCAAATAAGCTGGAGACCGGAGGCAGCTGGCAAACGATTCAAAGGCACATAGCTGGGTATGATCAGCGTCGAGAAAATTGTGCGGAATCCCTTGCCAAAGCCAATCAAAAGAAAGACACCCATAATCACATTGAACGAATCGGTTATGGTGACAATGAATCTGCCCACGGCAATGCAAAAGATGCCCGAAGCAAAGAGCACACGATTATCCAATTTGACCTTCTCCAGTGCCAAGGGAGCCAGAAATCTAACCGAGATATCCATGCCTCCGAGCAGGGACATGGCCAACGAAATCTGGGCATCGCTATACCCAAAGCTATTCAATATAAACGGAGTGAGAACCGAGAAATTCATTTCGCCAAACATCATAATGCTCATGCCCAAAGCCAAATTGACAAAGGTCAGATCGCGCAGCAGATCCAGATCAAAGAATTTGGTGACCTTCTGGCGGAAGGTCATCTTACGCTTGGCCTCCTCCTCGGCCAGTTCGGCAGCCTCCAGATCGGCCTTGTCGTATTTATCAGCCTCCAGAGATTTCTGGAGTAGAACCTTATCCTCCAGGCAGGTGCAGCGATGCTGCTCATCCAGGCCGGGCTTGGAGTAGATGCTAGCCTTGCTGGCATAGCGTTCCTGATCCTCCCGTTCGCGATTGAAATAGTTGGGCTTGTAGAGGGGGGAGTCTTGTTCGACCTGTTCATGGGAGGATAGATTCGCCTCCAGGTGGACATTCTCGCGACTGCGTGAGGAGTGCTGGCGCAACAAGGCCTGCTTGTGGCGATAACGAGCGCCCCCCGCATGCTCCGAGGTCAGCGACATTTTCGAGCCATACCAGCCATCATTGGCCCGGGCCAGCATGGGTGTGCCGGGTTCGGTGATCTCATAGCCCGGCCTCTCCGGATCATCGTTGTTAAAGAGATACTGCGAAGAGAATATGCCCCGCTTGCCACGCTTGGTGTATTGGCAGTATTTGCATTCGTAGTCACTCAGGGGATCCGGATTGGGAGCCAATAAATTTCCATTGGTCTCCACCTCGACGGCAGCCTCGTCTGTGGCACTTTCCGAGCTAGCCAGGGCCGGGGCAGCTTGCGGCTTCTTCACATGCCGCCACACCGGTTGCAAGGTGAGAGCACAGAGTATGGCATTCATCGAGATTCCAGCATAGACCAGAATACTACCCTGCGCCCCATAGAAGCCCAGTAAAAAGGTTGAGACATGTGGAAAAATGATGGGACCCAAGCCGGTGATGGTCCAGCAGAATCCTGTGGCTCGGCGACGCCTCTGTTTGAAATATGTATTAACGGCCAGGGAATTGGCCGCCATGGCCAGACCCAACCCTACGCCATAGACGGTGGACAGGAATATTATGTACTGGACAAAGGTGGTGCAAAAGGCCGAGGTGAGTATGCCAATGGCACCGAGTATGGTGCCCGCCAGGGCCACCTGACGGAATGTAAAACGCCGGAACATGGCTCCATTTACAATTCCTGCAAAAAAAAATGTTCCAAAAAATAATCAGAATATTCAAACAATCCGCTTGATCAAACACTACTCACCCACTAGGGAGGACAGAGCCAACACCACATTCACAATTGTTGTGGTCTCTTTGGCATCAAAGCCCAGGGTCTCCATCCGTGCTCTATAGATCAGACCATATTGCTGCAAAGCTGGGAACATAAAGAACTGAAAAGGGAACACAGAAATTTGATTAACTCCTTGGAAAAAATAAGGTCCCTGATTCACTTACATTATTTAGACCAGCCGCTACGCAGACCACCCAAGCCCAGCCTCCATCGGGGGCCACAAAGTCCGGACCCAAATCGCTTTTATCGCGACGCTTTGGCTTCTTTGGTTTTGTTGTCACATTGTAGACCGATGTGAGATTTGTCTCGGTCAGGGCGGATTTTTCCATTTTTACTTGATAAAAGTATTTCCCTTTTTTTTCTCTGTAATTAGAAAAAAGAAATTGATTCACAAATTAGACAATATTTTCAAGGCAAGGCAAATCTCTTATTAAATTACTAAATATATATTCAAGGAACCGATATGGTTTCGACTACCCCGACTACTTCGGCACTTCAGAGTTCGACCTGAAACTAGTAGTACTATTTTTATCTTGAGAAAGAAAGGCTCTGAAACTAGTAATACCATTTTTATCTCTAGGGGGAAAGGGGCTGGTCAGGTGGGCCTAAAATATTAATTGACTCGTTTCTAGGTCCTTGAAGTTTCTCTATACTAAATTTGATAGCCCTGTCTCTCATAGTACCCAAGATCCTGGAGGTCCGTCAGACCCTTTAGATAGCTCTGGTAAAGATCCAAGAAAAAGATATTCAGTGTAGACTTGTAAAAGTATTCCATATAAAACAAAATTGATCAAAATCGTTCAATAAATTCTAAAGTTATTCAAAGAACCGATTTGGGTTTAAATTTTAAATGATATAATAGTTCGAATACCTCTATATAGCTTCTTATAAGCATTTCACATATTAATTTTATTCAATAATTTTATGAGAGATCTTGGAACCACTCTGAGCTTGGTTAGAAGCCATATCAGACCATGTGTTATGGTAGTTGGATCTAGATAAAATTTGATCAAGATCGCTCAATAAATTTTGTAGAAATTCCAAAGACCAAAGCCACAAGATATAATGATTCGATTTGGCCGATTTCCACAAAACTGAAGACTTTATATAAGGCCTCACATACCGATAGTTACGAGACTTAAGGAACTGGAAGATAATAAGCAAGGGCACCATCTAGCTGACTGACTAAGAAACCTTCCATTAATTAAGAACCGATGGGGTTTATGTTGGAAAACTATATCGAAACTATTTCAATTTTTACAAGGCTCCAGAAGGAGGCTCCTTGGAGCCTGGTAGAAGAGGTAAGCAGTAACAAGAAACAAGAAAAGGTCTAACTGGTTTGACTCTACCTTGGTTAAGTCTGGGATCTTGGCTACTCTATGTAGCATACCTATCAGCTGACCCAAAAGAAAGATATATTCAGATTATAAATCGAAATGAAAGTGCTGCCTACTTTTAGAAGTTTGGGAAAATAATTCCTTTCAGCCAATCAAAGACAATTTGATCAGTTTTGTTTAGGTATTTAAAGTATTTTTTTCAACATTGTTGTTGTTGTTGTTGTTATCTTTTATACTATATAATTTTGAAACGCACCCAAGTCAGGCAATCAGTTCTCTTAATCATCGAAATTGACAATAGAAAGATTACAGGGAGAATTTGGCCCAACCCAAACTAAGCCCGGCATGGTAGATATTTTCTGATAATAACACCTAGATAGCTAGATATACTATATATACTATATATATATTTTAGAGATAATTTTCTAATTGCTAATTGAGGATTGTTGTTGCTGTTGTTGTTGTTGTTGTTGTCTATTATTATGCCAGATACATAACAATCGATTGTGATTGCTGTGATTATTATGAAGAAAAAAAAAAAAGGGATTGACAAGTTTGTTGTTTTTCAGCTTTTCAGGCCCAAAGCAATTTAAGCCCAAAAGGCGCCGACTTGTCAGAAGGGAGTGGTTCAATTTCCACAACTCAAATTAAACGGCTAACGATCGAGACTTTGCCGACAAGATTGAGAGATAGCCAGATAGAGAGATGCTCTATATCATCGAGATGACTGTACATAAATTCCCCCCCACCCAGCTTTTCATCATTTGACAGGCTTGTCAAATTGACAAACTGTGGCAAACCCACAGACAGAGAGAGAGATACGAAGGCAAAGAGCTCCTCAGATCAACGCTGGAACGTGATAATTAAGCAAAAGACAAGACACGACACAGATGGTCCCGTCTTGCCAGTCAGTCTGTCTGTCAGGCAGGCCAGAGAATTTTAGGATCGGAATTCTTTTTTTTGCCATTGAACCTTATCGAAGCGTGCCATAAATTGACGCCTGTCAACTAAACCAGACGACGATGCCGATGCCGAACCAGTCTTGGCCTGCCCAGACAACATCGGTTTCGATCCACTCAGACTTATTCATACTCTAGGCAAAGCCTTCCAGAGCCCTGTCATTTCCATAGGACCTGTTTTGATCAAACCGAAACTAGCTAGAAATGGAAATTGCTTTGCATAAGACTTGAGACAAGTTGCTTGATTTTCAGAGAGATAGAAATACTTGGGCAAAGAATCTGGCTTAATTGACTTGGGAATGGAGTGAAAAATTGTGTTAAAACAAATAAAACAGAATAGACAAAATACATAGACAAATTAAAAAGTGGAGAAAAATAAAAAGAATTTTAATCTTCAGAAAAAATTAATTAAAAAAAAAAAACAAAAAAAAAATGAAAAAAAAAAAAATTAAATCATATAAAATTTTTTGATAAGTGAAAGGATAAAAAAAAACTATGTAAAAAAAAATATTTTTAAATCACATAAATTTTTTTGATAACTGAAAGAATAAAAAAAAACTATGTAAAAAAATATAAAAAAAAATAATAATAATTATAATAAAAATATTAAAATGAAATAAATAAGAAAATAACAAATAATATTTTAAAATATTTATCATATCGAAATAAATAAATATATATAAAAATAAAAAAAAGAAAAAAAAATTTAATAAATTGGAAAAAATTTTTGAGTATTTGAAAACAAATAAGAAAAAAATTAAAAAATATATAAAAAAAAGAAATTAATTAATTTAAATAAAAAAAAATTAAATAAATAAATACATTTATAAAAATAAATTAAATAAAAATCAAATTAAATAAATTGGAAAATTTTTTTGAGTATTTGAAAACAAATAAGAAAAAGAAAAAAAATAAATATATAAAAAAAGAAATTAATTAATTTAAATAAAAAAAAATAAATAAATACATTTATGAAAATAAATTAAATAAAAATCTAATTAAATAAATTGTAAAAAATTTTGGAGTATTTGAAAACAAATCAAAAAATAAAAAAATAAATATAAAAAAAAGAAATTAATTAAATTAAATTAAAAATTAAATAAATATATATGAAATTAAAAAAGAAATAAATAAAAATTAAATTAAATAAAGTAAAAATTTTTTTAAGTATTTGAAAACAAATAAGAAAAATTAAAAAAGAAATATATAAAAAATAGAAATTAATTAAATTAAATTAAAAAAAAATAAAGAAATATATATATGTACATATATATAAAAAAAAAGAAATAAATTAAATAAAAATTAAATTATAAAAATCATAAATATTTTTTGAGTATTTGAAACCAAATAAGAAAAAATTCACATATAAAAAAAATGATTATATGTTAGCTATAAGATATAGTGATTCGATTTGGCAGATTTCTACAAATATGAAGAAAATGAGAAGCATTTTGAGACTTAAGGAACTTAAAGACAATAAAAAAAAAATTTTAATTAAATAAAATAAATAATATTTAAGCTCTTTTTGTTAGTATATTAAGAAATGACTTTATATGGTCGAAGGCTGACAATTAATTCCTAACAACTTGGGCTCTCTCGCTCTGCTCTGCACTGCTCTCTCTCTCTCTCTCTCTCTTTATTGTCTTGTTCCGCTCTCTTGGCAAAAGTCCCGGAAGCTTTTTTTGGCAAAGAGAGCAGAGCAAATAGAACCGGTTTAACGCAGCAAGCATGACTATGACTATTGACTATTTTTATGATTTGTTTCGAGTGTTTAACTAAAGCTTTTCTCGTATTCAACAAATTCATTTATTTATTTTATTTTATTTTTTTTCAATCACAAATCTTGCAAGTCATGTAGCATAGACATATTTATGAAACTAAATAGATCTTAACAGGTGTAGAGGTGTGTAGTGAACAGAGAGGGAGAAAAAGCTATTGAAAGAGCTTTTTAGTGGGAGTAGTGGACAATTTAATTCATTGATGAAATTCACAAGTTCCTTATCAGCCCTATTTTTATTTTTTGGTATTTAAATAGATTAAATTCATTAAGCTTTTTTGTTATGATTGATTTCAAATTTTGAATGTATTTCTAATTAGTTTTTCCAACCCCAAATTCATTAGGGCTTAGCGGCTCAGTCAATTCTATTTCATCAATAATTGAAATAGAAAATATTATAATAAATTGAAAAAGTGCCCACTCAAAAAAAAAATACATTAATTTATTTCAATTACAGCAGCGTTCAAAATATTAGAAATCAATTGAAAAATAAAGAAGAAAAAAAAGGGTGATGAAAGAAAACAAACATTCTTGTGAAATTTCCCTTATCGGAATTATGAATCATTGATTGAGCCAAAAAAAAAAAAAAATAATAATAATAATAATAAAAAACTTTCCAAGCCAATTAAAGTCCAAGCAAACAGTTCCGCATAATTGAGATTATAAATATTTCGACATACTGGATTTTTGTTTTTTATTTTATATTTGGATAATCTCTTCTTCTTCTTCTTCTTTATTTGCAAGATAAGAAGAAACAAATAAAGAACCAAATGTCTAGACTTTTATTTGGGTCAAAATTAGCCAAAATTTGCCTTAAGAAATTTTTTCAAAATTGTTCAATTTTTTTGATTAAATTTGAAAATTTTTTTCAAAAACAAAACACATTCACCCTGGTAAAAACCCACAACAGATGGAATACAACACATGTTACCAAAAGATATGAGCTTAAGATATGAAAAGCAGATAAATAAATATAAACATATACATGTGTGTGTGTGAAAGCAACTAATCAAATTGTTAGGTAATTAGTTGATATGACTCACAGACAGAAGCTGGCGACTGTCAAATGGCGACAAACTCTCACACGATAAAGGAAAACAACAATATCAAACAGGCACACAGCCGAACACTCCGAACAAGAAGAAGACGAAGAAGACGACGAAGAAAAAGGAGAAAGAAGGAGGAAACAGCATGTCAGGCATTGAGTGAGCTAACCTAACGGTGGACTTGAGACGAGTCGTCGTGTCGGCATCGGTTCAGTGTCGAGGTCGGGGTCGCTGAGGCTGTTTACAATTTTCAACGCTCGGTTGGTGGTGGCGCTATCGATTTGGGTTTGACTTCACCGAGTAAAAGAGTAGGGCAGAGCAGAGTAGAGCAGAGCAGAATTGGTAGCCTTATCAAGGCGGGCCTCAAACATAGAAAATACCGACAAACAAGTAGATAAACACAAACTTCTACACGTAATTGAACACTTGTTACCCAAGTTCACATATTTGAGAACACTTAGCAGACGACAACAAGACCAGCACACAAATTTCAAGAGGAAGAGCAAAGGAAAAGAAAACGAAAAGACAAACAAGCTGACAAGTTCAGCAGAGCAGAGAAAAAATATAGAAAAAAGAGGCAAAAGACTTGTTAAACGAATTGCGTGAATGATTTAATGAAAAGCAATCTAAATAACTGTTCATAAAGCTCTCAACACACTAACACTCTCTCCCTCTCCCTCTCTCTGTCTTTCTCTCTTACGCTGGTCTAATTGAAAGAAATAGCCAATCGAGAGCGAGAGAGAGTTGCTTCACAAATTGCCTGACATTTACAGTTCAATTGAAATTATTAATGAAAAAGGGAATAAAAACAAAGCTGAGCAGAGCAGAGCAGAGAGAAAGACAAAGAGAGTGCCAAAGAGCTTATGAGTAAAAGTGCTAACACAATAATTGATCAGTGTATGTGTGTAAGTGTGTGTGTGATCAAGTTGAACAATAAAAACAAAACTATCAATTTAATATTTGATTTATTCATTTTAATACAGTAAATTGCGAGAAACCCTCAAGACAATTTAATTGTGTCAATGCAATACAGTTTCTCATATATTTAGTTTTTTTTTTTTATTAATATTAATAATATTGAAACTTATACATTACAGTATTGATAATTAAAAAAGGTCAATAAAATAAGAGAGAGAGCGGATCTCTTTTATGAAATTAGTCTAAGAATTTAGAACATTAAAAAAACTACTAATGAATTTCATTGGTTCAAATGATTTTAAATAAATACCGTTATATTAAGTTGTATACTTAAGATCTTGATAAAAATTGAAAGAAATAATCTCTAAAGGATGTCAAGATCTATAACAAAATATAAAGAAAGAAGACCCATTCAATCTAAAGGTTGTCAAGAACCATAGCAAAATACATGAAAATAATATATAAAAATTGTTTAAAAAGAAATATCAAGAATCTAGGAATATAGGATATATATCAAAATATATAGAAAGTATTTCAAAGTCCATTCAAAAGAAAGATCAAGGACCTCGAGACCTAGGCTAGATATCAAGAATCTCCTAGAATCTCTTATTACCTTAGACCTATTTCCAAAAAGCGTTCGTCTCTTTTATTTTACTGATCTTTATCAATACAAATAAACCTCAGATCTATTCCAAATATTCTTGAGAAATCTTTGATCTATTAAAAAAATATTTAAGGTAACACTCAAGACACTCAAGGTAGACGAAATTCCAAGATCTCACAAATATTTATCAGAGTTTTATTCCAAATTTGTAGAGAAAATCTCAGGGTCCCTTTAAAATGTTTATAAAAAAACTTCAATACCTTTCAAAATGGATCAAAATCTTATTAAAAATTTCAATGAATCTCAAAAATTATTTAAAATATTTATAAGGAATTCAAAGTTATATGAAAATAAAATAAAGAATCTCTAGATGGAGAATCTCTCAAGCAATTTTCAAACCATCCATTAAAAATCTCACAATCCATTAAGACTTTCAAAGAAAAATCTCAAGTTGCCTTACAAAATATCTGTACATATATCCCAAATCCAAAAGAGATAAACGGCTAAAGTTAATTTATGATATGACCGAAGAGATCTTGGCAGTTCTCTTGACATTCGACTGGATTATCTACGCATTTAAAAATTACAAAATCGCAAAGTACATATTAAATAGTTAACAATTTAATGAGAGATCACTGGGGTCTGTCACCCGCTCTATTTGCATAATACTGATGAAACGGTAAAAACAAACCAACTCTCCATATTCCCCACTCTCTCTCTCTCTCTCTGTATATATATTTGGTTGAGTTAGTACAAATTGCTATTTATTCGCCTGGCAGAACACAAACAATGCAGAAATAACAAAGAGAAAGATAAATTTTTTGTGAAATACAAAATAAAAATTGGATAGTTTTGGACTAAAAATACTCTTTTGGATTTTATTCATTTGTTTTATTCCATTGACCTTGTAGTCGACGGTTTGTTTCATTGGAATTATTCTACTATAGTTTCGATCCTCTCTCAAAAAAAAAAATGAAAAAAAAACTCGATTTTTTTTTCACCCTGACACGTTCACATTCGAAAAGCCACAAAATAATCCCATCGACAAACATTTTTACATGTGTTGCCAACATTTCAGACAAAATAAAAAAAATATACCGCTTCATAGCCCCTAGACCAGTCCAGAGTTGGGCCGATTCAAGTCAAGTCGGCCGGATTGTTTGTGGCATTTAATGCGCATTTCAAAAAAACCAACACTCATTTCTGGGCAAATTCATTTGTCTCCTTCTTGTTTTGAATACACCCAAGAAACCAAATAAGACCACGTACCTCACTTGACTTTAATTCATTGCCGTCTTAAGTGGCATTTACAGTGAGGGCCCCGATTGTTTTGGGTCGGTTCTGGGTTCTGGTCTCTTGAAATTCAATACACTCCAGTCCAGTGCAACCGAAGACTGCGGTTCAGTGTTTCCTCTGGGCCACTTAAGAGGTCAGTCAGTTCGGTCCAACTCATTTAAAAATTCTTATCGAAGTGTTGGAGAAAAACTTCTAATTACTTTCAATTGTGACAGGATAATTCATAAATATAATTTGAGATATTTCTTTTTGGTTTGGTAATTTGATTATTATGACACTTTTAAGGAATCTTTGAGAGGGGTATAATTATTTCAAAGAGTCCTGGGAACTTGAGTGTGAGAGAGACCTAAATTTTCCAATCTCAAATCGTAAAATACTTAAAGATTCTTGAGAACTTGGCTTTTCCAGTTGAGGAATCCTGGCTAGCTGTACCCAATTTCTGTCTCAAAATGTATATAGATTCCTGAGGAGCTTGGTTGTTGTAATCCCTCATTTTGAGATCCCCAAAAAAAAACCAATTAAATGTCTCATTTCAAAAGACATCTTGGAAGTGTAAGAATCTTGGTTAATCTAAGCCCAAATCCCCTAGATTAGATTTTAGTACTTCAAGACTCAAGGAATCCCAACTAGTTGAACCCATTTTCCAAGTCTGAGTAAAAATTACTGGGAGCTGTCAAAACTCAAGAAGAGCCCACCTTCCCTAGATTAGATTTTAGTACTTCAAGACTCAAGGAATCCCAACTAGTTGAACCCATTTTCCAAGTCTGAGTAGAGATTACTGGGAGCTCTCAAAACTCAAGAAACTCGGTTAGTGAAAATCAATTTCTTAGTCTCAAAATATATATAAAGTTTCCTGGGGCCTTTGAGTTTCTAGACCCACACTAAACTCTGACCAGTTGAATCCAACTTTGATATTAAAAAGTAACCTCAAGATTCCTAAGATTCCCTCAAACCAAAAGTCGAAGAACTTTGACCAGATGAAACCAGTTATCCGAGGAACTTTCAAACCTGAGATAATCGGTTTTTAATTTTCTATGAAAACTATGAAAATATTGCATATTTCGTTCCAAGTCTATTTTGACCTTGACTCTAAACGATATTGAGGCACTTAGTCAGTGGATCTATCCTATCTATCAGTCAAGTTAGTCGTCAGTCATTATATGACTTTTTGTTCGTATAAATATTTGCGTTTTTGCTTTTTGAAACAGAAACAATTCAATTATTTTTTTTTTTTGCTATGTAAACCAAGCTAAGCTCTTTATTGTTTATCAGTATTTAATCGGATTTTTTTTTCCATATATATAATTAAATTTTTTTTTTTTTCAATTTTCTTTTATTGAATGCGAATGCGAGGAGTCTTGGACAAAGAGCAAGTGACTTTTTTTTTATGGGAATATAGAAATGAAAGGAAATCAGTTGATTTAGTTGTTCGTTTTTATTCTATTTATTTGCCGACATTATGAGAAATTGATAAGAGCACTTGAATCGATACACTTGACATAAAAAAAAATAAAATAAAGAAAAAAAAAAAATGGGAAAAAAATTTTTATCATGGCTTTTTGATTATCAGTAGCCGTGTTCCGTCAAGTCGTCATAAGTATATTGCGATTTTTTAAATAATCAAATTATTGTTGAATTTAATCAAGCAGAGAGAAAATGCATAAAAATAAGGTAAAAGGTATCCAAGCAACAAGTAAAGTGAATTTTCTCTTCTTTCATCACAGAGAGATCAGTGGGTGTGAGTGTATGTGTGTGTGGGTGGGTGACTTTATTAGAAGTGCAGTGGACAAGTGTGCAATTGAAGGCTTTGGCCTGGTTTATGGCCCTGCGGTTGGTCCAGCCTTTTAGGGTGGACCTTGTCATAAGCTAGAACTTAGCAAGATATTTTTTTTTTTTTTTTTCTTTTCTTCTTTTTGATTTGTCTTTGAAATTGTTTGTCAAGTCATTGGGCTGACAATTTGTCAAAAGCACGGATTTCAATAACATTTAATAAATTCAACAAACTTGAAACTGGCAATTTAATAAATAATTGACTGAAAAAAATTGCCTAGTAATTATGTTTAAAATTGTAATTTTAGATGATGTCATAATAAAATTTATTATAAGAAAAAATTATTTTTTTATTTCTTGTTTTTGTTTTTTTTATTTTATTTGGTACACTCTAATGCGCCCATTGGGCAGGCACATCGGGCAGCTATTCAAACACACGCACAGGCAGCCAAACAAAGCAAAACAACACCACAGAAAACAGGAGAGCAGAGCACAGAGCACAGCAGAGCACAGCAGAGCACGGACAACGGACGAAGAAGACCAAAAGAAGAGCTGCTCTGTGACAGTGACAGCTACATTGAACTGTTATGTACACCCAGCGAGCATTTCGGGCAAAGCTTCAATTGAGCGAGTATTTTGGTGAGTGGGAGACTAAGCCGAGTCAACTTTGCTTTTGGTTGGAGTGTAAATTTGAGAGTAGCTTTGTGAACCTTTGAATTTCAAAATTTTGGTGAATTTAATCAAAGTACAAGGCGGAGGTATGTTACTCTCTGGTGGAGGTCATGTCAGCGCTATTTGGAAATTGTCTGCTGGGTAATCTGTGTAAATCGCATGGATGAGACATTCGTATTTGTAATTCGATTTGTTTATCATTTTTCTTCTTTTTTTTTTATTCAGGCGGCAGGGGGTAGCATGTAACTGATTTGCATTTGTGCAAAGCTTCTGCCTTTTCACAAACGTCTGCCGCCGGTCCGTGTCTCACTTTTGACTCTTTCCAACGCACCCCCACACTCTCCTTGACTTTTGGTTTTAGCTTATTTCAAATCAAGGGGTAATTTTTATTTAATGATTGAGAAGGAAATCGTAAAAACACCCTGAAATTATCTAGCCTGGACTTTTCTGCTTCACGGATTTTGTGATTATCTAGCAAAAAGTGTATGGTTCTAATTGGAAAATATTAAATTCTGAAGAAAAAAAAAACTTACACGATATTTCTGACAGCAACTTGTTGCTAAAATATTGCACTTTAAGTTGGCTTGATACTGCTTTGGTTTGGTTTTAAATTTTTTACAACACTTTTTTTTTTTTAATTTTCAGCAAATAATATAGTATTATTTTTATTTTTAATGAACGATAAATGTTGCTCTAATACTTTTATTTTTGTTATGGGAATTAATTTTGCATTAACATAAAACGAATTAAAAAAAAAAAAAAACGGCACACACAAACACAAATAAATAAAAGCACGCACGCAAATCAAACTGCTAACAAAGTGTTTAACAAATAGCAACGTAGAGTGAGAGAGAGGGAGACAGATACAAATTAATTATAATTTTAATTTTTATAAATTTTAACACAACACGTTTTGTATGCCGGTTCCGTATTTTTAGTTTATATTATTTTTTGTTATTTGTCTAGTCTCCTCTCTTCCGATTTGTGTTGTTAACTGCTACGCGGCCAGGTCTCTTTTGGTGGCAGAAGGCAGAGCTGCCAATGTTTTATAAAAAAAATTGTTCATTTATTGTAGGCGATTCACGAGCACACCACTCACACACATACACACACACACACGCTGCCAGCAGTGCGCAGCCTGAGCGAGAGCGAGAGTACCATACACACACACACACGCACAGATGGAATGACTGCGTGCTAGGAGAGAGCCGGGGACCAACGAAAAATTGAGAGAAGTCAGCCAAAGAGCAAAGAGTTTACCTGTTGCCTGGCCCAGCACCGTTACTTAGTGATTGTTCTTGTTGTTGTTGTTGTTGTTTGAACAGAACTAATCGCTTGGTTGTTGTACTTGGTGTTCTTGTGTTATCCTTTTCATTTCGATTCTCAATTACTTTGAATTGCGTAGGCAGAGCAGATTTTCATTGGTTTTGCCTTCGTCATTGGTTGGGTGGGTCGCTCGGTTGCAACTTGCAAGTTCAATTAGCCTTTGGGTTGCCAATTATCGGCTTTTCTCTCACTTGTTCTTCTGTCGTCAGTTCTTTTGCCGGCATTATTATTATTTTTTTTTTTGATAATTGACAGTGGGTTGTTAAGATTATGCACATTGATTTTGGCGTGACTCACAGAGTCTGACTTGTGGTTTTTCTATCAACAAAATGTGCGGCACAGTGGAATTGAAAATGTTTCTTACACTCTTTGATCTGCTAGCATCTGTTGTGGGTTTGTCCGAGCTGCTTAAGAGTCAATAATTGGCATCATCAACTTCCGGTTGCTTGACCTTTGGCATCATTTAAAAACTCATCAAGACACAAAAAGGTTTGACTTTTAATGTTTTAATAATAGAATTGGTATGTTTATGTGCCGCTTGGCTTCTTATCGAATAGTTTCGTTCTTTTCTTGTTTTTTTTTTTTTTCTTCGGAGTATACGGAGATATGAGTCTTTGGATTTGGAGGGGAAATAAAAAAAAAACCCAAGCTATCTTGAAATATGAAAGAGAAACACTGAAAACACTGCCATAAATTAATAATGTAAACTGAAATCAGTGATATAATTTGATTTGAAGTAATTAAATTTTGTTTTTTGTTTTTTTTTTTCCTATTTTTTCAGCTTTTGGCCCACTGTGATCGCAGATGGCATTCGAAAGCTCGCTCTCTTTTTCACATCATCCCTGCTTTGACTTGACCTTTCCAACTAAACAAATTTGAGTGTCATTGATTTACCGTTACTTTTATTTTGCTCACTGCTCTCTCTCTCCCCCCCAACACTTTCTTCATTCATAGTTATTTGCTAAGGCGCCAGAGTCGGTTGATTTGAAAGCAATGCCAACGATTTAGTTTTTAATAACTCTCATGAAAATTGCAAAAAAAAAAAAAAAAATTCATTATAAATTAAAAATTATATGTATATGTATTTATGAGTGAATATGTTTTCGTTCTGATAACAAATTGTGAAATTATTTAAAAAAGCCTCCAATCACCGCTGACGCTGTGCTATTCACATATGTATAACAAAATGTCTAATTTGTTGGTCGCGCGCATTTCGATTAAAACAATTCACGATGATAATAATATATTTTTAATAAAATTTAAATAAAAGCAAAGACAAAAAAACAAAAAAGTGATATGAATGATTTGTTGTGAACTTTGTTTTTGTGTTTGCTGTCGTTGCGTGTTTAATTTGTTCGTGTTTTTAGACATTTTTATTTTTTTTTATTTTTTTTTAGCTTTTTATTTTTTTTTTTTTTGTGTTGTTTTAATTTCTTTAGATTGAATGACTCGACAATATTTTTTTAAGAAAGAAAAATTTAATTGATT
Organism: Scaptodrosophila latifasciaeformis; assembly: GCA_037075145.1. Classification (NCBI taxonomy): domain Eukaryota; kingdom Metazoa; phylum Arthropoda; class Insecta; order Diptera; family Drosophilidae; genus Scaptodrosophila; species Scaptodrosophila latifasciaeformis. The sequence goes on from JBAMCM010000428.1 coordinate 1,709,794, forward strand.
TGTTGTATACAATTTGGAAACAACAAAATATCCCAAAACCCGCAATTCTAATCTCTCAGCACACAAATAAAACAAACTTTACTCACTTTATAACTTTAGGGAAACTCTTTTTACAATCCGGCCTACTCACCAATTTAAAGTTCATTATCATTCAGATAAGATTTCCAACTTTTTTGCATGCTATCATTCCACGAAAATTTGACTCATAGCAAATTTAAAAAACTACAAAAAAAAAAAACAAGAAAAAAAAATCGAGTACAAAAACCAAAAGTCATAAATATTTGTGGAAAAAAAATATATATATATGTATATATATCCAGACTGATTTTTAGTTGACACGATGACGACTCCACTTGAGACAACAAGAAAAAATATTTACCAAAAATGTTATCAGTAGTTCAGCTTTGTCTGAAAACACTATCAAAAAAAAAAAAAAAAAAAAAATTACAGAAAAAAAAGATATTAAATACTACTTGACTAACGTCATGGGGATAGTCGGCCCCATTTTAATTTTGTCTGCAAAAATCACAAAAAAAAAAAAAAATAATTTATAGGAAAAAATCTTTGTCTTAATTCGGTTCTATTGACAATCAATGAGATCTTAAAAATATTACTAAAAAGCAGAGAATATTCTCTCAAAATAAATCGTCTTAATTTAAGCTATTCCTATGATTAGATCTTTATTGTAATGATCTAGGGGTTTGATCTAATTCAAGTTGGGAGACACAGGTCTGTCTCCATCCAATTTAAATTTAATTGAACTGTAAATTTCTTATAAATTTTTGAGACTTTTTCTTTATCTATAAGCTAGCTATATAATATGATAGATTGAAAGTCGGGGCCCTTTTATAACTCTCTCAAAAGCTTGAGATATCTGAGAACCCAATATCATCACTATGTAAACTATATACTGGTTTAGTTCAAGTGAAAATCGGTGAACTTATATTGCACAACATAAGCAGTCCAAGCATACTCAGAGACTCTCCGACATATCTATTTGGATCCGTAAGAAAGCTATATCAAACAGTGGTTCCATTCTGTCAAGACTTGAAACATTTATGCCCCCTTTCCATATACTTAAATGGCATCGATCAGAGATAATCCTGAGTACCTAGTTGGTACTATAAGCCCTCTATATAAAGCTCGATTCAAAGGAAATTTTGTCCTGTTATAATCCAATTTTATTAAGACAAATTACATCAATCAAATAAAAGATCTCAAGATCTTAAGGGCTTCCACATACCTTCAAATAGCTTGGACTCTTCAATGCCAACAGGAATCTGGGGATAACCCCCTCAAGTCTTCTTTGTTTTAGTTTCTATTGTAAATTTAGACACTCCCCCAGCGATTAGAGTGGGGTAGGCCATTTCGTGGTGGTCCCATTGTGATTACTTCTAAGAAGATTTAAAAATCTTTAAGCTAAAATCAAACATTTTATGCAAATTTCTGGTTTATTTACTAAACCCACAGAGTCTGCCCAGTCAGTCCATCAGCCAGTCAATCAGTTTATTGACCGTTTTTGTTGTTGGGTGGGCATCGACAGCTTCATGAATGAACCGGTTTGGTGGGGTTCGCTTGTCACAAAGATCCCACACGAATGGTTCGTAAAAAAAAAAATTATATATATATATATATATATATAAAGGGCTAACTGACCAGAGACTGGCAGACTGGGTAACAACAACAACAACAAATTTTCACAAGATTGTCTGTAAATTTGCTCATCGCCTTGTGGGCACATCCGATCGGTTAAATATTGAATTACTTTGGATGCTATTCCGAAAGTCTGACACATTACATGACTTGGCACTTTTTTCTTTTTCTCGCCTCTACCATAATCATGTTGAAATTAATTGAAATGGAATCGTCTGTCTTTTAATATAAATCAATTGAGTGGGCCACGCTTTTCAATTGGAAGGCTCTCATTGTTTGGAGAATACATATATCGAGTCTATGAAAAAGTAGGTGACAGAATGGTTATGATATAGTACTTTGATCTAGGTGAAACTTTGTACACTTGTTTGTCTCTATAGAAGTTTGCATTTCTTTGAGTTGTTTGAAGAAATATTGGAGATATCCCCACGACCTACTTGGAAGTTCGATCCAGGTTAAATTCGGCACATTTGTGTATCTCTCTATGAAGATTCTTAGTAACAAATTTGCTTGAGATCGTACAATAAACACTGGAGTTATACCTAGCACAGGACCTATCTCAATCTGTATGAAATAGTAGTTAAATTCAGATGAAACTCGGCACATTTGTGTAGAGACAAACAATTTGATTGAGATGGTATAATAAAAACCTGGGGGGAAAAATATTCATAGAAACTCTTTGGATCTCTATGAAATAGTAGTCCGATCCAGACGAAACTCGTTACTCTTGTGTGTCTCTTTACGAGTATTGTGGGTAACAAATTTGATTGAGATCGTACAATAGAAACTGGAGATATTCTCAGTAAGCCTTTGGATCTGATATGAAATTGAAGTCCAATCCAGGTGAAACCCGATAAACTTCTTTGTCTCTTTATTAATATTTTCAGTAAGAAATTTAATTGATTTAGTTTAAGAAATACTGAAGACATACCTAGAACCTCTTGATATCTCTATGAAATAGTAGTCCGATCCAGATGAAACTCGGTATCCCTGTGAGTCCCTCAAAGAGTATTCTAAACAACAAATTTGAATGAGATCGTACAATAGAAACTAGAGATATTCTCAGTATGAAATTGAAGTCCAATCCAAGGGAAACTTGGCATACTTGTGTATAAGATTATATATCTCTCTATGGAGAGTGTCAACAAAAAACCACAAGATTACAACTATTTCTTTTTTTTATGTTTTGTTTGTTTTGTTTGTTTTGATTTTTTTTTTTTAATTTTTAACAAATATCAATAACAATTACTTGGCATTATTATGGTACATTAAGTAAGTACATTATATACAAAACAAGAATATAATAATAATAATAATAATAAAAAGGATATCGTACAACAAATTTACAAGGTCAAATTTACAGAGGAGAGAAAAAAAAATTAATTTTTATTATACATTTTTTTTGAGCTAAAAACTAATAGAATCAGGCGAAGGAAGGGCGAGGATGACAGGCGCAGGCATAGGCGGAGGTGGAGGCAGACTAGACACACTGGCCAATATATTTGTTGTTTTTGTAGGAGGAACGCTGGCGCGGCTGTAGAGGATTTGGTGAAATGGCAGTGTGCGGTGGATTTTTGGGGGGGAGGGGATATCATTTGAAGTCCTGCTCGGTGACGGGCGGCGATTTGCGTAGGCGAGCTCGCACGCAGTCCTCGAGGAACCACAACAAAATGGCCGTGACGCAGAGGGCGTTGAGGACATTCAGGGTCACCGCATAGCTGGAATTGTCGCGTATTAAACCTGCCAAAAAGGATATGGGATATGTAGGGATATGCTCAGGATCAGATCAGTTATAAATTAAAGGGTTAATTCTACAACAACAAGAAAAGCACAAACAAAAAGAAAAAGCTTAAATAATCTGGATAAAGACTCACCTATCAAGGGACCAAAGGCCATGGAAAAGGTGCCGGACATGAGGAGCTGAAGTCCGGCAGCAGCCGGCAGGCGCTTGAGGGGCACATGACTGGGTATGATCAGTGACCAGAAGACCGTACGGAAGGCCTTGTTCAGGCCCAGCCAAATGAATATGGCAATCATTACATAAAAGTCACTGGTGCCCGATAGGAGGACACGTCCCAGGCACATGCCCAGAATGCCGATCACAAAGAAGGTTCGATTACTGAAATTCATTTTGGCCGTAATCAGAGGTATCAGGAATCGTATGACCAAATCGCAGAAGCCCAGCAAAGACATGGCCAGAGCTATCTGGCTGGTCTTGAAGCCCAGATCGTTCAGTATGAAAGGCGTTAGAATGGCAAAATTGATTTCCACAAAATTGATCAAGGTAATGCCTACGGCCAAATTCACATAGGTAATATCGCGTAGCAAGTCCAAATCGAAAAATATAATGATTTTCTTATAGAAAGGAAGCTTCTTGCGACGCTCCTCCTCATCCTCCTCCTCCTCGTCGACATCGTCATGTTTTTGCTGTAGTTTTAGCTTCTCCGGCTCCACGGGAGGCAATAATTTGCTGACCATCAGAGGCTGGCTAACATTATCCTCTTGATGATGGACCGCCAGCTGCTTGGGATTCTCGTCGTCTAACTCTTCCTCTTTGATGCTGTGACTGACGGAGAAGCTGCGCTGTTTGCCGGCCATTTCACGGCTATTGAGACGCCTCAATTCCGGATGGCCCGGATCCGCAGTGGTCTGGAGCTGCTGTTGTTGCTTCTCCCAGGTATTGAGACGATTCCTAGTGCCATTACTGGCCAGGGAGGTGCGCGAACCAAACCAGCCATCATTGGCCCGGGGCAGAACTGGCGTCTCCGGCTCCACCACCTGTTCAATAATGTCCACATCCTTCTCCACCGGCTTGAAGGCCTCGGCATCTTGATTGTGCTTCACCACATGCCACTTCACCGGCTGATAGATCAGCGAACAGGCAATCGTATGCAACGAGGCTCCAGCAAAGAGCAGCACCGTGCCCTGCACTCCGAACACCTGCATCATATAGGTGGCCAGATAGGGACACACTATGGGACCCAGACCAGCCACACCGAACTGATAGGCCGTGGCTGTGCGTCGCTTCACCTTGAAGTAAGTGTTGACCGCCAGCGAGGAGGCCGACACAGTCAGCCCACGACCGAATCCATAGATAATGGAAAAGCTCAGCACATACACCTCAAAGGTGGAGGCAAAGACCATTATGAAGAGACCCACAAAGGTCAGCACCGAACCCACCAGGGCCACAGCTCGGTATGTATACCGACGGAACAGCGGTCCATTCAACAGACCTATAAAGATTTTTTTTTTTTTGAGACTTGACAACTTGATTTATATTCAGATAATCATTTCCACTCACCTGTGAAGGCAGATACGGCAATTTGTGTATTGATAATGGTGGTCAGCTCGGAACTACTGATACCCAAATTTTGCATACGTTCTCGAAAGATCAGTCCAAATTGCTGGGCCAAGGCAAAGGTGACAAGCTGTTAATTAGAAAGTGCAATCTTTACTTTAGCATCATAGAAATAACCTGCGAATTGGCTATACTCTTTTCACATAGAAACTAATTTCATAGTCCTCAATGGAAGGGACTATATAGGAACTATATCATAAAGATAGGAAATAGTTTTGATTTGATAGGAGTTGGTACCCAATTTGGCTCTGATCGCACCAACTTTTGGAGCAGACACCAAAATCTAAACTGAGCATAACTCGGCTTTTTATCGACCAGACTTGATCAAATTTAATATCTGAAAAGTATTTACCCAAATGTATTTATGTACTAAATTTGATTTGGATCGGATTACTTTTTCATTTAGCAATCTTAGACCAAAATTAGGTTGGACTATAACAAGGAAATTCGCTTACCAATTCCAAAATAAAGGTAGGACAAATATGTCTAAATGGATTTTGAATTTTCCTAGAATCAATCAACTATATCATTAGGCAAAAATTAGTTTTAAGCCTATCTCAGGTATTTCTCAAACAAACCTGATCAAAATTAAGATCTGGTAAGATTATACAAGTATATCCTATTTTACCTGAATCAAACTATCATATCATTTAGAAGTTTCAGATCAAAATCAGGTTAGGCCATATTTTAAGAATATGTCTAGCCAGATTTGTATATTCTATTTAACCTGAATCAAACTATTATATCATTTAGGAGTAAGGGTTCGGCCATATTTTAAGAATATGCCTAGCTAGATTTGTATTCGACTAGGAGCTTAGACCCAAATTATTTTTTATCGTATCTGCTGTATTTCTCAAGCCTAAGCAAATTTGTATTCGCCTAGGATCGAGCAACTATATAATTTAGAAGTGTTAGACCAAAATTGATTTTCAGCATATCTGGTGTATTTCTCAATCTATTCAATGATCAAAATTAAGATCTGGGAATAAATACATACGGATTTATTTATATATAGAATTTTATCTCGAATCGAATAGCTATATCATTTAGGAATATCCGATCAAAATTGGATTTGTTCAATTGACAAGAATATGTCTAGATTGATATATATGTCAGCTAGGATCAGATATCTATATTATTTATATCTCGGGCCAACCACAACCAATCTGTCTAAGAAAAAAAGAGTATTCTCTAAGATTGTCAAATATTTCCTATTTTGAGATTTTCGTATTATCTTGGACAATATTTATTTATTATTTTTGAATTGTTGAAGTGTTTACTCACAATATTGACACCACTGGCAATGGCAACTAACCAACCCCAGCCGCCATCGGGCGCCACAAAATCATCTCCCAGGTCGCTTTTGTCTCGCCGCTTTTTCTTTACTCTTTTTTTCTGAGTCTTTTCCGCTGTCGCCGTTGGCGTCGCTGCTGTCGTCACTTGGATTGTTGGCTTTGCTGATGGCTCCTTGAGTGGCTGCTGTTCTCCATAGTCTTCATTGGGTAATTTTAATCTTAGCTGGTTGCTACCGGTGCTGGCGACCGTGTTGATGTTTGTGTTGTTGCTGATATTATTATTATTATTATTGTTGTTGCTGTTGTTGTTGTTGTTGTTGCTGGCCTGATGGCCATTCTTGTTATCAGTCATATTTAATTTGTGTCTTTGTTGTTGTTATGAAAGCATCACAATTGTTAAAAAAAAAAAAAAATCTGCAAAAAAAAAAAAAAATAATAATAAAATTAATTGTTTATTTGCAGGGGTTTTCGGAAGAAAAATATATAAAAAAAAAATCGGATTGACTCAGACTCATATAGAATGGTTTATATAAAAAAAAAAGACAACCCAAATTCGATATTCTCTTTATTGACTTGAAAAATTCTCAAGTCATTCTACCATCATTAACACGTTCACAGTTCCGTATTATCTATATAGAAAAAAAATATGACAAAATCAAAGAGACAATTTTACACGATGAAGGCCCATGAATTTCCAAGCTGTCCCGAGTCAAATGATTCATTTGCTTATCAATTTTGATGGCATAATTGTTATATTTTTTTCACCTTGAACCGGAACTTTAAAGAAATTTTCAAGAAAATTTTCTGCTGGGATCCTTAAAAAAAAATCCATTTTATTAAAAAAAAAACATTTTACTTTATTTTTTTAATTCCTTTAGCAAATCGTATTTACTTGCCTAGCTAACTCGACTATTTCTTGCAGTGTACACAAGGCTTCTAATAATTCACTCAAAATAAATAGAAATCAAAGAGAGGAAGAATGGAAAATGCACTCTTACTTGTTACTCTTCAAATAAACTACCAACACTTTCGAAAAAGTAAAAAATTTGTAATACCCATTAAGTCTTTCTGACTTAAAGGATTTTCACGCGCACTTGAAAATGTTAAAGAAAAACCGATTGTCACGTTGCCCATGGAATGTAAAATAAAACTGAGCGAGAAAAAAAAAAGACTAATGAAAAAGAACAGCAAGAGTGACCAACGCAGCAACGCAGTCTAATCGGCTTCGCTTATGCAGAAAAAAAAAAATTTTACCGCAAAAGCTTAAACTTTTTATTTTTATCAATCGATCGAGTGCTCTCTCCCAAAAGTCCTCTCTTTGTCAACGCACAAAAGCACATGCTCTCTCTCTTTGCAAAATGTCAAGCAAATGAATGACCGTTGCGTCGTTGTCGTTGTCGTCGTCGTAGCCGACTCGTGCCAGTGACCGCAAAACTGCCAAATACGCAAGCCCAGTTTAGCATAGTTTTTCTTTTGTTTTTGTATTCACAAGGCTGCGACAGAGACTGTGCCGAAGCCGAGCCGAGCCGAGCCGAAGGCTTCGTGAATGATTGAGTTAACATTACATAAAAAAAAAATATGTAAGTGCTTTGCTTTGGCTTATCATGTGAATTTCTTATTTTGTTATTTTTTTTTTTATCGACTCTTGATGATGTTTGCTTTGGCGAATTTTTATATCCAACAAAGTGTGAACTTTGGAAGGGGACGCGCCATCATAAAATAATTCCACAAAAAAAAAAAAATGACCATCGAGCAATTTGGTTTCTTCCTTTCGTCAATGTCGACCCTATCATTTAGCTGATATCGTGTGGCTTGCCAAAAATGTTTGATAAGCCAAAACAACCGCAAGTCCAATTTGTATTGATTTGCGGGAAAAAAAAAAATTGTGTGTATTGATTTGTTTGCCATTGATTATGATCGTGTTGACAATTTCCTTTGAAATACTTTGCTGTTTTTACCAAAAATATTTATTTATGAATAAGAAGAAGACTGAAATGACAGGAATAATTTGCTATATAGCTATTGACCTTGTGAATGACCTTGGATAAATTTTCACTCAACTTGATTATATTGTTACGAAAAGATCGGCCGCACAACGATACCAAAACAACTAAGCCCCCAAGTGGATCTGACCAAAACGATGACGTTGTCAATGGAAAAATAAAAAAAAGAGATAAAATTGAAAAATTCAAAACGCTGCGACAAAATAGACAAAGTTAAATAAATATGAAGAGAGCGTGCCAACAAAATGACGTCATGATTTACAATTGAAATAAAAGGCTAGAATTTTGTAAATAAATATTTGAACCGCCTACGTTCCTAGCACGCCACCTAGCGGATAAGTCTAGCAACTGCAAACTGTTTGCTTGCCTAGGCTTCCTTTTTGCTTCTGCTTATTTCGCGCGCTCACTCTCTCCCTCTCCCTCTCTCTCTCTATCTTTCACTTGGCATGAGTACTTTTTGTAAATAATTTTAAATGTTTGAATCATTAAAATTATTACTTTTGAGATAATGTATATTCGAGTCTAAAGTATGGATTATAAAATTATATAGTCTGTAGTAAAACAAAAAAAAAAAAAAAAAAAAGCTTGAAATAAACATTTACAATTTGCTTTAGACAAATAATTCCGCTTATTTATGTAATTAAACTAGTAAACAATTGCCAAGTATAAATTTTATCACATCTATGGTAAAATGAATACTTAAAAAATACTAAAAACACGCGAATACAAATTAATTAAGGTGTACAATTTGATTGATAGACTAATTGATAGAATGAGAAAGAGATGGACAGATAAAATGAATTATTACACAAGTAAAAATTGCTTGACCTTAGTGATTTTTTACCTTCGATTAATAAAAAATCAAGAAGAATAAAAAGAAATATGCTAACAAAGTGTATAAAATGATTTACTTTGTTTACAAAAATTTTATTTACAAGCAAATTTCTTCGGGGACAAAAAAAAAAGCAAGCACACAAAAACACCGGCGATCGCAAGAACCACACAAGGAAGCGAGAGATAACGGTAAAGTAAATTCAAATTACACTCAAGCCATTTACTTTGTATGCCTGCAGACAAAGAGCAGACTCTAGCGGTTTCTCTCTTCGACTCAATCTGTTTCGCAGGCAACAACAACAACAAGCAACAACAAGAGAAATAGAAAGCCACGCGCCTGCTTAACCGCACACAAATTTTTGACTTTTCTTATTTTTTATTTTTACTCATCTATTTTTATATATTTTTTTTTCTACTCTTTTGCCCACGTGCATTAATTAATTATTAACAAAAAAAAAGAAAACTTTTTTTTACCATTTAGTTCAAATTAAAATAAAATATTTTAACTAAAACAAACACACACATACACACACACAGGAGCACTAGGCAAAACAAAAACAAAAAGCAAAAAAAATAAATATATGCCAATACCACGACTTTTCCGTTCCGTTCTCCAGCGCGAACTGAACTTGCTAGCTCAGTCAAATGCGAGCGATTTTGTGAATTATAGTATTACTTTTTTTTTTGTTTTTTCGCAGGCACCAATACCGTTACGCATTTGGCAAGACAAGCTGTGTGCGTTTGTGTGTGTGTGAGTGTGCTTTTTATACATAAGAATTTTCGGTATTTGGTTTTTGGGACACTCAATGTGCGTTTATTTGATTTTATTTATTTATTGTTGTTGTTGTTGTTTTCCTATATATTTTAGCTTTTCCGATTTTATTATAAACGATTGATAAGAATTTATCTTTGTTGTTGTTGTTGTTGCCGTTTGGCAATTCAATTATCAGCAGCAACCTGGCTCACTCAAACAGCGAAAGAGAGAGAGAGGGAGAGAGTGAAAGGCATACGCGTAGCATTAGAATCCATATAAAGCTCAAAGTCAACACACATGGCTCATAAATAGATTATAATATGAAAATTGTGATTATCATTCAATTCCGTTAAAAGTCTCGGAAATACCGTGGAACCAAATTCACCAAAGGATCCAAATTGATTCCGAAAATTTTTTTATTATTTTTTTTTTTTTGTTTTTTTTTTTGAGAATTGTAAATTGATTGATCAAACTAAAAACTAAATTTTTGTCTGGCTCAAAACCACTTGACACACTCGTCTGAGAGAGAGAGAGAGAGAGAGATAGAGAGAGAGAGATAGAGAGAGAGAGAGAGAGAGAGAGAGAGAGAGAGAGAGAGAGAGAGAGAGAGAGCTTTGATAGTGGAAATCGTTAATCGGTAATTTATTTGCCTTTTCAATTAATCTCAAATCATTTACTTTTTACATATTTGATTATTTGATTTATCTAGAAGGATTATTTTTTTTTTTTAATCTTTTAAGTATTTCCATATTTCTATGGTTTATTTGATTTTTGTCTGATTCATTTGGAAGGTGTTAATTATGATTTCCTTATATATTTAATTTTTTTTTCCTATAACCTGTAGAACCACATGGAAGCTGATTCGGCCTTAATGTCGTAACACAAAAAAAAAGTACAGTACCGTCGCGTCTGGATGGCCTAGGCTGGCTCGAGTTGAATTATTTCATTAAATTAATTTATAATTGAAATTTTAATTAATTTTAATAAATTTATAAATTGATTTATTTATTTTTTTTTTTTTTGGGTTATCTCGAGCTTTCTCTTCTTTCTCGTGGAGAAACTTGTTAAGATTATCCGAAATTGAAAGAACCTTGGAGTTACTATCTGACCCACTTAATGTCCGGATTATCAAGATTGCACTGTACTTTAATTTGGCTCTGATTAAGATTGCAAAAAGTAAGAAAAAAAAAGTATTTCGATTATATGAAAAATTATCAGCAAAGCTGTTGAGCGATCCCGGTTTGATTCCAAATATAGCCAGACAAAGCTTAATATTTATAAAAATATGTCGATGCTTTTTTTTTTTTTTACATTTCAATGCAAATTCGAAATTCCAATAAAAACTCGACGACATTTTCAAGCTAAAAAAAAAAAAAAATAAAAACTTGCATTTATCTGCTAAATAAACAGAAATCAATAAATTTACCAATTTGTGGCTAATTAGAATTTTTTTTTTTTTTTTTAGCTGATCAAAGTGCAAGGTGGGTGTGTCTTGGTTCTTAGATAAAGAAAGGTGACAAAAAAAAAAAAATAAAACTTCTTATTTACCCAAGAATGCCGACAATTAATTGTTATAAACAGGTACAATGTACGAAATGATTATACCAATTTTTTTTTTGAAACTTTAAACGATACCAGCCAATTAGTTTGGTAGGTTTTCAATTTGAACTGATTAAATGCGAGTTGGTAACCAATTTATTGTGGGTCTGATTATATCATGAAAACAGCTAAGAAACACAGAGAGCGAGATAGAAGTCCTTTTGGCAAAGGCTTAAGAATTAATTTAAGCGATTATTGTTTAATAATATTCAATTAATTTGTTTTAAATTAAATTAAAACAGGAGAAAATCGAAGGAATAAAATAGTAGACAAATTTTGTTGCCTACTTTTAGGGCGCTGCAGAAAATAGAGCAACTTTGTCTTGGACAAAAAACCATTGCCTACTTTTTGGCTGGGGCAAGAATTCAACTTTGCAAATTGCCTTGAGCAAATAAATATTTTCTTTTAATTTTAAATAAATAAGGAAAATATTAAATTAATAAAAATAAGTTGTTTTTTTTTGTCAAGTCTTAACACCTTAAAAATCATTAAAAACTAATTTAATGTTGGAAAAGTTTATTAAGATTTTTTATTTTTTTTACAAAAAAAAATTTTAACTTCTCCAAATTTTCTGATTTCCCCAAAAGTTCCTGAATTTTTTTATTTATTTAATTTCCCTTGTAACAAAACATGGAAAATCAACTTATTTATTTATCATTGCCTTTTCCGTCAAACTCCCATACGGAAATAGATCAATTAAAGCAAATAAATAAAATAAACAATCACATTTATGTATGTATTTCTTTTAATTGTTATAAAAAAAAAAATCCAGACCATTTCCAGTTTTTATCAAGTTTTTTCTATTCAGTTTTTTTTTTTTTTTGTTCTTTCTTATCAGAGCAAATAACAGTAAATAGAAAAAAGCCAACATTTAGGTGATTAGCCCTGTTTTTTTTATTGCTTCCAATTGAAAAGTTATTCAAGATTAAAAAAATAATAATAATAATTTGCTAATTATTTGGTTTTTTTTGTAAAGTTTTCCGATTGATCCGATTTGAAATATTAGAAAAGAATAAGCCCGACTCGAAAACAAGAACAAGCAGATAAAGAAAGAATGATAAAAAAAGTGGACAATTAATTTGCATATTCTCGATTGCCGTTTCCAAATGAATAAATAACAATATTTTTACTACCCAACAATAAATAAAAAAAAAAAAATATGCTAATTGATTGACTGAACCAAACTGGAGGAGTCGTCTCGTCCGGCGTCTGTAAAATTTGTCTGTCCGTCTGTCCGTCTGTCTGTCTGGTTGGCGGGTTGTTGAGCCCTAAAATAGAGAGGGAGCCGCTGAACATGTGCATGGATCGTGTTTGAAGTCAAAAACCCGTTCAACACCAACACAGACTTCCACTTAACTGAGACGATACGAGTCAAGCCAAGGCAAGGCAAGGCGAGGCAAGGCGAGACGTGGCCAACTTGCCAAATTAATGCGATGCGGGGCGGGGCGGGGGCGGTTCAATGGAAATTTACAAAATACGTTCAAAACATTTGAGAAAATTAAAATTTGAATTATTCAAAATTGAACTAAATTCGCAATGAACAAAAAAAAAATAAAAAAATAAAAAAAATGTGCCGAAAAAATGCAACAAGTTGCCAACACCAAATAACTGTATTTTTATACAAAGTATTTTTTTTGACATGCACAAGATTATGTAATGCATAAAAAAACAACAATACACTGATTTGTTTTTTTTTTTTTTTTATTTGCAAATACCTCAGAGTCAATGACAAAATAAGCCAAAGCCATCGACCAGTTGCTCAATTGCCAGTGTTGCCGTGCGGCATTTTTTTCTTTCTTTTTTTTTTGTAAAATTTTTCATTGCTCATTCTTGCTTTATTTGTTTTACGTTTTTTTTTTTTTTGTTCCTGCTTTGTCTGTCTGTCATTATTTATCGATTCTTTTGTCAAATAGAAATTCTTGATGACGCGTAACAACAACAATAACAACAACAACAACAAAAGGAATATACGGTAGCTTTTTAGTGGTAGTGCCAATTAGACGCCTCTCAAATGGGCGAGCGCTAGGTGGTACCCACACACACACACACACGCACACACATACATGGCAGCACTTGATGTTATAACCACGCATACGCAACGACAACCAACTAAGCATTTCTAGAAGCGAAAGGGGGTGGAATGAGTGTGTAGACAAAAAGCAGTGACAGTGACGAGAGCAGAAGAAGCTGAAAAAAAAAACAGTAACGCACAAAGCAAGAGAGAGAGAGAGAGAGAGAAAGAGCATGCAGTCAAACGAGTGGCGTTTTCAATTTCAATGTTACTTCCCATTTTTAGTTGCTAATGTAAACGGACCAGGTCTACCTGTGTGCCTCTTTGCGTGTGTGTGTGTGTATATGTTTTTGCTCGTCTTCTTTGAGCTTACGTCTTGATGAGTTTTAAGCAGCCCACGCACTGTGCATCAGCTTGTGCAATTCGATATTCGAGCAGACACAACACGTCTGCCTTTGTATGAGAAAAAATTCTTTTGTGAAAGTGAACGAGGCAAATAATCTTTGAAGCTCTCTTTCACTACCATCTGGCATTCGATAGCCTAAGCAATTTATTTTTATTTTATTCTACTTTTATCAATAGGTTAAAATCACTCATATAATGTTCGAAATCATTAAAAAAAAAAAAAAATGTTAAAAGCACTTAGCACAACTCTTGTAAATCAAAGAGAAAATCGTATATACCATTTAGAAAACCATGGAAATTATATACACTTTTTCAAATGGATATTTTATATATTAGAAAATTGTATACACTTTTTCAAAAGGAATTTTTATATTAAGCAAAAAAAAAAAATAATAATAATGACCCAATTGACTTGAAATAAAAAAAGGCAATAAGAATTTCTTGTTTTATTGTCTAATAAAAAATTTAAATAAATAATTCAAATAATAAATAAATTGCCCATTCCTTAAACACAAATTTTTCCCAAAACTTGGTAGACACTTTTAAATTTATCAAAATATTAAAATTCTAATTAATCTTTTTTTTTTCTTTTTCGCAACTGAAACTGACCATAAACAAAAAAGAGAAAGAAGAAAAAACAAGTTATCAAAGCAACACGTGTTACTCCAAACTGCCAGCTGATTTTTTTTATACTCATGAAAAATACAAAATATACAAAAAAAAAAATGGAGCCACTGCAAAACTAGTTTGCTTCTTTGTGAGTTTTACATTGGCAAAGGTAAAGGTGAAAACCCACCGCCAGATGACTAACCGAAAGACTCTCTCGCCCGTTTGCGCAAATTGTGTGATCATGAACCTGAGAGAGTGTGTGCTGCGCCGCTGCAAAGCCGGTGACATTTGGCAATACCAAAAAAGTCGATACACTTTTTTCTTTATGTATTTTTTTTTTTAAATAATTGAAATGTTTAGGGGACTTCAATTGGAATTTTTTGAGTTAAAAATGCAATGTGTGAATGTGAGCAAATGCCATGAAAAGTTATTGACAATTCATTAAATATGAAGCATTTTGAAAGGCGGCAAGAAGGGCAAAGGCAAAGAGAGATTATTGATCGAAGTGATAAAAATAAGGCACATTCGAATGATTTTGATGGCTTGGCTTAATGGAATGGTCATTAAATTGCTATTAAGCGATACTTTGTAGCCAACAGCATTCAACATTTTGTCATAATAATAAATAAAAATAAATAAAAAAAACAACAACAACAACAAATGCTTTCAAATGACGCAAATGATGTCAGGCAGAGAATAGAAGGGAATTTTTACAACTCGTTTTTTAGTATTTACTAGAAATTATTTTTTGCTTGATTTAATCAATATCGGAGAAGAGAATTTTCATGAAAAAGAGTATAACAAATTCGACTTGATCTGTGCGGTTTATTGAAGACAGGAACCCAAGTTGAACAAAGAAGACAATTCCAAAGCCAACAAATCCTAAAAAGTAAACAAACAAGATCTGGCAACGCCAGAGCTACTGCTCTCTTGCACTCACACACACACACACACACACACATACATGCAAGTACATTTGCAGATCCATTGGAATACATGTGCTGCGCGCGCAACAACTGTAAAATCTGAAGACTTCATTTAAACAGCTGAAAAGAGACTTGGAAAACATAAAGAACCAAATGAGAGAAATATTGAGTGACAGAGAGATCCAAAGAGTTTACTTAGACAGTCAGAGAGAGAGAGATAGAGAAAGAGAGAGGTAGCGAGTGAGCAAGTCAACATTACTTATGCGGGCCAGGAGGGATGGCAGCAGACACTGCAACAATAACAACGACAACAATTGCAAGAAACTTCTACATTGCAACAGGCTAGGCAGCCCAGGGACACAAGGCAAGACAAAAGACAAAGAAAAAATCAGTAAGAACAGCGCAATTAGCCAGGCTAAAAAGACATTCATTTTCTTGTTACTGTTGCTGTTTTCTTTTTTTTTGGCTTTGCTTTTGGCAATTTGCTTTGTGTAGTTGTTGTTGTGTGTGTTTCTGTGAGTTCTAAAAAAGTGAATAGCATTCAGGTAAATAGAAGATCGCCGACCAAGACAAAAGTAACAAAACAAATTTCATGCCGGCCAGTTGACGTGAAAGGTGGTGGGGGGCGTTGGTAGAGGACGCAAGGGGGATCAGACTCCTCAGAGGCTAGAGGCAACGATCTTGGCAGGCAAACACAAAAAACACACACACAAACAATCAGAAAAAAAAAATAAATAAACTGAGCCAGCCAGGCAAGCAGGCAAGAAGGCAGGCAGGCAGGCAGGCAGGCAGTCACCCATACAAGCATAAATTGCTTACAGCAGAGCTGCGCAGCCGGCGCACTATGGGACAAATAACCAGTTTATGTGGCATTAATTAAACACTTCTAAGCGAATCAATCTTTTTCGATCTATTTTTTTGGTATTATGTTGATAAGTCTAAACTGGAGTAAATTTTGGGGGGAAATGGGCGTGGCAGCGTCTTACATTATTTTAAGGACTTTTGATAAATGATTTTCGGCCAGCAAAAGTGGTCGTTTGCCCCATAGTGCGGCGTCGGCGTAGGCAGGTCAGGCAAAGCGGCAAAGCGGCAAACCAGGCAAGGCAGGCCCAAAGTCAGTATCGATTGAACAGTCGCGCGTAGCTCATCGAACTGGAGCTGCTCCCCCTAATAAAAGCACACTCAAACAAATTCACACACACATACACACTCATACACACACAAACACACCAATAGCAGCAGCAGCAGCAGCAGCAACAGCGAAAACAGCAACAAAATACCAAAAACAAATACATTGATATCTTCATACAGGCGAAACGTCAAGAACACAATACACACACACACACACGCACACATACGGTAAAAAAAAAAAATAAAGACCCCCACTCATAGATAGTGGTGGGAGAGAGAAGCATAGAGAGCGCGATAGGGGGAAAAACACACACAAAAAAAATATATATAAAATAAAATAAATAATAAGAGCGTGGCCAGCTCTCGAGTCGGTTAAAACAGCTGGATAATTCATAGCAAAAAAAAATTTTAAAAATTGGCTCAACGGCCTAAAAAAAAATAAAAGAGTCCAAGAAAAAAATGCTTACGATTTGAAAAATTCAAAAATATTCAATTTCTCGCAAAAAAAAAAACAAATAAAATTTTTTTTTTTTAACGTTTGCAACGTTTCAGTGAGTTGATTTTTTTTTTACATTTTTTTTTTTATTTATTTAATAAATAAAATTACACAAATGGCAAAGCAAAACAAAGCAAAACTCGAGTGGTGATAAAAAAATAAAATAAACTTTGAAAAAAAAAAAATATATAAAAAGCTCAATTAAAAAAAAAAGTTTGATAAAAATAAAAAAAAAAAACAAATCAAACCTAATTAAAAGCAATAAAAGCAATCTATGAGATATAATAAAAAAAAAAGAAAGTACTAAAAATATAAATCCAGACAATAAAAAATTAAGACAAATTAAAAATTAAAACAACAAAAAAAATGTAAGCAAAAAAAAAATACTTGAAATTTTAATTAAATAAATAAATGAAAACCGCCTCAACACGTGTGGTAAATACGGCAAAGACAGATAGAAGAGGAAGCAGAAGAAGAGGAGGAGGAAGAAGAAGCAGCAGCAGACGAGGAGGAAACAATTATGCAAAAACAAAATAGCACACGAGCAGATAAAGAGAAATTTAAATAAAAAAAAAAATAAATAAATAAACCAAGAGGAAAGAAGAAGAGGAAGAAGAAGAAGAAACAACGCGTCATAATTCCAGAAAGGCCAACAAAGTCACAACGAAAGCGAAATAAACAAGCCAAGAAAAAAAATCAAAACAAACAACAACAACAAGAAGAGAATATATAGAAAATATATAGACAAAAGAACAAGAAGAAGAAGAAGAAGGAACTGATCTGACAGACAGACTGACTGAAAGCAGCAAACACCTAAAAGCCAAAAGCAAAGACCGCCGAGTCGAGTCGCGTCGAGTCGAGTCAAAGGGCCAAGGAAATAGCCAAAACAAAGGAAATAGGCAAAAACCCATCAAAAGGCCAGGCAAACAAGGAGGAGCATTTCCCATTTTTTTTTATTTTATTTTCATCAAACTAAAACTACAACAACAACAAAATGACAACAAAACAACCAAAAAAAGTGGCACCCGATGGCGGCTGGGGTTGGGTTGCATGTTTCGGAGTTAGTTTGGTCAATGTAAGTAAAAAAAAAAAATTTATATATATATATATACCCTCTACCCAACCCTACCCCCCCTTAGGAGAAAAATAAAACAAATAGCTGACATTAATTAACCAAATAACTCATTTGGAAAGATAACAAAAAAAAAAAAAAAAATAAACGAAAAAACTTTGTGGCAAACTTGAAGGCTTTTCCAAAAATAATTTCTGACCAACTTCGGCTTCGAAAAAGGCCACAGGATTATTTATTTGTCGTCAGAGAAAATTTGTGAGAACTAAAAAAAAAATTATATATATAAAAAAAATTGGAGAATTTTCGTAGAAAAAATATTTTCTAAAATATTTATAGACATTTTTTAAGGACAAAAATAATGTTGGAAAAATTTGAAGAAAAGGAGAAAAAATATATTTTTAAATATAAAAAATTTCAGAGAATTCCAGAGACCCCAAAAAAAATTTCAAAATTTTCAAGACCCTCCCCAAAAAATAAGGGAGAAAAAAATGTTGGAAAAATTTGAAAATATTAGAAAAAATATATTTTCTCTGGGATTATAAAATTTAGAAAAATTAGAAAACATATATTTTTCAGAGAATACCAAAGACCCTAAAAAATTTTACTGAAATATTTCGAGGTAATTTTCAAGACCCCCCAAAAAAAATAAGGGAGAAAAAAAATGTTGGAAAAATTGAAAAAAAAAAATATTTTCTCTGGGATTATAAAATTTGTAAAAATTAGAAAAAAAAATATATTAAAAAGAAAAAACTTGGAAAAATTTGGAAAATTTTGGACATCATGGAAAAAATATTGCTAAAACAAAAGAATTGTTCAAGATCGAAATTTTCACTTTTTTAATTTTGTTTTATCTTATTTTTTTTTACAAAAATTCTAGAATTCATTCGAATTTTGTTTTACTTTTTTTTTCTATCAAAATTCTAGAATTCTTTCGAACTTTTGTTCAGAAATATTTTCTCTTTACTTTTTTTTTATTAGGAATATTTTTTTTCTCTTATTCTAAAATTTTGAAAAGATTTGGGAATATTTCAAAAAAAATCTCACAAATTTTCAGATTTTTTTTTTTTTAGGAAAATTCACTTTTTTAGGAATAATTTTTATGGAGTTTTTTTTAGGAATAATTTTTTCTTTTATCTAAATTAAAATTCGACTATTTCTGGAAATATTTCAGAATTTTTCCGGAAGGAATTTTTTTTTAAGTTTTAATTTAATTGGTTTTTAATTTTCTGAGTCCCTTCAAATTTTAAACTATTCATAATTTCTAAGAATTTTAAATTCAAGAAATTCTTGAAAAAAAATCAAAAAATATTTTTTTCTGTTTTAAAAAAAACTTTTTTCGGAATAAATATTTTCCTCCCATATTTTCGGAGTATCCGAAAATCTATAAATGCCAAAAGCCTTTTTTATTTACAAAATTAATTTGATTTTGAGTTTAAGCCTCATTCTGGTTGCTCATTGATTTTCAGGGAATTTTAAAAAAATTTTGTGTGAGAATTTTTCAAATAATTTTTCTCCGAAAAAATTTGTACTCCTAAAATTTGAAAATTTCGAACAAATTTCTGAATGACAAAATTCCAATCAAAAATTTAGAATTTTAACAAATTTCCAAATGAATATTTTTTCCTAAATTCACAAGATTCGGAGTTCTGAGAATATACAAAAATATTCCGAAATTTGCAAGAATTCTGAATGAATCAGACCCTCGAAGGAGTCTTCTAAGAAGACCCAAAAAATTATTCTAAAATGTTTTCAATTTTTGTTTTTCTGAATTTTTCAAATTTTGTAAAATTTTCATTGTTTTTTTTTAATTTTGAAAATTTGATTGAATTTCTTTTATTTTGATTTTTTTTGTAAAACCTTTTTTTTCTGTTTTGGAATTTTTTGCTTGTCACAAAGAAAGCAAAAGATAAGCCAGCCGACCTAAGCATGACGACATTCCTTCTTGGGCCAGCCAAGTGATTTTTATAGGCTTTTTTTTTTTTTGCTTTTCAATGCTTGAATTATTTTGTTGAAGTTGTTTGCCTTTCCTCCTACAACTATTTTGATATGGAATTTTTCATATCGTTTTTGTGGATAAAAACGGAAATAAATTTCCCCAACCATTTTTTTTTTTTTTTTTTTTGGTTCCCCAAAGAGAGAAAGGAAAATATGACGTCATTTCATATCAGAAAAAAAAGAAAGAAAGAAGGTATTCCTTGGAACTCACACACACACACACACACACAATAGAGTCCAAAATAATAGAAACCGAAAATCTATTTGATTTTTGTTATTTTTTTTTTTTTTTTTTTGCTAGGGGAAAATTTTGAATGGGCCCCCAGAATTTTTGGGCAAATCATTCGATGCGGGTTTGGATTTATCAAAGAATTTTTTTTCTTTTATCAAAAAGAAAAAAAAATGGAGTTCAAAACTGGCCAAGGTCAGGGTTAAGCGAGAAAGGGAGAGTGTGAGAGAGAGAGAGAGAGAGAGAGAATCAACCCCTTTACACTTGATGGAATTTTACCTGAAAGAAGAAGAAGAGGAAAAAAAATATATGAATTTTTTTTCCTCCTTTTCTTCTTCTTTTTCTTTTTGTTGAT
Organism: Scaptodrosophila latifasciaeformis; assembly: GCA_037075145.1. Classification (NCBI taxonomy): domain Eukaryota; kingdom Metazoa; phylum Arthropoda; class Insecta; order Diptera; family Drosophilidae; genus Scaptodrosophila; species Scaptodrosophila latifasciaeformis. The sequence continues at coordinate 1,730,519 of JBAMCM010000428.1, forward strand.
TTTTGCTTTGTGCTGTCTGCGTTTTTCTTTTTTTATGATTTCTTTTGTGTGTGGCAACTTGCAACGTGATGCCGCATCCCTTGCACTTCTGACTTAATGCTGATGCAACAACAACAACAACAACAAATTCTAACACCAACAAAGCAAACAAGAAGAAGAAGAAGGAAATTTTATGCCAGAGACTGGAGAGAACCAACGAGAGAGAGAGAGAGAGAGAGGCAAGGCTGACTGAGTGACGTACGGACAGATCGGACGGATATAATAATCGTTTGGCTCTCTGTGAGTCGCTTTGGTGCGAAATCTGTTCACGCACATCACGCGTGATCTCAAAATGCGTTTCAACAATTTCCTTTTCAACCGATCGACCGACCGACCGACCGACTCGGGTTATTGCTTTTCTCTCTCTATCTCTCTCTCTTTCTCTGTTGCCTGCTTTTGTTGTTGTTGTTGTTTTTGGCATGCATTGCCAAAACAAATTCAAATTCGAAACAAAAAATAAAAAATAAAATAAACAAGATATAAAAATTCACTGTTTTTGTAAATTTTTTTTTTTTTTTTTTTGGATCGTCAAAATTCACGACAAAAACATATAAAAAAAAAATCTCAAAGCATCAACAATTCCACAATTCATTTATCTAGTCTATGTAAAAAATACATATAAAGAAAATACAACAAAAACAAAAACAATTAGAAAGCTGCCAAAGCCCCCCCCCAAAAAAAAAAAAATTCATTCCAATTCAAAAAAAAAAAGAAAAAAAAAACATTTCATTTTGTCTCTGACATTTTTATTATAATTTTTTGCTTGGTTTTTCATTTTGCATTGTTTTTCGCTTTATTTTTGTTAAAACTGGAAAATACTTGAAAAGACTAAAAACTACATTTTTTTTTTTTCTTTTGGTTTGGTTTGAAAAATAATTGAAATCATTAAGGGGTGTCAAAGATCAGATCATAAAGATATTTATCTCTCTCTCTCTCTCTCTCTCTCTTTCTCTCTTGGAATTATTCTGGGAGGAAGCAATAGGCTAATTTTTTCTGGTTACAATTGGAATTTTTGGAATCTTCCGGATTCGTGAAAGTTTTGAGTAACTTAAGATGAGAATCTTTGGTTTCGAAATACTTTTTCCGATTAATCTTAAATATTTCAAGAATCTTGAGATCCAGAAACCTTTTGAAATTCTTCTAATTCGTTCTCATTCCTTTTTGGCTTTATAAGAATCTCGAAAATCTATAGACCACTTAACTGAATCGATCCCATCTTGTGAGAATTTAAAGAGTCTTCGGATTCGGATTAGGTTTAATAAGAATTCTAAGAATCTTGAGATCCAGAAACCTTTTGAGATTCTTCTAATTCGATATAACTTTTGAGAATCTTCTCATTCTATACCTATAGACCAGTTTACTGGATCCATCCCAACTTGTGAGAATTGGAAGTCCTTCGATTCGGTTTAGGTTTAATAAGAATTCTAAGAATCTTGAGATCCAGTCACCTTTTGGAAATTAGAAAAAAAAGAACCCTTTTTTTATATAAAATATTTCGGTTTAACTTTTATAAGGACTTTAAAAATCCTCTAAATCTGACTAGAATTTCACAAGGATTTAGATTCCAATTATCTATATAAGAACTCTGTGCATCCCCAAATAATTTAAGAAGGACTAAAAGTATCTCTGGACTCAAGAGTGCACACCCCTTTGATTTGGAATACTTTTTGAGAATCTTCCGATCTGGAATACCTTTTGAGTATCTTCTTATTTGACAATTTAGTCTCAAATTGTAAGGATCTTGATTTTGTCTGATTTTTATAAGAAATATAAAAGGCTTTTTAAACGGTTAGAAAACGTTCTGATTTAAAATATCTATCAAGAATCTTTGGATTACTTTCCCAAGTAATTTTATAAGAATTTGTGATTCCTTTTAATTTTGAGAATCTTTCAATTAAAATTTGAATTTTTCGGGCTTCGTTTATGCCTTCAAAAAACTAGGGAACACCTTTATAAAACCTCCTCTCAGACTTCTCCCAAAACTTGACGCTTGACTGGCTCACAAAGTTCCTGGAAAAAAAAGGCATACTTTTTGCCCTCAATGAAAAAGTTTCTCCACTTGAATAATTTGCCTAAATGATTTAAATGACTTTTGATTTTATTTATGAATGCTTCGATTTCCAGTTTCAAGATTTTAATTATTTATTTGAGAGAAAAAGGTTTCGCTAAATTTTCCTGGAATTGAAAACAAATCCAAGCGAATCGAATTAAATTGTTTTCTCCCCCCTCAAAGAAAAACGAGACCTTTTCTGATATATACATATATACTACATATATATATATATATATATAGGTATATATATATGTATATATTTCCGTATTTAAATTGTCGATGGCGAAAAGAAAAAATTACGTATGTAAATTTAATCTGGCATTCGAATAGAAAGTGCTCGGTCTATGCCAAAATGCCTTGTACTAATTTTGTAATCATTTACTTAAAACAACAACAACAACAACAACAACAACAAGAAATTTATTTATAATTTAAGTGCTTAAAACAAGAAGAAGAAGAAGAAGTAGAAAATAATGACAAATTCATTTAAACAAAGGAAAATTGTTTGCCATTTCTTTCCCCTTTGAAAATCAAACCAGATGCCATTCAAAAATTAAATCGACTGTGTTTTTCTGATTTTTCCATTTTTACCTTTGCTCTGTCGTCTGTCTTTTTATTTTTTTCAATTTTTATTTTCATTTGTTTTTAGTAGAAAAACACGAAGCACATAAAGAACGTTAAAGGCAAACCGAGTAATTGCCTTCGACATTGAGCAAAGTGTCGACCGAACCACAAAACAGACGACAAAAAAAAAAATTTAAAAAAAAAAAAAAATTGAAAATGGAAAATCCATTTCTACTCAGGCCAAAGCAAAGATACTCTTTCTTGGAAGAAGAAAAAAAAATTAAATTTTTTTGAGATCCTTCGAAATATGAGAGAAATCTATAAAGTTTTCAAGAAATTTAAAAAAATATATATATTTTTTCGGGTTCCATGACTTTTTTAGATAATTTTGGGAATTAAAAAAATATCAGAATAAAAATAAAAAAATAAATAATTTGAAAATTTTAAAGACTCCAAAGTTGGCCTAAAATTGAGGAATATCAATTTCAAAAGGCTTGGAAAATTTGTATCGAAAAAATTACAACCGAAAGAGGAAACCATAAATTCGTTAATCTTAGTTGGATTTATCGGGGAAAGAAAAAAATAATAAATATTAAAACTCTAATTCCGAACCCTTGGATTAGGTTAGGTGTAAGCTGATAGATCAAAATGATTATGAAGACTTGAAGGGAAAGAAATCAAAAATAGCCAACCAAAAAGGAAGGCGGGTTAGGTTCAATGGAAAGGATGGAAATTATATTTGAGAGTAAAAAGAAAACATTCAAAACCTTCAGTTAGTTTGGGTTGAAATAAATATATGAAAGAGAAGATAGATTGGAATCTTCTAATTAAGTCAGATAGGGTTCCATCGTTGGTCAAATGGTCAAGGGAAGATAGATTTGAGTCTTCTAATTAAGTCAGATAGGGTTCCATCGCCAATCCAATAGTCAGGGTCATGTATGAAACCCAACCCTGAAGACTTTATAGAACCGACCAAAAAGTATTTAATCCTAAAATTGAATAAGATTAAAAGGGTTCAAACGATGATCAAATGGAAAGACTAAACCAAAGATTTCAAAGACCACCACAGATTTCCTATTTCCGAAATTAATGGAAATAATTCTAAACCATTTAAGTTCTAAGTAATACTGAATTTTGACTCCCCGATCCCATTGCAAAATATTGTATATGATCCTAATCCTAAATTCGAACTCTTCGATTTCCCTGAGAATAAAAACCCGAGAGATCTAGGGCAAACTAAGGGAAACCTCGGATCTGGGATGAAAACCGTTTAATTACAGTTTAGCTATTTGGAACACCCGCGAATTTACAGTCAAAACAGACCCATAAAATCAGAAATATCAAAAATTTTTATAATCTTGAAATTTTTTTTTTTATTAGTTTTTTTTTATTTTGTTGCTATCGGTGCCTGCCACACCTTTAATCGCTTTTAAATCATTTTTTCTTTTTGTTCGAGGCAAATTAGCACTTGAACCTTAACTTATATTGAGGCGTACAAATATAGCAACAGCAACAACAATTTACACACTCGAAAAGTCGAAAAACAGAAAATGTAAACACAACCAGAAAAATGAATGTGAATGAAAGAATCGAAGAAAAGGTGTAACCCGGTTTCAAGATGCCCTGTAATTTGGTTCATTTTAACCAGGTGGCAACCTTGCCAAAACCTAACTGTATTATTTCTACACACATTTGGCTTGGCAAGACAAGACAAGAGCGCCATCTATTGGCTAAGTCAGACAAGTGCAAGCAGAGGGTAGGCGAGTCACAATAGCCTCTCAGATCTCATATAATTCTGAACTGATTTGGTTCATGTTTTTTTCTTTATTACCAACATTTTCACAGAATTATTTTAATCAAAGTCTGAAAGTAGTGAAAGCTACAGATCTTTGAAATTGTTAAGGATACTCGGAAAATAAGACCTAAAGATCATGCAAGCCTGGGGGGAGTCGATATAGAAAGTTTGATTAGGCTAGAACAGAGAGGACCTACTATCTAGGAGGACAGAGATATATATCTATGAGGGGGGAGCCTCCACAGTGCCTAGCCTTTTGGATAAAGCGCCTCGCTCTGTGAGATATCAAGATCTGGGTGGACCAAGGCATATGACTGGTCGAATACTTTCAAAAATTCTCTCCACCTCGAAGGAGCGTTCCTAAATCTCATGGTCTATCCACTCTGAACTTACCTAGGATATAGGGAAACCTGGGTGCTAGATCTACCAATCCTATTGTTTGCCTAAAAGAGTCTAGCTTTCTAAGAACCCAAGATCTGGGTGGACCTGATTATACTGTCTACTCTGATCCCACAAAGAGCCTACTCCTTAGAACACCCAAGATCTAGAGAGATAGAGATTCTGATCTTGATCTCCCAGAACTCCTATCCTATTTTCGGGTCTAGCTCTCTCTCAGAACCCAAGACCTGGTTGGACAAAGGGATATGTCTATAGCCTCGGATCCTGCCTTGGTTAACCCAGAATTACCTTCCACTCTTTGTCACCATGAGTCTCGCTCTTAAGGGAACCCAAGATCGACTTAGACAGAAATGGAATTTCTCAAATCGAACTAATTTGATTTTAACCTCAAAGTAAAAATAACTCCAACCCACACTGATCAAAAGTGCTAAAAACAAACTTGTTATTATTATTATTATTTTTTTTTTTATTTTTGTTCGTTGGACTATTAAAAAGCTGATTCAGAAGAAGAGATTAATATTTGCCAAATTTTAGAGTAATGCTAAAAATTTGTTTGGCTGAGCAAAGAAAAAAAAATAAATCCCCTTCTTTTTTTTTTGATAATTCGATTCGATGTTAACAGAAAAGCCACGAGCCAGACTATTTGGCTTGGCTTAATGGTGTGGCATGACCAGGGGTGAGCCAGGGGGTAGCCAGGGGTGCATTGCTTTGGCACGTGCACAAAAAGTGAACAGAGCCCCGCCTGGGCCCGCCTGGGCCCGCCTGGGCCCGCCTGGGACTACCTGGGTTTGCCTATCTTTTTGCTGAGCGTAATCAGTGAATCGATGGAGGCTTCTCTATCTATCTGGAAAATCAGGTTTTATGAGCTTTACAAAAAGTAAATAAATAAAAAAAAAGTGTCATAATCACGTGATTTCGATTGGTTTTTAGTTTTTTTTTTTTTTTTTTTTTTGATGAGGTGAAGAAAGTATCTGCAGCTGGGGGATCAATCACATGGTACTGATCATGCGCCACGGAATTAATCAGTATCATTTTTTTTTTTTTGTCAGTCAATTAAAATCCCGAGTTGAGTTTTATTGCTTTTTGAGGAAACGAAAACATTCACGATCAAAGTGACTTTTTTTTTTTAATTGAAATGTTTGGCATCTCTTCATGTGTGTGTGTGTGTGTGTGTGTGTGTGTGTGTGTGTAGTGAAATGTACTTCAGAATTAATTGCTTCAATTGCCGCAAATACATTTCCAGTATTTATTTAATTCGAATTTATTTTACTGTCGATCAGCTGGCCAATGTCCGGACGAATGCTCTTTCTGTCTTTCTTTTTTCTGGAATTAAATTTTCCAAACTGTTCAATACTCTTTGACTTTGACAGAGTCAGGGGGAGATCGGTACGAGGCTGTCATCTAATTTATTGTTTGGTTCATACCAGAATCGAAAAGATCTCAAACTGATAGAAGGCAGAACCAAGTCAATCCAGACTTTTGATATGTTCCAACCATATCAGGTAAGTTCTGGAAAAGTTCAGGAATTCGAATTTGGATCTGTTAAAACAGGAAAATAAGGGGGGCCGGGGGTCTTGAGAATCAGATAGTTTGGGCCCCAAAAGAATTTTGAAGTACTTGAGAATCCTTTAACTCCGAACTTATCTCATTTATAGCCCAACAAAATTTGGGGTCTAATAAATATAGTAATTCTTTGATCTTCTCAATCTCTGACTAAGAATGTCAGAACTCTGAATCCATCCCATTTAAAGCCAATAAATGTGGGAGCCTAATGAATTTGGAAATACTTGATCTATTCAATCTATGACTAAGAAATTCAGAGCTCTTGTAAATGTATCTATTCAATTATTAACCTGAGAATCTCACAGCTTAGCACTTCCAATATTAAGACCCCAGAGGAGGTCCTAGCTCTGGATCTATTTAGTTTACAGCCAATAAATGTAGGGACCTAATGAGTTTGGCAATTCTTAATGCACTAAAGGACTAAGAAATTAAGGGGTCTTGTTGGATGTATTCAAACCAGAACCAAGAACTTTTACAGATCTTAAGCCTTATACCACATAGCTCCGAGCCTATTAGAAATCTAAATCTCAAAGCTCTGGATCTATTCAAGATAGAAAGAAAAGCAAAACCAAAGAAATCTAGAGAAATTTTGGGGGTACAATAACTCCGAAATGAGAACCCAGAAAATGTTCAAGCCTTGGGAATCTCATAAAACTGGAAGCATGAATGTTAATAAGCCCCAGACCTATTTAAAAATAACCCAGGAATTTCAATAACTTTTATATCAAATGACTCTCGGATATATTCAATTAAAAGCCGAATAAATTCAAAGGACTTGTGAGTCGCATAACCCTTGACCTAAACCTTTGAGGAGCTGGCAATTCTTGACCCAATCAATCAATTATAATTCCTTATTATAGTCTATGAATAATACAGAAATTTATGAGGAGTAAGTTGAAAGCAAGACGAAAGACCCAAGTCGATTAATTTACCATTTTTTTCTTTCAGAGAATAAAAATTGATTTAGTCTTTAAAATATCCCAGCTCGGTTGAACCCTCCTTGAACTGGAAATATAATCAATTATATATTCTTTCTTTTACCTTAACCATGAATTAAAATAATTGCAACGATAGAAAGAGAACGAAGAGGTAGATGGATCTCTCCATTTGGTCAGCCAATTTAGAGAATATCTAAAGGCTTCTGTTAAAAGGGGGGCGGGGGGGTTGTGTGAGGTGAAACTAAAAAACATTAATAGGCCAATCAATAAAACTCGTTGGAAATTCAAAGAGATAATTTGATTTATGGCCCCGAACTGGCCTTGCCCTAGGCAATTTTCCAACCATTATCAATTCACTCGGACAAAAAATTTTCCCTCATTTTTTCTCCATTTTTTTTTTTTTTATTTTTCTTTTAACCATTTTTTTATTTTGTAAAATAAGCAAAAAAAAAAAAGAAAAAGAAAAATGTGGTCAACAAAAAAAGAAAAAAAAATACTCATTGCGTTTGCATTGTCGATGAGTTTGGAATGGAAAATACCACCTGCCCAATTATATAAAACGGACAAATGAAGTTCACTTGGACTAAAAATAACAACAACAACAACAATAAAAAAATATATATATATATATATAAATATTTAAATAACAAATGAAAATTGTCCACCTTATCAAAGCCCTTGGAAAAATTCTTTCTTAGATAAAAAAAAAATAAAAATAAATAAATCAAATTTGTTTGATTTTTTTTTTTAATCAATATAAAAAAATTTGTATACTTTTTTATGAATAAAATAAAAAAAATAATAATAATAAAAACGGAACAAGTTATCCAGCCGTTTCTGTAGTCTCATTAAATTTGCGCTAAATAAAAATAAAAATAAGTCAAACCGAAATGCTTAAATTTCGTGCAAAATGAAACCCACACACACACACACACACACACACACACACACACACACACACACACACACACACACACACACACACACACACCGGCACACCTGTTAATCAGTTAAATCAACAGATTTTGATTAGTTGGAAAAGTGTTTTACCCACTTTGGAATACTCTTTTATTTGGTTAACTCATATAAAAAGTGAGGTTAGGTTGAATTTGATCAAGAACTCGAGGAAATCTGAGAAGACCTAGAAAAAATCCATTTGATAAATTTGGATAATATTTTCATAGAATTCCAGAGAAAATTCTCTATAAAAAAAATCATACTTGGAACTTGAAACCGTTGAATCATTTTGGGTACTCAAAATAATCATTTTTTGAGGTTAAGTTGAATGACTTGTCTATAGTCAAAGACCTTAGGGTCTCTTGGCTAAGATTCCCAACTTAAAGCTTGCTCAAATTAGGAAGTTTTGAGGTTAGATTGAATAGCTGGAACATCATAAACTATTTGAGGTTAGGTTGACTTGGAGATTGCCTGAGGTTCCCATAAAAATATCGAGGGAATTCATATAAATTATAAATTTCCTCAGGATGATCTGAGTCTTTTGAGATCTCAGGGGATCTGAGTCTTTTGAGATCTGAGGGGGATCTGAGTCTTTTGAGATCTCAGGGGGATCTGAGTCTTTTGAGATCTCAGGGGGATCTGAGTCTTTTGAGATCTTTTTATAATTTTTCTGGAAAGCCTTGGAAAATCTAGTTAAAAGATACCCATAATTTTCCCTAAAATTCTCGAGAATTTTTTTTTTTTAAATTCACTCAAATTTGATTAATTCATTTTTAGAGATTCACTCAAATCGTTTAATAGAAATGCTTCAAAAATCTTGAGGTTAAGTTGAATAATTTGTTCAAAGAATAAGAATCTCCTATATAAAGTTTAAATATCAAAGAAGTCTCCAAATTTAGAATCCAAGATAATTTTCAACTTGAAAAGAAAATTTTGAAAAATTAATCAAACGACAAAGGAAATTCCTCAAATAATTTCTCAGAACTTCAGGGAATTTTCATATACAAATAGAACCCATATTTTTCCCGGAAAATCCTTTCATGCTGGAAAAATTATGTGATTTTTATACTCTTTTCTTAAATTTGAATTTTATTATTTTTTATTTTTAAGTTTTTATTAAGTTTTTTTTTTTTTTTATTTTTATTATTTTTTATTTTTAAGTTTTTATCAGGAGATTTTTAAACAAAAATAGTATGAATATTTCCCGGAAAAAAATTATGTCAATTTTATTTTTATTTAGTTTTAATTTAATTTTTTTTTTTGGGTTGCAAATTTTTTTTATTTCTTAAAATTTTTTAGAAAATTTTTTTATTTAATTAATTCATATTTTTTTTCATTCGACACGATTTTTAAATTTAATTTATTATTTTTTTTTTTTTATTAATTTATTTTTATTTATTTATTTATTTTTTTTTTAATTAATTTATTTTTTTTTATTAATATTTTTGATAAGGTTCCAAATTATTTAATTTTTTTCATTCGATTCGATTTTTTTATTTAATTTAATTTATTTTTCTTTTCATTTGACCCGCTTTTTTATTTAATTTAATTTTTTTTATTAATATTTTTGATAAGGTTCCAAATTATTTTAAATAGAATTTATATTTTTGTCCAAGTGACCCTATTTTTTTATTTAATTAATTTTTTTTTCATTCGACACGATTTTTTTATTTAATTTTATTTTTTTTTTCTTTTCATTTGACCCGTTTTTTTAAATTTAATTAAATTTTTTTTTATTAATATTTTTGAAAAGGTTCCAAATTATTTTGAATATTAATTTTTCCTTTAAAAATTTCAAAAAAATTTAAAATATTTTTTTCCCCCAAACTTTATAAAGAGTATTTCTTATTTGTCTTTTTTTTTTGCTCGGGATAAAATTAATATTTTATTTATTTTTTTGTTTGCAATTTGGAAAAAGCTTGTTTAAATCGTTTTGCTGTTTTTCGCTAGAATTGTCGAAAAATAGCCAATAATTTCAAACAATAATAATAAATAAAAAAGTAAATAACACAACAATAAATTAAGTAATTTTTTTTTTTTTTACAAAGTCAAACAAATAATTTTTATGTTTGTTCGGATCGGTTGGGATTGGTTGGGATCGGTTGAATTCATTGTTCACGTGCCAAAATCAAAGTTCACACCAAAACAATAAAAATAAACTGACAAAAGATAAAATACAAAATTTCTGATTGCTTTAAAATATTTCAAGTTTTGTTTTTTTTTTTCAAAATTGAGAACAAAATTTTTGCCTGGCAACGAAACATGTAAAAAATGAGCGTGCGTCGCGTGCTCTTTTGTTGTTGTTCTTGTTATTGTTGTTGTAGTTATAGTCGATTTTAGCGATTTGTGCTGGCCCTATAATTCAATTATCAAGCAATCAAAAATTTAGAGTTTACACACGAGAAATAAACAAACCCACAAAACACTCCAATTTGAACAAAAAAAAAAAGTGATAAAAAAAAATAATTGAAAAAAAAATTATAACACCCAATTTTCTAGGGAGCGTTCAAATTGGCCAACATAATGGGAAAAAATATGAAATCTAAAAAAAAAATTTTGGTTTAATTCTTTTTGGAAAATACTTTTTTCGAAAATTTTTTTAGGTTAGGTCGAATTTTGAGTGGTTCCCGGTTTTTCTAGAAATTAAAAAAAAAATATATAAATAAAATGAATTTATTTATTATCTGTCAGATCTGTCTGTGAGATATAAGCTTTATTTATTTCTCTTGCAATACCACTCGAAATGATAATGCACTTTGGATTTGAAGGGAAATGATAAGCCAAGCAAATAGACTAGATTCCAATTGAAGTTTTTTTTTAAATAAAAAAAAAGAATGCTAGAAAAAATTAATAGCAAAAAAATTATAAAAAAATAATACAAAACAAATAAATAGAAAATTGAAGAAACTGAAGAAAAAAATTAATGATTAAAAAAATAAAAATAGCCAAGTAAAAAATTAAATATTAAAAAAAAAAAACTTTGGAAAAGAAGGGAAAATAAAATTTAAGAAAAAAACTTTAAGTAAAAAAAATCGAAATAAATAGAAAATTGAAAAAATAGACGAGTAAAATAAAATAAATAAAAAGAAAACAAAAAAAAAAAAATTAATGAAAAAAATAGACAAGTAAAAAAAAAAATAAATAAATAAAATAAAAATAATGAACACAAAAATAAAAGAAAAACAAAATTAATGAATGCAAAATAATAAATAAATGGAAAATCAAAATAAAAAAAAATAAATAAGTAAAAATTAGGTGACAAAAAAAATAATAATAAAAATAAGTGAAATTAAAAATCAATTGAAAAAAAAATTAATAAATAATTAAAACAAAAATGCATTAGATGATAAAAATAAATGAATTAAAAAAAAAATAAATAAAAATAAAATATTAATTAAATTGTCACTAAAAAAAATGAAAAAATAATTTTAAATTGTTACTAAAAAGTGAGAAAATTAAAATTAGAAAATCAAATTAAAATAAATTTAAGAATTATAAAAAACACATTTAACTAATAAATAAACAATAAATAAAAAATAAAAACATTCAACGAATAATTAAATTAAAATAAAAAAAATAAATAAAAAAATACAGAGCAAAAGAAAATAAATAAACAAATTTAAAAACTCTTGAAAATAAATTAGCAAATGTAAAAAAAAAAATTATTAAATAAAAAAAATTATTAAATAAAAATATATATAAAAAAAAAATAATAACAAAATAACAAAAAATAATTATTCGTAATTCTCATTATTTATTTTTTAAATAATTATTTTTTTTTTTTGTATGGGAGCATAAATTTAATATTTATTATTTTATTCTTTTTTGTTAACCCAATTTTTTATTATTTATTTAATTTTTGTGGTTGCTAAAAAAAAGTGAATCTAGACAAATTTGATTAATTACTGTCAGTTTTTTTTATATTATTTTTTTTGCTAAATTTACTCGAGGTAAATGTGGAGCACATTGATAGATTTTGTTGTTGTTGTTATTTTTTTGCTTCCTGTCTTGTCTGGACTATCATCAAAGTCATTTATAGTGTGCATGTGTGTGTGTGTGTCTTTAGTCAAGGGCAATTTGTGTAGCCTTGCGAGTGATAATAGAGTTACCCCCCCCCCCCCCCCCTCTCACTGTCATACCTAATCTGCCCACACAAAAAGAAAAAAAAATGAATTAATTTAAATAAAATAAAAACAAATGCAGTGGCAATGAAGGCAGCAACAATAACAACAACAACAAAAAGAAAGAAGAAGAAAAAAATTATGTGAATAAATTTTTTTTTTTTATATAAATTCAATAAGAGGCAGACAGTCGGGCAAGTCCTCCATTTCCAATCTAGAGTAGCGCTAAGGCCTGATAACACACACACTCACACACACACACACACACACAGACACAAATACCTTGTTGAAAAAAAAGAAAATGATGACGTTCCCTTTTGGCCGATTTATAGATAGATAGATTGCTCGTATCGATGGATAACGGTAACTCTTGTTAGTACTCATAATTGGCCTCCCTCTCTCTCTCTCTCGCTCTCACACACCCTATCTCTCTCTCTCTCTCACTCATACCCTCTGTGTTTGCCGATAAATCACGCGGCTGGCGAACGGTTCTTTGTTTTTTTTTTTGGGGGCACACTTCACTTCACTTTAGATTAGCACAGTCAAATTGGGCAATAAAAACAACAACAATAAAAAAAACAACAAGAAAATAAACTTAATAAAAAAAAAAAGAAGTGTAAATGTATAAATTGGCAGTGTGTTTGTTGCCATGATTGCCATATGATTTATAAGACTCACAAATAATTTCCCGGCGATAAAATTTTTTTTTTTTGTTTTTTTTTTTTTTTGCAAATTGATTGGTCTCACCCCTTGCCCCCCTCTCCATCGGTCTTCTTCTGTCTTATCTAAATGCAATTTGCAGGCACTTGAAATATTTGTAAAAAATTACAGGCAAAATCATAAAATTAAATAAAACATTAAAACAACAACAACAACAAGAAGAAAAACATTTAATTCGACTACTGCTGACTTAATCGGTTTATTTTTTTATGATCAAAATTTTTGGATAAGATAAGAAATTAATTTTGAAATAAAAAAAAAAATTGACCTAGATAAATTTATTATTTTATTATTTTTTTTTTTTTAACCTTAATAAAAAATCAAAATTAATTTCCCAAACAATTCTCGAAATTTTAAGCAAATTGACAAAAAATTTAAATTTTTGAAAAAACAAAAAAAAAAAAAATCAAAAAATTCTTCATGTTTTATATGATTCATAGATCGGCCATAAATTTCTTGACAAATTTAAAACGTATAAAGAATTTTTTTTTTTTTTGGATCTTAAAAAAAATATAAAGAAAATTAAATATTTTCGAGGCCCTAAAAGGTTTTCCCAAGTTCTTGAAATTCTCAGATTTAATGAAAAAGTCAATTTTTTCCATATCGGATTTGGGTTCTGAATGAAGAGGTAAAAGTCTTCGACTTCCCTTCAACAATTTCCTACAACTCATCCTAATCAAAATGGCCACAAAAGTGTATAGAAACAAATCCAATATTTATCTCAAAAATTCGATTTGGCTTCTGAACAAAATCTATATAGCTATATAGATGAAAAAATCAAAAAGACCCCTTCTAAGCTAAAGTGTGAATATAGACAAATCCAATTTTCAATATCGGATTTAGGTTCTGAATAAAATCTATATAGCTATATAGAGGGCCCCTCCAGTAAATGTTCTATGTTCTTATTTTCCATATCGAATTTGGGTTCTGAACGAAATCTATGTGTGCCTCAAAACAAAGATTATAGACAAATAAAATTTCCAATTTAGAAATTATTCTGAGTAATTCTGAGTATCCAACTAACTCAAGCTAGTTCGGATGACTATATCATAGGTATAACTCTCATGGGTCTTAAAGCACTAGGAACATCAAATGTTAAATTGATTGAATCAACAATAATTAGGCAAAGTTTGGATCAGATACTATATATCTTTCATATGGATAATATTGTTTGGAAAATCCAATATTTCTTACCATAGACCAAGTGAAATCGATTCATGTAATTCCTAAGAGTCTCTTCCAGGAGTGAAACGGTTTCCTTCAGGTCTTTAAATCTCAAAGGGCAGAGTCAAGCCTAAACAAAATTTAAGATAGATTATTAGGTTCGTTCGGTTTGAATACAACGATTCGACTCGATTCTTCGTTATCCCTCGAACAATCACAGTCTTACTCACCTTAGACCTTTCCTCTTGTCTCTTCTTTCAGCTGGCCACACGCTCGATTGAACCCTCGTTTGGCCTGCTCTTCGGCGATACCCTCAAGGAACTGGATGTGGGCACAACGGGAGCCGCCATTATTATCAGTGCCCTGGATGTGTGCATGAACTTCTCGGGTCTCTTTGTGGGTCCTCTGCTCAAGGAGTTCTCCTACCGCAAAGTGGCCATAGCCGGCTCTCTGCTGTGCGGTCTGGGCCTAGCCCTGACCTCACCGGCCAACAGCATGGCCCACATACTCAGCACGTACAGTGTGATCAATGGCATAGGCGTGGGCCTGTCCACATCGGCGGCCTTTGTGGCGCTGAATCACTACTTCAAACACAAACGTGGCCAGGCGGTGGGCCTGTCCATGGCAGGCACGGCCATGGGCATGCTGATAATGCCGCAGCTGGTGAGGATCCTACTGGAGGCCTACGACTTTCGGGGAGCCGTGCTGATGCTGGCAGGAGTAGCTCTGAATGCCACTGTGGGGGCTGTGCTCCTACAGCCGGCCAAGTGGCATATGAAGACGGTGATCGAGGACGAGGAAATGGTCTGCATTTCGGCCCTGCCCACGCCACAGCCCCAGCTGACCAGTGCCAGCACGGGTAGTGCAGCGCCACCGGAATTCAAGATCATCAAAGAGGATGGAGCCGAGGAAGATGCTCTGCCCGAAATGAATACGCTGCTCTTCAACAAACACCACCAGCAGCATATGCGCAAGAATTACTCCGAAATGGCCATGAACACAATGAATGGCTCACGCCTGGGCCTACCGAAGCGTCCCACCTTCCCACGTATCATGTCCCTGGCCGGCGTGCAGTCAGCCCATCCCGGTGATGCCAGCAGCGGTGGCTATCCCTCTCAGGCCGAGATCAATGCCACCCAATTGCGTTGCCGCAAACATTCGGTCACCTCCAATCTCTCCTATATGGATTTCACCGGCTCCATACTCCAGGTGCATCTGAATACCGGCGACGATGAGTTCGAGCGCAATGATCGTGAACTGAGACGTGTGGGCACTGCCACGGGCAGCATGCTGGGCGGTCATCGTGATTCCTTCATCAAAATGAAACCCACCGAATTGGATAAGCAAACCGAGGCGGTGGCCGGTGCCATTGACACGGCCGAGGAGAAGAAGAAACCGAGTTTCTTTCGGAGATTTGCCGATTTACTGGATGTGGATATGCTCAAGGATAAAATGTTTCTGAATTTACTTTTCGGTCTGTCCATATTCTATGTGGCCGAAATGAATTTCAAAATGGTCACACCATTCTTTTTTGCCAATTTGGGCTATGATAAAACCGATGTGGCCTTTTGTCTATCAATTACGGCCATTACGGATATAGCAGCCCGCATTGTCCTACCACCGATATTCGATCGTACCACAATCCGAAAGCGTACCATTTTCCTTGTATCCATCATATTCGTGGCCATCACTCGATCCAGTAAGTTTCTTGAGAATTTGAGAATTTTTTGTTTTTTCTTTTTCTTTACAAATTTGATTGAACCTTTTTTAGTTATGGCAGAGCAAACTGGTTGGACTCAATTGATGGTTTGGCTGTCGATTTGCGGTTTCTTTAGAGGATCAGCACTGAGTAATTTCACCTTGACTGTATCCGAATATTGTTCCCTGGAAAAGTTGCCCTCGGCCTTTGGCTGGCATCTGGTGGGCAAGGCTCTATTTGTCATTAGCTTTGGCCCCTTGATCGGTGCGTTGAAAACCTACAAAAAAAGAAGAAGAAATGTAATTTTTTTTTTATAAATTTTATATATTTTTTTTAGGTTTAATACGTGATGTTACCGATAGTTATCCGATTTGTATACACACGCAGAGTGTGTGCATTATGCTGTGCGCCCTGGCCTGGGGCATTGAGTATC
The DNA here is from genome assembly GCA_037075145.1 of Scaptodrosophila latifasciaeformis. NCBI lineage: Eukaryota > Metazoa > Arthropoda > Insecta > Diptera > Drosophilidae > Scaptodrosophila > Scaptodrosophila latifasciaeformis. The sequence goes on from JBAMCM010000428.1 coordinate 1,746,964, forward strand.
TGGTGGAGTTTGTCCACCAGCGACGGCGTACGGCAGACTCGGCGCCCGTTCCCACCAATTTACAGGACACCAATGTCAAACTGTAATCATAAGAAGAAGAAGAAATATAAGAAGAAGAAGAAGAACAAAATTATCAAACTATCTATATATAAATATATATTTTTTTTTTATTAAACAATTAAAAGTATTTTGTAAATGACACACACACACACACACACACACACACACAAACACACATACCTACACTTTTAGACTTAATTAAAAAGGAAAAAAATATATATAAAAAAATATATATATCCATATAACCTTAATGTATTAAAGGAAGAACAAGAACAAGAAGAAGAAGAAGAGGAGGGAAAAAAGGAAACCAACCAACTCAGCTTAGTTAATTGTTTATTTCAACAACAAAAATAAGGAGACACTCAAAAGGTTCAATGGACTCCTAAAAAGTGCTCTCAATTTTATAAAAAAAAAAATTATTCAATAAAAAAAATTACAAAAAAAAAAACAATAAAAAAAGTTTATTTTAGCCTTTCTTCCAGTTTACTTTAATTTTTTTTTTTTTTTGTTGTTTTTGTTTATTAGTGAACTTGTATGTGATAGTTCAAAGATAGTTTAAGAAAAAAAAAAATATTAATTAAAAAAAATATATTAATTTTTTTTTTTTATTTTATAACAAAAAAATGTATACTACAATGGAAAGCAACAAAAAAATATTATTAAAATAAACAAAAATTATTCGACAGCAATAAATTTTAATTTTAATTAAATTAAGTAAAAATTAAAAAAATTAATTAATTAAAACAATTTTAATTAACAAGAAAAAAATTTAGATTTTTTTTATACAAAAATTTTAAATTTCCCAAAAAAAAAAATTAATTAAAAAAAATTAATTTTAATAATAAAAAAAATTAACAAAAATTTCAAAATTATAAAAAATATATATATAATTTTTTTCTTAATTAAAAACAAATTCATAAAGACAAATTAAAAAAAAAAATTAGTTAAAATTTTTGTTGCTTTTCAAATTAATTTGTAAGTTTTAAAATAAATACAACAACAACAACAACAAAATAAACCTTTAGTTGAGAAAGTGAAAAAATAAAAAAAAAATTGTTTGTTTATAATTTTTTTTTTTTGTTATGGAAAACTTTGGTAAGCACTTTGTCTCGGTATGTAAAAAAAAAGTCTGTAATAATTATCTCGAAACAAGTTGAATGACTTTTCTGACCGGTTTCTCAAAGCTGATAAAAGTGAGATTGCTACTTGTTTTTTTTTTTAATAATTTTTTATCGCATTTATTCAGTGTCAAGTATTAAGTCATTTTGAAATTTTATACAAAAGCCGATTGTGGCGCCATCTAGTTGTGACTCAATGCTGCCATCTATTGGGTTCTTTTTCAGCAAAGCAATAAAAATTCTTTGCTTGCTTCTGAATCATTTTTTTCAGCTCACAAATAGAGTGGGCAAAAGAATAGAAGAGAGGGGGAAAGGGGAAGCAGTTGGTCTTAGGTGGATTCTAGTCAGATTGGTTAATTATATAGTTGGATTTTGGTTATAGAAAATATATATTAAAATCTGTCAATCAATGACGGAGATTTCCTTGAAGCCAATTTAGTGTGACAGCTAAATGATATAGTAGTTTGATCTAAGTTAAATTGGGTACTTAACTTAAGATTGAATCAGGTCGATGTGAGAGATTTTCCTAATTCTGTTTGAGCCGTTTCCAAAAACTAAAATTTAAATTGATTGTAATCGTTTAATCAATGTCGGAGACTTACTTAAAACCTAAGCAAAACCGATACAGAAAACCAAAATTTAAATTGATTGAAATCGTTTAATCAATGTCGGAGTCGGAGTAGTCCAACCTAAGCAAAAATCGGGTCCACATATATTTTACCATATAAGCCTTAAAGTTTTTAAATTTATGACTTAAAGATATCAGACAATCAATAACGAAGCTTCCCCTAAGACGGATGAATTTATATAGTATATATAGTATTTCGATCCTAATGAAATTGAGCGGACGTATTCAGCATGCCAAGTATTTAATTTAAGATTGAATTAGAATAGCCAATAAATGTCGGAGGTTGCCCTAAGATCGATAAGGATCTATAATAAAAATCAATAAGATCCAATCAGACATAAAACAGAATTGCTGATAGCTCTGAGATGTTTGGATTTTCAGAGATTCATTCTTCGATTTTTTGCTCAGAGAAATACTCTCAGTACATGGCTGACATACTTTATAATCCAATGAAATTTTAGACACATTTGAACTACCTTATGGAGATTCTCTGTAATCAATTTAAAAGAGATCAGTCAATAAATAAGATCAATTTGGGTCTATCTACCTATGGCCTATAGGTTTCGAGAAATCAACTCTAGACACTCAGAGCTAATCCGTTGGAGATCCCGCCAAGAGAGTCAGCAATTATCTAACAGAAATTAGCACAAAAAAAAAATCGGGAAGACCTATTGATAATCTCGGAATGCCAGAGACAGAGAAAGATTTGTGTGACTAAATAAAAACAGTAGCAAGAAAATGCGTTTTGTTTTTATGATTGCAGTTGGAGCGTTTCCGGCTGTTTAGTGGAGATTGAGCAAATCACACCAACATTATGATCGAGATAATTGTTGTCATATCATTCGGTAAATATGAAAAATAAGAAAAAGAATTGTGTAATTAGTCTACAAAGGCAAACGTCAACGTCAGATCCATGCGTGAAAAGTAAAGAAATAAATTGAAATAAATTATTCAGCCCACAAGTAAGACCAAAGAGCCGGCCAGATAGACAGACAGACAGACAGACTGGGATGTCTATAAATCTCACGAGAATTTCAAATTACCATTATCTTTAGGGTATCACACGCATTTGGGCTTTAATAGTAAATATTTTTGCTTTACTTTTTTTTTCTGTTCGCAGAGTTCCGTATTAACTGAAGGTAAAAGGAAACTCGTATTATCTTACGGAATAACGAAGCTTAGAGACTCTTTTGTAATTGTTCATTTTTAATTTTGATTGGGTAGAATCCTTTCTTCTTCTTTCGATTCATATATGTTTCTTGGGGAGAATTTTATGTATCTAATTTGATTAGATAAAACGAAGATATCCTCAAACTAGAACCAAGTCTATCAGCCATATGACATAATCATTCGATCCAGGGGAAACTTGGTATAAAGTATAATTCTCTTTATAAATATTTCAGGTATCTAATTTGATAAGGTTTGCTTAATAAATATCGAAGATAAGCCCAAAATTTATCTGGATCTAGTCGTAAACCTAAGTGTACCAATACAAAGCATACTGGTCTGTCTGATTTGGTCAAGGGAGGTCGGGATTATCCTTATAATACAATGATATAATTATCTTATCCAAAGGAAAATCTGTACACATATGAATCTTGACATTCTGAATAACAAATTAATATTGAAAATTAACCATAAATTCTGGAGATCTAACCGAAAAAGGTATGGGATCTATGAAGCAGATATATGATATAATAGAGTTCGCTTGGCTATCTCCCATTCCCCAACCATCCATTTACGCCCTTCCTTTGCCTACTTCCTAGGATCAATTGTATGAGCTCTCTTTTATTCTTGGAATATTTGGCGATATCCTTGACATATCCATTTCATGGGTGACAAAGTCCATAGACTCTTCGAAAAAGAAAAAAAATTCTATGAAAATTCCGCTATTCTATTCTTTTGAAAGATAATCTAATCGAATGTGTGCACAACACTCACCGTTTATGGCTGGAGGGTTTATGGATATTGTAAAACGTTGATGGGACTATCTGAATCGGATGCTGCTACTGGCTAAACGTATGATAGCCCAATCCAGTCACTTTCTAAGCGTGTTAACAAAACGACGATTATTGTCTGCCCAGACAAAGAACAAGAAGGAGACGAAGTGATCCTCATGACTGGCACAAAATCATATAGACTAGAGGCGCCCGAGGGTGGCTGGGGTATCCTAGTATGCATAGGAATGGCTATGCCCTTTGTAAGTCCTGGGGAATCGCTTTAGAGTGTTTCAAATTTTTTTTAATGGAATCATTTGGTAATCGTAGATAGCTGGACTGTCGGCCTTGCCCTCGTTTGGTTTGATCTTTGGTGACTTTCTGAAGAACCAAGGAGCTGGGACCGGCGCGGTGGCCTTTATTACAAGTGCCTTCTTTTGGGCCTTCAGTTTTGCTGGTCTATTTTCGGGCTCTCTCTTTCGGCGCTGGGGTCTGCGTCCTGTGGGTTTAGTGGGTGGGATTTGCTATTTTCTCGGCTCGGTCATGCAAATCTTTGTCACAAGCACCACCCAGTTGACCTTTGCCTTTAGCGTGGTGCAGGGCATGGGCTTTGGCTTCATTGTACCCACTTCTTATACCACATTTAATAATTATTTTGTAAAGAATCGTGTGCTCTGGATGAGCTTTGCCCAGTCACTGATAGGTCTGGGCGGAATGGTCTATCCGATAGCCATGCAGAAGCTATTGGAATGGTATGGCTTTCGTGGCTGCTTGCTGGTCCTGGCTGCCATCAATTCGCATGCCATTTTGGGCATGGTGCTAATGCATCCGGTAGAGTGGCATATGCGTCGAGTTCCTCTCACAGAGGAGGAGCTGGAATTGCAGAATCGAAATGTGGCCAAAGCACCCGTTTTGAATATTGTGCCCGAGACACCAATGAAGGCTACAGCTGAAACGGAATTCCAGTTCATCAGACCTTCGGCGCAGCAGGTGCATACTCTGACCGTGGGTTCCAGGACAGGCTCACGCCGGAACTCTCAGATTGAGCATGGCCCATTGAAGATAATTTCGAGACGATCATCCAGCATCACCAGTCTGGGCAATTGGTCCGGTCCGATGGTGGTGAGTGATGCCTCACCACAAATGATACATAGCATTCAGGCGTCAAGGCGTGCTTCGGTGATCAGCTCGGCTCCCAAGTCTGCCTCCTCGGTTTCTTCCATTATACAGAAGAGCAGTATTTGTCGGACTATTGTGGATTTCCTTGACTTGACCCTGCTGAAGCAACCGATCTATGTGAATATTGTTTTGGGCGTCACATTTGCCTTATATTCCGATATTGCCTTTTTCACCATCCAACCGATTTATTTATTTGAATTGGGTTTTACCAAAGTAAGCTAAAAAAGTTTAAGGAAATTTATAAGTAATTTTATTTTTTTAAATTTGTATTTCTTACTTTTAGCCCGATACTGCCACTATTATTGCCATTGGGGCTGCAGCCGATTTGGGTTCACGTATTTTTCTAGCTATTTCGGCCATTTGCATACAAATTCCAGCTCGTTATATTTATTTGGGCGGTGCTCTATTCTCAGTCTTTGCCAGACTCGGTGAGTCCAACTACTTTCGAGTGCAACTCTGTGTGTGTGCGTTCTAACGGTTCTTTACTTGTTTGGCAGTTTTCAATGGCATCACAGATTTCATGGGCATGGCCTGCATTACCGCTGTTATTGGCTTCCTGCGCACTTGGGTACATGTGCCCCTGCCATTGGTCTTTGCTGACTACTTGCCTGGGGAACGGTTTGTGTTTTTATACAAAAAAAAAAATGTTCGCAAATCTTAACTCTTTTCATTACTTTTTAGTTTTGCCAGCGGGTATGGTCTCTTTATGTTTCTGCAAGGAAATCTAATGTTTGCCATAGGTCCAGTTGTGGGCTATATACGCGATACCACCAAAAATTATATACTTGTTTTTAATATTTTAAATGTGTTTATGGCTTTGTGCGCCTTCCCTTGGATTATCGAAGTCTTGTTTGTCAAGTTTCGGCGACGCAATAAAATTGAACGCAACAATGTACGCGCACACACTGAAAATGGCCAACCGGCTTTAGCGCATTGAGCTAGGCACAAAAATCATCACTTTTTTTTTTAATCAGCACACAAATCGAAAACACTTTATCATCTACAAAAATTTCGCTATTTTACTTTCGCCAAGCTCAAAGTCCCGTTGCATGCGATCATTCAATTGTGGCTGCCGTTCACAAGAACCAGACATGAGTTTCTGGTTCCAAATGAAAAACATGAACGTTACGTTGAATTTAAATTTGAATTTTTTTGCGCGAAATTTGGATACGATAATAACGAGTAGATTCTGTTAGACTTGATTTTCGGAACAGGTTATGCCTTTATAATTTAACCAATATTTGTGTTTTACATACAATCAATCCACATAATTTCAATGTACAGTAAAATAAAGCAAAATAAAAAGCACTACCCACAACAAAATTAATTATGTTTAGCATTTTGGTTAATGTTCAAATAGTTTCAGTGCTTACTTTTTTTTTAATATCTCTGAGCTAACCAGCTTGCATAAACTGTTGGCAAGATCTGAACAATTGCCAGCGCGCAACAAGTTCCGGAACATGGCGCTGCCACCTTAGTTCAGCCACCCAATCATATCAAGTGCTGCCACTCCTTCAATTTAGAGTGCCAAGTGCTGCCATATAGCCTAACGTGGGGCGGCCAGAATATTTTATTTACTTGGCCCAATGTGGCTTGAATTGAGTTTATTTAGGTTTTTCAATTATTTAAATGGTTTATTATATTAATTAAATCACTTAACCTCACAGTATTTCAATAATTTGGCTAGCTAGATCTTGACTTAACTTTGCTTTATATAAATGAGTTTTAATTTTGAAAGTTTCCTAACGCTTAGGCGTAGCTCTAACTTTGCCTTAGATATAAAACGATACTTACCATTGTGCCAAACAAATTTATATATATTAAAACACATATATTAATATTTTGTTTGTTTTTAATATTTCATTGCGTCTTTATAACACTCCTTTATGTCTTCAATTTATTCTCTTAGTATTTCTCCTTTAAGTAATGCAATTTTTTTTTTTTTTTTTTTAGGTTTTCTTTCCATTTGTTTTTTTTTTTTTAATTTAATAGTACATATTCGATTTTATAATTAATTTAATTTCTTGATTTATGTACAAATTTCTTTTTGAATTCAGCGATATTTACGCTTGCTATTTCTATTTGGGGGAATTTCATTATTATTTTTATTAATTTTTTCTTTTTCTTTTTTATTGAAACAAAAAAAAAAAAAATTTATATATTTGACTAATTATAAATTATATATTGCTTATATTCTTTGAAATTTATTTAAATGTTTTGGTATTTTGTTTTAATAAATGATTCCATAAATACTTTGACGGTTTCTAAACTAAAAAAAAAAAAATAATAATAAACATTTTCTTTTTTTAAAATACAAAAAAAAAAAAAATTAAATATATAAAAATAAATTAACAGCCTTACGACATATAATTTAGGCTGTCTTAGATTTATTAAAAAAAAAAATAATATTTTAAATCTGTATAATTCTTTTTATATAATAAATAAATTTATATTTAAGGAAAATAATTAAATTAAATTTATTTTCATTTTGTTCACAAAAAAAAAAAAGAAAATCATTAATCAAATCCATAAAACGGATATTTTGATAGAAAATTTTTGAAATTATTTCTTGGCTTTTACACACACACGCAAATATACATAAGAAAATATATATATATATATGTACACATGGGGCATTAATATTATTAATATTATTATAATTATTATAATTATTATTATATAATTATTAGAAATTGTTTTTTATGTTTTCAACATATTCTCGTAAGTAACATTACCATTATAATAATTTTTCTTTTTTATTTTTATTTTTTTCCTTTTGATCCTTTTTTATTATATATATATATATATATAGATATATATATATTATATAGTATTCCTATTTGATTGATTTGACGTTTTGAATTATTTTGCTTATTTGTGGTTTGAGTTTGGAACATATACATAACTATATATATATATATATATATATATATATATATATATATATATATATATTTATTTTACATGATCTTGTTCTTTCTCTCTCTCTGTCTAACTGTAGGCCATCTCTGTCTGTTTCACTGCTTGAGAATCTTTTGGATTGGAATATTGTTTTTTTTTCTTTTTCTTATTTTTTTTTTGCTTGTCTTTAATTATTTTTTTTATTTTTTTTTTTATTTTTTTTGAAGAGCTGAAAGACAAGAAATTTGATTTCCTGCTAAATTTTGTATTAATTATAAATTTTTATCTTACATTTTAGCATGTATATATTCCTATGATTATAACCCAATGATTTATTATATAGTGTGTCTTCTTCTTTTGATTTTGCTATTGAAGGTAGAAAACAAAAATTTGTTTTATTATAATTCTCATATGCTTATACTCATTTGTTGTTGTTGTTGTTGTCGTTAAGGTAATCAGTTCTTTGAGTTCTCATCTTCAATTTTTTTTTTTTTTTGGAAATGAAAAATCCTGCTCCTTTCTTTTTTTTTTGTTTTTTTTTTTTTATTGGCATTAAAAATGCCCACACAAAATTGTCTTAATTGGTTTTTGTTTGTTTGTTTGTTTCATCTTATTATTTTTTTTTTAGTCTACTTAAAAGTTAAAAACAAAAAGAAATAATAATAATAATAATCCCAACGTTATTTTCGAATATGCCGAAAATTACAAACTCTTTTCGAAGTTTTCAAAGAGATCAGTCAAAAAAAAATGTGGAACCGATTTAGGTATGGATCGGCCGGTTCGATAACTTAAAGACGGACAGAGAGGCTCAGACTGACTGTTAACTTTTTTTAAGGGGGGGGGGGGGGGGGGGGGGCAAAATGAATATACTCTTTTTGCTTCGAAAAGAGTATACAAAAAAAGATGATAATTTCCTTTTTTTTTATATCTAGATGGATATTCCGGATAAATAAATTATTAATATTAAATTGTATGCCTAGGTAAAAGGTGTGTGCTTATGAGTAGTTTGTCTTTGCAGTGTCCTTGGATGGTGGGGATGGGGGAGGAGGGGGTGCCGCAAGCTGTGGCGGTGGCAAGTGGCGCACTCAAAAGGCATCGCCGGCATACCAGGGATGAACCCAGGGCGCCGAGGGCGGCGGTGTCGGTGGATAGATTGTTGGCGAGGGCTGTTGGCCGTGGGCATGAGCGGCGGCCACGGCGGCAGCACCATGATGAGCACCATGATGAAGGCCATGGACGGCGGCGCTTATATGATGATAGGGGGCGGAGAAGGCTGCGGCAGCACTGCCATAGTAGGAGGCAGCTGCCAAGGCAGCGGCTGCGGCTGTGGGCGAGGCGGCTGCCGAGTGATTGGAGGATGAGTGTGTGGACGAGGCGGGCGAAAGGCTGGCCAGGCCGGCAGCGCAGACGCTGTGCCGGCGGCGCATGATGGCCTGACGCTGTTGGCGTTCGGCCACGGCCGCCACTGCGGCAGCAGCGGCCACACGATTGGCTCCAGCTGTGCCTGCGGCTGGGCTAGCTGCAGACCCTCCTCCACCTCCTCCTCCTCCTCCTCCTCCCCCTCCGGCTGCTGCTGGAACAGGCGTGTGGGCAGTGGTGGTGTGACGTTGGCGCTGGTGATATTGATGGTCAACTGCGGCGGCGGCGCTCCAATCAAAGACACTGGCCGACTGCTGGGCACTGAGGGGGGGACTGAGCATGGTGGCTGCCGCCTTGCTGTACATGGAGGTGAGATAGGCCTGCTCGGCTTCTACCATACGCTGGGCCGTGCTTTTGCCACTGGCCAGACTCTTGGCAGTCGTTACCTCGCCCAGGGCAGTCGGCGAGTCTGGATGATGACGTTTGTGGCCGTGTGGCTTAGGCTGGCGCTGTTGCTCTTGATGGTGGCGTGAGCTGGCTGATCTTGTGGCCGTTCCAGTTGATTCTGTGGTATGGGATTCCGGCTTGCGTGTTGATGCTGCTTGTGGATACAAATGGGGGTGGTGCGGATGTGGATGTGGATGCGGATGCGTTGGCGGGTGCGCTATATTTGCATTTTGATTTTGGGAGTACAACATTTCGTATGCTTTGTGTTGTTCTTGTTGATGTTGTATTTGTTGTTGCTGTTGTTCTTGTTGCTTTTGTTGTGCTTTTTGTTGATAGTGTTGCTGTTGTTGTTGCTGCTGCTGGTGGTGCTGTTGGCTACGGGGTGCCGGTGGTGGTGGTGCCAATGCTATACTATTCCTTCTGGCTATGATGGCTCTTTGGACTTGTTGCTGTTGCTGCTGCTGCTGGTGTTGTTGTTGTTGTTGAGCGATACTCGAGGATTGTTTGTCCCTGAGATTGGCATGTGTGGACTGTGTTTCTGTGTTTATTGTTGTGATTTTCGATTTAGTTGGTATCGTTTGTGTAATTGGTGGCAAATGTTGTGCTCCCCAGCTTAATTCCTAGCTGGTGCGCGTACGCTTCGCTGGTGGCTGCTCTGGATGGCGTGTCATGAACGATAATTGTGGATGATATCTCAATATGTCGCGTACTTGAACCAATGGCATATTCTCATTATACGATCTATCGTACTCCATAAGAATTTGCACTTGCCGCCTAAAAAAAAAAAAAAACCAAAAATTAAGTGAAATAAAATAAAAATTAAATAATTTTCAAATCAATTTTTTTTTTTCACTCTCAAAGAGAGCTGCTTTAAGTGAACAAGTTCATTTGGTGAACTGCATAAAAATAAGTCGGCGGAACTGAAGCAGTTGAACTGCAACAGCGGAATCGGAACAAAGCCGAGTTCAGTTATTTATGCACCAATTGAATTGAATTGATTTTAATGTATTCTTTGTATTTCTGTTTTGCAACTCACCGATTCGCTTTGTATAATTCAACGCCAAGTGCCTCGATTAACCGCTTACAGTGATCCAAAGGCACCGTGGGAAAAAAGTTCTTTTGAAATTCGGTTAGCGTCATCAACTGATCGGAATCATTGTAGGCCTTCATATTGATGCAGGGCACCAAATGCTTGTCCACACAGACTTTTTGGACTTTATATGGAAGCATATTAATGTTGCTGGTGGGTATCTCGGGTATCACGCTTAATCTTTGGGCCGTATCATTGCTGCCAGCTGCTGCCGCCTGGGCAAACGCCGCCTGTCTTTGCAAATGGAGGGCTGCACTGTTCGCCGCTCCGGAACTGCTGCCACTGCTGCTACCACGTCCATTTTGTTGGGCATGATGAGCTGCCATACGCTGGGCAGTTACTGCTGCCGCCGCCTGCTGCTGTTGGGCGGCTGCCGCCGCCTGTTGTTGTTGTAGGTAGGAAGCTGCCTGAAGAGACCTTCGAGATGAAGACAAATCGATTACTTCCGTGGGTGTGGTGCGTGTATTGAGCAAACCGGCTGAGCTCTGTGTGGGGCTATATTGATGACTGTGCGACTGGGACTGTCCCTGACTCTGACCCCGGGATATCTGGGAGTAGGTCTTGTGCCGGGACGAGGCAGCTGAGGCCGCCGCATTGGTAGCCAAGGTAAGCACGGCCAGAGGCAGGCTATTGCTTTTGGTGGAACAGATGACACTCTTCTGTCGGGCTGTGTTGCCATTCCCAGAGGTGCCACCACTACCAACGCTATTGGAACTATTCCCGCCCAGTGGAGAGGCCGCCGTGGTCGAGGCGCTTGAACTACATGAGCTGGAGGGCGAGTGCAGGAAGTGACCTGGCAATTGGGGCGTTATTGTGACATTTGGATTCGAGGCCAGTGAGAGGGTAGTGGAGCTACCAGAACCCAGCAGACCTATACTCCCGCCCACCGCTGGCGAAATCGGCGGGGAAATATACGGCACATATTGGGATTGGGATTGGGACTGCGAGGCACTTGTCTGTATGAAGGTGGAGAGATCTGGATTGGCTAAGACCTTCTGGATGACGGCACGCATCTCATCTGTCATATTGAATTTCTTCTCAAAGTCTTCCAAAGCCTGCGTGGAGTTCAGGGGTATTGTGGTGGCCCCACTGCCACCGCTGCTGCGTTGCTTCTTTCCCCCGCCACTACCACTGCCACTGCCGCCACCAGCATGGCTGTGAGCATCAGAGCCACCGTCTGATATCAGAGGTGGGACATTGGGCTTGGTGAATGTGCCACCACCGCTGCCAGCGGCTGAGCCACTGGCATTTGACTTGGTCAACTTGTTGGCCTTGTTGGGATTATAGTCCAACATGGTGATCAGATCAGTATCCAGCGGCAGTGAGGGTATGGGCGGAAAGCTGGCTCCCCCGCTTCGACTGCCGGCCAGGCCATGAGTGCCATGGGTCTTTTGGCAGGAAGTACCTGACCCACTGCTGCCTATCACTCCACCCTTGATCTGCTGGGTGAAGAGCAGCCGCTGGGTCGGTGTCAGCTGGTTCCAAAGGGCCAGGTTGGTATAGTCGGCGGGTGTGGAGGGCAAATTGTAACTAAAGGGATTACCCAAGAGGGCATGCATATTGGCCACGGCTGCTGCCGCCGCCGAGGCATTGGCTGATGCTGAGGCATTGCCCAAATTTAAGGCGGAACTGTTACTGTTATTGCTGTTGTTGTTGTTGTTGCTGTTGTTGTTGTTGTTGCTGTTACTGTTGTGCTTTAAATGCTGCTGGGGGCTAACTGATGCAGGACTGGCTAGGGCATGGGAGGAGTGGGCGTTATGGGCGGGGGCATGGCTATGGTGATGATGATTGTGATTACTTGATCTTGAGCTGTGATGGGAATTGTGATTGAAATTGCTATTTTGATTGTGATGGTGTGTTTGTTGTTGTTGTTGTTGTTGATGTTGTTGTTGTGATTGCTGTTGCTGTTGTTGTGTCTGTTGTTGTTGTTGTTGCTGTTGCACCAGTGATTGCTCGACATTTGACCTAGAAACATTATATACAATACATAAGTCGACTAATTTATCCGGCATCAAAAAAAAAAAAAAAAAAATACAAAAAACATTTCCAGAATTTTCTTTTTTTTTTTTCTTTAATCTTAATTTTTTAGTTTTTCAAATTTTGTTTCTTTCTTTTGCGTTAACCCTTTACAAATATTTAAAGCTAAAGGCGAAAAAAAAAGGGTTAAAACTTTTTTTTTTTATTTTTTAGCCAACAAAACAAATTTGCCGTTTTTGATTATTATTTAATTTTTAATTTGGAATGCCAATTTAACCGTTAGGAATGCCAACATGTTTCTTTTTCTCAGCAATGCAATTTGAATCAGATTGAACTGAACTGGATCGTTCCGAACAGAAGGAACAGACGATCTGGCAGCCCTACTGATTGCAAATATGCTTGATTAATTTTTAATAGCACGGAGCAATTTTTATATCAACTTGTACACGCATTATATATAATGTATCTAGATCTCTCACTGTGTGTTTCGTTAGGGGTCAGAGGGGGTCGGAGAGCAATAACCTAACCTTTTTTTTTTCTTTGGTTCACCAAGGGTCTGGGTAGTTTTGGTCAAGCCTAGCAAAAAAAAATTTTATACAATTTTTGCACCAGAGCGAAAGAGAGAGAGAGAGAGAGAGACAGAGAGGGAGTAGGCAGTAGGTGGGGGTGGGAAAAGTAATCGAATACACAGGCATCAATATAACCACATATCAATTTGTATGTATAATAACGTAGATATATATTTATATATAGCAACAATATATATTTATATATGAAATAAATTAATTATTATATACTTTTTTCGAATCGATATTTTTCGGACAAGTTTGGTTTTCTTTGCGAATTTAATCGATATTCAAATGAAAAAGAAGAAGAGTCAATTTCAAAAGCCTAAAGAAAAATAATGTTTGATTTAATCGAAGAACAAAAAAAAGTATATATTTTTCGGCAAGCCGAATTTTAAATTTTTCTCATATTTTTTTTACCTTAATTTTTTTTTTTTTTTTGTTTTTAATAAAATTGAATTATTTTGTCTTGCGGATTTATGTTTTTCAAAATATGTTGTAGTTCCTTAAAAAAAAAAAAAAAAAATCGTAAAAAAAAATTCTTTTTTTTTTTTTTTAATAATTACATTAAAAATTAAAGAAAAAGGTAGGCAAAAAGTCAATGCAACCGAAAGAGGGAAGAAAGAGAGCGAGCGAGCGAGGCGAGCGAATAAGTTCCAAAGAACAACATGCAAGGTATTCAAAAATAAGAATTATTGAACTACAAAAAAATGAGCAAACTAAAAGGCAGTGAATGTGTTGTATGCGTGTGTGTTTGTGTATGTGTGTGTGTGTGTGTTGGGTTAGTAAATGTAAATTAAAAGTGAGGTTATTTTCGACTTTCCAAAAAATATTTAAGAAAAATAAAGTTTTATTAAAAAAAAAAAAACTGCCCTTCTTATTTGTGCACGCAGTACGCAATCAAATAATTCTGCTCAAAATAAAATAAAATTTTTTTTAAATATTATTAATTTTTTTTCAAACTAAACTAACCTTTTACCAAAATATTAAAAAAAAAAAAGTAATTTTAAAAAATTTAATTTGTTAGTGTTTTTTTTTGCGTATTTCTGTTTAGGCGTGTAAAGTTGTGTGTATGTATGTGTAAATGTGTATGCGTGTTTTTTTTTTTTTTTTATTTAAAATTTTTTTTATGAAATATTTTGAAAAACATAAAAATGCGATTTTCGAAGACTTTTTGTTCTAAACCTAAAAAAGGGAAATATTTTTCTTTCTTCTTTTCTTTTACTATTTTTGACTACAACAACAAGAAAAACATGAAAAATTTATTTTATGCGTGACTTTTTTTTTTTTTTGGTGTCGGAAAAAATAAAGGTAAACACTTTTTTTTTGTTTTGTCAAAAAAGAATTAAATAAAATGCGTGCACAAACGCCGATTTCAATTGTCTGTTTTTTTTTTTTGTATTTTTTTTTAAATAAATTATGGTGCATAGAAGAAGAGCTTAATCGAAAAACAAACAAAAAAAAAAAATAGAATAATTAATTAATTAATAATTGCTGCTAATAAAAATGTGGCATCCTAATTTAATGGCAAGAAAATTTCAACTTAATTTAAGAGTGAAAAAAAGTAAAAATATGTAAAAAAAAAATATATATATATATATATATATATATATATATATATATATATATATAGTCAATATATAAGTACACATATAAAGAAAAAAGAGAGTATATATATATATATATAAGGACACATATATATAAAAATAAAATGAAATATATATATATTCTTTTTTTTTTTTTTTTTTTTTTGAATTACAACAAAATTTGAAAAACACAATTTCTGCACATTTTCGCAATTAAAAAGGAAAAATTATTTAAAAAAAAAATTAATTAGTTTTAAATTGCAAAAATGTTTTTTTTTTTAATGATAATGGACAAAATAATTTGTTTTTTTTTTTTTTTTGTGGGTATTTAATTTTTGCAGGCAGTGTGAACTTACATGTGATTGGCATTTTGTCCGGTCGCGGAACGGACCAATGGGGGCGGAGCATTCCCCTGGCCGCTGTGACTGTTCACCGAGGACATTGATATTGATGGATTATTATAGGAATACGGTTGATTGCCTCGACTACTTAGCATAAGGTTGTCCATGTGGGTCCGATATGGGACCCGATTGGCATTCGCATGGTTTTGTTGGGCCTGTGGAAAAAAAATTCAAAAAGAAAAAAAAAATAGAAAATAAAATGAATAAAACAAAAGCCAAATAAACAAACCGTCGCAAAAATTTATTTCAAAAGAATGTGTGAGACAATATAATATGTAAGTGTATATGCGTGTGTGTGTGTGTTAATTTTTAAAAAACATTGGGGCAAAAGTGAGGTTATGAACGATGCCAACCAACAGGCAACAGGCTGCCGTTGTTGACAAGCTCACACGCACACATACACATATACATATGCGTGTGTGTGTGTTGTAAGCACAAAATAAAAGTCGCGCACCTACTGCTTTACAGCAACAACAACAACAACTGCAGTCGTGTATCTACTCATGGCCTAGTTTCTAAGCCGCATGCACGAAAAATTGAGAGAAAAAAAAAATAAGGGAGCCACCCTGTTCCTCGCCGAAACTTTGATACTCTTTTTGGCTTGTTATTTTTTTGGCATCAGAGGAATAACTAAGATGGTAAAGTCTTTATATATTTAATTTAATTTTTTTCTTCTTCTTCGTCAATAAATAAAAATGTAGCCGCACGTTAAACTCGGACGCGGCCGACTTGGGATACCCTGTACCTAGTAGACGGAATTAAAGAAGAAAAGGTGGCAACCCTAGTCGGGTGGTAGCCCTGTTCCTCTACATTTATATAAAACCTCTGGTCTTAATATTCCTTTGAAAACGACAACTCATTGTTTATCTTAAAACAAGCAACGCCATCTATCGGACTGTTCATTCGACTGTTTGCCCCTTAGACAATCTTGACTCTGAAAATTTGTTTTTTGTATATCTCATGTAAATCTGGTCCGATTTTAGTCGTGTTTGATATTAATCGAAAGATTTTGAGATTTCTAACCACTTTTCAGAAGCAACTAATACCAAAATCCTAAAGCTGTAGAAATTGCAAGGCTTTGAAAAAGTGAGGGGGTGAAAGGAAGGGCGGGGGGAGAAAAAATAAATAAAAATTGACCAGACTACATCGATTAGAAGTCCGAATCCCAAGTTTGGTTAGCCTAGCTCTTATTGTGGGACGGACGGACATGGTCACCCTGATCATATAGTGGTTAACTTTGGGGCGGTCTATGACGTCTCCTTCTCTATGTTACATACATTTGCACAAACTTAATATACCCTTAGCTTAAATACAGGGTATTAATATATTAGAAGACCGGTTATGCCTGAAGTTTTAGGACTCGAGAATTTGAAGTGTTCTTAGCATTCCTACCCGTCCTATTCCTATCCCTTTAATTTATGTAGATAATAAATTTTGGAAATTCTTTCATAATTAAAGATGAATATTAAACGACTCAGGGAATATCATGTTCTTCTTTCCCTTTCAAACAGATAATCATTTTATTTAGAGTTTCCTTCTCGGAATCCAGTTAATATATAGAAATTCAAAGGATACAAAAAATGTTTAAGCAGTCTTGACGATCTTATAAGCTACTCAATACAAATCTCCATATAGTTCCTGAGCTTTTTATATATCTACTAATTTATATACTCATTGACCTAATTATTTAGGTAATTCATTAAAATTGAAGTTTGTCAGCAGATCCGAGGATCTAAAACTGAGGATTTTTCCAACTAACTTTCGACCCTTAAAAGAGGGAGGGTTAGGCTAACTAAACTAAATGAAGATTCAAGTAAAAATTTGTAAATTTTAGCTTTTACCGTTACCGGGCTATAGCATGATTGCCAATCAGTCAGTCAGTCGGTCAGGATAGACATATTTATATATATAAAAATAATGATAATTAAGATAATACCAAAAATATTTATATACAAAAATAATCAAATAAAAATATTTTAATAATAAAAATAATAATGAAAAAATTGAGTTACCCTGTATTTAGTAGTGGGAACCTTGAAAGGTGGAGTCCGAGACCTAAGATTAGGACAGGAAAGAGGAACGAACAGACGGACATGGCTCTATCGATTTCTCTAGCCACTTCGATCTGACTTTGATGGGTCTACCATGTCGTCAGACATTTACATAAACCAAATATACCCTTTACCCTAATTTACAGGGTGACAAAAATCTCCATAAAATCCCAAAATTAGATTAATGTTTTTTTTTTTTTAATATTTGAAATAATTATTTTTTTAATAACCGAAATAAATTAAATATCTAATTGGGCAATAGGCCAAACAAAAAAAACCTGATAGTTTCGATTTGATATCAAAAAAATAAATAAATCAAACTAATCAAATTTAAACAAAGTAAATAAACATGAATAATTTCAACAAAACAAAACAAAAAAAAAAGCCTGAATCTTTCCACTTTCTAGTTGAAGATAAAGAAGTTTTTTGCTTTATCAAAAAAAAAAAAAAAAACTTGTCAATGGAAATGGGTAATCTGTATTAGTGTGTTTGTGTGTGTGTGTGAAACGGAAACAAACACACATACATACAGAGCGCTCAGCAAGAGAACACCCTATGCCAGTGGCAGACCCGATGAACTGGACAAGGAGGCTAATCTCCCTGGGACCTGACGAATTTCTACCTCAAGCAAATCCTATCCATGGACTTTGGGGTGGGGGGGGGGGCTTTAAAGCTTATCTGTATATAGGTCCGAGAGCGTGTAGGGACAGGTCCCACAAGATTTCTGAAAGTCGGGAACCTACTAGACTTTCTCAGACAGCCTGGCCTCAACTTTTATGAGGAAGCTAAGGATAACCCCCGGATGGATAACTCTACCAAATATCTACCCGATGATTCAGAACCCTAACATTTCCCTCTTTATATACAGTAGCGGACAAAAAAATCCGAACACCTAGATATCCGCACATTATATCTTTATAAATAGTGCGAGGCGTCATGCAAATTTAAATCAATATTTTTTTATAATTATTTAGTTCATAAGCTAAAAGAGATCGTATACTAAATTTGGAATTTGCTTTCGTAAAATATGAAAGATTTTAATCAAGCGAATTAATGCTAAACTCTAGGAATTTGAACGACCGCGGTAGGAGCGTTCTTTTTAGCTTTGTGGTGCCAGATAATCTTCTTAAGTGAGATGAGTAAAAAAGTTAGTTTCTCGGAATTTTCTGTGGCTGAATTTATTAAAAAAATTTTAAATACGGGTACAATATACCGTATTATTGGCTCTCCAAGGTAGAGAAAATTGTGGCCTTTTGTGGACTGAAATATTTTATGGATAAATGTTAAGAATCGTTTCAAAACAACTAAATACAGATAGAATGTAATCAAATTAGCAGGAAAAAAATGAAAAAGCTCAAGAACTCGTTGGTTGGTGGTTACTCGACGAGGATTTAACCGGCCACCTACCTGTAACAAACACGTTTTTATTTAAAATAATGAGTGACAAACGACTTCAGTTTGCCGAAAAGTACCAAAAATAGGCAAAGAATAGTTGGAAAAAGGCAATCTATCCAGACGAAAGCACGTTTAACCTCCTTGGATTCAATACCATGGACTACGTGCGACGCTTACTAGGAGATCCGTATACAAAATATGGCATCAAAAGTACTGCTCGATAATATGGTGGTCGAATGGTATGGGTGTGCTTCTTCTGTCATAATCTAGGATAAATATCCGTAAATAACGGGACTCTAGGCACAAAGCAGTAAAAAAATATTTTTTATGACAAATCTGTCTCCCTCGATTGAGCATCATTATGGCGCAGCTAATGACTTCGTTTTGCAAGATCGTCGAGCTCTATTAATGGGTTGCTTTTTTTTATAAAGGTTGCACTATGTTTGTTTAATTCTGCTCAAAAAAATATTAATTTTACTCATACTTTTTTAAAAACAAAAGAATCTATTCAGAACCAAGGCAGTCAAGTCTTTGAATGACAGAGAATAGTCCTGAATTACAGCCAAAAGGAAATCTTTTGTCTATAAGGAAGTTTAAAATCGATAGACGAAGGCCCACACCTATCAGAATGCTTAATCAAATTTTTGAGAAAGAGTGATACGAATTTACAAAAGCGGAAACCTTGTAGGCTCTGATAGATTCCATGCCAAGGCAAGCTAAGGCGGTCATAATAATTAAAGCAGGACCTAGAAAATATCGGAAATATTTTTCTCATATTTATTAAACATTTTTTTTTTCTAAGAAAAAAACTTTATTTTACAATAAAAAGCTGAATTTCGTAAGAGTTATTTTTTTTAGTAAACTCAAGCACAAGCCTATAAAACAGAAACTAAGAATATGTATCTTTTAATTTCAAAAATTATGGTTCAAAGTTATATTCCAACTATATTCCTCGGTATAACTCTAGTAAAGCCACGATAATAAATTAATTTAATTTAGCATCCTAAGTTGCATGGGAAAACAGATATAACCAAAATTGTATGCTTCTCTGGGTGTTCGGATTTTTTTGTCCGCTACTGTAACTGTCAAAATTCTTGTTCTTTTTTTTCACCCCTTTCACACTCATACAGAGGCAATTTAGTGGGCGTCTGTTCTCATTGTTGTTGTTGTTGCAATAAAAAAAAATAAACCCAGCTGTTTTGTAAAGAAAGAAAGAAAATAAAAAAAAGAAGAGGAAAACACTTGGATTTGATCCAGTCTCTACCACTCACCAACATTTGAGCATGAAGCTGTGGCAGATTGTTCTGTCCGGACATCCAGCCGCTGCTGGCGAGTGCCTGGACAGTGGCCTGGGCCTGGGCAGCGGCGAGCATATTGGGCCGTCCCTGGGTCTGGAGCATGGCGGCCGAGGCGGCAGCTGCCGCTGCCTGCGTATTGAAGGCAGCAACGGCAGCAGCAGCCTGAGCCTGCGGCGAATAGGCGGTGGCACCGGAGCCACCATTGACAGCGGCATTGGCTGCCGCTCGCTGCTTCATGAGATGCTGTTGCTGGGCAGCCGCATTGACTGCCGTGGAATGCTGTTGTGACTTTTGGCCCACACTGGAGTTGGCATTGGAGTTGCCCACGGTGGTGACCTTGGGCGGTGGAGCTGTGGGCTGGCGGGTCCAGTTGACGGAGCTGACATTGTTGCGATTGCCAACGAGCAGATTGGAGTCGACCACCTTGCTGGGCCAGTAGTCTTCGAATTCGGTGCCGTTGGGGAAGTAGCTTTGGATGTCCATCAACGAAATGACAGCCACATTTTCGCTGGAGAAGAGCTCGTTGCGTATGCCTTGGACTTTGCAACAGAACTTGAGATAGGCCAGATCCCAGCCGTTGAGGAGTTCAGCCTTGGTCTTAAGATTCTCAGTCTCGCCCTCGAAGTAGAAGAGTGGTACGACCTTTTGGTTGTTGCGTAGGGTGTAGGGGACAACGGATTCCTTATTGATGCGTATGAAACCGCATTTCTCGGAGGGCGTCTTGCTGCCCGCCATCAATTTGCGATAGCAAATATCGAGGAACTGATAGAATTTGGAGGCATCACTGAGACGGACCACTAGATCCTTGGGTGTGAATATATCCCGGCCGAATTCACCATCGCAATGCTTGTGATTGATTTCGATGAAGAGTCGGGCCTCGGCATCGGTGATGTAATAGCTGCGGACACAGGTGCAACTGGAGTAGATGTCCGAGTGGAGGCAGTTCAGGTACTTTCCGAGGAGCTTCAGCTCGATCATGCGAACCGAGCAATATTTTTCCGATTGCCGGTAGATATAGGGAATGCAGACTTTGCCGAACTGGGCCCAGCCAAAGTGGCCCTTGATGGACTCTTCGTCGCATGGGCCGGAGGATTTCTTTTCGCCATCGGCGGAACCGTTATTGGCGCTAGCGGCGGTGAGGGCACCATTTGTCCGACCATTGGCTGATAGTGTGGGCACCACTTGCATGGTGCCATTTGGGAGTTTCTGGTAACGGGATAGATAGTTCATAATGTTGGTCTGGCCATTGCCATTTGTCATGGGTGGCTGCATGATGCTGTTGGATCCGGTAGCAGTGCCGCTGCCGCTGCCAGCGCCGCCGCCGCCGGCTCCACCGTTTGAATGAATGGCGGCGGCGGCGGCCTGTCGATTGGCCTGCTGGGCGGCCTGTTGCTTTTGTTGTTCTTTCATTTTGGCGGCGAGTTCGCGAATTTCGGCATCGTCGGCTCGCTCCTGTTTGACGGGCGGGCCGAGGGCTCCGCCCAGACTGTTGCCATGCAGTGGTAGTGTTTGTCCATTGGCATCAATTACCTGGGTGATTTGGACGTCATCGCTGCTGGCACTGCTGTTGCCGCTGGTGGACATGACTTGGTTGTCTTTGTCTTTGCTGGGTGGATGGGGGGGATGGGAGGGGGCCTTTTTGCGGCTACCTCGCGTGGGCGCAACGCTGCTTATGCAGCTGCGACTGCGACTGCTTCTGCTGCTGCTGCTGCTGCTGCTGCTGTCGACGCAGAGACGCGCTCGTTTTGTTTGGGCAGCGCCGGCGTTGCTTTTCTTTTTGTTTGAAATTGTTGATATTTTTCTTATTTATTCTTTTAATATATTTTGTTTTGTTTAAATAATATATAAATAATTATTTAATTTATTTTTTCACTTGGCGTTTTTTATTTTGAATCAGTTGAAGTCTAAATGTATTTTCGTTTTTCTAGAAGAAAAATCCAGAAAATTCTTTATGAATATTTTTCAAAGGCAACATTGCAACATTGACAACTTTGGCAAAGCCAACACAGATCAAAAAAAATACAAAAGTTTAAGAAGAAGAAGAAGAAGAAGGCGCACACACAAAACATTAGAAAACAAACAGGCAAACCACAACAACAAAGTGCACGTTTGCAGCCAAAGCCGCTGTCGCGGTCACCGCTGCCGCTATCAGGCTCTCTCTCTCTCGCTCTCTCGTTCTCTTTCCAACCGCTTTGAATGGCAAGCGTCACTCACTGACACAGATATGGCAACACTGGCCGGCAAAACGGGCGTTTGGCCGTTATGCTCTTTTCATAGGCGCACTCACTCGCACTCCCACACACACACACACACACACATACGCATACAAGCACACAAACAATGCGAGACACAATTTCACGAATCTTTGCAGAGCTCTTAATACTTGTTTTTTTTTTGTTTTTATTTTCCATATATATCGAATATATATACATATATAAATTTATATATATATTTATTTATATATATATATATATGAATATGTATTTTCCATTTATGCATGTGTAGGTTTGTTTGTATGTGCATAATTCATGCTATTTCATTCGCGCGCATTTTCAAGTTGTTGATGGAATGAGTTTATTGTTATTGTTGTTGTTGTTGTAATTGCTATTATTATTGTTGTTGTTGTTATTATTAATTTTGTTTGAGTGTAGCGGTAGATGTGACGACGGCGAAACGAAATAAAAAAAAAACTTTTTTCTCTCTCCCTCTCTCTCTTTTTTTCTTCTTTTCTTTTTAGCAATGTGGCAAATATATTTTATTTCTAACACACAAACACACTCACACACATATACGCTTTCGCATTAACAGAAACACCGAGTATATTAAATTTCCAATTTTATTTTTGTTTTTTTTTTTTTTTTATTTCGAACAAAAAAAAACACTTACAGCAACATTTTGTGCATTCTTCTTATTTTTTTTTTAATAAAATAAATTCAATAAATTTATCATTTTTCTTTCTTTTTTTTTAGCACGCCGAAAAAAAAAAATTTGTTTTATTTTTTTTCCAAAAAAAAAAACAAAAAATTTATGTAGTTTCTTTTTTTTTTGTTGTAATATTTTTGGATTTTGTTTTTGTTGGTGGGTCGGTCGGTCGGTCGGTCGAACGCTAAGCAACGCGACGACGCTAAAATAATTTGTGGCGCGCTGCTCTTCTTAGCGAGTGTACGGCGACGTCCTCCCGTCTTCGCAATACACAAACGAGTGTGATCAAAAAATTATTTCAACGAAGTCAACTGAAAAATGTGTTCGGCATAAACATACACACACACACACACACACACACACAGACACATATACACGCACAGCAAATATCTCTTTATACATATATGTATATGCAGTGGTGGCAGCGCTGTTGACGCTGACGCTGACAGCGCAGCAGCTTTGTATGTATACGTAAAATAGATACATAAACACACACACACACACACACACACATACACATGCACAAGGAGAAAAGGAAAACAAAATACATACATACACACAGAGACGACACATAAATATTGTACATAAGGCAAACAAACCCAAAAACCCAAAGCCAAGCAGACGCCAAGAACACGGCGACGGCGACGGCGACGGCAGTGACGTTGACGGAGGCCAGACTCGCTGCTTGCTTCTGTTGTTGTTGTTGCTGTTGTTGTTGCGATGGGGTTTTCTAAGTGAAGAGAAATAGCGGCTGCCAAACTAAACCAGCTCTCTACCAACGCTTTAAGCTTTCCTCCCCTCCCCTTCCTATCTACACCCCTCTCACTCTATCTTCAATAACAACAACAACAACAACAGCCGAACTTGCAACGAACATTGCCGAATTAGTATTGGTAGAAATGGGCTTGTTGTTCTTGTTGTTATTTCTTCTTCTTCTTCTACTACTTCTTGTTGTTGCTGCTGCTGCTGCTGCTGCGCTACCACCAATACTCTCACACTCACACACACACGCACACCTTGCAAGAGCAGCGGCATTGCCATCACCACTGCATTGCCATCAAGTAGCCAAACGGCTGCGGCTAAATGCAGTGGAATTTGTTTTATTTGTTTTCAAATAAATTTTTTTTTTTTTTTTTTAAACAAATGTTTTTTTTTTATTGTCTTTCTTTTTTAATTAAACATTTTGTCTTTTGTTTTTATTTTGTTTTTTTGGTTTTGAACAAATTATAAAAAAAAAATTGTTTTGTTTTTATTTACTGTTTTCTTTTCTTTTTTGGCATTCATTTTATTTGTTATGTAATATGAATTTGTTTATTTAATTTTTTTTTTTTTTTTTTTTTGTTATTTTAAAAAACCATTTGTTTTTATTTATTTATGCTTATTCGAGTACTTTTCACTGACTAAGCTAACCTAACCTTGAAATATTTCTCAAGTATTTCTCAATCATATCTGAAAATTTAAAAAAGAATTTTTTTATGATATTTAATTCAAATACTTTGAACCATTGTAAAAGGTTTTTTTTTGGCATTTTTTTCTAAGATTTTAAGATTTTGTTTGTATTAAAACATTGTACCACTGTAAATTTTAAAATTAATTGTTTTTATGGTATATATTTTTTTTCAATTATTTTAAGAAGATTTTGTTTTTATTAAAACTTTGTACCACTGTAAATTTTAAAATTAATTAAATTTTTTTTCAAATATTTTAAGAAGATTTTGTTTCTACTAAAACTTCCTACCACTGTAAATTTAAAAAGGCATTTTTTTTTAAGATTTAGTTTTTAAAAAAATTTGCACCACTGTAAATTGTGAAATTATTTTTTTTATATGTATATATATATTTTTTTTAATGTTAAGAAGATTTTATTTTTACTAAAACTTTGTACCACTGTAAATTGAAAAGGTATTTTTTTTTTACAAATAATTTTTTTTTTTCAAATAATTTAAGAAGATTTTGTTTTCACAAAAATTTGTACCACTCTAAATTTTAAAATTAATTTTTTTTTATGGTATTTTTTTTTTCAATACTATTTTTGATTTTACTAAAACTTTGTACCACTGTAAATTTAAAAAGGTAATTTTTTTTATGATTTTCTTTTTTTCAAATACTTTAAGAAGTTTTAGTTTTCACAAAAATTTGTACCACTGTAAGGGCGAAACTTGAGCCAAGTATTTATATACAACGATCTGAGTAAATATATAAAAATAGATTTAGTTGATTTATTGCATTTCTGAGACTCTCTCAACTTGGTCTCACATTTTTCTATAATTCCCAAAAAAATAAATAAAAATAATATCGAAAGGCTTAGAAATGCATTCTGGCTTAAATCACTTGAGCCGAGAAACTTGATAGGCTTAACGCTAAACTGACCACTGTACCGGCGAAACTTAAGCCATTTATAAGTATATAAGAGTATATATATATATATATAGTATATATGTATATGTTGTATATAGAAGACAAATCTCCAAAATGCATATATGTATGTATGGGTTGGCTTGAATCTTGACAGCAGAGGCAGAGACAAAAGCGCCGGCTGTTGTTTTGGCTGACTCTGGCTAGCGGGCTAGCAGGCTGCAACAGCCGCAGCCGCAGCCGCAGTCGCAGCAGCATGGGTCAAATGCGGCAACATGCTTCCCAATTTCTACATACATAAATAATCCGTATGTATGCGCCTCGTCTCGCCTCGCCTCGCCACGTCTCTGTCGTCTACATCGTCGTCGTTGTCTTCTTCGGGTGAAGTTTTGTTTGAAGCATGTGGGCCGCGGGCGAATAGCGGTGGAGGGGGGGTTAGGGCAGGAGAGGTTGCGAGGGGCGACGCCTCTATTTTTGGCAGTGGCAAGTCCGCCTCCCTCCCTGCCTCGCTCCCTTCCTGCCAACGACACCCCGGCAGGCGTCTGACCAGCAACTCATCTATTAGTTGTTTAGCACCCGAACGAGCATACCCAAAAGTCAGAGGCAGCGACACCGGCAGCGACAGCGGCAGAGGTCGCGACTGCGGCCAAGGCATGTGGCAAGAGGTAGGGCGCGGCGGGTGTTAGGCCGAGCGAGGCGGTGGGTCATGCTAGCTCAGCTCAGCTCAGCTCAAATGCTGCTTGACTGTTTTGCTTTGGCCTCTTTCTCTTTCTCTCACACTCCTTTCGTCTATGTATGTGTGTGTTTGTGTGAGTGTGTGTATGAGTGTGTTTGTGAAGTTTCGTTTTTTGCGCTGTCGCTGGTGCTGAAGAAAGGCCCCGTTTCAGAGCTGGCAGGCAGCAGTGTCAGCCAAAGGGGCCCACGATGTTTCGTCTGACTTAGCCGAGGACAATTCGGGTTTGTTTATCGACTGGTCGGACCCTCTGATAGCTGCTTTGGCCTCTGCGACTGCGACTGCTGCCTCAGCTGCTTCTGCTGCTGCTGCTGCACATAATGCAACTCGGCCCCCTTTCTAGTATACCTCCTGGCCCTGGCCCTAGCCCTTATCTCATCTCACTCACTCATTGGCTTAGTTTAACATCTTGGTTCTCCCTCTGAAATTGGTCTGTTCCTTCCTTTCCTCAGGCACTTTAAATTCTTTGAAAGCTTTCCAATTTTCTTCATGAAAATTTTCTATTAAAATTCAAGAACCTAAATGATCCCAATAATTAGCTTTAGCTTTTTCTGTGCCTTGTTGCCAATTGCTTTGGATCTATGCGAGAAACCCTGATAACATTCCGGAGAAACCAAGCTATTTTTCACTTCTTATCGCTTGGAATTGATTATCAGAATGTCAAGATCGTTTTTGATAAAAACCATACAGAAATATGTAAGAATTATTTCATTTCCGTATTACTATGGAATTTTTTGGCTTACATTATCAAGACCATATCTCTTGGGATCCTTTGATATAAAATCTTTAAAGCTTTAAGAGTCTGAAAACCTGGGGAAAACATAGAATCATTTCATATCTAAGAGGCCCAAGAGCTTTGATTTCATTCTATGTCAAAAGCCCTGGAACTTTTTATAAAAAAGAAACAGATCTCAAGATAAGCAAATAGAGGTATCGAGTTCTCATTCCTAATTAAAAGACCTGGGAAAGCGAGGGAAAAAGATCGATAGGATTAGATCTTAAGAGATCTAAAGAGAATTGAAAAAACCCAAAGAAACACTTCATGAACAAACATCAGACCCTGGATCAGAGACCTGGATCAGAGCCCTGGAAAAACTCAAGAAAATATCGCTCCATGTCACAACCAGAGACCTAAAAACCAAGGTCTCGCTCTATAGAAACTGATCGAAACATTTCCTGTTTAGAGATCAGAAACAAAGATCCTAAGGTTAAGGTTTATTTCTATAGTAAAAACCCTGCTAGATCGAACTATATCAAATGAAAATAAATATGGAAAAAAATTAGATCTATACATCCATAAATTAATTTCCAAATCTAAGCCTGAAAAAACAATCGTACCATAAAAAGGAAAGACCTTAGGCTTAACTAAAGAATACCGATCGAGCCAAATCAAGTGAAAAGATCAATCGATCAACTCAATTCAATGGGTTCTTTCTACTACGGAAAAACTTTTGAAAGCTATGGAAAGAGATCCTAAATGATCAAAATTAAAGATTCTTAAAAGAAAACTTGAGTAAAACTATAAAAATATATCGATCCATATCGTAATGGAAGATATAAGATATATAATATACAAGCTTCCCTGGAGAGGCTGTGCTAAAAAGGTTGAGCCCTTTCCATATGAAAAGATCAAGCCTTAAGCCTAGCAATACCATCTGAAAAGAGCAGATCTGAAGACCCAAATATTCAGATTTCTAACTTTAATGGAACCCCTGGAGAGCTTACGAAGACCTATGAGATCTGAGCTTAAATCTTTCTTTCCTGAATAAATGCTGACGCTTTCGATTGAGTCATATGGGATCGGAAATATTTATAGAAAAAAAAAACCCCGATCTGACAGATATGGATTTTTTTTTATAGTCAACAAAAATATTCCCCCCCAACCCCGAGGGGTGGGGGCTCACTTCAATCAGTTTGAGATAAGAAATTCAGAAACTTGAGACCTAAGCAGCCCTACAGAATCGTAGAAATAACGGTGAAAATAATAATTCCTAAAATTTATTGAAAAAAAATAAATAAATAAATAAAAAATTCTAAGAAAAAAGTGTTTAACAAGAATTTCCTTCCTTACTTTTTTTTTAGGGTATTTCGAATTGATTTCAAAGTCTTACATTAATTTCTTGGGAATAACTGTACATATATATATGTATATATATTATATATGTATTAGCTTTGAAGTGTTTATGGGATTTTTCGAATGTGTCATTTATTTTAAGCTGATTATTAATTAATTGGTTAGTCATCCTTAATTGGACAAGTATGTGTGTGTGTGTGTGTGTGGCGGGGGTAGAGGAAGTGAGGAGTGGGGCCATTTTCCCCATAAATACAGTTGGGTATTTTTATTTTTTTTTTTTTGCTTTCTCCACCAAGTCTTGCTTCACACACACACACACACACACACACACATAGACATACTAACTAATTTACATTGGTAGACAATTGCGGTGGCGGTGACGGCGGCGGCGTCAACAGCAGCAGCAGCAGCATGAAACGTGCGCAGAGATAAGCGGTGGCGTCATCATCACAGAAACAGCGAACGCCAGCGCAGCGAGGCCCCGTTTCATGCTGAACGTAAGTATGTATTTATTTGTATGTATGTATGTTGGTATGTATGTAAATATTTATGTTTGTATGTATGTAAAAACAGGTACTCGCACCAGCATATTTTTTTTTTGCACACACACAAGCACAAACACACACACACACACACACACACACGTATAGACATAATCAAACCAACATTTGTTCAGCACCCGATTCTCCAGTATAGCGGGTGAGAATGGACCTGCCCAAACGCGGCTGGATAAGCGGGTGGAGTGGGGGAGAGCTTGGGTCGAAAGGGGGAGGAGGCAGTTGGTAACGGGTAAAGAAGCTTTGTGAAAGCCAGCCAATACGACTTTTGTATACCTTTTAAATTATTTGATCTATTTGGTTATGGAAAGGGCGGCCAGGCGGTGATCGGTTGGGTGGGGAGGGGGGAGTCAGACAGTTACTAACGGCTCTGCGAAGACCTTCTAATACGACTTTTGTATACCCTTTAAATAATTGGAAATGTCTTATTTTGGGTGAAATGGTAGAGGGGGCGGGGGGGAGTCAGATAAATAAGCAGAGCGAAGACCTTCTAATACGACTTTGGTATACCCTTTCACAATAAGTCGGCAGGGGGGGAGGCAGTCAGTTACTAAAGGTTTTATAAACAGTACGAAGACCTACTAATACGACTTGTGTATACCCTTTAAATAATTTGATATACCTTATTATGGATAAGTTGATAGAGTGAGGGGAGTGGGGGGGATGCAGACAGATAACAGACCTTCTCTAATACGACTTTTGCATACTTTATAAATAGTTTGATCTTCCTTTTAGAGATTAAGAAGATGAGGGAGGGGAGGGGAGGGAGGAAGGATTATTAGTTCACAAAGGTGAAAGCTATCTAATATCAATCGAATATATCCTATATTATCTCAATGATCTTAAAATTGAATAGATCATATATATATATATGTATATATCTGGATATATCCATTATAAGCTACATTAATCAAAATAACCTTAAAATTTGTGCAAAACCTGCTGGCTAATTATCAGTTTGACATTAATTAACTTTTTCATTCAGAATTTCTTGTTTCAAATTTTTTTTTTTTTTATTGTTGTTTTTATTGTTTTTTTTTTTTTTTTTTTGCTCTCGTAATTACAATGGCTGGGCTAATCTCTACTCAAAAAAAATATATATATATACATATATATACTTTTCATATCTCTTGGTTATCAGCCTTATCATATCAAGTGGATTAAATCGTATAATAAATTTAGACAAGATTATTTGAATTTGAAAAGAGTATTCGTCTAGTCGTTTTGGTAATTTGAGAAGAGCGCCGCACATAAACCTCTGACCCAAACAAAATAAAACAAAAACAAAAACAACACCAATAACAACAACAACAACAAAAAGCCACAGCACCGAAGACGACGACGATGAAAACACAAAAAAGAAAAAAAAACAGACTCAAGAAATTTTTACAAACACTTTGATACACACACACACACACACACACACACATACATATTTTGGTTTGTTTGTATTAAAATCATAGAAAAAAAAAAACAACCTTGCTGGGTAGCCAACTAAATAGGTTGGCCCGCGGGAAGGAAGGGGGAAGTTGGTCGGTCTTTCTTCTTCTTCTTCTTCTTTGCTTGTGTGTGTGTGTGTTTTTTTTTTGTTTTTTTTGCGCGCGCAAAGGGAAGCAAAGTGAAGTGAAGTGAGCAAAGGCAGCGTCGTCGTCGTCGTCGTCAAACTTTGCACGAGTGGCTGACTCTACAATGGCTCGCCTCTAGTGGTCGTTGTTGCCTTTACTCCACTCCACTCCACCTTTGCCTCTTCTCTCTTCTTTCCTCTTCTCTTCTCTACTCTTTACTGTTCGCTTCGTCTGGTCTGGTTTGGCTTGGTCTGGCCTGTTCGGCCAGGCATGCCTGCCCTGGCCGGGGTGTGAGTCTGCGAGGCTGACTAAGCGCCTGCTTCTTCTTCTTCCTCCTCCTCTTCTTCTTCTACACCCAAAATTAGTGTATGCACAAATATTTCCCAAAAAAATAACAGAAAAGGGAAAAATTTAATATTTAATATACACTGCTTTATTTGCAAGTGTGTGTGTGTGTGTGTGTGTGTGCATATTCTTCCAGTTTGTCTGGCAAGCAGGCTAAAGTGCACTCGTCATTTTATTTATTTATTTTTATTTTATTTTATTATTATTATTTATTTTTGTTTTTGTTTTTTTTTTTTGTTTAACGTCCGCCGTCAGTCTGTCTGTCGGTTTGTCTTGCCAGCTTCTATGTTTGTGTTTGGTGTGTGTGTGTGTTTGTGCGGTTCGTTGTGCGCTCGTTTGCAGTTCGGCTGTTTGTTGCGCATATTCAAGCGTGTTGCATAGTCTCTTGCGAGGCCCTCGTTGATGCTCAAAAACGGCAGCAGCAGCGCGCCCGCAGCGAAAAGCAAGCGAGGAGAACGACGCTCACTTCGTCTGCCCGTCCAGCCGTCTGCCCGACCATCCGTCCGTTCGTTCGTTCGTTTGTCGTCGTCGTCGTCGCCGTCGTCGCCATCGTCTGCCTGCCTGCTTGCCTGTCTCTACACATACAAACGCACATACATACACACACACATATACATATATATATACATACATACAAGGCAGCACGCAAGCCATCAGTTTACCTCAAACCCTCCTCTCCCTCCCCCCTCCTCCACCCCACCAACACCCCTGCCCAGAGTTCGTTCAGCCATATACACCAATTCAATTGGCCTCAATAATGAATTAACAAAAAAAAACAACAACAACAACAATAAACAAGCTATGGCAACAACAAAAATTTCACACACAACAACAAAAACAACAAGGCTAGCAGCAGCCAGCCACCGCGCCGCAAAGTAACATAGCGTGCGAAAAAAAACAACAACAACAACAACAAAAATGTTCAAAGAGAAAGAAAGTGCGGTTAGAGTAGCCGGCAAACGGTGTGGAGTGTAGAGTGTGGGGAGGGGGTGAGGTCGCATTGGAAGTTTGTGGTGGTGGTGGGACAGCAGGTGCGGGCTTTACACAAACACACACACACACACACACATAAAAGAACAGAGCGAGAGGGAGAACAAAAAAAAGAGATAAGGAAGTGGGTAGAAAATGTTTTTTTCTTCTTCTTCTTCTTCGTTTGCTTAAAATTTTTGCTGACCCCTCTCTCTCTCACTCACTCTTTTACATGGCCATTTTACAGTTAGACTTTTTCTTTTTTTTTTTTTTGAGTGTGTACATTTTTTTTCTTTTTCTTTTTTAATTTCAGCATTATTTTCACATGCGCGTCGTTTGCTGTTGAACAAAAAAAAAAAAAAAAAGAAAAAAAGAAAAAAAAAAAAACTTGTTGTGCCTGCCCGAAACGGGGCCTGTCTGGCGGCGAGCTACTTGCTGGGCGTGCTTCTGCTGCTGCCGCTACCTTCGCCGCCGTCGCTGTTGTTGTCGTTGTTGCTAAAACAACAATAGCAACAAACTATATATGTGTGTGTGTGTAAAAACAACAACAACAACAATAATAGTAGAAGTTTGAATGACAGTGTCAGACCAATGAAGAGATTAAAGAGCAGGGCGGCGGCGCATGAGTAAGCGAGCGCGTTGCGCAAGGCCACGGACCGTGCAAATGTGTTCGACTGAGATGGGGCAACATTGGCCCGTTATCATCATCATACAAACTAACATACACACACACACACACTCACAAACAAACAAACCAACACACACACACATACACAGACACATATAGATATATATACCTATATATATATATATAGATATAGATTTAGGTACAGCATATAAATATTGTTTATATATGTATATGGAAGTGAATATGTATATAAAGATTTAAGTGACCCACCCACAACGCTTTGACCA
Organism: Scaptodrosophila latifasciaeformis; assembly: GCA_037075145.1. NCBI lineage: Eukaryota > Metazoa > Arthropoda > Insecta > Diptera > Drosophilidae > Scaptodrosophila > Scaptodrosophila latifasciaeformis. The sequence continues at coordinate 1,779,392 of JBAMCM010000428.1, forward strand.
TTTAATTTGATGATTGATGTTTTTATTGAAGAAGAAACCGAAGCATCAGAAAATGAAGAAGAAGAAGATGATAGCCAGCAGCCAGCATGTTTGTGGGTGGTTGGTTTATTGCTTACCAAGCAGCTGTCTATATGCAACACACACACACACACGCACACACATACTACTGCATATTCTCTTCTGTTTCTTTCTTTTTTTTTTGGTGAGTCTTTGGTGTAAATTAAACTCGTTTCTTGGCTTTGACCGACACGCTAGTCAAAAAAACTTAATATCTGCTAGAGAGGGAGAGACAGAGAGAGAGAGAGAGAGATAAGCATATTTTGTAAATTAACGGCGCTCTTTTTTTTTGTGTGTGTTTGCCTTTACACCTCATTCTTGATATACTAATTCTTTTTTAAGTTGTGTGCGTGTGTGTGTGTGTTTTGCCTGCCTTAGCACAGGCGCAAACTGCTTTTACCTTATCGCTTTGCTATTTTTTTTTTTTGCTCGCTGATTCAAAAAAAATAATGAAACAAATGAGAAAAAAAATCTCATTAACTGAATAGAATTTGTTGTTGTTTTTGTTGTTGTCTTATTACCTGATTTATTTCCAACCCTCCAGCGCGCGCTCTCTCTCTCTCTCTCTCTCTCTCACACACACACACACACCTTCTAGTCTTAAATTATTTATTGGCTTTTTTTTCATATAGAAATAAATATATATAAAGATTTAGTAACGAGTTTTATTCCATTTACAAAGCGAAAGCTTTTTTTTTAATTTCTTTTTTTTTTATCTGATCGGAAAGATCGGGGAAAAAATACTTTCTTAAGGGTATACAGAAATTTAAGATTTCGCTGGCATTTTCAAAATTAAAAAAAAATAAAAAAAATTGGAAATAAAAAAAATTTTGAAGGTACTTGCGAAATTATTAAGTCATATTTGCCTCCAAGCAGTTTTCAACTTTTATTTTGTGTTTTTGTTGTTGTTGTTTTTTTACATACACCCATTTGGGTTTTTTACTATCAAGCGACGACCTTGAATAACAGTCGACGACATGGCCAAAGCTCTGTCGTCGATGACGTCGACAAAATCGTCATTTCAAAATAAACAGAGACTTGCATTCGGTCCGATTGGGTCCAAGAGTTAATTTTTTTTGTTTTTTTTTTTTTGCCATTAAAAAAAAAGAAATGCAAGAGAGAGTGTGAGAGAGAATGAGAGAGAGAGAGAAAGAAGAATTTGAATGCCCAACCAGGCCCCGGTAGAAGGTAAAAAGCTGATAAGCCGAGCGTTTACTTTGGGCTGTTTACATTTTTACAGAATGACGACAAACGGTGACGCGGTGGCAACGCTGGTCAATTTTCGGTTAGCCGGACATGCCACCACTACATAATGTATGATGGATTGCATGTGCTCTTGTCTGTGTGTGTGTGTGTGTGTGTGTGTGTGTACAGTTATAATCTGCAATGATCTGTTTCGCTGTGATGACAATAACGGTTGTTGTAGAACAAAGCACACACACACACACACACACACATACACATACACACTGACAAAAAAAAAAAAGAGAAGAAGCCAGCGAAAGCAAAAAGAAGCAGAAATTCGAGGCAATGCTTTGGGGGAAAAAAGGTCAAAGTATACATACACTCACATCCACACACACATATATATATATATAGTGTATATAAAAGTCTATATAGAAATATATATATGTGCAATTGGCAATATGACAACTACAAAGAGATGAAAGAAAGAAAGACAAAAACAAAAAAAAAAAAGAAATACACAAACAAAAAGTCAAAGGCGCAGCTGGTTATATGCGTATATCTATACACATATGTAAAAAGAGAGAAAGAGACACAAATATATATATAAATATGGCCACGGCAAAAACACATACACATATACATATGTATATATATACATAATTGCGTCGCAGCGAAGGTCGCAGCGTTGGCAGAGCAGAACCGCTTGCAGTAAACAAAGAAAATATTAACAAAAAATTAAAAAAAAAAAAAATTATGCTGAGCAAAATTCAAAGTTTCTGATTTTATCAGAAAATATAACCAAAAAAATTTTGGTGATCGTCAAAAAAAAAAAAATATATATATATATTTTCGTGATCGCAGACAAAAAAAAAAAAAAATAAATATGTTCTTTGCCTTTGGCACGTGACCTCTGTGAAGTACAGTCACGCCACTCAAAACTAACAAGAAGAAGAAGAAGAATGTATATGAATTTGATTTATTTATTACTTGATTTTGATTTGTATATTTTTTTTGGGTCAGAAATTTGGGCTTTTAATTTTCCATGAAATTTTGACCATAAGAAAATTGCAATGAATGATAAATTAATTTGGATGCTTGCGCTGTCGTTTGGTCGTTGCCATTTAGACAAAATCAAAACCAAAAACAACAACAACAACAATGAAAAAAAAACCCGAAGAGCGCTCGCTTCGGAACGAGGCCCAAAAAACGAGCAACAAACAAAAACAATAACAACAACAACAACAAAATCAAGATGAGAAGGTGCTGCAACAACGACTTCGAGTGGAAGTTAACCTACCTTTGTGCCCCTAACGCCCTTGGATCATCGTTTTCTACGCACACACACACACACTAACACATACATATATACATATATATATATGTGGTATGAGTTTGGGAACACGCTGCCAAAGTCGTAAGTTGCGCGGCATCGGCATCGGCATCGTCATCGCCTTCGCCGCTGCCTCTGCCCACGTCTCTGCTGCCCACCTACTATACAATTTGGTGTGCTGTGAGCGCAACACAGAACAGGGCCTCGGCAAGAGACTATGGCTATAACGGCTCGGCTGTATGCCTGTACGTGTGGGTGTTGTCTGTATGTATATATATGTATATGTATGTATCTATGTATGTTTGTGCGTGTACTTATACATACATATACATCTATATATATATACATATGTATATTTGTCGCTATTGCTATTGGGCTGATTGTTTTTTGGGTTTTGCATGATGGGTGGGGTGGTGTGGGCTGGGGTGCAGTTAGAGTGATGCGAAGTGTTGTTTGAGGGTGGAGGAGGGGGGATAAAATGGATAAAAATCGGGCCATTGGCTTGCCAGTGGCCTGTTTGAAAGAATGATGTGGTTAGAGGAAGTATTCCGAAATGGCTTAAAGGTATCCCCAAAAACATAAATAATGAAAAATATTGTTGCCCTGATTCACAAACCTCTCCGTCTGCCTTCTCATCCTCAAGTCCCCAACACATCTAAGTATGCTTGTGCGGAAATATTTTTAGAATATTCAGAAGATTACCCCCAACCTGGAAATATTCATTTATTTTTTTGTTTTTTTTTTTCAATTTAAATTCTTACATTCTTGGCCCTTTCTTAAAAAAAATATTTAAAACTTTGGCGCCAAGTTAAAGTGTGTGCCCTAACAAATAAACAGCTTGTGAGTGTGACCCCAATAGAAAAATTCCAAGGGTACACACTGTTTATTTAAATGGACAAGTTCTATTCAATAGCTTAAATTGCTGAAATCTTAAATAAAATAAAATTAAATTAAAAAGAATTATCAAACTTACACTTTTGCCTTGAGAACATAAAATATATCTTAGTAATTTTTGCTTAAAATAGGATGCACATGTTGCCAGTGTGACCCTATTTTAGGTAAGCCAGAGCAACTCTGAACTGCGCGCGCAGCTTGAGCGATTTGAAAGTCTTTCGGTTGTTTGAGAAAATTGAATAAAAACTGCATATTTTTTGTTTTGTCGATATTTGAAATATTTTCGTTTATTTGTTCACTGTAAATATTTGGAATTTTTTGTGTTGCTTTTTGTGGAAATTTTGATTTTTTTTGTTGGCAACAAAAGCAACTCTGATTTAGGTACGCGCCATTCTGACAATTTGAAAGTATTTTTGTTTTTCGCTAATAAAATCGAAAAATCTTCAAGAAAAACTAATTTTTTTTTTTTTGGTTTGTTGAAATTTGAAATATTTTCGTTTATTTGTTCACTGTAAGTATTTTGCTTTTCTTTCTTTTATGACTTTTTTTTTGGTGAAAATTTGACATTGTTTTTTTTTTACGTTTTTAATACAATTTTAGCTGTTATTTTTTATTTGTATATATATATATATATATACATATATATATATACATATATATACATATATATATACTGTAATACATAAGAGGTATTATGAAAACGAAGAATTCAAGTTGTTCTTTCTTATTATTTAAGGATTTTTCTTTTTGTTGCTGAGTCGTTGTTCTAGTCGGGAATGTAATTTATTTTTTCATATACAAAATGTATTTGGTATGCAACACTTTCTATATATGTGTATATATTTTTATTAGGCATCTATATGGTTGGTTGAATTCTGGTATAGAAGTTGGTATATTTTTAATATATAATATTGCGTTGGTTTATCTATTTTTTATTTGTTAAATTGAGTATATATGTATATATATATATTTGTTTTTATTTTTTTCTCTCATTCTTTGGTTCCACTAAATTTATAATTATTATTATTATTATTTTTTTTTTTTGCTAATCTTTATTTTTGTGTGTGTGGCAGTTCTTAGATTAATATTTAAATAACTACAGTTACGACTTGAGACAGACAATGAGAGTGAGAGAGAGGGAGAAAGAGAGAGAAAGAATTTCTGCTCTCTCCCCCACACACACAAAAGAAGCCAAAGCATGGATACTCTTTTTAGTCGGAGTAATTGAAGTGAAATGGAAGAGTATCTCAAAATCAAACAAATCAATTTAATCACACAACAATTTACACACTACACTACCCTCTGCTTCTTCTTCTTCTTTTTTTATTGGAAAAAAAAAATTTAGTATATATATATATATAGTATGTATATATAGTGTGTGCTTATATATTTAAGGTTATTTTTTTTATAGGTTATGTAAGCTGACTCAGCCCTTTTTTTCGAGTATTTTTTTCTTTAGAAAAAAAAAATTGTTTTTCCTTATTTTTTACTTAACCTAAAAAAAAAATTTATTAGTTTTATTTTTTTTTTTTTTGTTTTTCTTTTTTTGTATATTTTTTTTTGTTTGTTTCTTTGGTTTGCTTTTTATAAAAAAGATTTTAATTTCTAGATTAATTTGATTTCTATACGATTGCATTTTTCCAAAAAAAAAAAAAAAAAAAATATTTATATATATTTATATATTCATATAAAATCTGTTTTGTTTTTGTTTTATTGAACAACATTTTAAATGTATACAAGTGAGTTAAAAACTTTTCTTATTTTGTTAGGAAAAAAAAAATTTTTTTTTCTTTATTTTTTTATATTTTTGTTTCAACAAAATTAGCTTGGCTGCTTATTAATATTTTTGATAAAAAAAAAATTGGCATATATATATATATATATATTATGGGAAAAAAATATATATATATTATATATTTTGAGGTACTCACATGCTAAAAAAAAAAAAAAAAATTGAGTCGAAAAAAAAAGTTTTTAATTTTTATTTATTTTTTTTATACTATTTTTAATTTTAATATTAAAAAAAATTGTTAGTTTAAACACTCACCGTATTTATTTTTTTTTGAGTTACTTGACTAGAATCTTAGAAATATTTCGATTATTTTTTATGTAAAAAAAAATTTTGTCTCATTAATTTTTTTTTTTTGTCTTTTTCATTTTTTTTCATGCATTTTTTTTTTTTTTTTTTGATTATATATTTTTTTTTTTAACAATTCTACGATCATTAACATTTTTATTTTAATCCAGCAGACTACCTGATTGAGCTGGTTTGGCTGAGTATTTTTTTTTTTTTTTTTTTTTAATATTTTATTTTTTATTTTTTCAGCACAACCAACAAGCTGTTTTTGCACAAAAAAAAAAAATGATTATTATTATTATTATAATTTTTATATTTAAGTGCTTAGATTTTCCTTGAGTAATTTGTTGTTGTTGTTGTTGTTAATTATTTTGTTTTAATTTAATTCGTTGGATGCAACTGCTTTTTGACTTGCCTTTTAAAGCTAACAATTTCCATCGACCCAATCTCTTCTTTTTCTTCTTCTTCTTAAAAATGAAAAAATAAAACAAAATTGGAAATCAAGTTTTTTTTTTTTTTTTATTTTTTTTTTTATTTGTTGGAAATTATAATTTTTTGTTTTTGTGTGTGTTTTGGCTGATTCGTTGACATAAATAAAAATAAATCGTTTTTTCTCAGATTTTTTAAATTAAAAAAAAAAAAAATAATAATAAAAAATTTCGCACAACCTTCACCAAATTTAAAAAGAAAAAAAAGCTCTGGTTGAATTTTCCAAAATTAAACAATTTAAAAAACATAAAAAAAAGATTACACAATTTTTCTTCTTCTTCTTCATTTTCTTTTTGTCTTTTGGGAAATTAAGTGTTTTTCTTTTCTTTTTCTTCTTCTTCTTGCTATTTTTTCTTTTCTGTCTATTTTGCTTCTATCACGTTTTTTTTTTTTTTTTTTTTTTTTTTTTAACATGCTCAAGTCTATTAAAAAAAAAAATTGTTTTTCTTTTTGTTTTTTTGTGAAAAAAAATTCTTTATAAACTAATAAAAAAAAATGTATTTATTTTTTATAGTTGAAAAAAAAAAAAATATTATTATTTCTAACCTGACAGTCGGGTTTTTTTTTTTTAATCTATACATTATTCTTTTTTTTTTATTTTTTAATTAACAGCCTGAGCTTGAGCATGTTAATAAATATATATATTTTTTATTTTTTTTTTTACTTTATATATAAAAAAAAAAAATTACATTTCTTTATAAATTATGAAAAAAAAAATATTGTTTTTGTTTTTGTTTTTTTTTGTTTACTTCAGCTAAATTTTCGTATATAAATATACAGATCGATATCGGTTTTAGACACAGATAAAAAAAAAAAAATATTTTCCAGAGCTCCTCTGCTCCTCCTCCTCCTGTCTATATGCTAGGTATTTAATTTATAGTTATTTTCTTTATATGAATATATATTTTTTTAAGATTATTAAAAAAAAAACTTGGTATTCTCTTCCTCTTCTTGTCTATATAAGTAGGTGTGGCATATATATATAATTTTTTTTTTTGTTTATATATTTTATTTTTTTTTTTTTTTAAGACTATGAAAAAAAATATTTGTATATATTCAGACACTTTGGTCTGGTGGTCATAAAAATAAAAACAAAAAAAAAAAAAAAATTTGTTTTTTCACAAAAAAAAAAAAAAAAAAATATTATTTTTATATATATAAAAAAAAAATTGAATTAAATTAAAATATATATTTCTATAGATAAGAAAAAAAAAAATTGGTTGATTAAAATTATAAGCAGATCATTCCAAAACATATTAACAAATTAATAAAAAAAAATATATATATATATGATTTACACAATAAAAAAAAAAATTTAAAAAAAAAATATATATTAATTTATGTTTTTTTTTTTTCATTAAAATTAAAAAAGTCTTGTGATGTTTCACATAAACATAAAAAAAAAAAAAAATTAATTTATAAGTGAATGTTTCCTTCTTTTTTTTTCAGTGTATTTTTTTTTTTTTTAACTTGGCATTCTTCTTCTTCTTGTTTTGCCAAATATATATATATATATTTTTTAAGAAATACTTTTTTTTTTTTTAATTTAAATTAAATTATGAGGTTATGTGGGCCAAGTGAAATTTGCATTTATCTGGATGATTTCGCTGGCTGCGTTGTTGTTGTTGTTGTTGTTGGCCATTTTATTGCTGGCCAAATGATTAAAGTTTTTGTTGTGATAGCTATTGTTGTTGTTGTTGTTATTGTGATTGCTGATGTTGTTGTAGTGCAAATGTGTAGTGGTGACTTGCTGCTCGGTCGGCGATGAGTTGGCCGAAAGATTATTAAAGCCAAAATCATTGAGGCCGCCATTTTGTAGTTGTTGTTGTTGGCTCAATTCTTGCAATTGTTGTAAGAGTGCCTGCTGATGTTGTTGTTGCTGTTGTTGTTGTATCAGATTATTGTCATTGATTGATTTTGTATGCTGGTGGTAACCATTGCTGAATCCATTTGTATATGAGGGGGGATGATGCAACGGTGGTGGGGGCGACTGATGTGTATGTGAATGATTTTGGCCAATTGAATTGTTGGCTAAATGAAAATTGTTAATTTCGGAATTGATTGGAAAATGTTGAGCGGCAGCAACATTGCTGCTGCTGGGGCGTGGTAAATTATTTAATTTTTGATTAATTATGCTGCTGCTGTTGTTGTTGTTGTTGTTGTTATTGGTGTTGTTGTTGTTGTTATGAAGCGCTGCATTGCTGTTGTTGTTGTTGTTGTTGTGGCAATTTGGAAATGTAAACATTTGACTGGCCTGGCCATTAATTAATTGGCCTGGATGATTGCTGTTATTGTTGTTGTTGTTGTTGTAGTTGTTGTTGTAATTGCCAAACGACGACGCCGCCTGCTGCTGCTGCTGTTGTTGCTGCTGCTGCTGCTGCAGCATCAATTATAAATAAGGATAATGATACTTCTTACGATACAGTCCATCGAGCAAATTGGCAAAATTGTCGCCTAAATAAAAACAAAAAAAAAAAAATACAAAAAAAGAAAAATCCAAATAAATAAAAAATTTGAAATCAAAAATTTTTAATTAGAAAAAAAAAAAAATTTAAGAAAAAAAATTTATTAGTAAATTTTCTCTTAAAAATTTTTTGTAGTGTAATTTTTTTTTTTGTGTATTTGTTTTTGTTGTTGTAAAATTAATCTAACCCTCACTTAGGTTGCTAACTAAACCAATTAAAATTAACTTAATTTTTTTTTTCTTCTTCTTTGAATAAATAAGGGTATTCCCTTTCAAGTTTGGATTTGTTTTGAGCTTAACAAGGCTAGGGTATTCCCGGGGTCTCTTTAATTATTTTGATCAAATTTAAATGACCAGCAGGAATATCCTTGCTGTTTGAAAATATATTTTTTTAGGGGTTTCGTTTGACTCGTAAAAATAAAAGAATTTTAGTGTTATAATTTTTTTTTCAAATACCAGGAATACCCTTGTCATAAAAATGTAAGGGTTTACTTAATTTGACAAGATACCAGGAATACCCTTGTCAAAAAAATCCAAGGGTTTTTCTTAACTTGCCAAATTTATTTTGGAAAAAAAATATTTAAAAATTTTTTTTTTTTGAATTTCTGGCATATCCCGAATTTTTTTAATATATGTAAATAACGGTACTTTTGTTATAAAAATTAAATTTAGTAAAATCAGAAATTTCACTTTAAATAATTGAAATGAATTGTTTAAGCTTCCTATTTATTTTTCTGGAATACCTTAGACATTTGACTAAAATTAACAAAAAATTATTATTTCAAATATTTTGAAAATATCAAATTCTGGAATACCCCGAATATAAATAAAGGTAATTTTAATTTAATAATTAAATTTAGGAAAATCATATGAATTTTCCCTTTTAATCATTTTTTAAGCCTCTAATTTATTTTTTGGAATACCCTAGACATTTGACAAAAATTAAAAAAAAAAATATATATTGTTTTATATATTTTTAATTTTTTTTTTTTTTTGTAATTTAGATTCTGGCATATCCCAATTTTTTTTTAATAAAAATAACGGTACTTTTATTTTAATATTCAGTATGAATTTAACCTTGAAATAATTGAAATTAATTTCTTAGGTCGCAAATATCTTTTCTGGAATACCCTAAACAATTGACTAAAATTTTGAAAAAAAAAAAATCTTTTCAGAAATTTTTAAAAAATATTGAAAAAAAAAAAATTTTGTTTTTCCAAATTCCAATATTGCTTTGGGAATACCCTTGTCATATTAATAAATTGTTGGGTTTCGCTTGTTATTTTTCCACAAGAAAATATTTTCTCACAAATAAATTATAATTTTTTTTTTCATCAAATTTTTCAAGTGTTGAAATTTTAGAATGTTTTTTTTTTTAAGGAAAATATTTTCTCAGTATATTTTATTCCCTTTGGGAAAGCTTTCTATTTTTTCGAAAAGAACCAAACTGGTTCACCAAATGAACCGAGGAATACCCTTATTATTTCGACTTAAAATAATTTAATTTTTTTTTTTTAGTTTTAATTTTTAAAAGTAATTAGCTAAATTGTTTTTGTGTTAAAAGTGTTTAATTAATTGTTTTATTTTTTTTTTAAGTTTTGTGTAAAAAAAAGTGTTGGAAAATAATTGTTTAGTGTTTTTATTTATTTAGTGTTTTTTTTTTTTGTTTTGTTTTTAATTGATTATTTTTAGTTTGAATTAAAATTTGTCATTAACAAAATCAACGCCGTTTTGAGCGGTTCACGATTCGTTGGATTTTTTTATTATTTTTAATTAGGATTTTTTTTTCTATAAATTTTTTTTTATAAATATTTTTTTTTTTAATTTAACGTGCCATGTTTTTTTTTCTTTCTTCTTTGTTTTCGTTTTGTTGCTTTTGTGTTTTTGTTTTTTTTTTTTTTTGGTAAGGATGTGGGGGTGTGGATAGTTTGGAAAAAAAAAATTAATTAATTTTTTTTTATTAATTTTTTTTTTTTTTTCTAAATATTTTTTAATTTTTTTTTAGTTGGATGAAATGAAGTTTGGATTAGTCAATGTTCCCACAGAATGTGAATATGATTTCAATGAGGTTAGCAAAGAGCACACCGACTCACACACATACACTGTGCGTGTGTGTGTGTGTGTGTGTGCTAAAGAAAATCAACGAACATTTGCAAGCAAAAAAAGCACACAAGAAAATTTGCTATTTTTAACATTTAACAAAAATTAAATTAAAAAGGGAATTGTTTTTTTTTTTTTTTGAGAATTAATTTTTTTTTTTTTTTTTTTTAGAGGATTAAAAAAGTGTTAGTATTTTTGTTGGCTTTTAATTACAGCTAGAAAAACCGGGCAAACCTAGGGCAAAAGGGGGGCAAAGAAGAGTTGGGGAAATTTTTTTTTTTTTAGTTAAATTTAAAAAAATTTTGCTTCAACCGATTCGATTTTTTTTTTTTTTTTTTTTTTTTTTGAGAGAAAAAGTTTTTCTTCATATATTTTTTTTTAAGTTAATTTAAGCGCTTTGATGAGTTTCAAAAACAAAGTTTATGAAGAGATTAAAAAAAAATATAAACAAATACGGCAAAAAAAAAAATTGAATTAAAAGGCGAAAAAACCATGGCACGTTTTATTTTTTTTTTTTTTTGGTGGTGAAAAAAAAATCCTAACCTCAAAATAAATAATATAACGGTGTATTTTTTTTTATGTTTCAATTTTTACATTATTTTTCCAATTATTTGTTGTTGTTGTTGTTGTGTGAGTGTGACTAAGCTCTACTTAAAGTTTGGGGGAAAAAAACTTATGTGCTCTCAAAAAAAAAAAAAAAAAAAAATTTTTTTTTTCAGTTTTAATTTTTTTTTTTAAATTTTATGTATATAGTAGGTAAAGAGAGAGAGTAAATATATATATATAGAGAGAGAGAGTAAAAAAAATTGGGATAATTACTATCGAGACCAAAGATAGCATCGCAAATAGCATCGAATAATGAGCGTATTTTTTCCATAGCTCCGTCTAAAATTAAATAAAAAAAAAAAATAAAAAAAAAATTTACAACTGGTTAGTTGTGTGTGTGTGTTTTTATATATGTATGTGTGTGTTTGGGTGTATGAGTGGGGTTGGGTTGGGTTTGAATAGGGACAAATGGTAGAGGAAACCTTGTAACTTGTTTTTTTTTTTTTTCTCAAAAAAATTTTCTCTTTTTTTTTTATCAACAACAAACAATTTTTTTTTATGTTTTTTTTTTTTTAGTAAAAAATATATAAAGGGTTAATGAAATTAAATACACTAAAAAAAAACGAGTGCTTCTACTATAGAGGGCAAAAATATAGTTACTTAACTTCTCAAAATTACTTAAAAAATTTTAAACTAAAAAAAAAATGAAATTTGTTTTTTTTTATAAATAAACTAAAAAAAAATTAAGACTAAAAAAAACACACATAAATAATTCTTCTTTTTTTAAGCAACAACAACGAAAACGGCTTCTTTTTTTAATTAAAAAAAAAAATATTTATTTAAAAAAAATTATAAAAAAAAAAATTTTAATAAAAAAAAAAAAAAACATTCCTTAACATTAATTTTTTTTTAACATTTAAAACACACAGAAAAAAAATAGAGTAGTTTGATTGATGATGAAATAGTTCTTTGTTTTCCACTGCACAGTGAGGCAAAAGCTTGAAAAAAATTGGGGTAATTGTTAAAAAAAAATTCAGTCTTTTTTTTTTTTGACACAAATTTCACTTAAAAAAAAAGACAAAAAAAAATTGTTTCGGTTTTTGTTTTTTTTTTTTTATACACTTGAAAAAAATTTGTAAAAAAAAAACAACTAACAATTTCCTTTGGCCAACATTTTGCGCTGAGACCCATAAGGGGGTGTGTGCCACTGTATTTTTTTTTTACCGATTCAAAAAAAAAAAAAAAAATTCTTTCTTCTTCTTTGTAAAAGTTTTCATTATTGTTTTTTTTTTTTTTTTAAATGTTCAGCACCCCGTTATGGTTTCAAGGGCTTTAGGCGGTGTTGTGGGGGGCGTCTGCGCGCATACTTACCACGCGCCAAGCGAGAGTCTCTTCTCATATTTTTTGTGGCTTTCTCAGTTTCTCAGTCTTTTTAGTCTCGCCGGTCAAATCGCCTGTGAACAAGAATTCTGATACGGCACCAGCCTCACACACACACACACGCACACTCACGCAAGCAAACATACACGCTCTCACACTCACGAAAAAAAAAACACAAAAACTAAAAAAAAAAAAAAACAAGGCTTCCCGTCGAATTGTTTCCCACTTTTTGCTTTCATTTTTTCGATTGGTGAAAAAAAAAAATTAAAAAAAAAAAATTTCCATTTGGAAAATTTGTTTTGATTTTTTGTTTGTTGTTTTATTTTTTTCTCTCTTTCTTTCACACGGTTTTTGCTTTTTTGTTGTTTGTTTTGCTCTCTCGTTCGTGACACTTGTTAAGCTTTGCTGTTGCTGTTGTTGTTGTTGTTGTAATTATTTTTACTCATTTTTCCAACGCGCTACAAACTAAATAATTGTAAATGTTTTAAGGCTATTTTTTTTTTGTTTTTTTCATAATATGTAAAATATTATATTATATATAGTCAAAATATATATATATGTATATGATCTCTATGTACATAATTATTACTTTTATTCTATATATATAAATAAAAAAAAGTTAAAATATTTTTTTTTTTTTTTTTTTAATGAAGAAGAAGAGTTTTGATGAAAATGATAGCGGTTTTTTTTTTTGGAGGTTAAAAAAAAAAAATTGTTTTGAGGAAAACAGGGCAACGTTTTTTTCTTTTTTATATTTATTTCCACTGTTGAGTTAAAAAAAAAAAAAAAAAAAAAATTGGACAATTTTTTTTTTGCACACACTGAAAAAAATTATGGACTCACTTTGATAGATTTTGTGGAAAAAAAATTCTTTTGTTCTCACTTTAATTTTTGTAAGAAAAAAAATAGAAAAAAAATTTTTTGATACACTGAAAAAAATTATGGGCTCACTTTAATTTTTGTAAAAAAAAAATGAAAAAAAAAATTTCTCGTCACTTTTTTTTTTAATTGGGCACTTTTTTTTAATCGGTTAGTTTAAGTTTTCCAGTCAAGACTTTTTTTAGCACTTGTTTTTTTTTTATATATATTAACTAAACTAATTTGTTTGTAAAAAAAAAAATGTTTACTTTTTTAAGCTTATAAAAAAAATTTGTATTTTTATTTTTATATTTTTTGTTTTTTTGTTTTTTTTTTATTATTGAGTTAGTCAACTAAATTTAGTTAGTTTATTTAAAATTAAAAATTAGTTAGTGTAGTTGGAAAAAAAATATATATATATTTAATTCGAAAAAAAAAAAAATATTAATTGACATTTTTTGTTGATGTTTTTTTTTTTTCTTGTGTTTATACAGATTTTTTTTTTCTCTCTGTAAAAATTGCCACAAATATTTTTTGGGAATCTAAAAACCAAAATCAACTTTTTTTTTCCAGTGTAATTAAAAAAAAAATCAACAAAAAATGCTGCTTGCTTTCTTCTTCTTGTTTGGTTAGTGTGATTTTTTTTTTTGTCATCTGCTTTGTTGTTTTTGTTGTTGTTGTAAAAAAAAATATATATAGATATATATATATATATAACTGTTATCTTATTTATGTGTGTGTGTATATGTGTCTCTGTCTGTTTGTGTCTGAATTGATTGGCTGATTTGTGTCATTGTTTTTTTTGTTGTTGTTGTTTTTAAATAAACTTTTGCGCATCGAAATAGGGATGCGTCTTTTGGAAGCGTTGTTGTGTTTTCAAAGATCTACCTCTGTGAACCATATTATTAAAGTTGGCCGTCATGGCATTTGCCGTACCGTTGAGTCCTCCTCCTCCTCCACCTCCTCCTCCTCCGTTCATTTGCATGTGCGGCGGTGGTGGCGGCGGTGGTGGTGGGGCCGGCGGACCCATGCCCATTTGGGACATGAAATGCGCCGCCTTCGCCTTGCCATGCTCCTCCGCCAGACGCACCGACAGGGGCTGAGATCCGCCCTCGGGTATGACATTATTCAGCGCCGATATAGCCTCCTGTGCCTCCTCGCGTTTATTGTAGCTAATTTTTTTATTCGGAATAGAATTTTTTTTTTTTCAAATGGAATCAAGAAAAAAAAAGATGAGGAAAAAAAAAGTTTTTTTTTTATAAAAAAAATGATCAAAAAAAAAAAAAGAGATAATGATGAGGGGTTAAGATTCTAGAGTGTAGGGGTGGGGTGGGGGGAGGGATGGGGGTGAGACTTACCGCACAAATGCCACACCACGTGGCCGACCGGTGAGCTTGTCACGGAGAATATTTTTCTGAACTATCGAGCCGTATTTGCCAAAGATCGTGTCCAGCTGATCCTCGGTTATCGTGCGCGGCAGATTGGTGACATACAGATTTGTATCCTTGATCGATTCACCGCCAGGACGAGCATATGAAACCTAAAGCAAGTAAATAATAGAAATAATATATATTAATAATAATTTCGTAGAATTTATCCAAAGAGACTCAAGACCTTCCTCAAGGAACCTCTTACTTTGGGAAGACCAAAAGAACTGAGAGTTTATCTCAAAGGTAGGGAGGGTTTGCGCCCCACCTTTTTCCTAGGAAACCTCTTACTTTGGAAAGACCAAAAGAACTGAGAGTCTATCTTAGAGGTAGAGAGGGTTTGAGTCCCCTTTTTCCTTGGAAACCTCTTACTTTGGAAAGACCAAAAGAACTGAGAGTCTATCTTAGAGGTAGAGAGGGTTTGAGTCCCCTTTTTCCCAGCAAATTATTGAGATTTTTTAAGGATAAAAAATATTTTCGGATAGTTCAAGACCTTCCTTGAAGTATCTCTTGAGATATGAGATCCTAAAAGTTTATCTAAGATTTAGGGCGACTGTTGAGAGCATCTGGCAAATTAAATAGTTCATTGAATGTTAATGGATCCTGAGATTGTGTCAAAGGTTTTGAAAGACCTTTCTCAAAAAGACTCTTTAATAAGATTTTATATTTTTGAGTGGCTTAGGAACTTCCTTGCTCTCAGAAATTAACTAGATTATACAAGAATTTAAGACCTTGAAATATTTTGATATCTAAGAACTTCGTTTAAGCATCCCTTGCTATATAGTTGAAAGGTGAAAGAACTTGACTAGTCTTGAATTCTATTAACTTTGAGATTGACTATGTTCCAGAAAACCATATCTAAGATATATAATAATATTATACTATATATTTCCAGATGTATATAAGAAATTCCTAAGAAGTTCTGGGAACAAATCTACACAATCCAAAGTTGATTTAAGGGAAACCTGAGACTACCGGTTCGATGAAATATATCTTGAAATAGATTATGCCCAGAGTACTGAAAGGGGAGCTGGATATTATAAAGGTCGAGATATAAGATGAATACCCAGATAAATTCAAAGTACTCGAAACAGTTTAATATTTCCTTATATATCAAGATCAAAGTAGACCCAGAAATATCCTGATAAATCCAGAGTACTCAAAGCATAACAATTTTCCATATAAACATCTAGGGGAGCTTCAGTTGGGATATAAGAAATCCTAAGCCCAAGACTCTCAATTGGAAATGAACAAGTTTGAAGTCTCGATGAGATTTTGAAATTAAAGTTGAGATATAAGAAATCCTAAGCCCAAGACTCTCAAGTTTGAAGTCTCGATGAAATTTTGAGATTATTGATTCCCTTGAGAAAATGATTGAATCTTTGTTGGCTTCCATTGAAATTACCTTAAGCCGCTTGTTACGCACTGTGATACCATTGAGGCTCTTAATAGCACGCTGTGAGTCCATTTCCGATGTGTAGTCCACGAAAGCATAACCAAAACTGTAGCCAGTCTAAAGAATCATAAGAAATTGATTAATAATAAAATCAAAACGGGGATTCTTGTAAAAGTTGAGGAGCTTACCTTATAGTCTCTCATGATTCTGCACGTGTTGATGGGACCGATGCCGCGGAATAGGGCATATAGCTCACGGTCAGTCATATCCTGAGGCAAATAGTTGACAATCAGATTTGTACCGTTAACACGCTGATCGTTCATATGATCATCGCTGCCGCCGCTGCCGATTGACATGCCGCACAGATTGTTCAACGAATTATTACTGGCCGTGGGCGGGACATTGCATATGACACCGCCGAGGGAATTGGCGCTGCCGCCATTGCCGCCGGGGAAATCATTGTAGCCGCGCCGAGACGAGGAACTTGGAAATGTAAATTCTGTGTCCTGTGGTGAGAACGCATAACGGGACTGTAATAAATTAACCATACAAAGATATTCTAATGTTGAGAGCAGGCCTCATTGAAACGCTGGCGATTCCGATATATACATATATATAATTATTTTTTATTATTTCATTTTTTATATCATTTCTTTTTTTTTTTTTTTTATTATGCTGACCGAGTTGACTGAGTTGGTAGAAGTAGCAGCAGCAGCAGCAACAACAACATGGGAAAGTACACACACACACACACACAACTCAGTTGGCAACTCTTATCGATCGATGCTTTTGCTTTGTGCAGTGATGATTTCTTTTTTGTTTATCGTTATCGAAACAAAAACAAGAAACAATGTTTAAATGTTGGCATGAGTGACGCTTTTTTTTTTGTTTGTATGAGCGAGAGCGAGCGAGCGAGAGAGAGAGAGAGAGAGAGAGAGAGCTGACGTGCTTGTTTAACAGTTGCAAAAAATATTTTATTTTTAGTGCTTTTTTTTTTTTGTTTTGTTTTGTTTGGGTGTCTTTGTTTATTTTTAATAAGAAAATTCCAAACAGTTAACGGCATTCAGCGTGGCACAAAACGAAAACAAAAACAAAATCAAATTGAGTAGAAAATCATAAAGAAAAGGAAAAGAAAGAGAGAGAGAGAGAGAGGAAAACAGCTTTTAAGCGGCTTATTTTTTTTTCAGCGTCATGTGGTGTGGTGTGGGTGTGCTGGACTGGTCTGTATGTATGTATGTGTGTGTGTGTGTTAAGAGAGTGGGAGAAATAACGGAAGCTTTATTCTTGTTTTTTTCTCTTTTAAGAATTTAGTTGGGCGTTTTGTGATTTGAAACAGACCCAAGGACACAGGAAGGTGAATTTCAAAGGGTTTTTTTTTTTGCCATTGAGGGAATTTTTTTGTTTTGGTTGGGTTTGTGTTGGTGTGTGTGTGTGTAGGCGGTGTGTGAGGGCTTTGTTGTGTTGTAGTTGCTGTTTGTTTTTTATTGTTGTTTTTGTATTTATTGTTGTAAGTTTATTTGCACATTGGTTTTTTTGTTTGTTTAAGTTTCATTTTTTTTTGTTTAAGTATTTTTTTTATTAAATTTTTTTATTTTTAATAAAATTTAATTTTTTTCAGCATCCAAAAAAAAAACGTTTTTATCGGAATTAAAAGCTTTTTTTTTGCCCCAGAGCGTTCATGAGACAAACTCAATAACATTCATAAACTACTTAAATAATTTAAAACTATTTCATTTTTTTTTTTAATAAAAAAAAATCAATTTGACAGGCAAAAATAAATTCAAGTCAATTTTAGGTTAAAAAATTTATTTAATATTTTTTTTTTTTTTTGATTTCGTGACACGTGCAAAGATGATTTTTTTTTCTTTTTTTGAGTAAAAAAAAAAAATTATACAAACCATTCCGGATGGCAGTGAATGAGACATGCCAAATAGACGCCCACCGCTATTGTTGTTGTTGTTATTGTTGTAGAAAATAGAAGAGAATTTTTCATTAGCATTTTGATAAAAATTTGTTTTCCAAAAATTGTCTTTTTATTTTTTTAAATTAACTTGAAAAGATAAAATAAAAAAATTGTTGTATAACAATAAAAAATAAAGCGCAATGTTTTCTTTTTTCTTTGGTTTTTTTTTTTTAAGATGATTAAGAAATGTTCAAATGCTCAATGGAAAATGACTTAAGAGCTAACTTATATAATTATTCCTATATCGGGAGATACTTAAGCTTTAAGGCATTAGAAGAAGTAGAGAGAGTAAATATTTATTTTTATAAAATTTCCCATCAATGTTTTTTTTTTTTTATTTTTCTTTTTTGGATGAGGCCTGGAAATTTTCAAAAAATCCCTAACGTTTTACAACACTAATTTTTTTTTGTCTGTTCAAAATGTTTTCAACCCAAAACTAGTCTCTTTTTTTTCAAGCACTTTTTTACACTTAAAAAAAAAAATCAATATTTTTATGACACTTGAAAAAAAAAATGTAAAAAAAAAATTAATTTCAGAAATTTTCACACTGAAAAAAAAATTCCTTAATTTTAAGACACTTGAAAAAAAAATAAAAAAAAATTTTTGGACTATTATGTTTTCTTGATGAAACACTTGAAAAAAAATGTATATTCAATTTGCTTGATTTTTTATACACTGAAAAAATTTAGAGCACTTAAAAAAAAAATTCCCTTAAACACTCGAAAAAAAATTGAACTTTTTTATCACTGAAAAAAAAAAAAAATTTCATGTCCTTTTGAATTTTTTACACTTAAAAAAATTTCTTTGACTTTCTTTCACTTAAAAAAAATTGTCTATTTTTAACACTTAAAAAAAATATATTTGAATATTGCCTTGATTTTCTTGCACTTAAAAAAATTGTCTAATTTTTTACACTTAAAAAAAATTGAAAAAAAAAATTCCCACTTGAAAAAAATATTGTAAAAAAAAATTCACTTGAAAAAAATTTATAAAAAAAAAAATGATTTGTTTTGAAAATTCCCCTTTAGGGGTAATAAAATTTCCCACGTTGATTTGATGGTGGTTTTGTTGATTTTTTGCAGTGTAGAATATAATTATTTTTTTTAACATTTAAAAATTTGCCTTAAATCTTAAAAAAAATATATATAAAAATAGGAACGGATATAATTTTTTTTTTTTTAATTGTCTGTCTTTTTGTTTTTTACTTACAGGCATTTTTGTTGTTTTTGCTTTTGTTGTTCATGTTTTTTTTTTTGTTTAACCAAAAGTTTTCATTGAAAATAACAAAAAAAAAAATTTATAAAAAATTTGACGCGATATTTTTTTTTTTTTTAGGGGGGTTTCCTGGTTTGCTTGGCTGCCATTTTAATTTTTTTTTTTATATATTTTTTTTTGGCTGTGGAAAAGAAATGACTCACACAATTAAAAAGGGTAGAAGAAAAATGAGATAATTTTTTTTTTTTTTTTGCCAAATTGTCTAGTCGGTTTTTTGATTTTTATTTTTTTTGATGACACAAGAAAAAAATATGTAAAAAAAATAGATGATTCTTTTTTAAGGTCACAGAAAAAAAAAAAAGAATTATTATTTTGGCAACCGACTAGCAGTTTGGCAGAGAGTGTGCATGAGAGGGGGGGTGGTGGGAGAGAGAGAGAGGGGTAAAGAGCACGCGGTGTATGGTGAATTTTGTTTTGCGTACCCCAAAAAAATGACATGAATGACATCAGCTGGAGAGGAGCCCAGGGGGGAGCTGGAAGCTGGCCCGCTGCAGTTGAAGTTGCTGACTGCTGGCAGAGGCGTGTGCTTTTGCTATGCGGTTCCGTTATTTTCCATTTCATGATAAATTAGCCGTACTCATCTGAGTATGAGGTCACCTTGGTTGCCAGTGGAAATTCTTTCCTCTTTCTTTTTTTTGGCAACTTTAAGTGGGCCAAATTTGAAGTAGTTTTTCTTGTTGTTGTTGTTTTGTTGAATTTTCCTTGAAGTGCCGACTGCAAGTCCATAGTTGATTTTGTTCTTGTTGTTGTTGTTGTTGCTGCACAGTTTTTGTATTGAAATTCTTTTTGTTGTTGTTGTTGTGGTTGTTCATGTTTTGGGTTTTTCTTTTGCTTTTGTTGTAATTGTTTATTAAATATTTGTTAGATTGTCTTTTTTTTTTTTGTTTAAATAATTTTCAAAGGCCCAGAAAAAAAAATTGCAATAAACAAAAAAAAATAATAATTGTTTTCCTTTCAGTTTTTTTTTTTTTTTGTATGCATTAAAATATTCAAATACCTTGAACGGTTGACCTAGTAAAATAAAATCGAGTGTAGCCTTAACAGAGCTCTGTTATTAACAGAGAGTTAACAGCAATGTTCACAGCTCAGCGTGACTGAGCGAGAGAGAGAGAGGATGCAAGGAAATTTCTGTTCGAGGTTATGACACAATTTCAGAAAAGCACGTGGCCAAAAATTGGCGGCTTTTATTTTATGTGCATGTGTATAAGTGAGTGACTGAATGAGTGCATGTGCATGTGTGTGTGTGTTTGTTTTGATTTATAGGGTGGGGAGGGGGGAATAAATGCAATTATTTTATATTTCTACCCACTTGATAAATAATTGCCGAAAGAAGTTGCATTTTTATGAGCCCACATAAATCAACTAAGATTCACACACACACACACACACACACACACAGACACACATCCACGCATGCATGCACGCCTCTTCAGAAAAATGACAATAGACTTGAGAGAGAGAGAGTCTTTTGGTCTGTTCTGGATTTATTTTATGTAGTTCAGAGCCTGCTTGACTTGAATTCAATTATCACGCAGGCAGACAAAGTGAGAGAGAGAGAGAGAGAGTGTGAGTACACGTGTAAAGGAGCTTTTGTTTTTTTTTTTTTTTTTTGTAAGCTCTTCAGCAAAAAACAGTCAAAACTTAATCTTCAACCTTAACTTAAAGCTAGGCAAATGACGTACGAGTGAAATGGTGAGGCGAATATGCAATGAGAACAGTGGGGCGAGCAACACACACAAACAAGCAAAATAAAAAAATATTATTTTTTTTCTAAAAAAAAAAAAAAATCATCTTCCAACAAAGCAAAATTATTTGAAACAAGAAAAGAAAAAAAACGAGACAACAAGAAGAACAAATAATTTTGTACACTTGCTGTGATACAGAGAGAGAGTGTGTGTGTGTGAAAGAGAGAGAGAGAGAGAGTTAATAAAATTTACCGGTACATAGTGAGACTGTTTAGGTTGCACAGGCCGCACGAAAACGTTGTTAGGCCGTTTTATGATCCTGTTTCCACGAACGAAATTTGACAGATGGGGCAACGCACAAAATTTAGCGTTGCCAGATAAGTAGAAGAATTTTATGATGGCGATGTGCTTGTGTCTCTTTTTAACGGTATATTTTCATATTACCGATATTGTTGAATAATAAAAAAAAAATATTCGAAAAAAAAAAGAATTTATTTCGCTCGCGATCGTTGTCTGGTTTTATCTTTCTTTTTTTTTTTGATTCAGCAAAACTTTCAATACACCGAATAAATTACATGACTCACATTCGATTTAAATGCAGTTAGTATATTATTTTATTTTTTATATTTATAATTGTGGAAAACGGTTGATTTCAAATATTTTTCTTTTTTTTTTATGGAAGTTAATCGATATATATGTATATATATATTTTTTTATTTTAAAATATTGCTTATCATTGTGGCCCGAAAGGGGAGCGCATAACAATTGTATCACATGTATATTTATATTTGATTTTTTTTTTTTTATTTTAACAATAACAATTTTAATATTATTTATTAGGCATTGCAGATGCTAAAGAAGAAAAATAAGAAAAACAATTATTTTTAATTAGAAAAAAAAATCGAAACAGACACGACGCGTTTCACTTTTTCTTTTTTTTTTACAGTTATAAGAAGCACATTGCAAAATACGCAGACAAGGGAACGGGTACAGAGAGAGAGAGAGAGAGCGAACGAACGTTTGCGTGCATGTGAATTGTATGTGTGTGTGTGTGTAAATGGATGAGCGAATGAAGCATGAAAGTATGCAATGATCGAAGAATCTGCAAAATCAAAACAACGCCAGAACACTACACTCGGGCGAACTCAGCAACACAACAACGCAAGGCACGCCAGCTAAAGGCCAAACCGTTATATTTTACGCTCAATGTACAAGTGACTCTGAGTTATGTGAGTACAAAACAAAACAAAAAATGTGAACAAAGAGAGCGAGAGAGCTTAACCCTTTATTGCTTTTTGGTCTTTTTAAACTACCTTTTCCTAATTGACTGTTTTTTGCTGCTTTACAGTAAGCAAATTTCTGTCTCTGTATTAGTGTGTGAGTGTGAGTGAGAAAAAAAAACAATACCTAAGGTTAAACGGTTACACTCGAGGTAACGGTAAAATGTGTTCGGACAATAGAAGAAAAAAAAAAGACCTTCATGTGTCAAAAGAGATTTCAAATCGATAGCAGGAAATATCAAGAAAAAACCTGACACTGAAAAAAATTTTCAAGCACCTTTTTTTTTTTCTTTTTTCCTGAACCTTTTTTTTGCAATATTTTAATGCATACTTTTGAGAGAACGAGAGAGAGAGAGGGTGTGTTCTTCTCTTGATAAAAAAAAAATTGCTTAAATCTCAGAAAAAAAATATATATGTAAGAGTAGTCTCTGGGTTAGTCTGGGTACAAAAAAAAAACTTGTCTCTGGGCTAGAAAAAAAAATTTTTAATTATTTTTTTTTGGGGTGGAGGGAATGTAAGAGAGTGGAGTTGGGATTTAGGGTTTGGGGGAAAGGAAGGAAGAAAAAAAAAAAAGTCAGAACGCAAGTAAAATTTACCTCGACTTGTTGTACCCGTAGGGAGGATAACCACCGTTATTAGTGTCACTACCCGAATTATCGTTGCCGTACATATCCTGAGTATAAGCCACGAGTATTTTTTTTTTCAAAATACTCTCAGTGCCTTTAATTTTTGCTTGTTTCTTTATCTTTCTTTCTTTTTTTTTCTCTATCTCTGGTGTGGTATATATATAGATATATTTCTTATTGAGCTCTTCTTTTCTTTTTCTCAGTGTATATAAAATATTTTCTTATTTTTTTTGGAGCGCCGCTCTTTTGGTCTCGTGTGCCTGCCACGTACGCTCACCAACACCAGGAGAACTTGTAAAACTCAAGCAAAATTGTTTTGTTTTTTTCATATATAAATATATATAATTTTTTTTGTTTTGTCTATTTAAATTTAGGCCAATTTGATATTTATCTATATGTATGTATATATATATATTTGTCCGTTTCCTTCCTTCCTGCCACACAAGATTATCAATATATTTATATATATTTTTTTTTAGTTATAAAAATTATTTATAGGGACGTTCGTTCTTTATTCATTTGATAAGTTGGGGGATGGTGATGTTTATCGAATGATTGTTTTTTTTTCTTCTTCTTTTTTTTTTTTGGTCGAGTTGTGGCTTGCTATTTAATTTTTTTTTGGATCAATTAAATGTTTTGTTGTTGTTGTAGTAGTAATTGGATTGTTGGTGTAAGGAAATTGGTAAGGAAATTCGATAAGAAAATTTTTGGATATTTTTGTTGCTGTTGTTGTTGTTGTAGTAGTAGTTTACAGTTGGCTGATCTCTGTCGTTCATGCCACTTAGTCATAGCATACAAATTTGAATTTTTGTTTTATTATTTTTTTTATGTTTTTTTTTTTTACAAGTAGACAAATAAATACAACAACTGAAATATAATAAATAACAGGCTTGGGATAGATAGATAATAAATAAAAAAATTATAATTAATTTTGATATATATATATTATATACTATATATATCAAAATGATATATATATTATATACTAAATATATCAAAATTATATACATAAAATCAAAAAAATACTTAGACTAGCCAAATTTTGGTTTAAAAAAAAAAATAAATTTATAATTTTTGTTTTTGTTTTTTTTTCTATGGAAAACATGACAAAGACGTGAATGTGCAAGAAATAATTTCTATATAAATATTTTAGTGTTTTCAGTGTGTGTGTGTGTTTTTTTTTTTTTTTTTTTTTTGCAAAGAGCAAAGAACATTTTCTTAAACAACCTCAAAAATTTTGCGCAGTGTAAAAATCGAAAGAGAGCAAGAGAGATCAATCCTACCTTGAGAGCTTGAAATTTAGATAGGAGGCCAAAGTCGTGGAAGGACTATAAGCATCAAAATCAAGACTAAAATCCATCGTATCGAAATCCATCACAATTAAAAAAATTTTAAAAATTATCACAATTATTGTAAGGCACAAGTTAGACTTATCACGAGTAAAACTCAACTGAAGCCAGATCTGCCAGGACATGGCTATTTAAAGTGGGTGGCAAATATCGGTCCAGGTAGTGGGCCGAGAGGGCTCAGAGCAAAACGGATGCGCGTGCCAGACGCGTGCTTTACCTGATGATCCCAGGGATCTCTAAGATCTACTAGGAAGTGAGTGTAGGTCGGGCGTGGGGTGGAAGGCCGACCCCGGCCGGGTGCATTTTCTCAGGCAGATGTTTTGAACTTCTCGGAAGCTCAGAGTACTGGCAAGGTGTGTTTTGTGCTGGCAAGGTGCTAAGACTAGACTAGGTTCTAAAATGGCAAGGTGGAAACTGCTAGATAGCAAGCTGCAAAAAAATCTCTATAATTATTTAACTGGAAATCGATCAGCATTTTTCCCAAAAAAAAGAGTAATAGAAAGCTGAAACAAATTGCAGCTGCCCTTCAAAAATTAATCCCATCAGACTCTCGTATTAATTTTAATAAGAGAGAAAAAAAAAATAAAGGAAATGGAAAGAGAGAAAAATTTCTTCTTATATATTTTTTTTCTTTTTTTCTGGGCTGGACAATTTGGGGGTGATTGTCAAACTTTTTGCTATTTCTGCTGCCCACGCACAGGGCGAGTACAGTCTGAATGGCAGCAATGCCATTGGCTCCCACCCACAGCAAGGGCGAGAGGGGGTAAAGGAAGAAGGGGAAAGCAGAAAAAAGGTCTCAGCACAAAAACGCTTACATGTGTATATAACCGAAACCGTTATGTACACTTACGACTGTTTAGGCAACGTGACCAGCGGATACACTTTTTGGGGGAAAATTTTTTATTTCAGTTTTGAAGAAAAAATTTTCCTTTCCTGGTTAATTAAAATTTGAAAAATATTTATTTTACTAAATAAAAAATATTCAAGACCTCACAAGCTCAAGAGCAAAAATAAATTTTTTTTCTTCAAAAAGTGTATAGAAAGCACTCACTAACTCAAGTAGAAAAATTTTTTTTCTTCAAAAAGTGTATAGAAAAACGCACTAGCTCAAGGGGGGCAAAAAATCTCCAAAAGTGTATAAAAAATTCAACATACTCAAGAGCAACAAAAAAATTTTTTTTTCTTCAAAAAGAGTATAGAAAGCACTCACTAACTGAAGTAGAAAACAATTTTTTTTTTTTGCCAAAAAGCGTATAGAAAAACTCACTTGCTCATGGGCAAAAATAAATATTTTTTTTTCTCCAAAAAGTGTATAGAAAATCCGACATACTTAAGTGCAAACGAAAAAAAATATTTCTTTTTGTTTCTTCGAAAAGAGACTCTGGCTTAATTGCACGCCCTGCTGGCTGAGCTTCTGTGTACATAAGAAAAGAACATAGAGAAGAAGAAGCAGCAAAATGGCAAAGATGCCGAGTCTAATTTAGTGATACACACCAAGAAAAGAGAAGAGACAAAAAAAAACAAATAAATACTAATTCCACTTTTTTCGTTGTCTTTTAGAAAATTTATATAAATTTCATCAACTTTTGGTGAAAGTCACAAACATTGCAACTTTTGATAAAACGAAAAAAAAAAAGAAACCCCTTCGAATAGAAAGTCTCAAATGGGGGAGTTTTCGATTTAGGAAAACAAAAACAAAGGCACTCAAATGCCGGCCGAGCCATTGATAACGGTAATGTTCCCTTGGCACATAAAACTGTCACACGCACACACATATTAATATATGCTGCTGCTAATGTTGTTGTTGTTCTTCTTCTTCCTCTACGTAATTCATATGCAAAGACAAAGTCAATCATTCAGACCAGGCGAGAGTAAATGAGCAAACAAATGGGGCCAGCAATAACCAAGGGTGTAAGACAAAGACAAAGAGTTGGAGAGAGAGAGAAAGAGTGAGAGAGTGTGAGTGTGAGTCAGAAAAGTCATGAGTATCCCTCACACAATCAATGAAACAGCTGTCGGCTGCCGTAGACAAAAACAAATCGAGCGAGAGCCGCCAACTTAGCGAGAGACCAAATGACACAGAGATCGTTGTCAAACATATGTTGTCTATATAATGGAGGAGGGAAGGAGGGAGAGAGGAGTCAGTGGGGCTGTTCAATAACAAATTTCATTGTAGTCGTGAGTGTTTTTTTAACACGAAAAAAATAAAAATAAATAAGCAAGTGACGAGTTTATGATTAATACCTTTGAATTGGCTGGATCGGTGACACCGACCAGAAAATTGTGGCGCCTGGAACAAAAACAAAGGCAAATGCCAAAGCCAAAGGTGCAACGACACAGTAAAACTTTGAAGCAGCTGCCGCCGTCGGGTTGTTAGGGTGAGAAGAGGAATACAACGGCGACAGCGGGGCAGCTGCCCTTGCATCTACCTGCGTGGGAATAACAAATTTGCACCTTTTCATCGGCTTCAATGGAAATGGCCATAAAATTATAAATAAAAGCCTTCCCCAGGCAGCCACGTGTCGACGTTAATTTTGTTTGTATTACAAAAAGACTATCAATTTTATGGCACCTTAATTATCCATTCGATTTTTATCAGCATTTTTAATATCGATCCCGAATCTGAAGAGATTTGAGTAAACAGAAAATATTCATAAATTGTCAAGCTTGCATTTTTTTTTTACAGCAAAGTTAAAAATTATAGAGACACACACAGGGAAAAGACCTTTTCCCAAAAGAAATAATGCAAGTCAGACAATTTTTTTTTTTTTTTTCAGAAAAATGATTAGCTCGAGTTGTTTGGGTACCTGAAAACCGGAAGTAGGGTTTACCTAGAAAATGGTCAAATCCGCCTTGGCAGGAATGCAGTGCAGACTGCAACTATTTAGCTGGACGCGAGTGTAGGCACGCGGAAACTATTCAGCAAAATATATCGAGTGAAATGGGAATAGTACTACCACGTTGCAAGTGTTATTAGCCGGCATATGTGGCAAACACACACACACACACATACATACAGACACGTACGCATGTCTCTATGAATTTTGACCAGAAAAATAGCGGCTTTTTGCCTTGTCTGAGAGCCTCGACTTACCCACGTTTTGAAGGCTTCAAAACTATACTATTTTTTTTTCTTTTTTGGGTGAAACACACACACACACACACACACTACTATGTTTTATATGAGAGGCAAAATGTATGTAAATATGAATTAATTTGTTTGTCAATATTTTTTATAAAAAAAAAGTGTATTAGAAGGAACTGTAAATATTTGAACGTGTTTTACCGTTTTTAGCTAGCGTACAAATATTATTGTTTTGTTGTTGTTGTTGTTGCTGAGCGAAATATTCAAGCGCTGTTCAAAACGGGGAAAATACAAAGAAAACAAATATATATATATATATATATTTACATGGGTTTATATATATATTTTTTCGATATTTAACTAAATCAAACTAAGAAAAGAAGAAGAGTAGAGAAAAAAAAATTTGCTGTGAAGTCAAAAGTACGACGGATGAGGCCAATGGCAATATAAAGTTTTTCTTTTTTTTTCGCTTCACATTCATACATACATACATACATATATATGAACATTTATATATATAATTATTTTATTTTATTATTATTTTTTTTTAATTTTGTTGTTGTTTCAATACATTCACATTGTTTACTCTCGCACGCATTGCTACAGTCGCGGCTACAGCGAGTGGCGTACGTGTGAGTGCCAATGTGAGAATGTATGTATGTATGTATGTCAGCGGCAGCAAAAGCAGCTCGTTTTTTTTGGTTGCCATTTTTGCTGTTTTCTGTTTTTTTTTTTTTCGTTTGTGTTGGTCTCTCTTTGCCTTGCCTTGCCTGACTGTTGTTGTGTTGTTGTTGGCCGACTGATTTATACAGTTTGCTTTGAAAAAAAAAAGATGCGCCATCTTGGTTTTGTTTTTTTTTTTTATCAATGATTTTATTTAATTCGAAAATAAATAATGCTTAGGATGAATGAGTTCTCTCTCTGTATATATTGGAAATGGTAATAATATAATTGCAGCGCTTGGATTTACAATATAAAAACCAACCAACCAAATGTTACATATATACTCTCTCTATATATATATATATATGTGTGCATATGTATAGATTTCGGTAACATGGCAACGCGTTTTGTTATCGCAGGCACTCTGTGTATGGAAATCACCTCGGCATATGCATTCTCGTTGCGGCTAGCCATGGCCGACAACACACACACACACACATACACGTACACTAACAAAAACAATAAAAAAAAAAAATATTATTATTATTATTTAGAAAAGGAAACCACAACTAACTTCTTCTTGGAACTCTGTTGTTGTCCGTCCGCAACACAAACACTTTAACAAAAAGTATTATCAAAAAAAAAAAAAAAACAACAAAAAATATAGTATTACTGATCTCAAAATGGCATACATGTTTTTTTTTTTTATTTGTATGCAATGCAATAATTTTTAAGACACTTGAAAAAAAATAAATAAAAGAATTTCTCATAGATATATTTTTGTTTTCTTCTTCTTTTTTTTGTTTGGGGGGATTTTGAACTTTTTCTGGCTATTTCGATTTACAACAACATCAACAAACAACAATAAATTTAACAAAAAAAAAATATTTTTGTAATACAAAAAAAAATATGTAAAAAAAATTCAGCGAGTAGCGGCGACCAACGCTCTTCTTTTTTTTTCCACAGAGCTGTTATTGCCTGCCTGCTCTTGCCACTCGCTGCCTTCTCGTCACACTTAGGGTGTAGATGTATATATATATATATGTATGTATAAAACTCGACAAACAAAAAAAAAAGTATATATATATATATTTAAGCAGGGAAACCAAAACGAGCGAACGTAAAACTGAGCAGGAAAATATACGCATTCTATTTGTAATATAAATGCAAATAATTACGCATGTAGATTTTATGATATTTTCAATGTTTCTGATTTAACGTGAAACAGAAAAACAAAAAAAAAAAAATGTATATTGTTTGCGTATTTCACAATGTCTGCGTGTTATTTTCTCTTTTTTTTTATTTCTTTCATTTCTTTGAGCCTCTTAATACACATGTATGTATATATATATTTCTTTTCACGTCACGCTAAGCACCACCGTACAGTGTACATGTACTGCTAAATCTGTATGTATATATTGTTTTAAGCGTTTTTTCTTTCATTCATTTTTCGATTGCACATTACGTCTTTGTCTTGTTTAAATAAATTTTATTTCGGTTATTGAATTTTTCTTTTTATACGTGTACTGATATATATATAGAAATTTATAGATTTTAAACTAAATCAAAGGAAAAAAAATTTACAAGTGCAAAATTACCAGAAAAAAATACACTGCGCGCCGCGCTAGCTGAGAAAAATGCTACAAATTAATGTGGGATGACTCGCGAGCGAGCCGATAGCCGAACTGGTGCCGTGAACGAACTTTCACTCAATTCCACAGTGTTGCTTTGGCATTTGAAAAGTTCTTCATCCATTCAAATGTAGATGGCGCCAAAAAGAGTTGACCAAGTACAAAAAAATGGCGTCATGCTGGCATTTTATTTGGAGAGCCCACCAATAATTCTATTTCTTTTCTTTATTATTTATTACTTTCTTTGTTTATTCAGTTTTCTTTCATTTTTATAGTTTTACAGCTAGCAAGTTTCTCTCTGCACATACACAAATACAAATGCACAAAAAATTATCTGTCTGCTTTTTGCTTAAGTTTTTCTTTTGTTTTTCATTTGTTTCCTTTTTAATTCGCCTTTTGCTGTTTTTGAATTACTTGTTTAATTAATTGTAATTGTACAAATATATGTTGTATATGAATTTTGTTATCTGTTACTCTTAACATTTATATTGTATTTTATATTGTATTGATTCGCTAAAAATGTTTCAAAATTTAAACTCTTTTTTTTTTTTTTATTTTTATTATTTTCTTTTTTATTTCACCACTGCACGAGTGTTTTTGTTTTATATATGTAAATATGTACGTCTATATATGTACTATATAAATATACATACAAACACATATATAATTTTACTAAACTTTTTTCATTTTTTATATGCTTGAAATAATTTTAGAGTTTTGGAAAACTTGTGTTTTTTTTAAATTATTTTTTTCTTTTTTTTTTGCATCAAGTTCAAGCCAGTTGGATTATTTATATATTTTGCAGTAAAAAGTTTATAGGATTAATTATATTTTCAAAATTAAAAAAAAAAAGATTTTGAAGATTTTAATTATTTTTTTTTTTTAATATTTTTTTTTTAAGGAATCACAGAATTGTGTAAATTATTATTATTATGTTTTTTATTTGAAAATATATATTTTATTTTTTTTTTCTTTTATTTTGAAGTTTTCCCTTTCCAATTAATTAAAAAAAGGCAGTGTAGAATTTTATTTTTTATTTTTAGTTTAAAATATTTTTTTTTGGGTCTACTTTGCTAATTGAAGCCAAACTGATTGAGCTATTTAAAGTTTTTAAGTTTTCCCAGAAAAAAAGTGCGCAAAGAAAAATTGAAATTTTCTCATTATTTTTTTTTTTTTAATGAAATCGTTGTCGTCTTTGAATTTGTTTATGCCCTTTCGATTTTACATATAGTCTATATCATTCTATATAGTATACTATATAAATATATATATTTCTTTGATTTTATTCTTTTGCTGAACTAGTTCCCCTTCCCTCCGCGTACTCACAATCGTTGGGATATGCGTGTGCAGGTGTTCTGATTTTTTTGATTTTTCTTGAAATTTTCTTTGTGTTTTGTTTTTTTTTTGGTCTGTTGGAAAAGTGTGTTTGCAGAGCGTTTAAAGAAAATTATGCTTAAGCCTTTATTTGACTACATTTTTAAATAGCTAAGTTAATTAACAACAATTCAAAGCAATTATGCATAGTTCCTTCTTTTTTTTTTAAGAATAAAAAAAAAAAAATTAATTATTTATTTTTTTTTTACTAAGGCAAAAATTTTACTAAGCAACCCTGTATTGTTTTTTTAAAAATTAATAAAAAAATATTTGTTCAAAAAAAAAAGAGTATTAAAGGTGGCGTGGAGTGTGTGAGTGATTCCCAAGTCCAACTTTCTTCTTCTTGTTCTGTTTTTTTTTTTTTTGTTTTTTTCAAAAAACTCAAAACCAAAAGCGACCAATTCAAAATTCATTTCAAGTTTAAAAAAAAAAAATTTTTTTTTTATAATTTTTTTATTTTTTCTTTTTTTTTTTTTGTAATTAAAATTAAATTTTTAGGTGTGTGTCAAAGGATTCCAATCTTACTTAACAATTTTAAGAACTGATTTATTTATTTATTATTATTATTTTTTTTTGTAGCAAATCTAAGCCTTAGTTTTTAATGGCAGTCGATTTAGTCATTTTTTTTGTTTCAGAAAAATTAAAAAAAAATTAATAAAAGAGAGAGAAAAAAAATAATTTAAATTTACTAATTGATTTACTTATAAAATTAGTGGACAGGTTTTTTGTTCTTTTTTTTTAATTAAAAATTAATACAAATTAAGAGTTGGTTTTTTTTTTTAAATTTAAATTTTAATTATACTATGGACGTCTTAAAAAAAAAAAAACAAATTGCTTAATTTTACAAATTTTTTAATTTTTGCACTTGAAAAAATTAAAAAAAAAAAAAAAATTACACAAAAATTTTTTTTTAGGCATTTATTTTTGTTTCTTTCCTTGCAAAAGTCTATATTTCTGTTTTTTGGTATATTTTTGGTATTTTTTATTATATATATATATACTTTTTTTTTTAGAATATTTGCTTTGTACGGGCGCCAGGGCTGGCGTCTATTTATTTTTTTTTAAATATTTGACAAGCTTTTGGTTAAATGTTTTTGTTTTTTTTTTTTGCTTAAAAATCTGACAAAAAATTTTGGTATTTTAGTATTTAAATTGTTTTTAGCACAGTTTGACTATTTGTTTAGTATTTTTATTTTTATTTTTTTTAATATGAACACAGAATGTGTAATTGGTTGATTGTTGAGAGAATCTGGAAAACCGAGGCATATCAATTTGACGTACAATTTTTTTTTTTTTTTTTTTTTACAAAATTTTTTTTATTTATTTTTTTTTTAATTAACATTTTTTTTTTCACACACTCTTTTTTTTGTAATTTTAAAAAATTAATTAAACAAAGCTCGCAAGTCAATTTCCTTAAAAAAAATTTGTTTTCTTCTCATTTTTTTTTTTTTTTTTTAAGCAAAATTAAGCAAAATTAAATGCCTTTTTTTTAATTTATGCGTTTTTGTTAATAATTTTTTGTTCTTGTTTTTTTTTTTTTTTTTTTTGTTTATAAATTAATTAGATAATTCGATACATTTAAAGCAGTTCCACATTACAACAACAAATACGCGCACAGGAAACATATGAAATTCATTTTTGACAATAAAAAAAAAAAGTATATTTTTTTTTTTTAGTATTTTTTTCTTCGTCTTTTTTTTTTTTTTAATTGGGAACCGCTTTTTCCGTTCGTCCGACTGTTTCTTCTTCTTCTTCTTTGTCTTTGTGTTGATTTGGTTTCCCTTAGACATAGGTGGCCACGGCGGCCGTATTGCCGGAGGCAGCGGAGGTGCCATTGCTGGCAGCGGCAGCGCTGCTTGTCTGTGGCGCCTGCTGATGCGCCGCCGCCGAGTTGTTCAGCGGCTGAGGACTGACGGGGGGCTGCAGCTTGCCCGGCACATATTGGCCAATGAATGAGCCATCTTCGGTGAATTGGCCTGCGGAGAGAGAAGAGCAAAGAGGGGGGAAAAAAATCACTTAGACAGTTTTGCCAGCACCAAAAAGAGGGGGAGGGCGAGAGGAGGGAGGAGAGCAAGAAAGCATTTCGGGACCAGCACCAAAATATTAGTTTATCATTTTTTTTTTTGTCACGAAAAATTTAGTATTTTTTAGTATTTTTTTTTTAAATTTAGCCCATTTTTAGTTAAGTAATTTTTTTTAAGACATTTTTCAAGTTTAGTAATTTTCCTGTATTTTAATTAAATTTTTTGATTTGGTTAATTAAATTTTTTTTAATAAAAAAAATTAGTATATATTTCAAGCTTAGGGACTTTAGTATTTTTTTGGTATAGTAATTATTTATTTTCATTTAGTTTCATTTTTTAGTGAAGGAAAAAAAATTATATATCTTTTATTATTTTATTTTTTTTTTTATTAGCCAGTTTCAAGTTTTTGGTATTTTTTTAATAATATTTTTAGCTTTAAAAAAATATACATTTTTTTTTAAGATCGTGGAATATTTTTTTCTTTTTGCATTAATTTTTTTTTTTTAGTGACCTTTTTTTTAATTTAGTCTTGGTTAAAATTCAAATGTGCCTTTAGTATTTTTTGGTATTTATATTATTTTTATTAATTAAAAATATACACATTTTTTGTGCTCTCAATATTTTTTTTTTTGTATTTTTGGTAAAATTAAAATTTTTTTTTTTAGTATTTTTGGTATAATTAATTTTTGTTTTTTAGGATTTCTGGTATATTTAAAAATTATTTTTTTTTTTTAATATTTTTCATATCATCATCAAGTATATTTTTTTTATAAGTCTTAGTAACGGGTCATTGCTTTATATTTAGTATATTTTTGGTATTAATTTATTTTTAGTTTATTTTTTTTTTTTAGTATGTTTTTAGTTTTATTATTATTATTTTTTTTTTAATTTTTAGTATATTTTTGGTTAGTTTTTAGTATTACTTTTACCAGGCACTTTCTAGTATTTTTTTTAGTATTACAAGAAAATCAAACTAAAAGCTGAGACTAAAGAATTCTACAAATCAAAAATAATTCCAAGAAATAATGAAAACAACTTTACCTGATTTTCTTCTTCTTACTAAGCAAATTATAAAAATTAAAAACTTAAACGACTAAAATAAAACAAACGATTTATATAAATTTTTTTTTTATCTAAAAATTTACACTTTACATTTTATTTAATAAAAAAAAATATATATATATATTTATTTTTTATATATTTTTTAATTTTTCATTTTTTTTTTTTTTTTTTTTGTGGGTTTTGATGGGTTCTCATTGTTTACTTTTCATTCTTTGTTATATAAAAAAAAATAAAATAAAATAATATTTATATTTATTAATAATTTTTTTTTTAAAACTACAGAAAAAAGAGAGGGAAAAACAAACTTTTACAATGTTTTCTTATTTTTTTCACTGACAAATTTAAAAAAATTCAAGTTTACATAAAAAAAAATTGTTTTTTTTTTTTATTTATTTATATATTTTTTTTGTTTAAATTACTTAATACAAAAAATTTAAATTATAAAAAAATTATTTATGCATTTTTTCTTTTCCATTAATTCTTCTTACAAATTATAAGGAGAGCGAGAGAGTGGGAGGGAGATAGATAGATAGATCGATTGATACAAAGGAAGAGAGCATAATTTTGGATGAGAGCGCACATCCAAAGAGAGATTTTGTGTGTGTGTGTGTGTGTGTGAGAGAGAGTGTGTGTGTGTGTAAGAAAGAGACGGAATTACTGACAAATTCAACACGCAGTGACTTTTTTTTATAAAATTATTTATAAAATAAAAAATAAAATACACAATAAAAAAAATTTGAAAATAACTAAAAAAAAAAACAAGTTTTGAAAAATTTGAACATTCAAAAGGGATTCTTTTTTTTTTCTCTTGTCTAAAATTGTGATGATTTTTTATGTAATTTTTTTTTTTTTCTTTAAGGGCAGAAATTGTTGTTGTTTTTATTTGTCAAGTGTTGTTTTTTTTTTTATATAGCCTTTTTTTGGTTAGTTATTTTTATTTTTTTTTTATTTATAAAAAGTTTGGCAGTTTGTTTTTTTCTTGTCGTTTTTTTTTATTCTTGTTGTTGTTGTTGCTCTTGCTGTTTGTTGTTGTTGTTGTTGTGATTTAGCTGCCTCATTATTTTTTTGTTTGTTTTGCTTACAAATTAAACAATCAAAGTCCTTTGCGTCCATATTGGCCAATGAATGAGCCATCTTCGTTCATGCCTTTAATTTTTTTTATTTATTTTTTTATTTAATTTTTTTTTTTTTTTTGATTATTTTTAACACACATTTAATGGTGCAATTTTGTTTTTGTGGTTGATTGACGATTTGTTGTTGTTGTTGTAGTTGGAGTGGCGTGCCAATACGAAAAAAAAGTTAATAAAAGAAAATAAGAGAAAATGAATAATAAAAAAGAAAAATAATAATAAAAATACATAAAAAGAAAAACAAGAATATGAAAAAAAATAAACATTTACATTTTATAAGAAAATATTAAAAGTGCAGCAACAAATTAAAAACTAACATAAAAATCAACACACATAAAAAAACAAAGAAATTAATCTAAAATAAATTTTTTGATATAATCCAAAAAGGGAACAAGAATAAAGCGAAATATGTGGCGAATCGATAATAATAAACTCTTTTTGGGATATATAACGAATTTCATTCGGATTGGGCCAGTAATACCCGAGTTATACCCAAACCCAATGGGGGTCTGTCAGATAACTAAGGATCTGGTAGTCCAAATAAGATGATTTTTGGTACACTTGTGGGTTCCTATAAAAGTATTCTATTCTTTTAATTTGACTGAGATTGGTCAATAAAAACCAGAGATAGCCCCGAACCCGATTGGGATCTGTCAGATAACTAAGGATCTGGTAGTTCGAATAAGATGGTTTTTGGTACACTTGTGGGTTCCTATAAAAGTATTCTATTCTTTTAATTTGATTGAGATTGGTCAATGAAATCCTGAGATAGCCTCGAACCCGATTGGGATCTGTCAGATAACTAAGGATCTGGCAGTTCGATTAAGATGATTTTTGGTATACTTGTGGGTTCCTATAAAAGTATTCTGTTCTTTTAATTTGATTGAGATTGGTCAACGAAATCCGGAGATAGCCCTAAACCCGATGGGGGATCTGGTAGTTCGAATACGACAACTATGCAACTGGTAGTTTAAATTGCATAAAATCAAGAGTACTTGCAGGTCTCATTATGTACAGTTTATATATAAAAATTCTTTGAGTTTGGTCAATGGGCTCCTGAGATATTCGCAACCCGATTTAGTTCGATCTGCCAGCTATGTGATAAAATCGAGCTGAAATTCGGCACACTTGAGTGTCTCTATTCAAGTGTTTCATAGTTTAAATTTGATAAACGAAACAGCAAGACTGTTGAAATATTTCAAAGATAAAAAAAGCCGATTAGCCAAAAAAAAAAAAAACTTAAAACATGCCTTCAAGCTTTTTCTTTTAAATTTGATTTCATACCAAACAAATCTGGGCAAAAAGGCTTGGGAATGAAGGAGGATGGGCGTGGCACCGCTTAATTTAACTCTGACCAGCCAAGGCGGTGAGAGAAATGGAAAGAAAGCGACAAAATAATTTAGTCAATAAACAAAAAAAAAACAAAAATTAATCATGCTTAAGAATTTTTATAAAGCAAAATGAGAGAGCCAAGCCAAATTAAAAAAAAGAAAACAATTAACAAACAAAATTTGAACAGAGAATAAAAAAAAAAAAAAAATGCAGAAGAAGATTTCTTCACTACCTGAGAGATTGTACGAGGAGACAGGGTGGGGGGAAATACACAAATACATGTAGATGTGCGTATGTGTGTGTGTGTGTTTGTGTGAAACAAAAAAAGAAGGCAAGACACACACATGCACACAAATACACAGATAGACAGAAGGAGTCTATGGGTGGCTTTGGGTCTGCGGTTGATTCGATGGCACTTTGAGGCCCACTTTGCGGGCAGCGGCGGCAGCATGGGCAGCGGCGGTGGCCACGGCTACAAAATAATATTATGATCAAATCAAACCCATTTAAAAATAAAATAATAATCAATAAAAAGTAAACAGCAAAAAAGCCAAAGAGAGTAGACAAAAAAAAATAATAAAAGACAAGCGAAATTTCAAAAGACAAAAAGATATAGTGAGGGGGTGGGGAGTGGGGTTGAGTAATGTCAAGATCGGAACGCACCTGTATCGCCATCACCATACTCGGCCATGGAGTCTGTATCGCTCTCGACGCCGGGCTTATTCGCTGAACTCACAGATTGGCGACCAGCGCTCTTGTTATCCAACCTAAAATATAAAAACCAATTAGAGTCAAAGGAGGTGAAGGCGGAGGCAAAGTCGAAGTATATATGCACTTACGGTTGTGAGTACTCGTGGAAGCCACCCTCATCGGGATAATCGCGTCGGCCATTGGCCAGCTCACGATCGTGTACATCGTATTTGCCACCACGATTGCGTCGTATAATGCAAATGATGATGAACAGAATGATGATGAAGGCGAGAGCTAGCATCATGCCAATGAACCAACCGGCATTGGTTAGATTATCGTTGGGCACTTTGATGGGACTATCAACGGCATTCGTATCGATTTCGGTTGTCTCGGATTCCGTATAGAAATGACCATCGACAGATACAACACGGAACTCATAGGCTGTATCCGGATCCAGACCGGCCACCTCCTGATAGTCTTTGTTCTTCTCCTCCAGACTGCTTGACCATTCCGTATCGCCCTTGATTCTAACAAAAATGGAGAAATGAAATTGGAATTATTCTGAATTCCCCTCCCCCGGTGGAGGTGGAATTTCTGGACTTACCTATATTTGGTAAAGAAATGTGTGCCAGGGTGACCAGATGTGCTGGGCTGCCAGTTGATGCGGAACTTGGCCAGGCCATTTTCCGATGGCAATTGCTCCCAATTAAAGGTGGGCGTGGCCGGGGCCAGACTCTCCTCACCCAGGGTTACCTTCTCTATGTAGTGCCTAAAAAAAGAGGGAGAAATATTATTATTTCGATATTGTTTGGGATTACTTTTAGTTACTCACTCAGTGCCCTCGCCCATTTTGGTGGTGGCTGTGATGGTGATGCGGTATTTGGTATTGGGTTTCAGTCCAGCCATTTTCATGCGCATAATACGTGGATCACTGATGTGGGGCTCGTATTCACGGCGCTCGCCCACATAGTTGCCCTTGACCTCTTCGTAGTAGATTTTGTAGCCGGTAAGCTTGCCATTGGGATTGAGCGGCTTCTTCCAGGTGAGCCAGAAGGCTGAGGAGCCCAGGGGTATGGCGTCGAGAGATTGTACGGGAGAGGGTACACCCTCGGGTGTGTCGAAGTCAATGACGGCGCTGGGTGGTCCGTTGAAGCGACCGTTGTGGGCTAGGACGCGGGCAAAGTTCTTGGAGTCTGGCTTGAACTGGGTGACCAGGGCCTGGTTGGAGTCGCCCTTGACGTGGATTTCACGCAGACCCTCTTCGCCTTCGAGCTCGGTCCAGGTCTGGATTTTGTAGCCCTTGAAGTGGCCTCGCACAGATTCGGGACTGACGGGATTCCAGCCCAGATAGGCCGAGGTGGCACTGGTTACCTGGAGCATGCTAAAGTTGGTGGGGGCATCGAGTGGGCGGTCTTCGCCGGAATAGCCTATGACTTCCTCGGGAGCCACATTCGCTTCGCCCTTTTCGTTGACGGCCACCACCTTGATGTGGTACTTGACAAAGGTGGGCTGATCCTGGATGACAATGTTGTCCTGGCGCCAGTCATAGACCTTCTTGATCTCCCAGTTGGCTGCGGGTATGTCACGTTTCCAGAACACATGATACTGGAAGTTGGGGGCATTGTGTTCGATTTCCGGCATGGGCGTCCAGGTGATGACCAGATTGTTGGGCTCTCGTCCCTCGCCCACCACATTGTCGGGATTCTTATAGGGCACATCGGGCTGGGTGGTGCACATGTCGCTGTGACCCGAGGGCGGTGATGGACCCACCTTATTGAAGGCAATCACACGGAAGGTGTAATTGGCCCAGGGCATCATTTGGGCCACCACCGAGAAATCTGTGGAGGGCACCTTCTCGAAGGCCGTGTCCCAGGAGGCGGGTGTGAAGGAGGTATTGAACTGTACGGTATAGTGGAGAATGGGTGAACGATTGTCGCCCTGTGGTTCCCAGGAAATATCAGCCTTGTCGGCCTGACAACGTATGCCTGTCAGTTTGGGGGCATTCGGAACATCCTGGACAATGAGGAAGGCCTTGGCACTGGCCTCATCCAATTCGGTGCGAGCCACGCACTTGTATTCGCCAGTATCGAGTTCCAGGGTCTTTGAGATGGTCAATGAATTGTCATTGGTCTTGACGAAGCGGGCCTCGGCATCAAAGTCAATGGGCTGATCGGCCTTCCACCATTCGATTTCCAGATCCAGAGTATCATCGTGGGCTTCGTTACAGC
This sequence comes from Scaptodrosophila latifasciaeformis, assembly GCA_037075145.1. NCBI lineage: Eukaryota > Metazoa > Arthropoda > Insecta > Diptera > Drosophilidae > Scaptodrosophila > Scaptodrosophila latifasciaeformis. The sequence continues at coordinate 1,818,995 of JBAMCM010000428.1, forward strand.
GGAAGGTGGCTGGCTGACCGGCTACCACCTCGTAGTTCTGCGGTTCTTCGGTAATGCGTGTGCGTTCTTTGACCACCAGCGAGCCACTGGCAGTCTTATTGCCAAATTTGTTGACAGCAAAGCAAGTGTAGTTGCCGGCATCGCTGAAGGTGACCTCTTGGATTTCAAGATCGCCGGAGGCGAGAACATTGTAACGACCACCGGTGAGGAGATTATTGGCTCTCAGCCATTTGACCTGGGGCTTGGGGGCGCCGATCACACGGCAGCGTAGGGTAATATTCTTGCCATCGACTGTGGCCTCATCGCGTGGGGCATCTGTGATCTCTGGTGGGAGGGCCTGGACATTGAGGTAGACATCTTTGTAGACATAGCCGAGGGCATTGGTGGCGTTACAGCCATAATTGCCGGTATCCTGTTTTATCAGATCCTTGATAATGATGCGATTGCGCTCCACGGTGCGGCGGGGATTGGGTTCGGCTTGTTCGATGGGCTTGCCATTGTGAATCCATTGAATGGTTGGCTCTGGATAGCCCACAGCATCGCAATTGAATTCAGCTGTCTCATCCTCGGCGGCATTTTGAATCTCAGGCTCCACGGTGAAATAGGGTATAGCATGAATGTTCAGATTAATCGAATAGGATTGGGCATTACCCACGCCGTTGGAGACATCGCAGGTATAGGTGCCGGCATCGTCAAAGGTGGCCTGTTTGATCACCAGCGATTTGCCATAGTGACCCTGGCTAATGCGATCGCTCCACTGAATATTTTGTCCATTCTTGCTCCACACAGTCTGAGGCAGAGGAGTGCCACCGAAAATACAGAAGAGTTCGACACGTTTGCCACGCAGGGCTACCCAATTCTTGACGGTAACATATTGACGCTTGGGCGGATATTTGTTCTGGGAGGCGCTGATGCCCATTTGCTTGACATCGAGTATGATTTTGTTGCCCACCTTGTATTCACTGCGGAAGATGGAATTGGCCGAGCAGGCATAGTTGAAATCATTGGAGGCATCGTCACGGGTGACATTCGAGAACCAGAGGGTGCCCTCGGGATCGAGGGTGATGCGGGAATTGTTGATGGCATTGATGCCATTGGCATGTTCAATTAGCCAGCTGACAACGGGCTTGGGCCAACCGGTGGGTGCCTTGCACTGCAGAGAGAAGGGTTCACCCTCGATGGCCTCCACAGTCTTGGCCGGCTCGTCGGCAAAGGCATTGAGCTCGGCCTTGCGCAGGAATACCGAATTCGATGAGGCTATGCCGAACTCATTCTCGGCAAAGCATTGATACTGGCCCAGATCCTCATCCTTGGGTGAGGTTATGACCAGGGTGCCTCGACCGGGCTGCTGCAGCATACGATTGTCATAGGCCTGCCAGTTGAACTTTTTGCCGTTCTTAATCCAACGATACCTGCAAGCAGAAGGAAGCGTAACAAAAAAAAAATTTAAGGTTAGAAAATTAATTTGATTCATTTTGTAGGAGTGGCTTGGCCCAGCCCAGGTCACTTCTGTACAGTTCAAAGTTCAATGGACAAAGCAAAAAATGAAAAAAAAAAGAAATGGCTAGTTTGAGTCACTCGATGACCAAGAGAGCCAGGCGGAGAGCACTCCAATCTTTCCACCGTTTCACTTGAGATTACAACACTCAAAAGCAATTCAAATGATTGACCTATTGCATGACCTGGAGAATGCCAGAATGCCAGAGCCAGACCTCAAAAAAATAATAAAGCAAAACAAAAAAAAAATAAAAAAAAAATATAGTAAAGTCGGAGGTCAGAGGCGGGTGGGGCACGCAGTTTCGCTTAACAAGCTCAAACAGAAACCACACATAATTGACATGAGCTTTTTTTTTCTTTCTTCCTTCTTCTTCTTCTAGTTTTTGAGTGTCATAGCAGACAGACTAAAAAGACGTGGGAGAGTGAAAAGATTCAAGCAAAAAGAGGGAGAGCGAAATATATAGAGTACCACTTGACATAATACCCGCATGGCGGGGGGCGCCTATCCAAAGCAATGGAAAAGATTATCTTCAAATCAAAATTTTAAGCTTCTCTTTTTTTTTCTGCAATTATAGAAAGCTTGATAAGGGTCTCTATAGTAACTGAAGATCTGTTAGTTAAATCGAGATAAAACTTGCCAGACCTGCGGCTCTTTTTATGAGTATTTAAGATCTTAAATTTGTTAAAGATTGGTCAATGAGTTCTAGAGGTATTAGTAAAACGGATTTTGGTCCATATCGGATTCAATGCATTTGTGGAACTTCCAAGAAATTACCAGATTCATCTACTACTCAAATATCAGAAAAGAGTCCCTATGACAACTAAGGATCTACTTGTTCAATCCAGTTGAAATTGAACAGACTTGTAGGACTTTATATAAATATTTATTATATTCAATTTGATTAGGATTGGTCAATAAATTTCAGAAATTGCCCTGAAACCGATATTGGTCTATTGGGGTAACTAAGGATCTACTTGCTGAAACTGAACTGTGGGGGTGTCTGTTTTATTCAATTTGGGTTACGGCAACTCGGAATTGATCAGGATTGGTCAATAGGTTCCAGAGATCTAAAGATCTGTTGTTCAATCAAGATGAAACTGAAACTTCCTAGATAAATCTTATTATAAGCCTCTGGGATATAGTAAATCCCCAATCTGCACTCTCCTTTGGCTGCGAAAAGAGTATGAGCAAAAATTAAGTCAAGCTTTTTTTTTACTTCCTTTTTTCTCTTTTCTGGTATTTTTCCGAGTCTTTCTTAATTGCAATTAGTTTAAATTAAATGAAAGATGTGGAAAGTCTTGCGCGAACCCCCGCCAGCCGCGCCACTCTTTTCTCCGACTCAATTAACATGCTGTGCTTTTTTGTTTTTTTGTTGTAATTGAAAATTAACTAAGTTTGTCATAATTTTTTTTATTGTCTATTAAAATTTATCATTACGTGTGTAAATCTCATTTAACAGCGGAAAAAAAGAAAGAGAGAGAGAGAGAGAGAATGAATAAGAGGAAATGAGTTATTGAAATTGTTGGTTGGAACTAGTTCCAATGAACTCTAATTAGGACAAGTCGACAATTTAAGGAATGAAAACAGAAAATATCAAAAATTAATAACTCAAATTTTCAGGACTCGCGGAAATGAGCTACCCAAAATCATGAAGAGGGCGGTAGTGGGTGGGGTGAGGTGAGGGGTGAGTTGAAATTGCCTTTTTTTTTGCCAAGTTGTGGCCCACTTAACCCTTGTGCCTTTTGCAAATGTTTACTGCACTTTTTGTTGTCTCGACTCTTTTGATAGTTTCGATAGCAGCGAAATTGCCAGAGCTTTCCTTATTTTTTTTCATTCTTTCTTTGCATTTTGTTGGGCAAATACGATAAAAATCTTTTTATTCACAAAAAGGAAGAAGAAGAAGAAATGCCAGAAGTAGGTGGGTGGTGAAGCAGGCAAGCTGATGTCGCCGGCAAGTAAAATTGGAGTTGATGACTCATCGGTTAAGCTGGCCTGGCACAGGGCTGCACACACACACACGCACACATGTATAGATGAGCACACGCACACAGAGAGAAGCGCGCGCAGAGAATTTGCATAAGTTTGAGCCTAAGCGGAGGGTTGCAAAATTTTACAAATATCAAGAGGTGGAGCATGAAGAAGAAGAAGAAGAACGAAGGAAGGAAAAATAAAACAACAACAAGAATAGCAAAAGCAAATGCCTTAGCATACTTTTTCGTGCATTCCTTAGCATGCTTTGTACTATGGGACAAATGGCTGAAATACATTTTTCAGAAGTCTTTAAAATAATTATTTTTTGATTAAAGAGAGCAATCTAAGCAATTTGAAAAAATCACTCAGGCTAAAAAAAAAAATCCCCAAAAATGCCACTCCCATTTTTTCCCATTTTTCCCAAAATTGGCTTATTAACATAAAAAAAAAAAACTAAATCCAAAAATGTTGTTTCGTTTAGAAGTTATTAATTATTTGGTCGTTTGTCCCATAGTACTTTGGCTCTGCCCGTCTCACTTTGCCATTCTCTCGCCGACCAAAGCAAATTGACGAAAAATTCAAAAGTACCGTTAGAAAGCTGAGAGAGCGAGCGATTGCCACAATTAATGATTTCTGATATTTGTCCTTCAGTTCAGCTGTAAGTGGCTCTAAGCTTAACCCTACAAAGGCCAACTATTTTTCTTCTATTAAAAAATTATTATTTTTTTGATTAAATTAAATTTGTAAAAAAAAAAATTATTTTTTATTTAAATTTTTTTTTGTAATAAAATTCCTTGGCTTTACTGGGGTTAACAGATTGAGTGGTATTCTTTATGAGCTTTTCATATTATTCGCTTGGCGTCGCTCTGCCGGCATTGCCAAGAAAGACACGCGAGCCCCCCACGCCCCCCTCCACACAGCCCAGAGCCATTGAGGTCCTTGTTTGTGGTGGGGGCTGGCGCTGAGGTTTGTGTGGTTCGGCTGGATTAAGGGTTGCCAGGCAAACAGCGAAAAGCTTTTAGAGCACTGGCACAAGCAGCTGGGCAAAAAGTACTCCGCCAAACAACAAAACAAACCAGGAAAAAAAAAAGGAGAAAATGAAAAAAAAAACACATTGACACGTTTTTTTTTTTTCTTCTCCTTTCTAGTTTGTTGCATGTTTAACGTGCAATGACACCGCTAAACTTGGGAGCCACACCGGAAGCGTCACCAAAGTATCAAAAAAATAAAAAAAATAAAAAACAAGGAGAAAAAAAAACCGCGCCCCACTTGGGCCCAAAATAAAAAGAGCCCAACATTAGTTTGTTGACATTAATTTCAGGTAGTTTGAATATCTTGAATTAATGACCGGTGAGCATGCAAAAGGCCACACTCACACACACACGCACAAAGGTGACACAATCCCTCAGAGGAAAGCGAAAAATAGAACAGGAAGCAAACAAAACTAGGAAATATTTCCCACTGCTAGGCTATATATATCTAGTCCTCGGGTAATGGCAAATTATCAGTTAGGTTGTTGGCTGGGTGAGACAATTGAAGCCAGGAACTGTCAGTGAAACGAAGCAAATGGCGCCCAATTTGGGGCAGCTTACAAAAGAACTTTCTGAGCTAATTTCTATTGGATTTCCATAGAGATTATATAAATGAAATACACTAATTCCAAGTTAAAATAATTGGCGCCCAATTTGGGGCAGTTACTTAACGTAGAATGATATCTATTTTAATTGGTTTTGAAGCAGATTGTTTGGCTTTAGCAGCCATATATTTTTTTTTGGCCATCTCCTTGGTGTTTAAGCTGATATTTGCCAACAAAAATAAACCAATTTAAATGGCTAAGAATTCTAGTCAGCCAACTAAGATTATGTGGCATTATCAGTCGGTTTCTTGGCTTTATGCCCGCACCCAAGCTTGCCAACAAAATTATGAGTATTTTGAATTAGTTTCTAAGATGAAGCAAATGGCGCCCAATTTGGGGCAGCCTCTTTAGATTTTTTCAGTTGCCAAATGAAGCCTTCCATCGGTTTGGTGGACTAGGAGAGATCCAAGCCTACCAAATGGCGCCCAATTCGGGGCCAAAAATTCGGCTAATAAAAATAAATGAAACCCAGAAAACTAAAACAAAGAAAAGGTCTTGACATTGAGGGGTTAGTTTGTGTTAGCAAATTAACAAATCTAAGTGAAATTCTTGTAGACATTTTCCCTATAAATTGAATCAATTGAGCACTTAAAGTACTTGGAAAAACTAAAGACAGAGGCCGGAGTGGTGGTGGTTGTAGTGGTTTCTTTTTTCGGGTTCAAATGTCTGACAAGTTGACAAGAGAAAATTTGAATATGATTTCAATTATGATTGCGTCATCTGGGAGTGTGGCCCTTGCCCTCAAGATCTAAACCTCCTCCCCCCTTTTATATATATATATATATATATGTGCGTGTGTGTGTTTTTTTTCAAGCCCGCACACACACACACACACAGACACAGACGGATAGAGTAGCCGAACCAATTGAGAACCATATGGTGGAGAGAAAGAGTGAGAGGGAGAAGGCCGAGTCCGTCACTCATCGACTCATTACTGCAGCTGGTATCTTAATGAGCCAAATGTCAATTAAGTTTAAGGCACACTTCATTAAACAGCAGCAATTTTATTGCTTATGGAAAATTTACATATACACTCACACACACACACGCACACATGCGTAAGCATATGGGCGAGGTTGTCTAGAATAGTTGAACTATCCTAGACAAATACCACTTGAATTCCATAGCTGCCTCTTCAGATTTGTGTGTATAAATTTTTAGAGCCACTCTCGTTGAGTGCAGTGACTCCTCCTTCAACTTGATATAATTGTATTTGCTGGCAATTCCAGCAGCAACATGTCGAGCAGTATCAATTAAATTTGAATAAGTGGCGCCGGTGTGGTTTCCAAGTCTCCAAACTTCTCTCTCATTCTCTCTCTCGCTCTTGATTCTGTTGTGGACAGCAGTGGGTTTTTGTGGCTTTGTTTTAGCTATTGATTTGTGGAGCCTTCTCTTCTCTACTTCTTGAGGCGACTTAACCTATGCCATAGAAAAAGGCAAACCCTTTTCAAAACGTTTTTAAGCAAAACAAACAAAACGTCAAAGCACGTGAGTACCGACTCCCTGAGTCCCGTATAGTCCTGAACCCACAGTCCCTTAGTCCCGGTGGTGGCAATGACTCATCGCATAGCTTTGCAGACACAGGAAAAGAGAGAGAGGGGCCAGACTCTGTCAGGCCGCGTACTTAACATCTGACATAAAAGCGGGTAAAGCAATTCCATAAAACTCTTCCCCATAGACTGGCTGGGTTGATTCCACTCATCTTGTTGCTTTCTGGGGGTGGATTTATTTTATATATATAAAAATCTTTCCCTTTTTTTTTTGGCATTCCAATGCACTTAAAACCTGGCGAGTCCCAAGGAAGCCAAGTGTCTGAATGAATGAATGAATGAAGAGTTTTGACTGCAACTGGTTGACTGAGATATGATGGAGACGACTCTGGGCTCAACTCGTTGGGTATTGGGTTTGGGTCTGTATCTGGAATCTGGTTGGGTTGGCAACGCAAAAACCTCTAACGACATGCAAATATTGTCTGTGTATGTTTTGTGTGCATTTTTAAAAAGAGTCGCTTATTTTTGCTTCTCTCTTTTGTTTGATTTGGAGTGGTTGGAAAGGTTGTTTGGCTTTCAAAAAAATAATAATGAGAAGAGCTTAAAAATATATATATATTTTCTTTAAGCTTTTGGGATTTATAGATTAGTAAATCAATTTATTTGACATATATAAAAAATTGGAGATATTAAATTAGTCTCAATTTTGAATTAGGTTCAGGCTCTGAGTTAGGAGTCTTTAAATAAATCAATCGATTTGGAGAGTAATATAGTTAAATATTTTGTCTTCTTCTCAGATTACTAACGATTTTGAGATTGATCTATCAGAAACTTCCGACTGACAAATTGATGGCTTTCAGATATATCCTTCGATCTATATCCAGCTCTAGGACCTAGAGTTTCGTCTTTCTTATAAAACATTCTGATAGCAATGGTATATGAAATGATTAACAAATTTTAGCTAAGTTCAATCGTGGCTTATGGATTATTTAATAGGTTCCTTCTAGATAGTCTAAAATACTGTCAAATTTTTATAGGTAAGTTTGAGTATTTTAGTTTACTTTTAGAATTCCAAACAGTCTGTTTCAAAAGACAAATGGATTTGCTTCTTTATCGATTGTTAGGAATAATATATCGATAGCCTGAGAGGCTTTAGGTTTGCTTGACTATCGAAAGACAAGTGGATTCGACTTTTTCGAATTATAACTTAATCAAACCCTCCAAGCTTAAAATCAAAAGCTCTGGATTGGCTCAATAGACCAATGAATTTTGCTCTTTAAAAGGACAATCGAAAGACCCTTCTGATTTAGTGCTGAGTTAAGCGACTTGAGGAGAACCCCCAACCTGAGAGACCTTCAAATTGAGGTAACACTATCGATAGCTCTGGTTAAGCTCTATTAGATCTATAGACCAATTGGTCTCATTATTAGAAAGGACAATTGAAAGAGCCCTCGAATTATATATATATCTTCCAATGACTTGAGAGACCTTCAAATTGAGGGACTTTATCGATAGTCTTGGATCGATATACCAAAGGATTTAGCTCTTTGAAAGTATAAACGATTTGATTTTATTCCCCAATGATTTGAGGCAAACCGCCAACCTCAGCGGAGACCTTCAAATCGAGGTAAACTATCGATAGCCCTGAATTAGCTTCATTATTATATCGATAGACAAATTGATTTCATTTTTGACATAAATTTACATTCAACATTTAACCCAATAAAGGCCAACAACAACAGCAACAACAACAATAAGGGTTGGAAGAGCGCCACAAAAAATATTTGACATCCCTTTCGGGGCCTTTCGTGCAGCAGGCACGCACATGCCCAGACACGCACACAAATCGATTACACATTTTTTTCTTTCTTTTATTTCTATTTTATTTTTATTTATTTATTTTTTTTTTGCCGAGTAAACACACACATGAGTGTGTGTGTATGTGTGTGTGTGTCGGCATTTTTTGGTCTACCAAAATCGATAGAAGAAGAAGAGGAGGAAAAATAGAAAGAGAAGCAGCGGAATGACGCCGGTTTCAATTTTCACAAAAGACTACGCAATTTTTTCTTTATTTTCTTAGCATTTTTTTTTTTTTTTTTGGTTCGAAGAGGAGGCACACCTGCGCCGCCAACCGGAAACGGTCAGAACAATTTTTGAGGTTGTAATTGTTGTGTATTTTTTTTTTTTATGACCAAGAAACCAAGCTGCATTACAATTTATTTTGTTACTTTTTTTCAGCGTCATTAAAAAAGCCAAAAGAAGCAGAAACACATAAGAAAAAACAAAAAAAGAAGAAAAACTCGCCGACGCGGTTTATAAACTTTCTAAATATGCAACCGACACACAACAACAGCAACAACATTGTGACTACAATAAAGACCAAAAGGGCCAAGAGAGCCCGTTAGCTTTAAAGAAGAAAAAGAAAAATTCCAGCAAGTTGCTTCTCTGAGAAAGTGTCAAAGTTCAGTTAAAAGCAAAGTGACAAAAAGCGCCAACCAGGAAGAATCAAATGTGGGAATTTTCATTAAATTTTGGGAAACCTTTAAAATTGCCCCCCCGTCCAAACTTTCTGAGCAATTAGCTCATTTGATATGAGTTATGCGAGAAGCCCCAACACTGACAAATCGATAGACCACTCCTCTCTCATCTTACTCCCACTGCCACACCCCCTCCTACCCTTGCCAAACTAGACACTTGATATGGCAGTGGTGGGAAGAATACCAAGAAGTAAATATACTAAATGACCCAACCATTGTCCCATTACCAAAAGCCAAATGACAAATCGTCTGGGGAGTCGGGGAGACACACACAGACACACGCTCAACCTTGCCTTGATTGATAGGAATGAATCATAAGCTTTTCGCCATGGCCATTTCGGGGTAAGAAATATATATTTATTTTTTGGTAGCACTTTAGTGGTTGTTCCTGATGCCTCGAAGCTCTCTGAAAAAATGATGAAATTCTTTGTTCTTCTTCACCTTTTTTTTTTTTTTTTTGCTGACAAAGTTGATTATTGAATCTGTATAAAGATTCATCATATATTCAAGGGTGGCTGGAAGAAATTTTTTTCTCCACCCTCCACAAGGTGGGATGCAACAGTTCAGGAAAATTGGGGAGCAAATGTCCTCAGAGAATGTCCTGGTGAAAGCCTGAATTTATCAAAGATTATATCTGAAATATTGAAGATTTCTAAGGAATCCAATATACCTCCCCAAGCTTATTCCAAAAGAGGAATATAACTCGATAAGGTAGAAGCAGCAGTTCAGGTTAAATTAAACGGTTTCTTTACCGTTTACTGATAAGTCCAGAAAATGTTCTCAGGGAACCCTGATAGACCCTCGGGTCTATCCAAGAGACGAGTCATATTTCTGGAGAATTCAAGTGTTCCTTTCATTTTTCTGAGGAAATCGAAAAAAACATTCCCTTAAAATTATTCGAGGTGAGTAATATAGCCCGATAAGGTGGAGATATCTCCTCCTCAGAAAACATTGATTTGACCCTCAAATTGTATTGGATTATTCCCAGTGAATATCGGAGAATTTTACAAAAACTTCTGAGCAATCCAAATAACCCTGAAATTGTCTAAGATAATTCCGAGCACGTCTCAAACGAAAGATAAAAAAAAAAAAACAAAACGATAGAATTATCTGGAGAAATATAATAAAATCAATTTAAATAAAAACAGAAAATAAATTTTATAAAGAAAAAAAAAAAATAATAATAATAATAATATTCCCATTCATTTAATTATGTCAGCCGCTTTTATCTTGTTCTGCTTTTTTTTTTTTAATGAATCAGAAAATAAAAATAATGAAACAAGTTTTGAAAAAAAAAAACGACTCTGATTAGGCAAGTTTTGAAGAAGCCCAAAACTGGCTGATCAGAAATTTATGTACCAACTTCTCTGGGCTAAAAACTAGTTACATTTTCAGGCAAAATCAAGGGCAAAAGTCAAACTTGGCTTCCAAAAAGACTTGAAGAAATAAGAAATATTTCAATTATTTTCAAAAATTGAAAGAAAAGAAGGAGGGGAGAAAAAAAAACAGTTTTAGACTTTCTTAGTCATTTTTGAATGAGAATATCTATCACTCATCATTTTGAGATGAGTCAAAAAAATTTGAATTAATCACGAATACAATGGAACGTGTTGATTGAAGAGTTTTAAAATAAAACTGAAAAAAAATCAACCATAAAAAATAATGAATAAAAAATAAAATACTAAATTGAATGAATGAAAGAATGCCTATGGAGTCGAAACAATTGGGGTCGCCAAATTAGTTACACTCTAGATAACCTGTCATGACATCATCCAAGATAGAGAAACAGAGAGTGAGGGGGGGTAAGAGAAGAAGAGAGATGGAAAATAGAGAGAAAGGGAAGGGGAGAGAGAGAGAGGAAGGAAGAAAGAAGGATATAGTGGAAGAAAGACAGATAAAGGAGAAGGAGGAATGGCGGAAGGAAGATTAAAGCAAGACAGAGAGAGAAAGATAAGGAGAGAGAGAGAGAGAGAGAGAGAGCGAGAGGAAAAAAGAAGATAGAGAGAAGGACATGGCGGAAGGAATGCAGAGACAAAGGAAAGGAGAGGAAGAAAAGAAGACAGAGGAAAAAAAAATGAGATATGGCAGAAGGAAGAAAAGAGGAAGACAGAAAAGGAAGGAAGGATTCCAGATGGAGAAAGAGAGTGAGAGAAAAGGGTAGAGATCCATAGAGTTAGAGATTCCTTTGTCATTTCGAAACCATTCTACTCCGTATCGTGCCACTTGGTTCCATTCCATTTCACTCCCATAACTTTCATTTCGAGATCCTTTCTCGATATATCCAATATCTTCTCGATATTTTATCAACTCATATTCCCAATTAATGATTTATTATTTATCAATATTTACAAGAAGTCAAGATAAGTCTTATGAAATCTGATGAAAAGTATGTCGATCTTTTGAATTAATTCCCAAGTTTAACCAAATGAAGAAGAAGAAGAAAATTTGCAAGAGTAAGAATTTTGAACAAAGTGTGAAAAAAATCTATATTAGCCTAGAAGAAGAAGAAGAAGAGCCAGCAATAATAATAACATTATCATTATCATTAACATGTGTGAAGAGCGCTCAATATGACAACAACAACAACAATGTGAGGCATCACAACTAAAAATAACTGTACACGCATTGCGTTATGCATTTTCTATTCACAGTGATTGCACACACACACACACACACATACATAGACACCGGCACATGCAAATGCACGTACGGATGGGAAGGAAGGGGGGATGGGACGGATGGAGAGAACTCCGACACTATTTTCGTCAGCGTCATCGACAACATCGGCATCATTTTGTCGGCCCACTGGCTGCACATTAACAACAAACAAATGAGCACGTAAAAAAAGCTCACACACAAACACATTCACACACAGACACAAGCTTGCACCGAAACAGACACTGACTGTGAGAGTGATGGTGATGGTGATCAGACGGGGGGTAGGGAGGAGCTGGCATGTTACAGTAACAAAAGCTGAAAAGTATGTCACTATGAAAATTCATAGAGACCGCGCCGCCTGCCGCCTGCCGACGCCCTCGCCTCACCGCGACTCGCCTAATTTATGCAGACTAAAAAAATAAAGAAAATTTTGATTGGATTTGGTTTTCGTTGCTCGTGATTTTTCAAGCTAAAAAAAAAAAACTCGACTATATAAATCATACAAAAAAAAAAAAGAAAGCTAATAAAAAATTAATAAATAAGAGAAAAAGGAAATTTACAAAATAAATTGAATTAATTGAAGCAAATGAAATAAAAAAAATAAAAATCAGCTAAAGAATATAGACTAGTTCAGAACTATATATAAATAAGACTTAAATAATAAAAAAAAAAATTAAATACAATAAAAACTAGTAATCATTTTTAGAGCAACTTAAATAGGGGGAAATAAAAAATGAGAAACAACATAAAAATTATATTAAAAACTAAATATGAAAATTAATTTGATTATATAAAAAATATTAAAAATAATAAAGCAAAAAAATAAATGTTTATATAAAAGATAAAATATTAATAAATTAAATAAAACGAAAAAATAAAAAAATTATTTGAGTAAAAATAAAAAAAAAATAATAATAATAATAATAATAAAGTTCTTTAAATAAAAAAATATTTTAAACCAAAATAAATAAAAATAATGTAATAATAATAATAAAAAAAAATAATAAAATTAAACAAAAAAAAAATAAAAATAGAATAGAATAGAATAATAAAATAATAATAAATGAGAGGAAATGTTATATATAAAAAAATTATGATTAACTAAAATTATTAAAAATAATGAAAACAGATAAATAAATAATTAAAAAAAATAAAGGAATACAATAATATTTAGAAAATAATACTAATTGAGAGAATATACAAAGTTAAGAAAAGAATAAATAAAATTAATATAAAAAATAATTAAATAAAAATGATTAAATATAAATGTAAGATAATAATAATTTAAAAAATATATATGGGTAAAATAATAAAAAACAAATAATACTCTTCTATTCTTCTTCTCTTCTATTTTTTAATATTCTTCGAAAAATAAATTTAAAAAAAATAAATAAATAGGAACCTTCAATTAAATATATATAAGCAGAAATTAAAAAAAAATACACATAAATAAAATCATAATACAAAAATAAATGAAAAAAAAAATTTTAAAACAGAAAATTAAAAATAAAAAAATACATATAAATAAAATAATAATAAAAAAAATTAATTAATACAAATTTTAAAAACAAAGAAAATTAAAAATAAAAAAATAAATAAATTAAATTCAAATAAATAAATACCAATTTAAAAAAACAAAGAAAATAAAGTAATAAAAAATATTTGTATTTCTTAGCTTGTAATTTTCTTTCTTGGGACTATAAATTTGCTTTAGCTCCAAAAATATATTCTCCCCCGAATTTGGTGTAAAAACAAAAACAAAAACAACAAGAAAAAGAAAAACTTGGAATTTGTGATTTTTACAACTTGCAAGAATTTAGTTTCCAAACAGCGTTTCCCAAATTTTATTTACATTTTTACTGTTTCGCTGGGCCATTCAAAAAAAAAGTTTCTTGTTTCGTTTTTTTTTTGGAAAATGTGTAGTTTTTTTTTAGAGGCGGCGGGAAGGCCTAAATAAAAAATAGAAATGTTGAAAACATCAGCAACTTGTACGATGACCTCATTTCGGAATTTTCGGCAGTCAAAAGAAAAGAAAAAAACTTTGAGAGAAAGAAGAAGACTCAGGCAGGCGGGTGCGGGCAAAGCGAACAAGTGACGATCCGAGGCGCCAAGAGATCGGATCGGCCAGATAATTGAACAGACTGTCCAAGTTTTATTTTTTTTTTTATATGGTAAATTATTTTGTCAAAAATAGTTTGCTGCTTTCCCTGCCAGATGGCAGGCAAATGAGTTAAGAAAAAAATAAATAAAACTAAAGTACTCAAATTTTCTTGCCTACATAAAATAAATGTAAACCAGACATTGATAAACCTTAGCCAATTGGAGTGCCAAAAAAAAAAATAAATAATAATACTAATAATATAAAAATCATTTAGATTCATGAAGCAGGTACCGTGGTCGTTGTACGCCTTTTGAAATGATATCACACAACCGGCTTGACCGGACGAGTGTCAAACGTCTTTTTCTTTATTTTTATTTATTCCTACGTGTCTTTATGCGGCATTACGTAATTCCGGCAATTTCCGCGGTCTGTTTCGGTGGGGGGGTAAGCCGAAAGCGAAAACTGTCGGCGGCAAAAAAAAAAAAAAAAAAATTCTTATTTCAATTCAGCGGTTCGACTGAAGCCTGATTATTTTTTATGTGACAAAAAAAAAAAAATATTTTTTTTTAATAGAAAAAGTTGCTGCAAATAATCAAGCCAAGGAGAGAGAAAGAAAGCCGCAGAAGAGCAGACCTCTCGTATGACTAAGCCAGAGTCTTGGGCAAGAGATCGTTTTCTATATATTTTTTCTTTCTTTTCACTTTTTCTTATATTTTCTTGGGGTAGTGCAATGACTTTTGAAAAGCACAAAGAGTCAAGACCCTCTTCAAAAGCCTAAGTTCCTCAGATGTAGCAATTCGATCAAGTTCCTCTTCAAAAGTCTTGGTAAACTTTTTTGGATTAAATTCTAAATTATTCCTGAGATACTTTTAATTTCCTATAAAAACCGATTTGTTTCTATATGATATAGCAGATCGATCAAGACCATATACAAAAGTCTTGGAAAAAATTTTGGATTAGATTCCATAGACTAAAATTATTTCAAATCACAGATTTCTTCAAGGTTGTTCAATGAGTTCTTGAGATACATAAAAATTGGTTGGATTCTATATAATATAGCAGATCAATCAAAACCTTCTAGAAAGCTAAGGAAATTGATATAAATATCAAATACCATAAGCAATGCTCAAAGAGTTAATGAGCTACATATAAGATCCCATAAAATTCGATTGGGTTCTATAGGCTATAGTAGTTCGATCAAAATGAAATTCGATAATTTTAAGTATATTTACATAAGCAATTTATATATAAAATTTAGTTAAGTTTGCTCAGTGAGCTCTTGAGTTTTTTTCGAAATAAATTTTGGATCTGATCAAGATAAAACTCGATACATTTCTTTGTCTAGCTCATAAAATTTCTAAATAGAAAATTTAATTAAAATCTGCCTATAAATCTGAAAGATATTGAGTATATCTCAAGTGTCTCGGTAGTCTTCAACTCTTTCGTCTTTATTTGAATGCAAAGAGCATAACCAGCTTGGGAGTAATCAACTCACCACTTTGTCTTTTTTTATGTTGTAATTCAAAAAAATGAATAACTTAAATTGGCTTGATTAAAAAAAAAAAAAAAAAATGAAACACTTTTCCATCATTTGAAATTCAATTCATTGCATGAGTTTTTTTTTAATTTGTTATGCTAATTTTTTCATTTTCTTTTCCATTTCCATTTAATTATCATTTTGTCTTTATGATTACAGTTGAGTTGATGAATTAGCCAAGCGTTTAAATTGAAATTATTATTAATTTCCCCCTAACATTTCCAAATCAGCTTAATTGCTCAAGGAAAAGGATTTTCAAAAATAACTCCGTGTATGAGACAATCAGCCAATAATTCTCATTTTAAGTAAAATTTATGAGTTGACAGAGTCCAAAAAAAAAAAAAAAACACGCGTCGCAACAGATAAAAATAGTGGGGCCAAATTGAAAACAAAAAAATCCCAACGTTATCTTCGGGGTGCCGAAGATTACAGACTCTTTTCGAAGTTGTTTCTGCCGAAAATCACATGAACGGGGTTGGTCAGTTAATAGGGCCGATTTCGATTTGTATGACAGCTATATGATATAGTAGTCCGATTTTAATAAAATTTAGCACAAACGCGTATATTTATGTAGAAAACGTGTTAGCCGAGTTTTGAAAAGATCAGTCAATAAATGTGCGAGTTATTCCCTAAACCGATTTAGGTTCGTATGGCAGCTATATGATATAGTAGTTCGATCCTTACGAAATTTGGTATTTGTATTAATTGTTATAAAAAACATATGTGTGCTAAATTTGAACAGGATCAGGTAATAAATGTGCGAGTTATTCCCTAAACCGATTTAGGTTCGTATGGCAGCTATATGATATAGTCGTCCGATCCTTACAAAATTTGGTACATATATTAATTGCTATAAAAAACATATGCATATTAAATTTCAACAGGATCGGATAATAAATGTGTGAGTTATTCGCTAAACCGATTTAGGTTCGTATGACAGCTATATGATATAGTGATCCGATCCAGGCGAAATTTGGCACAATTATCTATCGTTATATAAAAAACACGTATGCCAAATTTGAAAAGAATCGGATAATAAATGTGGAAGTTATTGCCTAAACCGATTTAGGTTCGTATGACAGCTATATGATATAGTGGTCCGATCCGACCGATTCAAACTAGTGTACTACCTAGGTAAAAAAGAAGGCTATATACCAAGTTTCAGCAAAATAGCTTTTAAACTGACGGAGTAAATCTGATATGTACAGACGGACAGACGGACATGGCTATATCGACTCCTCTAGTGATTCTAAGTATTCTAGATGTAACTTTTGTGGGTCTACGATGTTTGGTTCTGTGCGTTACAAACATCAGAGCAAAGTGAATAGACTCCTTTTTCTTCGAAAAGAGTCTAAAAATTATATTTAGAAGAAAAAAATATTGTGAAAGTTTTTTTTTTTCATCTATGAAAAATAAAAAATTTCAGAATATATAAAATTCCGAAGCCAAAATAAATGTAATATAATAAAAATAATTTTGCTGTCCCCTCTCTCTTTCAGAAATTTTTGATGGAAATTCTCTTGGGATGTTTTTGATTTTGATTTTGTTTTTTTTTTTTTTTGGGGAACTTACGTTGGGTCTGGAGCTCCATCAGCTTCGCATTCAATTATAATTGGTTTGTCGCTTTCTTTGCCCTGTTGCGCCACCTTAAAGAGCACTTCATCTGTGGGTGGCTGTTTGGTAATCCGTGGAGGTGAGTTCCCTAATAGGAGAGAACGAGAAAGATTAGTCACACACTTCTATATATAAATAGGGACTGGACTAGAGCTAATTGAGCTCATAAATTAAAGAGAGATTTTGCTTTCGAGAAATTAAAGAGGTTTCAGAGATTTTCGAAAATATTTATGAAAGACAAACAGAATAGCTAGGTATAGCCCTGAACTGGTTCTATGAAGAAGAATACGAAAACTTTACGAACAAAATTGAGATCCTTTACGGACCAATCAGGTCCTTATCATAGCTTAGCAATCTTTAGGAATTATTCATATTTATTTTAGTTGTAATTTTGTTGGGAAGTTTATATATTTTTTAACCCTCCGAATTCACACAAATTTTGCTATGCTGATCTAATACTTTTGACCTCAAATATGTCTAAAATAATTCTAATTATGAGTAAGAGTTGACCATTGACCTTATCCTAATAATCAACTATGGAGCACAAACAAGTCCCTTATATGATTTAAATTCTTTGAGGATTTATGAAATGAATCATTTAGTTTAACTTATCTAGCCAATCCAATTTGAATGGGATAAGAAAGCTTCATTGCTTTCTGGGTCTATTGATTCCAGTCAGAACCTAAATTATGCTATTTTGGTCTGTCCAGTTGCTGCCTTTTCTGAAACAAAGAGACCTGTCTGAACTGACTGTACCTAAGGTACTAACTGTATCTAAAATACTCATCGTTTCTGGCTATAAATATTTACGACTTTGTAAGCACCTCAAGTACTGACTATATTTTCAGGTTTGGCTGAAATTTCAAAGACAAAGGCAACTATCTTTAGTCAAACCATGGACGGGCATTGTACTGACTATACCTACGATATTGATTCTCTTAAGCTTGGTGAAAGTACCTACTATACTCAAGGTATCGAAGATAGTAATTGTATCTAATTAGAGATATATCTAGGAGACTGAGAGTACTGACTATATTTTCAGGTTTGGCTGAAATTTTTAAAACAAAAGTCGTCTGACTGTACCTACGATACTAACTATCTGTACGATACGACTGTACGACTGTACCTACGATATGAACTCTCTCAAGGGTAGTGGCTGTGTCTAGGTTACTGAGGAGGTACTTTCCCCTTCCCTTCCCTTCCATTTCATTTCTCAGACTTGATGAAAATTCTTTTGCTTTTCTTTTTGGAGAATGATCCAAAAATTTGACTTACGTGTTGCTATTGTGGTGCCCAGAACGGTTGCCAGCAATATTGCGGCCAGCATTGTCGACTGCCGCCGCATTTTTGCTGATTTGTTGTTGCTGTTGTTGTTGTTGTGGTGTTTTTAATTTTCTTCTTGTTTTTCCTTCTTAGTTTTTTTTTTTGTAGTTTATTATTTATTTATTTTGCTATTCTAGCCTCTTGTTACAACGACTCCGATGACGATGAATTTTGTTTGTTGTTCTTGTTGAGTGATTGTTGTCTGGAATGTTTTATTGGGATGCTTGCGCCTTAGGTTCACACAATTTTCCTCGCTAATGAAAATTGCATCTAAGTGAGCATTCGCATGTGCACTGCGCCCCCACACGAAAGAGAAACGAGTCAAATGAATTGTTAATGTTTTGTGTGAAACCAACAAAAAAAAAAAATAAAATAAATATTACAATAATATGAAAATGAAATGATCTGTTAAAATTGTTTTCAACAATCTGAAACGAGACAAGAGAAAAAAGAACAAATTATTAGTAAAAGATATGGACAAATCAATAGATTATTACTTTATGTGTAGCAATTTGCCAGGCATTTTAGCTGGCAGGTGGAACAACTGGCGTGTTGGCCAACAAACGGAAGTGGTAAACAAGACCAAAGACAATACAAAAGTGGCCCACAAAAGTGTCAATGCATCAATTTCGAGCAAAAAAAAAACTGAGCAACTGACGGATTGATTGACTTGTCGGTGAGCCAACGAACTGGCCCAGCCCAGCCCCCAGTTCGGTCTAACCAAGGCAGCGTCATAGACCTGATTTCCCTTTGCCAAGAGGTGGCTAAAACAGACACATTTGCTTCGGTCATTGGAAATGTGTCAAACAAGTAGAAACAAGTAAAAGGGGAAAAGCTCATCTCTGAGTTATCGAATAAAACAGACTCTTTTTTTTTTTTTGTTTGATTCGAAAAAGACTCTCGATTTATCTAAATGATTAGGAAACCTTTGATTTCTCGGGGTAATCCAAAATAAGCTCATCTATTTGAGAACCATTTTGATCTAGTTCCATTAGTTCAATCAAGCTGAAACTCTCTACACCTTTGATACTCTTCATTAGTTTTCGACATATTAAATTTAATCAAGATTGATAGATCCAACTGGGAGATATAGTCAGAATACGATTGACTTACTATTTTCTCCTCACAGCGAAAAGTGTGCAAAATAGAAAGAGAAAGCCAAAAACAATTGAATGGCCCTGTGCTTTTTGCAGTTAGCATTCGTGGCCACAACAAGGGTTAATAAAAAATAAGAAGAAGAAGCAGCAGAAACAAAAACAGAGGTGGGTTTTAGAATACCAGACTCATGCTAATTAAATTAGCTGTTTTGCCGATTCCGTCGGTTCTGTCGGCTTCCAACTGTCTCAGGCCTGACAAAAGCTCAGAGTGCATTTAGCAACTGAAATGGGTGATCCACAGACGCATCACAGTCACAGCGCCCTGGACTTTCGACAATTATGCCAACGCTTGGATGTGGATAATCTGAGAGGTGAGCCATCCAAAAATATATATCATTTTCGTATTTTTTCAGGAATGTTTTTTTCTTTTAGCCAAATTGCCAAATCTACCGCAAATCAAATTGCCCAAGGCCTTGCCTCTGCCCAAGCTGAAGGCAAGGAAAATTTTTCGCAGTTCTCGAGAGAATGTGAATAATTCAGGAAATGCTGGTAGTGAAAAGAATACGCCACAGCGCCAGTTCTCGGCACCCACGCTGGCGCCACCGGTCCCTGGTTATCCTACCATGCATGGTCATGCCCAGTTCATCAATCACACGCCCACACGCATCTCCACCGTCAGCTCGTTGAGGCCACACGACCAGGAGTCCCCAGAGGCTGGCTTTCGGAACACCTATCGCAGTGCTGGCAGTGTGGATGACGATTACTTTGTGGGTGCAGGTAGCCAGCAGGCTCAGGCGCAAAGCTCACGTCCCATCAGTCCGGTGAGACTGCCGCCGTCGGCTAATCCGCCCCTGGAACGCCCCACTTTGGCCCAGCGTCTACAGCGCGGCTATAAGGATCTCAGTGAGTTTCGGCTGAAGCATTTGTTTGCCAAGAAGACCGTGGTGCGTCGCGATGGCATCGAGGTTCAACACTATGTGGAACAATACGACGAGGATCGGCGTCGCGAGCAATTGGCCCAGCAGAAGCGCGATCAGGAGATAGCCGATAATTATAAGATCAAGTTCTCTCTGTCCAGGCAGTCCACCTTTGATTCACCACAGAATACACCCAGAACTGGAAAAGCTGTTCGGAGTAGACCTGCCGATGATGATGAGAGCGGCATGGAGACCACTCCGCCAGCTCGCAAGCCTGGCATAGCTGCCACACGATTCGCCAAGGTGCGCAAGCCACCACTCAGCATGCCTGGTGGTGAGAAGGCACCCGCCACCAGCTCCACGGCTGAGCCCCCGGAGAGGCAGAGCTATAAGGAAAGATTGAAGCGATTACGCAGCACCGAGCTCCTGCCCAAGCTGCCCAGCCTCAAGGGGGCCAGGGAAAAGATTCACTTGGAGAGTGGCAAAGAGCGCAAGCGACGGGCTCCCCTTTCGCCCCAACAATCGGAGGAAGAAGCTAACGCCAAGGTGGCCAGTGAGCCCAAGGTCCAGCAGGCCATGGGTCAGGCTCTAAAACAGAACATCAAGAGATTGCACAGATCCATCAAGCGACCTCAACAGAGGCCTAAGAAGAAGACCACCACCACCACTAACACAGATGACGAATCTGAAGACGAGGCCAAGGTGGCAGCCGCCTCCGTTCCCAAGCCCAAGCACACTGAACGCTTGGCGGCCCGTCTCAGGCGTTTCCGATCGCAAGAAGAAATGCCACCGACTGGGGAGGCTAGTGCCGCTGGATCTAGTGGCCCCAGTGGTCTTAGTGGTCGCCTTCAGCAGCATTGGCGCAAGAATTTCAAGCGCTCCACTGACGAACCCAGCTCACCGGATAAAGAGCCAGAATCGACCACTTCACGCTCGGGCAACCTGATGAAGAAACTGAAGCATATACGATCGCGTAAGGCACCTAGCCAGGATCAGGAGACCGATCAAGAGCCAGAGACCAATGAGCCGACCAAGGGCATGGCTGCCCAGCTGGAGGAAAGATTTGCCCAGGCTCGCCAGCGCACCATGAAAAAGGTCAATGAAAAAATGCAGCAAATCAAGTTTTTTCAGAAGTCAACGGGCTCCGAATCCAAGACACAACCCAAGCCCAACACGTTGGGTCATGAGCCAGTCGAGATTGATGACATCGAACTGGATGGGACCTATCACAGCAGCAACAGTCCGGATGAGAGCGGTAGTCCCGGTGGGCGCAGCGACGACAGCGAACGGGATGTGGGGGCCGAGGAGGCTTTTGGGGCGATTGAACAGCCGTTGGCACCGCAACGTCGCCAACGCAGGGGTGGCCTATCGGCCCCTGAAGAGTCCAGTCCAATCGCTAAGCACCCGCTGGCTAAACTTGGTCACCTACCGCCGCGCTCTGGCAGCCTCGGCCTCGGCGGGGCCACACTTACAGCCTGGACCACAGAGCCGATACTCTGCGAGGAGTCCCAGGATTCCGAAACTGAGGCTAATGGCCCAGCCGAGACCGTGCTTATACACCAAGACCATACCGATGCCTTTGAGTCGACTCTGATTATAGCGGTGACCCGTTCGGCAGCCTCGGCCTCGCCGGCCAGGCCAAAGTCAGAACCCCGACGCTCCTCAACCACGGACTGGGTGCCCAATGAGCAGATCATCTCCAGCTTTATTAACGACGAGGCCGCCTGGCAAGTCAAACAAGCGCCAGCCCAAAAGCTCTACAAGCCCCGAAGTATTGACATCTTTGAGACCGGAGCCGGCGGGCAGGCCGCCTTTGCCGACTTTGAGGATGCCCTAAAGAACACACCCGTGGTAAGGATCAGTGCAAACAGTAGTTGCGAAAGCTGTGAAGATGTGGCGGATGAAGTCCCTACGGCTGTCGTAACCAGAGCAGCCTCTGTGGAGATATCTTCCTCTACCCAACTGAAGCGGCGCATAGGCAATAGCCAGGAGAGTCTCATTGCCCACATGGGTGGCGGTGAGGAGCCCGACGAGGAGGAAGACGAAGAGGACAGCGAAGACGAGGAGGAAGGTCCACCATCGGCAGCGCCTTCACCACCACCGCAATGCTCGCCGCCACCACCACCCTTGCCCGAACGCCGGCCACCACAGCCACCACAGCCAGTCCAGACCGCCAGCCGTTTAGCCTGTGAGGCTGTGCCACCACCTCTGCCCCTAAGTAAGCCACCGCAGCCGGTGGTGCTACCCGAGCGCAGCGCCTCAATGTCACGTCCGACCAAGCCCCTGGTCAAGACCAGCTCTCTGCGTCTCACCTACAACGAGCAGGTGCGCCCCGGCGATGTGGGCAAGGTCAACAAGCTGATCTCACGCTTTGAGGGTCCCCAGCAGCCGCAACGAGCTCGTCCCCGTCTCATAGCTCGCCGTCTGCATAGCGAGGAGTATGAAGAACGCGACTACAGTGACGAAGATGCCGAAGAATCCGACCTACGCGATACCACACCTACACCAGCAAATATTAATCAATATGCCCGGCCAGCCATACCCGAAATAGTGACCACCCAAGTGAACAACAACAACAACAACGACAACAACAATAGCAATGAGAACAACAATCCCACAATGCAGCTCAGCTTGGATCGACAGAATTCCAATTGTAGCCGCTCGGAATATGGCTCGCCTCTGGCATATCCCTCAAGTCGTCGTGGCTCGAACAATAATCTAACCACGAATCGTAGTAATCCTCGAACCACTCAGACTCAGGCCCCACAGCCCCAGACCACGGCCCGAGATCAATTGGAACTGCAAAGACAGGCAAGACGCAATCGTCGTTCGATGACACGAGACGATGATAACTTCTATTCATTCGATAGCGATGAAGGTGGGTCCTCAAAATAAACTTTAAAAAAATCGAAACCAAAAATATTTCTCTTGTCTTTTACAGAGAACAGCTACTATTCCATTAGCCCTTCGGGCAGTAGTCGATATGTGGTGGAAATCTAGACCACTCCAATGGGAGATCATCAAATAATTCTTAATAATTCTTAAACTGTATTAAAAAAAAAAAACGAAATAAAAATTATATTGGAACAAAAAGTAATCTTGAGGTATTTCAAGACTAGACTCTGGAAATCGCTAGCTAATAACCTATAAGAGATAGTCGATAGTCTCTGAAGAAGACTGTGAAATGAGAGACTGAAATGCTTAGCCAAGGATTCTTCTGCTTTCTTTGGAATATTCGAAGATCCAAGGACAAACAACAAGAGTTCTTGAAAGTATAACAATTTTCGAGGTCCTAAAAGAGCTATAGGTAGCTCCTGAGAAGAATCAGGAAAATGGGAATAAGGAAAACCACAAATGATTCCCTAAATTCGGAGATCTATCATCTTCTAAATAAGAAAGTATTCCAAGTTATTCTCTTAGCTTTGAGGTTGTTCTTTCAATCGAAATCACTCTTAAATTATAGACTAAAATGAATGCTTCAAGACTTATGGAAAATCTCCAATGATTTTTAGTATGCTTTTGGGAACTCTGAAGGCCCCAAAGATTGCTCAGTCTAAAGGAATTCCAAAGCTTTAAAGTGTTAAGCCTGAGTTCTTTGGACCTTGAGAAGACCTCCAAATTAAAGACTCGACTGTTTAATCAGGATTGTAATAGGTCTCTTTGGATCTTGAGTAGACCTCGGCTTGACTGTTTAGTCAGAATTTAGTCTTAGTTCTTTTGTTATAAATCCCTTCTTGAGTAGACCTTCAAATAAAAGGCTCCGGATTCAGCCTTAAGAAGACCTTAATATTAAATCCTTGACTATTTAGTTAAGGATTCATTTTCGAGATTCTAAAAGAGCCAATGATATGACTCCCAAGATGAATATTTCTCTAGACTACAAAATCATGATTAATGAATTTGCACAACTAGAAAGAAGACAGAAAGATAGCCACCCAGAGAGAGAGAAAAAGAGCGAGAGAGAGAGAGAGAGAGAGAATCTATGTTAGGTAGAATAATTTGAAGAATTTTAAGGGTGATTTGCCAGCTGACGTGAATAAAGACCAAAAATAAACTGCAATGGATCAGAGTGCCACTGCAGGGGCAACCACCAAATGTCATCATCATCACACTATCAAACAAAACCCAAAAAAGGAAGGAAGCCCAAAAATAAATAAATTTCTCAGTTGTTTTAGTCTGAGTCTGGGCCAGCTGACACACACTCTTTCATATTATCAAAAAGGGGGTTGATCGTAATACCCAAAAAAAAAAATGCAATATTTAACCCTCTGTTGACCGACTGAATGAGTGAGTGACTGAGGTCGGTCCGATCCTATGCATTTCTTTCTTTTTTTTTCAAACTCATTTTAATTGTTAATTTATGTTAATTAATTAATGAAAATATATATATAGATAGATAGATAGATATAGATATTTGGGTTCGCCCCCCAGGCTGTGCGGTAGACTGAAAATTTCTTATAAAAAAAATTGTATCTTTTTTTTAAATTAAAAGATCCGTGTTGGAGGGTGAAAATAAAACGATTATTTTAAGTGAAAATAAAATTCTTAGACGGATCGTCTATAAGATCTGTTTTTTTGTCGGTTTCTGGCCAAAGGCATATCAAGGGTGGATTTGCCTATAAAACAAAAGGGCTCAAAATTCTGGCGTCATCGCTCGGATACACGCTTGAGCTGCATTTGATTAGTCGCACCAACCGACCAGCCGGCAGTCACCCATTTAATCTACCAAAAAAAAAAAAAAAAAGAAAAAGCTGACTGACTGAGTCAGAGTCGAGTCGCGTGTCAAATAACTTTGCAGGCTACAACCAACTGACGTGCCTGTCATTTCGAGGGTTGAAATATTACTCACACACACACACATATATACACACGCATATGTATATATGACGACCCCTTAGGTAAGTCGGTGTGACCACTGATTCATTGCTTTTCACAATTTCCTATTTGCCTGGAAACAGAATTGAATTTCTCTGCCACTGTCAATAAAATTAAATTAATTACACAAAAAAAAAATATATATATATATGCGGGCATTATCAACCCCTCGCCCCCCTGTCCCCCTTCCTCTCATCACCCACCCTTTCCTCAAACCTCCTCCTCGGCTAAGTCAGCTAATGAGCCCAGTTAAGTCGCTTCTTATTGACCTCTAAAAAAAATAATCGGAAGGCTTAAAAGATTTCCTCTTCTTCTTCTTCTGATTTTTCGTTTTAGCCAACTAATTGCACTGCATTGCAGTGGCCATTTTCAAGTCTGCCAATCACATGACAATTTTTTTTTTTATTTTGGCAAGCACAGCCACTCAGGTCAAGGCCAAGTTCAGGGCCAAAACTAAAATGAATTTCCTCAGATTGCTTAAAGAGATACATTTTAACTTAAATTTTCACCGAGTGCCGAGTGCCTTTTTCCCCCGTTAGGTTCAATAAACCCAACTGACGACAGCATAGAAAATTGCGGTTACTCTGACTCGGTTCATAATGCAATTTATGAAATGACGACAACAACAACAACGACAGCGCCAACTGAGCCCCCAGACCCACCAGAGACATAAGCCTATCTCACTCACTCACACACTCTCCCCCTCTCTCCGTTTTTGCCACAAAAAAAACGGAAGTTTGAGGTTAAGAGAAATAAAAAGTAACGGCAATATTATTTTTTTTTCCTACAAAGCCACAAAAGTTGGCCACATTGTCAAGCCAGTTTCAGAAAGTATCTATGTATCTAAGTATCTTTGAAATACATACAACACTCAACAGAGCCCAATGATCTCATCATGGCCATTTCATATTAGATTGTGCAATTCAATATTTTCAATTGAACAAAACACACACACACACACACACGTACACAGAGAAAGAGATGGAAGATAAGCGAAAAGAAATACATAATTGATGGAAAACTTAAATGGAGAAGAAGAAGACAACTGAAATTTGAGACCGGACTGATAAAATAAATTGAAGGAAAACCTTGAGCAAAAAAAAAAAAATTGGAAAAATCCAATTAAATCAAAAAAGTCTCAGTAAGACGGGCAAAAAAAAAAATGTAGCAATAAATTTCTAAAAAAAAAATAAAGTATTTAATAAATAAATAATTGAATTGAATAATTAAAAAATTAAAAGTTTGAAAAAAAAATTGAAAAGTGAAAATAAGTCAAAATAGGAAATATTGGGATTTTTTTTAATAAAATTAAATTGATTACAGTGAAGTCTCAGTAAGACTGACAAAAAAAAATAAACAAAAATAAAAAATAAACAAAAAAATAAATAAAAAAAAAAAATAAATAAAAAAAATAAACAAAAAAAATAAATTTAATAAATAAATATTTAATTCAATTATTAATTAATTAAAAAATTTAAAGTTGGAAAAAAATTGAAAATAAGTGAAAATAGGAAAAGTTTTGATTTTTTTTTAAATAAAATTAAATCAATTATAGAAAAGCCTCAGTGAGACTGACAAAAAAAAATTTCAAAAAATTTCTAAGAAAAAAAAATATATTTAATAAATAAATAATTGAATTGAAATAAATGAAATTTGGAAAAATTTTGATTTTATTTTTTTTAAATAAAATTAAATCAATTATAGAAAAGCCTCAGTAAAATGCCAAAAAAAAAAAAAAATTTCGAAAAAAAATATTTAATAAATAAATAATTAAATTGAATTAATAAAAAATTTAAATTAAGTGAAAATAGTGAAAAATATATATATTTTTTATAAAATTAAATCAATCATAGAAAAGCCTCAGTAAGACTTCAAAAAAAAAATACATAAGTAAATAAATAATTTATTAATCATTTTTTTCTTCTTCTTCGTAATTTTTTGCTTATAAATTAAATCATCTATTTTTATAAATTTCCTTCGATTTTGTTTTTCGTTTTTTTTGTTTTTTTTTTTTTGCATTTTTAACAGATTATTTGATGATTATTTTTTTTCGCTCTTCTTCTTCTTCTTCTTTTATTTGGATGACTCAATCGCCAACGATGCAGAATTTCTACATTGCGCTCTTTGCCCTACCTCACCACCACCCCTCCCCTTCACCCTCTGGCATAGACAAACTCTCAGACTTTCAGCGTCTCAATTGTCAGTGTTGTCGTTGGTTTGGGGCTGATTGGAAGGCCGGTGGATTCTTTACAAAATGAGAGCACAACAACAACAACAACAACAAGAATGTAGACTTGCAAAAAAAAAAACAAAATATCGTAGCCGCCGAACTGCCGTCATCAGCAAACTATTAGCTAATTATTTGAAAACCATAAGGCACAGTGGTCTCAACATAGGCGAAAACTACTCAAAAAAAATAATAGATATATATATAAAACTTCTCGTTAAACAATTGGGCCGATTCCACACAAGCCAATACGTTTGGGCCAAAACCTGATTGTTTACTTAATTTGTTAACATTTCGAGCGAGTAAATTGTCATCGTCTGGCTTTTTATTTATTCTTCAAAAAAATACAAAAATTGTTGAAACTCCAAAGAAAATAAATGTTCTTTGTATGTGAGACACACCCATAAAAACCAGAAGAAAAAAATAAACAAAATCCAAGAACTAATAAAATTCACGAGTGAGCAATTTGAGCTCCACTCGACTTGGTCAAAATTCAACTCAATTATTAAAAATGAGAGCTTTGGGGCATTTCTAATGACGCCATTAAAGCTAAAAAAATAGACTTGCAGTTTTTGAAAATTCCTCAAAAAAAAGGCAACAAATTCATTTTGAAATCTTTTCGGATTCTTCGTATATTTTTTGGGTAATCTTTTGTTTCTTTTGAGTTCTTCGAGCTGAGATTATTTCCTTTAGATTTGACTCATCGTTTTATTTTTTTGGCTTCTTTTAAGATCCTTTTTCTACTCCCTTTTTTTTGAGTCTTTTATTCTGTATTTCATTTACTTTTTTATTCTTCTTCTTTTTCGCTGGTTTCCTTGGACTTTTCCTTTAATTTTGGTTGCCTTGGTCCTCTTTCTACTCCTCTTTCTGCTACTCTTTCTGCTACTCTTTCTACTAATTTTCCTAAGCTTTATTCCCTGGCTTTCTGCTACACTTTTTGTTCCGCTTTTTACTACTTTTCATAGGCTTCAATTCTTCCTATCTTTTCATCATTTCTATATTTTACCTTAGTCTATTTACAACTTGAAATTTACTCCACTTTCTACTACCTTTTGATTTACTTTAATCATTCTACTAACTTTTAAATCTACTCTGCCTTGGACTACTCCTTTTATTCTTGTCTCTTCGAGACCTCCAGTAGGAATTGGGTTCCTGTTTTACTCCATTTTCTACTAACTTTTCTATCTACTCTGCCTTGGACTACTCCTTTTATTCCTGTCTCTTCGAGAGCTTCTGTCTCCTTTTGTTTTACTCCTCTTTCTAGGAATTTCCCTAAATTTTATTACCTGGCTTTCTGCTCCTCTTTCTACTAATTACGGGTAGCTTTGTTCCCTCGTTTTCTACTCCTCTTTTTACCTAGGTTTAATTCTTTCACTCTTTGCTTTTATCCCTTTTTCTATTACTTTTCATATTTTATTTATCTTTGGACTATTCCCAGACTTCTTTCATTGTAGGAATTAGGTTCCTGTTTTGCTCCTCTTTTTACTACCATTTTATTTACTTTAATCTTTCTACTACCCTTTTTGATATTTTCCACCTTGGACTACTCCTTTTATTCTTGTCACTACAATCGCTTTCTGTTCCTTTTTCTACAACTTTTTCCAAGCTTTCCCCAAGCTTTATTCTATCGGTTTTTGCTCCCCTTTCTTTTACTTTTCATATGCTCCTACTTCATTTACCTTTGGACTATTTCCAGACTTCCTAGATTGCTCCTGTTTCTACTACCATTTTATTTTGCTTCTATATTTCTTTTCATTCTTGGACTATTATTTTCTCGCTTTCTGCTCCTCTTTCTACTACTTTTTACATGCTTTCCCCAAGTTTTATCTCTCACTTATTGCTTCTCTTTCTTCTTTTTGTTTGATCTCTAAAATTTTCCTATTCTTTCTACTACCTTTTTGACTTCTTCTGCCTTGAAATACTCCTTTTATTTTGGACTCCGCGAATATCTACTCCCATCACTTTGGTCCCACTATTTCGCTTGGCCTTTTTCATTCTCTCCTTTTATACTCCAACCCCCCTCTCGGCACCTCTTTTTACTACCTTTTTTTTCTACATATTCTTGCATTCCTAAATCCTGCTGCTTTTTTTATTTGTTTTGACTTGGCTTTGGTGGCATGAATGAATGCAAAAAAAAAAGGCGGCACAGCGTGTGTGTGGTTATGCCACATGGCCCACTGTGCACGCCGGGCCACTTGACAGTGCAATGCACTCGAAAGCAGGCAAAAGGGGAAAAGGGAAAGGGCGGCGGAGGGGAAGCACCAGGTGAGACTGGCAAAAATCTTGCAAATCAAAATTATTTAGAATAATCATTTTATTCTACTTCCCATCAAATCGAAAAGCTTCGCAAAAGAAGAAGAAGAAGAAGAGGAAATAGATGGGTGGAAAGGGTATGCGGGTTGGGGGTGGCTTGGCTTGGCTTGACTTGACTTGGCTTTGGTTGGTCTCTAATTTCTTTACGCAAACGCTGATGTCATCGTCGAGGCATTTGTTTATGTTTTCCTCTGTATGCGTGTGCGTATGTCTGTGTGTGTGTGTCTGTGTGTGTTTTTATTTTTATTGATTTTCCTTATTTTAGATTATTTTGTGTGCCCCCCCCCCCCCCACCCAAAAAAAAAAAGATCAAACAGTTAATTCAAAGGATTTCCAAATTGTTTGGGGCTCTTTTTTTGCGCCTAAAAAAAAAAAAAAAAAGTAGGCGTGTCCCGCGGAACATGCAACATTGCAAAGGATAAGAGCAACAAAATAAATAAAGTTGTTTAATCGTAAAACCAAAACCAGAAACCAAAAAAAAAAATGACATCACAACAGGCAAAAAGTCAAACTGTGATTGCCCTTGGCAACAACAACAACGACAACAACAAAAAGAAACAGAAAAATAATAATCACTGCGAGGGTGGCTCAGGATTCGTGCAGTAATCAGTTTATTTTTGAATTCGAAAAAGGCAAACACAACTCGTTCCATCAAAACGGAATTAAAAATGCTTTTGGAAATGAATAAAATGACGCAATTTTTTGTTTTTCTGCTTCTTCTTCTTCTTCATTTTGCCAGCTGTTTACCACCCGTCAATGGGCCACTAAAAATTTAAAATAAAAATAAAAAAATTGAGAAAAAAAAAAACGTATCCGAAAAATGTCTCTGGACAACGTCTCCACAAAAGATACAACATAAAGATAAATCCCAAGAAAAAAAAAAAAAAAAAATCATATATCGATATTGATACTCTTTTCGAAGGTGGGAAAAATAAGAAACAAAATAAAGTCGCCAGGCAAATAAGTAATTCACGATTAAGAAGGAAATGCAATATTCCAGATTTTACACTATACTTCCGATAGATATATCCGATATATCTCTGTTACATATTTTCAGTTTTGAAGACAATTTGGACCTTTTAAAACCCAAGCCAAACTGAAGTCAGTCCATATAAATCAATTCTTCCGATAGATATAGTAGATATATATTTAGATCTTTAAAAACCCAAACCAAACTGAAGTCAGTCCAAAAAAAATCTATTTAAAAAGAGTATATGATATTCGGCTAGTTGCCAAGACTTTGGGATTACTCAACTGGCATAAGACTTTCATTGAGGGGTATTTTTGTGGCCAGACAAAAGATACACACACACTCATACATACGGAAAGTAAATAATCTGGGGGCCCTAATGGTCAAAAGAACCCCCCCCCCCCCCCAAAAAAAAAAAAGCTCAACCTAAAAAAATCAATCAATTTCGAATTTCTAAAAAAATTAACCTTGTAATTTTTTTTTTTTTTAGATATTTTTGGAAAGATTATAAGATCAAGATACACCCCCTCCCCCCTATTCCAGCATATCAGAAATTTCGTATAATTAATCAAAATAAATATTTTCCAGAGACAATGTGAAAGAAGAAGAAGCAAAGAGAGATTGCAACGATCATGGAGAGTATAATATGTTTTTAGGGGCGGGTGTAGACGAATTAACCTCAATTGAAAATGAACTAAAAAAAAAACAAAAAAAAAAAATACTCCAATAAAAAGCAAAAATTATGTCAAAAAAAAAAAAAAAAAGAAGAAAAAAAAACAAATGACAATAAATAATAAACGAACCATGACGTTATATGTATGAGGGCCAAAAATAAACAAAAGCAAAAAAGAGAAAAAAAAAAATACTGGGGAAAAATTACAAAAGCCTGACAACAACAACAACAACAAGAAAAGTGAATATGCCAATATGAAATTAGTTGAAATTGTGTGAGTGTTCAGCTGAGCCATAATGAACTTGAATTAATTATGCCCTCTGCCCTTACCCTCTTTCACATTTCCCGCATCGAAATAAAAAAAAAAATAAAAAAGGAAAAAAAAAACTTTAATTAATTTTCTCTACGAGAGGAGACACATTTTTTTTCTGTCCGATCCAAGAGAAGTGTGCGTGTGCGTTTCCATGACGTCATCTATTTTTATACAAATTTATAAAAACAAAAAAAAAAACGCCCAAAAAATAAAACGATCTGCGCTTTTTTTTGTTTTTTTTGGCGAGTGTGAAAAAATTCATAGAAAAAAGAAACCAAAGCTGCAGTCGACTTTGAGCTGGCAGCGCCGCCAGAGCCGCTCAGTTCAGAGGCGAGAAGAGAGCAAGTCTCTCTTTGGCTTGTGCGTTTGGGCGTAACGGGCGCATCTAACATCGATGACGTCGTCGTTTTGATGACCGCATGGCCAAATCAAACACACTCACACACACACATAGGATAAAATGAAGATCCATATAATAAATTTTGCGCGCGCTGTAGGCGGAGGCTGCCGCCAAGGCAAACTCAAATATACAAGAAGAAGAAGAAGACGAAGAAGATTGAAGACGAAGAAGAGTGAAGACGAGATGAGTAGAGCATGTCTTGATGACGGCAACGTCTGCCCCACCTTAGTGGACAGCGGCAGCAATTGACTAACCCACACAGACTCTCTCACACACACACACACACACACGCACGCGGGCGGGCTGAGACCAACTCATTTACACACGCATACTTTGAGCGCTAAATTAAAGTCGTTAAAGTCTGTCTGTACATGTCAGAGTGTATGTGTGCATGTGTGTGTGTCTGTGTGTGACTGTTACTTTTTTGATTTACTGATGTGTGCGTGCAACGGAAAACCTGTTTTGCGCCACTCTAAAATTGTACAAAAAAAAAAAAACATAAATTCGAGCACTCTTCTAACAATAAAATTCCGAGTGTGGGCCAAGCGGAGTGAGAAAAAAAAATAATATTCAATAAAAAGAGTTTTATTTTTTGCTTAAATTCTAATACACTCACCTTTTTTTGATTTTGTATCGAATTATTTTTTGGAAACTGCCAAAAATGTCCTTTTCTGCCGTTTTTCCAGCAACAACAAATTTTATAACAAGAAAAAAAAATATTAAAAAAAAAAAAAAAAAACAAAAACCGCCATAAATGCGCTCAACACAAAATAGAAAATAAATAAAAGAAAATATGAAACCTCTCCCAACCACCGCACACACATACAAAGACAAAAGGGCCAAGCATGAAGTCAGCCAGGTGAGTTAAAACGAGTCTGTGTCCGTGTGTGTGTGTGTGTGAGTGAGTGAGAGAGCGCAATAGTTGAAGCCGTGAGTAACGGGCGGCGTGTATAACAGTCACACATACATTCAAGGAAAGCCAACTCTGCAGCCCGTTTAAAAAAGTGGCTTCAGTTGTCTCTACAGCAAAAATAACAACAACAACAACAAAACCACCAACGCCACAGCATAAGCATTTTTAAAAGGAACTTAAAAGCCGCTGCAGCCTCTTTTTTTTTTTCTTTTTATTAATTTTTTCAAAGAATTATTTTTATTTCAAAAGAATTTCAATAAAAAAAAAATAAGAAAGAACAGTAAAATTGTATATGTATAACAATTTTTATTAGTCGCCTGTCTGTTGTTGTTATAAAGGAAAACTGAAAAGTTTTTTTTTTTTTGGCGTCCTACAAGCCGCTGCTTCTGCCACTTTTGTATAAAAGATTTGTTGTTGCTGGCAGTATTCAGTTTACTTTAATTTAGCACTCATTTCATTTATATATGTATACATATATATATATATATTTTTTGTATTTTTTCTTATAGTAAATTTACGTGCTCTGGCTATTTTGTTTAAATTATTTTTGGGCGCGGTGCCCACTCACATACAAAAAAGAAAAAAAAAAAAAGCACTCGTACACACACACACACACACAAACACACCAGTTCAAAAAGAACCACTCGCATACAAGTTAACAAGCACACACAAACACAGTTGCGCTAATTAGAATTGGTTATTTTAACGAAAATATATTTATTCCCGCTAATTCAACAAAAAGAACACGCGCGACGCTCTTTCGGTACAGAATTCTGTTAAAATATTGTTCAAAAAAAAAAAGTAACAGAAATAGAAGAGCGCAACTACCAACCGTTACTTGGGCCGCGAACACAACCAACCGCAACAAGAGACGAAATTGAACTGGATTGTTCGCCAGCGAACTAGCAAACCGGTATTGTTCAGCTCACCTCAGCGACAATAAACAGTTCCGTGCACGCAGAGCTGCAATTGTGGCAGCCCCGTGCAGTCTGCAAAAACTGGTCACTCTGCTCGGAGCGCTTCAAAACAATTAATTATATTGAAATAGAATAAAAAAAAAGAAGTTTGTGTTACTTTAGTATTTTTTTTCTACTTTCTTATGGTAAATTCGATAAGATTAAAACGTCTGCACAATTAAAAAATAAAATGTTAAAAAAGACAACTCTGAATACAGCAGATTGGCAGGTCTACACAAACCAAGCAATTGTTTTTATTTTACCGTAAAAAACAGAAATGAAAATACGGGAATATTCGATACCAGAGTGAATATCAACTTATATTAATGGCCTTGTGCAGAACCATGGAAGTCTCTTGTCTATCCAATAAGATTTAATAGGCAAGCTTCAACGAAAAAACAAATTCTTTAGTGTACCAGCAGCAATTCAAAATTTGAATTCACCATAGCTGGTCGGCTGGACTGCTAACCTGTTCAGAAATTGAGCAGAGCTTTGTGCGGTCTGCCGGCAGAAGAACTTAACCAGCCCTGAAGAGGCAGACAAAATAGCCGGTGCGCGGCCCACCAACAAGGTGACCAAATTCCGGCAAAAGGCTCCACAGGAAAAAAAAACATCGAATTTAAATCGATGTATCGATGTTTTATTTTCATTTTACATCCCTACTTTAAATGTCAAGGACATAAAGCATAACAAATACGTAAAACACACAAAAACATTAGCAACAGGAACCGTTAAATCATGTCCAATCCACACAAGCCGCCGCCGCCACTACCGCCCAACCATACTGGCGGCTCCACAAATTATCCAGTCGTAACTGCTGCCCATACCCACAACATGCCCACAGCAGCAAACGCAAACAACCCATCAGCTGCTGCCAGCAGCCAATACCCAGCACCATCCAGCTATGCCACAGCCGCCTCCAGCAATTCGGTCACCAGCATATCCATGCATTCCTACCCAGGCTCCATGGACAGCACTAACAACGGAATCGGCACACCATCAACATCCCCCTCGGCATCGTCAACCAGCCTGCTGCCACCGCCGGTTGCCTCACCCTTGAATTCAGCAGCAGACACAGTGGCCGAACTCCTCCTAATGGGCGGCGGTGGGGTCGGCGAGCCCCAACACCCACTCTGGCTCGCCTCCCTGCACAGCGTCATTTTCATTATCACTTGCGCCTTGGCCGTTTTCATTTTGTTCCGCAACGTTCTGAATTGGTGAGTACAACCAAACCGATCCTCTCTCCCACACAACTACACACAGTGAGAGAGACAGAGAGAGAGAGATATAGAGAGAGAGTGAGTGAGCTTGGCAAATTCTGAGCTGCTCTTCCCGGTTTCAATTTCAGTTTTTTTTTCCCAGCCATTCCAGCTCTTTTTAAGCGAAAGTACAGATTTTTTTAAGCGCATTTCTTTGTCGCTTCTCTCTCGGTTCGAAAATATTCGTGGCTACGTTCTAGCCACATTCAAAAGCTCGCTGTTGTTGTAACAACAACAACAACAACACCAATTAATTTGACCTGTGCAAAACACACAAAAAACAAAAAACAAAGAGAATTTTACTTTGTCAAACGGGCCGACTTGACCAATGGATAAAATTAATGAATTTTCTTATATATTTCTACCCACCAGGCATTTGCAGAGCTTTTGGGGCGCATCGGGGGACTTCTGGCAGGCCCAATGGGATAAATTCATTGATCGATTCGGTGAGTTCCAAAAAAAACC
Organism: Scaptodrosophila latifasciaeformis; assembly: GCA_037075145.1. Classification (NCBI taxonomy): domain Eukaryota; kingdom Metazoa; phylum Arthropoda; class Insecta; order Diptera; family Drosophilidae; genus Scaptodrosophila; species Scaptodrosophila latifasciaeformis. Next base: position 1,854,738 of record JBAMCM010000428.1, read on the forward strand.
AATCAAAATTCCAAATTCATACAATTTTTACCGTTACACCAAAAAAAAAAAACAACAACAACGAAAAAAAAAGTAAATAGAAACCTGTAGAATTGTTGACTTGAATCTTTTTTAATGTTAGCTCAGTCGAGCTATGTAAACAAAGCGAAACTTGGCTAAAAGAAGAAGAAGAAAAAACCAGAGAATTGTAAGAAATATCAGTAGCTTTTTGTATTCGTGAGATATCGGAGAAAATTGCACTTTTTGCGCAACACAAAAGGCGCAATCTAAATTTGCTTTTGTTTACTAATTTCGCATAGGCAAATAAAAATAAAAAAAAAACACTGACAAACAGACAAATAATCAAAAACACGCAAAAACACAAAAAAAACAAAAAGTTTTAAAGTTATTTTCGGTTGGCCGAAGATTTCAGACTCTTTTTGAAGGGTTCTTCGATACGACTAAAATTAAGTAGAGACTTGGACTTGAAATATTCCTAAGACCGATTTAGGTCCGATGTTCCGACTTATATAAATCTTAATATAGCAAATGCCTAACCCAAATTTGAAGGAGATTTGTCAATAAAGAAAGACCGATTTAGATTGGTAACACAGCTAAATGATATAGTGGCCTGATTATAATGAAGTTTCGATTTCCCCAAATTTGACAAAAATCAATAAATGTTCGGAATCAGTCCCAAGACCGATTTAGGTTCGTATATCTGCTAAATGATATAGTAGCTCGGCCTGACTAAAATTTAGTACATTTTTAGATTACCAAATCTGAGATGGTGAGTTAGTTCTATATATAGAGATATTGATAAGACCGATTTAGTTACGTGTGGCAAGCTATATGATAAAGTAGTCCAAACCTATTGAAATCTATCTCATACATAGACTTTTAAAGGAGAATTCCGATTACCAAATTTGCTTAAGATCAGTTAAGAAACAGAGATATTCCTCAGACCGATTTAGGTTTGGAAGAGAGCTAAGTGCTCTGATTGAAATCTAACGCATTCTTAGACCTTTGATAAAGATCAATAAATAGAAATATTCATCAGACCTATTTAGGTTCGTCAGACATGATATAGTGAGCCAAGTTTTATTACCAAAGCTTTCAGACTGAGAGATAAGACCCGACGGATATTTCTCAACCGATTCGTCTGGGGGCCTAGGCAGGGCCTTCTTGCTTCGAAAAGAGTATAAAAACAATTTTATTTATAGTGCAGGCCAGCTCGAATCTCAACTGAACCCGGGTTTACTCGTACTCATATTATATAGACATATATATACACTTGTTGTTGTTGTTGTTGTCATTTATAACAATTTAAAAGAGCATTTAAGTTGATATTATTCATCTGTGATAAAGTGATATATTTATATGGGGACTACACCCCCATTGATAATAATTGAGACGATCTGGGTTTTGACTTGAGTCATATCAATGGGAAGGCTTAATAATTTGATTTGATTTTATATTCCATTCAGGCGATGATCCTATGATGCTCTGGGTCTTTGGCACCACCATATTCACAATGATTGTGTATTGGTGTGTGGGTGGCATATACACATTCATGGATATAACCAATCATCCGGCTTGTCTACGCAAATACAAAATCCAGCCGGGCACCAATGAGCCCGTTGAAACGGCACGTCTACTCAAAGTGAGTTGGGTTAAAACTAATCCGATTTTTTGAGTTTTTAAAGAACGTTTTTTTTGTTGTTTTTTTGGTGATATTTTAGGTAATCTGGCGTGTGATTTGCAATCAGATATTTGTGGGCATACCGCTGGCTTTTCTCAGCTATAAACTGATGACCATACGGGGCCTGAGCGATATACGAGAATTACCGACATTTCATTGGGTTTGCTTTGAGCTAACCGTTTGCATTTTGATGGAAGAATTGGGTTTCTATTATTCACATCGCTTGCTGCATCACAAGCAAATTTATAAGTTTATACATAAACAGCATCATGAGTGGACAGCACCGATATCGGTTACGGCTATATATTGCCATCCGATTGAGCATATATTCAGTAATCTATTGCCACCATTTTTGGGTGTCTTTTTGATGGGTAGTCATGTGGCCACCGCCTGGATGTGGTTTGCTTTGGCCATTTTGTCCACTTTGAATGCCCATTCGGGCTATCATCTGCCCTTCTTTCCCAGCCCGGAGGCTCATGATTTTCATCATTTAAAGTAAGTTTTTATGCAAAATTTTATCAAATTTATTTCAAATATATATTTAATTTTTTTTTGCTAGATTTAATAATTGCTTTGGTGTGCTGGGAGTTTTGGATCGTTTGCATGGCACAGATTCTTTGTTTCGTGCCACCAAATCATATGCCCGCCATATAATGATGCTGAGTTTTGTGCCACCACGAGATGCCTTTCCTGATTCCACCATGAAGTGAGATGTGGAAATTAAATTTAATTATATATTCACTTTTGAGCATTAACAATAATTCAAAAACAACACCAAAAAAATTTGAAAAGTAAAGCAAAAACGTCTTCTGTCTTCTTCAGCATTCAAATTCGGTTAGCAGCCCGCCTAACTTTTTCACGATGGGCAGCACTGTTCCGCTTAAGAGCAACTCTGTGTGGCTTCCAGCTAGCTACGCTGATTTTACCCATTTTGTCGATTGATCGTATTATTAAAATGTTAATCAGAGCATACTTAGGGGAAATAGAGGGAAAGGCTAGAAAAAATCAAGAATATCGTTGTTGCTTATCGAAACAAAGAGCTCATAGATCTTTGACTTTGTTGAATAACCTTTTTTTTGCCGATTCATCGACTTACCAAAAACAGAATCTAACTAATCGGATTTCGCATCGATGTTTTTGCAGCCAATTTTTTTTTTTAGTTTCATTTTTCGGTTTATCTGCGCGAGGTTGTGAATTTATCGTGCGGAAAATATCGCCCTCTTTTTTTTTTTTGTATATTATTGTTGTAAATTTGTTAAACAATTTGTGAAGAGAAGAATTGAAAAACCTGCCCGCAGCGCTTAAGAATAAAGCGCGCTTTTTTTTTGGAATTACCTATTACAACATTCTGCAAAACCAGCGAGCAAGCCGCTAAAAGCATTTTGTATGTTGCTAAAAAAGAAGAAGAAAAAAAAAATCTGCTAATTTATTTGTTTTAGTTTCTATAATTTTTTTTTTTTTGTTCTTCATTTTTTTGCGTGCCAAATACAATTATTTTAACAATTGCCGTTTAATGTGTTTCTGTGTGTGTGTGTCTGTGTGTATTCTTGACTTGGAAATTTTTGTATTATTCTTTATTGTTTTTTTTTTGGCATTTGAGCCAAAAAGTTGTAAAAAAAAAAGTGTGAAATTCAATATTTTTTTGAGAGAGTTTCAATTGCTGTGGAATTTGAACTGTTCAATTGAAAAAAAAGAGTTATCCTGTTCTTTTTTTTATTGTCTATTTTTTTTCGCATAAACAAATTGTAAAAGCCGCCAAAAAAAAGAAGAAGCCGCAGCGTCGCAGCCCAAAACGCTCTGTCGCTTTTCTCTCCCTCTACGTTTTCTCTGGCTTGTTGTATGTTCGAGTAGAAGACGACGACGAAGAAGAAGAAGATAGAAAAGAAAAGGCCAAATCAAAAAAAAAATTGAATTGGTTTATTTTTTTTTTTTTTGCCGCATAGCAAAAGTGAAATTTCTTTTGATTGTTTTATTATTTAAATTTTTTTTTTTTTTGAAAATCTCCATTCTATATTTTCTCAGGGAGTGTGCGTGTGTGTGAGTGTATTTCTTTTGTGCTATTTTACTCTCTCTTTCTCTGTCAATAGTCTCACATACAGCCACTGCCCCGGTTTTCAAAAAAAAAAAAAAAAATTTGTATATATAGAAATTTGCATTTCTTTTGCTGATGTTGTTGTTGTTGTGTTGCTTTTGTTGTTTTGTTGTAAATAAAGTACACTGGCAACGCCTCTTCGCTTCATAAGTTCCCCGTTTCAATTCAAGAATTGTTTGCCTTTATTTATTTGTGTGTGTGTGTGTGTGTGTTTATCAACGGAAATATTTCTTATATTATTTGCCGCACCCCGCCTGACCTTATTTTCTTTCTATGCACTGCACTTGCACACACACACACGCAAGCATATTCCTTTCCCCACCCACCAAAAAAATAAGTAGCCAACCGACCGCCTAAAATTTTTCTCTGCGTGTCTGCGCGTTGACTCATTGACCGACCAAGCGACCGCTCCTTACACCCTCTTTCTTTCCATCAACACACACACACACACATACGTTCATATATCAAAACGGTATTTTGCTTCCTCTTCTTGTTCAATTTTTTTTTTTTTTGCTATCGGTTGCTTTGTCATTTATTTCGCTGCCTGTTTCACTTGTTCAATTTGTTTTATTTTTTTTTTTTGTATTCTTCTTCTTTCTTCTTCAGCTTTTGACCCACACAAACAAGATTTTTTTTTCTATTTATTAACTGTAAACTGTACGCACTCTGTGCAATTTAGGGTTCTACTCTTTCTCTCTCTCTCTCACACACGAACACATTAGCGAGTGCAAAACTAGAGAGAGCGCCCAACCAAAAAAGAGAGAGAGAGAGCAACGGCATCTCTTTTAATCAGGTTCACTTGCAGGCATCAACGTCGCCGTCACCGTCACTGTTGACGTCGCTGTACGCGATCACGGCCGAAATTGATAAAAACGCATGGATTAAACGTGACTCAAATGAAAAATTTATATTTTTTGGCTAATTGCTCTAAACTTACTAATTTCTTATCTTTGCATTGAAATTCTGAGATTTGCAAAAAAAAAAAAAAGAGTAAATGATTTCTGGATTCCATTCAATTAGCAGAAACGAAGGGCAAGCTTTAATTAGCAAAGCAAAAAAAATAAATAAAGCTCAAGTAGTTTAGAGTTTTTTTTTTAGGAAAAATATGCCAATAATGTGAAGTTTTTTTTTTGCTATAAAAAAAAATGAACCGTTGGTTTCGTCTGCTTGCGACAGGTTAGCAAATCTTCTGCCCTCTCTTTCGCTCACCAAACAAGAATTAGTCAAGTTTTTTTTTTTTTTTTTTTTTTGAATCGTGTTTTGAGTTCATCGATTTTTGATTTGCCGCTATGTTTATTTTTTCGAGATTTTTTTTTACTGCCTTTTCTCTCGGGTTTTCTCTCTTTCATTATGAAATCAAATTTTTTTTTATTTTTTTTACTCACATGACATTCTAACCATCGTGACTAATTTTTGCTAATTCCCCCTCAAAACACACGAATTGAGTTTCTTTTGGAAATACCAAAAAAAAAAAACAAGAAGAAGAAGAAAAGCTTTCAAATTATTTTCTCTCTCTCTCTTTTTTTTGAAAGAGTATGCAAAAGTCAACAAATAATTTTGACTAATTTTTATGGTTTTTTTTTCATACTCGTAGAAATGCTTAGAACAATAAGAATAAACTTAATGATGATGACACCATTTTTTTTTTTTTTGTTCTCTTTATAAGTAAGTTGCTATTTGTTGCGGTCTGATGAGGTCGTCAAGTTATTTTCTCTGATCATTTCAAATGTGCAAAAGTTCAAAGCTAAAAATATTTGCTTTGTTTCGATTTTCTGCTCAATTATAAACAAACAAACAAAAAATTGGGAGAAAAAAAAAATATTTCAACACACCATCAACAATTTATGATGCATTCAATTTTGCATTTTATTATTTTCAACACACACACACACGCATACACACATACACATTGGTCTATAAAATAACAACTCAACAATTTTTGTTTCACCTACAAAAATAAAGGCAACCCACTGCCACTCTCTTCTCCCCCCTTACCATTCCCCTTCCCCTTCCATCACTTGACATTGAAAGCAGCAGTGGCAGCGGCAGCGGCTGCTGCGCAGTGAATGAAACGAAAGACACGCGACTGCGCAGCAGCTGCGAAACTTGCGCATGTGTGCAAAGCCAACTCCAACGAAATGACTCACGACCAAGACGACGCCGTCACCGTCTCAGCTGCGCCAGCAGTGACTTCGTCATGTTCGCTTCTCGTTACCTTTTACAATTCACTGAGCACAACAAAGTAGAAGAAGAAGAAGACGAAGCTAGCAAGCAAGTGTTTGCGTGGGTGAGAAAGAGAAGCCGAATTTTTGTAGGCAAAACTTGGCAGAAACAGTTAAATATATGCTTTTCATTCCAAACTGGGGGAGGCAAGGTTTTTTTTCTATTTTATTTAATTTTTATTTTAATCACCCCAGTTGGTTGTCTCTATTTTTTTTTGAGGGGTTGGTCATTTTTTTTGGGGTGGCTAACTAAATGGCTTTTTGAAACGCACAAGTCAAACACGAAAGGGGTTCCAGTGAAAATGAAAATAGTTTTCTATGAAACGAAATTTTTTTTTCGAAATTAGTTAAGGTTACTTTGGGAGAGTTTAAAAAAAAAAGACTCGAGACAATTTCATTTCACACCAGCGGATCAGCCGACCAGCCAAACAATGCGTGGGAAGTGTTTGGATCCCCAACATCTTGGCAAAGGCAACGAAGACTTGAACATAATTAAAACTCACACACGGCCACTCTCGAACATGAATCTCAGATTGCCTGAGAGAGATGTCAGTTAGATTGACTGACTGACTGACAGAGAAGTTTGCCTTGTTTGGGAAATTTACACAAACTGCTTTTCAGACTTTCGCGTGATGGGGGAAAACAAAGACGAATCAAGGTGTGGGGGGGGGGGGGGGGACTTTTTCGGATATTTTCTTATTTTCATTTAAAATGAGAAATTTTTGAAATAGTTTGGCAAAAACTTTAGATTTTGGAAAAATAATTTTGACTTCAGACTAATCAATTTTCGGAGTCATTTTTAAAAGAAATATTTTCGGAGTTATTTTGATTGAAGTTGGAATAATAATATTAAATTCAGACTAATCAAATTTCGGAGTCATTTTTAAAAGATAGAAATATTTTCGGAGTTATTTTGATTGAAGTGGGAATAATAATTTTAACTTCAGACTAATCAAATTTCGGAGTCATTTTAAAAGAAAGGAATATTTTCGGAGTTATTTTGATTGAAGTTGGAAAAATAATATTGACTTGGCCAATAAGAAATATTTTTAAATTGAGAAATATTCGGAGTCCAATTTAAATTCATTGGGGGAGTTTTCGGAATTCTTAGAAAAAAATTTAGAACTAGTTTGAGGCTTATTTCATGTCCGGAGTAGCTTTTTTCGGAGTAACTTAAAAGCTGGGGTACAAAAATATTGAAAACAATTGAGAAATATTTTGGACTTGAGAATTTTTTAGAAAAATTAAGAAATTTTCGGAAACGTTTTTGAAATAGTTAATGGATCAATTGTGGCTTCTTAATTTTTCGGAATGGTTAGTGGAAATATTTACGACCCCAGAAAATTACGGAATTATTCTTGAAAGACTTAAAGAGTTTTTAATTTTTCGGAAACATTTTCTGAAATATTTAAGCTCTGAGGAATTTTCGAAAATAGTTAAGGGAAACCAGGGAGACAAATTTTTCGGAATCATTTTAGGAATAGTTTGAAAATATTTTTGGTCTGAGAAGTTTTCGGAAAGATTCTTGAAATATTTGAAGGAACCATTGAAACAATTTTTTCGGTAATACTTGGGGAATTCTTGAAATACTTGAATGAGCCACGGAGACAAATTTTCTGGAAACATTTTAGGAATAGTTTGAGAAATATTTTTTTGTCTGAGGAGTTTTCGGAAAGATTCTTGAAATATTTGAGGGAGCAATAGTTTTTCGGAGTTGGAAATATATTTAAAACCTGAGAATATTTCGAAAGTTAAAGTAATCAAAAAATTTCGGAATTAACTCCGAAAGCCTTGAACATTTTTTTTCCGAGAGCTTAGGGGAAAATACAGCAAGCTTGATTTTTCCAGCCTGTTGCTTTTCCTTTAACTAATTTGGTTTTTCTTCACCAGTTGACAATTTATACTCATGTGTGTGTGTGTGTGTGTGTGTGTGTGTCCGTTACTTAGGCTATTTGTCTGCTCTGCCTTTTCTTTTTTTTTAATCTTTTGGTTGCTTGGGAATTTCCACAGCTCTGCCCCACTTGCCGCCTCGCTGCGCCATTTGCAATATTTAAACCAGAAAAAATGGCAAAAAAAGCTAAAAAAAAAAAAAAAAAAAAAATCAAATAAAAAAGCAGAAAAGAAAGAAAAAGCCGTTTGTTGCCTTTTTAGAGCGCATTTAATGTGAGCAAAGTGTGAAGCGTGATTTTGTTTAAACTTCCGCCAAGATTAAGTTCAATAAACCGCATAAGCGATAATGACTTCACTAGCTCTGGAATCGGCCGATAAAATAAACCCCAGAGATAACTGCTGAGATAATTTTTATTATTTTTTTTTTATGGTAAAATTGAAAGTTTTTGAGATTTTTAAGAATTTTTGTTTTTTATATTTCTTGGGATTATTCGGTTATGATAGATGGCGGCACTAGAGACTAGGGTATTGAGATTTTTTGATTTTCTTCTTATTCAGATTGTTGATCATGACTAGATGGCGCCACTAGACAGTCTGAGCTTTCATTTGATCTGATAACCTTCTTACTCAGGTTGCCTGAAACTGTTGAAAAGAGTATTTGAGTTCTTTATTTTTAGTTTGAAGATTTTCTCTCATAACTAGATGGCGCCACTAGACAGTCTGAGCTTTCATTTGAACTGATAATCTTCTTATTCAGACTGCCTGAAACTGTTGAAAAGAGTATGTAAATTACTTCCCACAACCAGATGGCGCCAGTGCAATTTTCTAATCTATTGAAAAGAGTATTCAAATTCTCTAGAAAAAGTCATCACCTTCCCATCAAAAAGAGCATTCAAATTCTCTGGAAGTTTACTCTAAAAGTCTTTAGACATAACCTAACCAAACTCTTGAGCTCTTAAAAAGAGTATTGAAATGGTTTAGCTTTAATCTTAACCCACACTAGATGGCGCCACTAACTCAACTTAGACTACTTGAGTATACAAATATGATCAAAGAGTATTAAGATTCCTTAGTCCAATAGGTGGCGCCACCAAAAAAGAGTATCCAAATTCTCCGGTCTGAAAGTGTCAACTTTTTCGAGTTGTTTTTGTTTTTGTTGTCTTTGCTAATGCGTTTTTATTTTCGCTTACAAATAGACGCACTGACTGACTGAGTGACTGCCACAATTGCCATGAGTAGTTTTATTTAGCTCAGTTTTTTTTTTTTGCCGTGTGAAAAACGGAGGTGAAAAATAAATTGAAAAACTGTCTTTGTACACCGACTGACGGACTCATGGACAAACTGCGTCGTCGCCTCTTTGCCAACTTGCAATTCATGTTTGTTATTGTTGTTGTTGTTGTTTTAACTGTTTGCCGCATGTGAATTTATTTCAATTTTCTCTACTCAAAATGCAGAGACTCTGCGTACATTTCTGTCAGCAACCAACCAACCAACCACCACGCTTAACCCAGTTAACCCAGCAAACATTTTGGGATTCTTTAATTTTTTTTTTTTTTTTTTGTGAAATTAATTTATCTTATTTTTAAAAGATACTGAATGGTTTTTTATTGAAATAAAAAATTTTAAGATTTTTCTGCTAAACCAAAACACCTTCCATTTTCATTACTTTGACTTACAGGAAATTTCTTTTTGTTTCCTATAGTTCTCCTGTTTCGATTTCATCAGCAATCGAGCAATGCTTGCTGTGTACTTTTTTCCGGCTTAAAACTCCTTCCAATTTCATTACTAAAGAAGTTGAATAATTTTGTCACATCCACCCAGTCCACAGCCCAGCAGCTTCCTATTCTTTATTGTCAATGAAATTGAATGATTTTTTCCTGAATTTCTGGGGTCATCACTGTCTGGAAATAGCTTCCATTTTATCATCAATCGAGCAAGGTTTGCTGGGTATTTTCTCCTTCTTAAAACTCCTTCCAATTTCACTTGTTAAAATTCTCTATGGTCTTCCAGCTCGACTTGTCAATTCAGCCACCAATTTCTTTATCAATTGAGCAGGGCTTAAAACTCCTTCCAATTTCATTACTAAAGAAGTTGAATAATTTTTCCACAGCCCAGCAGCTTCCTTTTCTTTATTGTCAAAGAAATTGAATGATTTTTTCCCAAAATTTCTGGGGTCATCACTGTCTGGAAATAGCTTCCATTTTATCATCAATCGAGCAAGGCTTGCTGTGTATTTTCTCCTTCTTACAACTCCTTCCAATTTCACTTGTTAAAATTCTCTATGGTCTTCCAGCTCGACTTGTCAATTCAGCCACCAATTTCTTTATCAATTGAGCAAAGGTTGTGTATTTACACTCGCTTAAAACTCCTTCCAATTTCACTACTTTGGTACTCAAGAAATTAAAAGATTTTTCCCCTCGATTTCTCTGTTCCTTCAGCTTGACTTATCACAGTCTGGAAATAACATCAATATCATTATCAATCGAACCATGTTTGCTGGGTATTTTCTCTTTCTTAAAACTCCTTCCAATTTCACTAGTCTGTCACCCAAATTAACCAGCTACCTTTTTATCATCAATCGAGCCATGTTTGCTGGGTATTTTGTCGGGCTTCTCTCTTTCATAAAGAGTCTGTTTTCTTTTGTCTTTTCCTATAATTTAGTTGGCTTTTCTTTGGCACCCTCGTTTTCTCGGCCCTTTGGCCATATTTTGCTCAGCTCCCGGAGATGCAGTCGTTTGCTATTTCTTCCTGAGGCAAATTCAGAGTTAGTTGCTCGTAGTTTTTGCCTGGTTTCTTTGACATTATCTGAAATCAGTGGGGTGTGTATTGTTTTCTTTCCTGTTGAAAAAAAAAAACAAAACAAATCTATCTAAAATCTGGTAAGCTTTGGCTGCTCGTTGATGGGAAATCTTTTGGGGCTCTTTTGTTTTTTGTTTTTTGCACAAGTCTGAATTTCTTGGAAGCTCTATGAAATTGAAGAATGCTTAGAGGCATCCAGTTTAAATTTGATGGAGCTTCTAGACCAAAGAGTGGACTAAAATCGATTCTGGGGTTATCAGAGATGAATCGAAATTCAATTGTATAAAAGAAAGTCTTAAGGCAGAGCTATAGCCTCTCTGGAAAGACCTATTAATTCTGAAGATATCTCTGGAACCTATACAAAGTTAACCAGTCATACCCAGTCTTACTTTGATGGAACTCTGAGGTATTCTAAAAGAATCACGAACCCGAAAGAGCCATCGAACCCTAATCAATTCTGTGAATATCTCTGATAAGTCTCTATCAGATTAATTGGATAACTCAGGACCAGAGACTCAGAGTTATACTTTAGCTCAACTTGATTGAGCCCCTAACAAATTCACCGGGGATATCCTTGGTTTTCCCCGGTGCTTAGTCAAATCAAATAGGCTATGAGAGAGACCTATGGAACTCTCTCTGTGGATATCTCAGGAACTTATTGATAAATCTCTATCAAATTGGGTACTCAGATAACTCAGACAGGGACTCAGATCCATACCCAATTTCAACTTGATTGAGCCCACGATTCTTGGGGTATCTCTGGTCTTATTCAACAGTTCACTCTGACATTAAAGAGAAAGAATTTTCTTTGTTTTCCGCTCAAAGAAAAACAGTTTTCATTTACGAAGAAGCCAAATTCCTTAGAAAATTGCTTGAACCATTAATTGTTTTGATTAGCTCAATAAAAAAAAATGGAAAGAAAAGAAAAACCAAAGAATAATCTAAAATTAATTTGCCATAAAATTTGCCTCAATTTTTTTGTGAGAAAACAAAAAAAAAAAAATTCCAGAAAACCTAAAAGATAAACATTTTGGAAATGGAGCAAAGTTTTTCAATAACTTCTGACGTCATTTGGTTGGGTTAAAAAAACTAAGAAGAAGAAGAAGAAGAAAACCACAAAAAATTCTTTTTTTAATTTTGTTTACGAATGCTTGGTGAGGTGTGAGGGGGAATTTTTTTTTTTCGAAATTAATTGAATCATGCAAAATATTTATAAATATTTTCAAGTAAATAAATAAAAATAAAAATTGTTGCTTTTATTTTTTTTTGTAAAAATAATTTTCGTTTTTTTTTTTTGAAAAATTTTCCCCCTCCAGAAAAATTTATTTATTTGCTTTAAATTGATTTTAAACAGATGCAAACAATTTTGCAATGAAAATTTCCTTTTTGAATTTATTGAATATTTTCCCTTTTGTTATTCTTGCCAATTTATTGGTCATAATTTTCGTTTATTCAAAAACCAAAAAGATGAAGAAGAAGAAGAAGGAAAAAATCCCGCATTGTCAGAAGCTTCTGTTTTTGGTTGGCCTCTTTTTGGTTTGCACCCCCCCACGGACTCCCCCCCCCTCTCCCGCCCCCCTCATCGAGCTAACTCGCTGCTGCTGGCTGATTGTGACGTCATTTGCCGAGGCACTGAACCGTAACGGTTGATTTTTAATGCCACAACAATACCCAACTACCCCCATAACACACACACACACACGCACACACACTTGCACAATTCTCCCCCCTTTTGAAATGTGTTGGCAGCACTTTCCATTTGGGGTTCAGACCAACCGCCCAACCCTCTCGACTCGACTGAAGTTCTTGCATTTCTCTCATTTCTCTTCGCCTTCGCCTTTGCCTTCGCCTTGTTTGAATTAAGTTTTGCTAGCATAAAAAAAACAACAACAAAATAAATAAATAAAAAAAAAACCTTTTAACAGTTTCATCAGCCGTTTGAATGGCCTATTGCGTGCGTGTTAAGAAACGTAGCCAACATTGTTTTTTGCCTTTCTTGTTTTCTTGTTTTTTTTTTTTTATTCGATTAACTTAATGTTTTTATTGTACTCTCTTTGGCAGCTCAAAGTCTTTGGCCTTTCTCAGTCGATTTATGCAAAATTCATTCTGAAAATATCTGCTATAATTTCTGGATCAGATTTGAATCACATTTGAGGGTTGGAATATTTTCAGAGAGAGCGAAATTCCTATACCAAGTTTAAGGTGGCTTTGAAGGTTTCATATAGGCGGTATAGCTCCAGGGTATATCTCAGATTTTATTCAAGATTGAAAGAGTTTATCCCTACCGACTTAGATGTGGATTGAAAACACTATATCATCTGATTCAAATTGTTTTGGGGTATACCTCAAATTAGTCATATAGGTGGAATAGGTCCAGGGTATATCTCAGATTTTATTCAAGATTGAAAGAGTTTATCCCTACCGACTTAGATGTGGATTGAAAAGACTATATCATCTGACTCAAGCCTGACCGCAAAATAGCTCCATCATTCTGCTTGTTTAAGGAAACTTATATTCCTTAACTAGCTTAAAATTGAAGCCCTCTATAATTTAGCTTTCTTTCAGACCCAAATCAGTTTTGGGTATAACTCAACTTCAAGCTTCAGTCTCTCATATATGCCAAGTTTCACCTTAAGCGGACCAATATTTCTTTTAGTAGACAGAGCCCAATTAGTTTCTCAAAAAACCCAGTTTATTTATTGATCGATTTTGTCAAAATTGAATATATAAAATAAACATAAAGAGATCTTTAAGTGTGCCAAATTTCATGCTGATTGAACAGTTGGAACCAATTCTGATTCGGGTTTATCCCAGGCATTTATCGAAGGTTCTCAAACAAAGTCTTAATTCAACTTGATTGGTTCCTTAAAAAGTTCATCTGAACTTCGTTGCTTTCGACTTGTTTCATTAACTCTTTTCTTATTGGTCTTCTTCTGCCTTCAGGCAACTTGAATTGTCTTTAGAAATGTTTCTTTCTCTGTTTTTTTTTTCAGGCCATAAAAAATCCATTCTTCTTATTATTTCTTTTTTTTTTTTGAGGTTAAGTCGAAAGGGTTCTTGGGTTTTGATTTCAAAGTTGGCAAATCTGTTTGACGTAACAGATTTTTGGCATTGAAATGTGGTTTTTGGTTTAGCTTTTGGTTTCAATTTATTTTGCAAAAAACTAAAAAAAATAAAATTTTGTTTTGATAATTTTTTTGTGGGTGGAAACGAGTGCGCTCTTTATTTTTTTTTTCTTCTTATCAAAAATTAATCTTTGCTTTGTTTTGCTTTGATAATTTTTCTTGGAGTGTGTCTATCTCTGTGTCTATGTGTGTGTGTGTTCTTTTTTATTTATTAGATTGATTTGTTTGTTTGTATGTAAATGAATTGATTGACTGATTACTCATACGCCGCGTGGCCAGTTGGGTATCTCTGTCTACTGTTGTTGTTGTTATTGTTGTTTTTATGCTTTTACTTGTTGCTTTGTCCATCTCTTTCTGGCTTTTTCTTGCCAGCTTGCTGACCACTGCAGCAGCTGTTAATTATTTTTTATGAAAAAAAAAAAACTGGTTTTGTTTTTCATTTTTTTCATTTCGTTTGTGAAAATTGCTGACAAACAAAAATTGTTTCGATTTGATCGAGTTGAAATTCATGGCTTGAGTGCTTTGATTCAATCGGCTCGTTGGTCTAGGGGTATGATTTCCGCTTAGGGTGCGGGAGGTCCCGGGTTCAAATCCCGGACGAGCCCAAGTCAAAATCAATTTTTTTTTTTCTCTCTTAAAAAAAAAAAAAAAACTAGAGCATCTGCATTGCCGTGTCTTTCTTCTTCTTCTTCTTGTACTCTTTGATTTATGATTTATCAATAGACTCTGCCTGGTCTGGCCCGGCCCGGTCCGACCTGGCCGGGTCGGTTCTGTTTGGGTCAGCCAAGAGGCTAATTACAAATGATCAGGTCAAATTGGACAGTAAAAGAAAAAGAATTCTATTTTCTTTTCTTTTGAAAAGTTCATTCAACTTTGTTGTTGTTGTTTTTTTTTATGCTTCATTTGCTAATTCACTGACAAGTCTACAGGCCAGCCAGTTGGTTCCGTCAACGATTACATAAGCCAAGTCGTTGTTGTAATTGTTGTTGTTGTATTTGGCATATGGCGAGAGAGTCAAGTCAACAACCGTGCCTGTTTTTTTTTTATTTTAGGGTGTCCCCAGGTCTGGTCTAGGGTGCCTTATTTGGTTCAATGGCTTCAACTGGCCAATTCCATATGCGAATAATTGGCAAATGGCCAAACAAATTGGCCAGCCAGGAAATGCTTATAAAACTAATTATTCCGTTGCTTTATTTCTTTACAGTTAAATTGTATCCAAGTAAAAAATAATTATAATTTAAAACAACAACAAAATGAGCAAGAAACCAACAGCGGGTCCGGCCCTCCACAAGGTCATCATGGTGGGCAGCGGCGGCGTTGGCAAATCCGCTCTGACCCTGCAATTTATGTACGATGAATTCGTCGAGGATTACGAGCCAACCAAAGCCGATAGTTATAGAAAAAAGGTAAACCTCAACACTCCGTCTCAATCCAGAGCTGACTTTGTTTCGGTTCGGTCTGATCCGTGATCAAGATGGTCTGGAAAATATTGAATTTTCTTCGGATCAGTTGAGAAATGAAGAACCGATTGGATCTGTATAAAACCTATATGAAAGAATAGTCCGAACTTTGCTTTCTGAATATTCAATTTGCTAGAGATTAATGGAGACCCTTTTCATATGATAGACTAGTCTGATCATAGAGAAACTCGGTATAGAAGTGGTTTCTAGATTCTAGCAATTTACCAGAATTTTTGAGGAATATCAGAGTCGTAACTAGAACCCATTTTGTTCTATATATTGGAGTAGTTTGCTTAAAATAAAACTCCTTGTCTAAGCAAAACTTAACCAAACTTGAAATTGTTTAAAAAATTCCCAAGAAATTCCCTTAGATTCTATATGAAAGAATAGTCCAATTGAAGAGAAACTCTATATACTTGAGTTTCCTTAGAAAAGCTTTCGGAGCATACAATTTCCTAGAGATTAATAGAGGACTAAGGGAGTTATCTCAGAACCCCTTCTTTTGGTCTGCTTAGAAATCATATGATAGGTAAGTCTGATCAAAATAAAACTGGGTAAAGAAGTGTTTAGGTATTCCAGCAATCTAAAAATTGTTAGAGGAATATAGAACCCATTTGATAATCCCAACAACATGAGAGATGAATCTATAATTCAGCTTTGAGCTGAGCCCATCTGGTTTCCATATACAAACTAACTGATAGATTAATACCATCAAAGTAAATAGCCCTGAATTTATTTGGAATTGATTTAAAATAAAAAGAAGAATTCTTATAAAATGATTAAATTTTTGCAGGTTGTTCTGGATGGCGAGGAAGTACAAATAGATATATTAGACACAGCCGGGCAGGAGGATTATGCCGCCATCAGAGATAATTATTTTCGCAGTGGCGAAGGCTTTCTGTGTGTCTTCTCAATCACCGACGACGAGAGTTTCCAGGCCACGCAGGAATTCAGGTGAGTGTTTTTTCAGTTTTTTTTTCATTCAAGCCACTTCAGAGTGAAATGCGAGACACTCCAACTGCTTGACAAGCCCAAAACCTGCTGGCTATCATCAACACAACATTTTGTGTGGGTTAGTCGAGCTCTTTCAGTTTCACACCCATTTTGAGTTGTTTTTATTGCCTTGAACTTTGGCCTAAATTTGACCCACTTAGGCGTCATTCCCGGTTTCATTAGCCCCCAGCACGCAAATGGGTATTATGTTGGTTATTTATTGTTGGTTATTATCCCGGAAGCCAGAAAGTTGTTTCGATCGATATTCTGAGGGTAAATAAAAAAAATGTGGGCTCTCCCAAGACTTGACTCATTCAAATGATAAGCCTAGTCAGGTGCATTCCATTTTTAATTTGATTATCAATTTTTTTTTTTCAGAGAACAAATTTTGCGAGTGAAAAACGATGAGACAATACCGTTCCTTTTGGTGGGCAACAAATGCGATTTGAATGACAAACGCAAAGTGGCACTCAGCGACTGCCAGATGAGGGCGCAGCAATGGTCCGTACCCTATGTGGAGACATCGGCCAAGACGCGTGAGAATGTCGACAAGGTGAGTTCCTCCACAACAGCTAAAAGGAATTTTAAATGGCTTAGTCAAATAGATATGAAAGAGGCCTGGCAGTGCAGCCTGAAGAGGATTTCAAACTCTTTTCGAAATAGCCTGGATCAATCCAGGTGGATCTCCCACATCGATTGAGTTGATCAAAGTCGATTTAGCTCTCTCAATCCAGTCAGTCTGTTTGTAAGTTAAAACTGAGCTGAGATACAGCCGGAACGGATTCCCTTTAAAAGCTATATGATATAGTCATTCGATCAAGGGAAAATTCAGTCCCTCTAAAAAATATATCATTATCCCCTTAATGGATATAGTTATTTGAACCAGATAAATCTGGCTGGACTCAAAAATACCCAAATTATTTCAGTTTCTGGGTTCCTCGAGACTTTTCCCAATTTTCGAAAAGAGTTTAGGAAATAATTTCAAAGATCTTTAAATTAGTTAGAATTTTATTTTTTTATATATTCAAAATTTGTGTGCCTTTTGTTTACAGCTTTTTTTGTTGTTGTTGTGCCGAGTGTTTTTGTAATGCTTTGGGCTGTCTTTGTTTTTATGTTGTGTGCAAATGTTTTCGTATTTTTTTACTCCTCTTAGACCTCTAAGCTAGTCGGTATCCCTAGACAAATCGATTGAGACATAGCCATCTGGTCTCTGACTTTTAATAGTTATAAACTTGATATACGAAATCGGTCGGATCGGACCACTATATAGCTGTCATATGGGACTAATTAGAATATTATTTGCCAATCTCTTTGGTATGTAGCTTTCTTATATAGAGAGATTTATATCATATCAACCCGAATCGGTCTTAGGAGTAACTCCTGCATTTGTGGACTGATCTTTTTCAAATTCAGAAATCATATTTGCTATTTAGAGATACACATATGTGCCGAATTTCATTTGGATCGATTGACCTAATCATATAGTTGTCATACCAGCCCAAATCGATCTTAGAAATAATTCGTAAATTTATTGACCAATCTCAATCGAATTTTGTATTTTAGATCTCGATTTAAGTCAGATCGGGCCAACCTTAGACCGATTCTAAGGAATATTTGTGATCAAAAAGAGTCTGTAATCTTCGGCAACTCGAAGATATCGTTGGAACTTTGTCTTTTTTTTTTAATTAAAAATAATTCCTTGATTCGATAGAAAAGATTTTCTGACTAAATTAATAAATTTTTAATTAATTTTTTTTTCCCCCAAAAAAATTATATTCCCACCAAATTTTTGTTGTTTTTGTTTTTGTTGTTGTTTTTTTTTTGATTGCATTTGTTTGTATTTGTTTGTGTGTCTCGTAGGATAAATTTCACCAAACTGCACAGCTAAAAAATAATTATACACCCCCTCCGCCCTCTAGACCATCTAATGGAGCACTCAAAAACACCACACAAAATGAAAAACTAAAAAGAAAAAAAAAAAAAAATTATGTACCAAAAAAATTTTTGATTAAAAAAAAAAAAATATTCTCATAAAAAAAATTTATGCTCAAAAAAAAAAAATTAATTTTCTACAGAAATATATATATTTTTTTATTTAAAAAAAATTATATTCTCCAGAAATATACATTTTTTTTATTTTAAAAAATTTTATCTCAAATATTGCCCAAAAAAGGAGACAAAACTAAAAAAAAAAAAATATTCTTAAATTTTATTTTTTTAAAATCTTATTTTAAATTTTAATAATTTTATTTTCAACAAAATTTATCACAAATAAATTTTGTTTTTGCCCAAGCAATACGACTAAATTAAAAAAAAAAAAAAAAAACAGAAATATTCTTAATTTTTTTTTTTAATTTTATTCTCAAAAAAAAATTTTAATTTTATTCTCAATAATCAATTTTTTTCTTTTTGTAATTTTTTTCTCTAAAAAAAAAAATTATTCTCATAAAAAAAATTTATTCCAAAAAAAAATTTTAGTTTTCAAAAAAAAACATTTTTAATTAAAAAATTTTTTGTTCTCAAAAATCTTTTTTTTTTTAATTTAAATTTTTTTTGTTCTCAAAAATCAAACAAAATTATTTTCTGCCCAAAAAATAAGCCGAAATTAAAAAAATATATATATATTCAAAAAAAAGGAAACAATTATTCTCAAAAAAAAAAAATTTATTTCAAAAAAATTTTTTTTTCAAATTTTATTATTTTTTTTTTACTTAAAACAAAATAAAAAAAAACTATATATAAATATATATCTGCATACATGTCTTTCTATATGTTTTATTCCCATCACAGGTATTTTTTGATTTGATGCGCGAAATAAGATCACGAAAAACCGAAGATTCGAAAGCGACTAGCGGGCGAGCTAAAGATAGATGCAAGAAGCGGAGACTTAAGTGTACCCTACTTTAGGCAATTAGGTGCTTACCTAAACATTTTTTTTTCTATCTAAAAAAAAAATTAACACTTTTTACCAAAAAAAAAAATTCAAAATTTAAAAAACTTTTCAATTAACCAAAAAAAAAAAAATAATTGGAATTCTGAAAATTTTAGTTTGTTTCTTTCTTTGCTTTCGTAGCTAGTTTTTTTTTTCTTTTTCTTTTATTCAAAAGACTTTTGGATTTTGCTTATTTATTATTTTTAACACTCATAACAAAACTAATTGGCCAATTTTACTAACCGTATTCAATTTTTTTTTTTTTTGGAAATAGTTGAGAGCTTAGGTTGGGCGAAATTAAAAAAAAAAAAAAAAAAAACCAAGAATATTTTAGAAGTGGTCAGAAACACACACACTCACACACACACATTCACTCACTCATTCACTCATCTTTTTTTTTAACCAGAAAAAATGTGTAAATATTTTCAACTAACTTTTTTTTTGTTTTTTTGTGGACTTTTTAAATGTCTTCTGGCTTTGGCTAAATTTAATTATTTTAATTTAATTTAATTTTTTTTTATTAATTTTATTTTATACTAATTTTTTTTTAGATTTTTTTTTATCTTCCGGCTTTTTTCTTTAAAAGAAAAAAAATAAATAAATATTTAAATCTTCTTCTTCTTCTTGGTATTTATTTATTTATTTAGGTATTTTACGATCTAATCAGGGATATTTCATCACGCAAGAAACAACGTCAGACGGACGTGAAACAGCCGCCGAAGCCCAATTCTCATTGCTGCCAATTGCTGTAAACAACAACAACTACAACAACAACAACCACTGAAGAACAAGAGCAACAGACACACACACACACTCACACAGACAAAGAGAGACACTGATCAGCGTACAGAACAAGCCCATCAGGCGCAGCCAAGAACCTTTGCGTTTGAAAGAGAAAAACAAAAACAAAGAGAAAATGAAAATAAAAAAAATAAACAAAGAGAATTTTTGTTGCTACATTTTTAATGTTGAAATAAAATAAATAAATAAAAACAAAAAACAACTTGTAATATATTATTTAGGCAAAAAAAAAAAAAGAAAAAAAATCCAAGGCCCAAGTAAATCCAAAAAAAAAAAAAAAAATTAATAAAAAATTTTGCCAGCTTTTTTTTTTTTTTTTTTTGTCCTTTTTAGTTTCCTTTTGATACACTTATACATTTATATAAATATTAAAAAGAAAACAAGAAAAATTATAATTATAAATAATTATTATATAAATCATAATTATATTGTAGTCTTATAACAACAACAACAACAACAACAAATATGCTGTAATAAATGAAACTATTTGTCTTTTTTATACAGAAAAAAAAATAGATTCTCTTTTTTAATTTGCTCGTGTTTTTTTCTTAAATGTAATAGCAAAATGTTTAACAATAGAAAGAAGAAGAAGAGGAAGAAGAAAAATATATGCAACAAAAAAAAAAAAGCTTTTTTAAACGTAGTTTTTTTTTTTAATAATTTAAAAAAGAGTGGGGCCAAGGCTTTAATTAAAAAAAAAAAAAAAAAAAAAACAAAAATAATTTCACGAATCTGCTAAAACTCAAAACATTCTTTGTAGGAGCCCCAAAAAAAAATTAAATATTTAAATTAAAAAAAAATAAATGTAAAAAAAAAAAGATTTTGTAATTTTCTAAGCAAAACAAAAAAAAAAAAAACAAAACAAAAATATTGCTAAGCTAAGATAAATTATAATTTTTTTTTGTTTGAAAAAAAATCTGTATTCTATTTTTAAATTAAAAAAAAAATGATTAATTTTTTTTAATTAAAGATTAATTTTTTTAATTAATTTTTTTTTTTTATTGAAATAATTAAATTGGTGCAATTGATTGCCTGCAGTCTAAGCAAATCTTTTATTGTAAACAAAAACAACAACAACACTTAACTTTTACACACACACACACACACACACCTACACACACATTTTTTTTTTACTCTTCGATACTTTTGCACATCAAAGTTTCTAGCTCTCACCAAAAAAAAAACAACACACTCACACACATACACAAGAAGAAGAAGAAGAAGCAACAACAAGAAGCATTTTATATATATATATATATATATATATATATATATATATATATATATATATATATATATATATATATATATAAATAATGAATTACAATAATTATTATTATAATTATGATTACGAAATGAAATAATATTTAGCTTGACTCTGAAATATATAAAAATGGAAATTATTAAAAAGAAAAAAATAAAAAATAAAATAAAATAAAGAAATCTTTTATTATTTTAATGATTCACTGGGAGATTTCAAAAAAATAGCACTCAAGTCGATTTGGTTCCACTTGCCCTCTCGGCTTGTCCACAACCAAAAGCTTAGTCTTTTTTGGCTTATAAATAACGGGAAAGTTATTGAATCGATCCTGCTGAAATTTTGTATATAAGACTGCCTGTGTATAGGCTTGCCAAGTCTAAATTTTGAACTGATTCGGTCTATAAATAACCGAGTTATTCCCGATTTTGGAACAGCTTAAACTTTCTGGATATTGCCTCATTAATATCGAAGATAAACTTAATACCAAACCAGCTATATCATATATAGTAATTCGATCCAGGTAAGTGTCAGCTTATAAATATTCCATATATCAAATTTCATCAGTCTTGGAAATTAATTAAATGAGCCGATTGGGTTATATCAGAGAACTCAATGCGATCCGAATGAAGCGAGTTATTTTTCTAATCGATTTGGTTATATCAAAGAGTTCAATAGCAATACGATCCGACTGGCTTTATAATCAAAGGATAGGTTCCTTTATCCTCGGAACCAAGTATCTAGGTACCATCTCGACGGGGTCTTTCATCAATAGTTCAAACTTGTTTGAGTCTTGCACTGATTTGGTTCGAAAGCTCGAAAAACCACGCCCATACCAATCTGAGCTACATATTACCTGCCGACCAGAGAAAGGTTCCCCCTAAATAGCTAAAGTTCAATTCTAATTTTTTCACTTTTTCTAAACCAAGCAAACCACCCACCCATGTTCGATATTACCAGGCGAACAGAAGTTGACAGAACAAGGCTGAGCCAAAAAAAAAGCTAAGCATTTTTGGGCAGCGCCTAAAAGTATGCCGCAGTTTTCTATCTTCTGAAATTTAAATAATTTATTTTTAAGAAATTTTTTTTAAATAAAACAAAGCTTCTTGAGGTATTCAAAAATATATATATATTTATGTATAAGTGGTAAATACTTTCCAACGATTTTTTTTAAGGAATTTTTAAGACTCTCCATATCCTTGAAGACTTGGCAAACTGTTAGAAAGGAAGATATGGACTAACCGATCCAATCTGGCAAATAACCAAATATGAAATAACTGCCTGAGTTTTAGGAAGCTCTGAAAACTTTGTGAGCTGCTGGTGGCAACTGTACCCCGCGACGTTGATACTGCCATCCCTTAGCAGTCCCAGAGGACAAGTCGGTCGATTGGTTTATGACCCAGTAAATCTGAAAGACCCTTTCAGAGCTCCAACAATTTTCAGGTTAAGCCGGGAACTAGATCATTTGCTGAGGAGGCCAAAAGGAACCAGTCTTAGTCCCGGACCCTTTCAGAGCTCCAACTATTTTCAGGTTGAGCCGGGAACTAGATCATTTGCTGAGGAGGCCAAAAGGAGCCAGTCTCAGTCCCAGAAGACTTTGAGTGAAGTCAAGAACCCAGAGAGTTCTGGGTACTCGATGGAGCCTTGAGAGTCCCCGACTTTTGGGGGAAAGAAAAACATTTTTATTTGCTTTTGAAAATGTTTTCTTTTATTATTTTCATTTGCATTTTTTTGTTTTTTTTTGTTTTCTTTACACATTTATATAATATATAGTCATTTCCTTGTTTTTTTGTTTTTGTTTTCAAGATTTCTTTCCGTTTTTTGTTGTTGTTGTTGTTGTTGTCATATATATTTAAATATATTATTTTTTTTTGTTTAATTTTTATAAACATTTTTGTTGCGATTTGTTTTATGCCATTTTAAAATTAATTTTACATTTTACATTTTACAGCTAAAAAGTTATTGTTTTTTTTTTCTTCTTCTTT
Source organism: Scaptodrosophila latifasciaeformis (assembly GCA_037075145.1). Classification (NCBI taxonomy): domain Eukaryota; kingdom Metazoa; phylum Arthropoda; class Insecta; order Diptera; family Drosophilidae; genus Scaptodrosophila; species Scaptodrosophila latifasciaeformis. The sequence continues at coordinate 1,877,976 of JBAMCM010000428.1, forward strand.
CTTTGTTATTTTTTTTTTTTATATAATATATAATTTTTTTGTTGTTGTAATTTTTGTCTGGGTTTTTTTTTTTGCTTTTCCATAAATATTACTTTTTTTGTTGTTGTTGTTTTTAAATTTTAAGTTTTTGTAAAATAAGTTGGTTTGTTTTTTTTTTTTAATTAAATATAAATTATAATTTTTTTTACATTTTTTTTTTTTAAATAATTAATAAATTTTTGTTTTTCATTTATATTTAGATACACATTTATAATTTGCAATACTCCCGATTATTTAATTATTTTTTAATTGTTTTTTTTTTTTATACTAATTTTTAAGACTAAGACAAACTAACAAAGAGAGTGAGAGAGAAATAAAGAAAACTTAAAAAAAAAAAAATAATTACCTGACTACTTACAAAGTAAGAAAAAAAAAATAATTAAGAGAAAGGAAAGAAAGAAAATTAACAAAAGTAATCAATATTTTTTTTTTTGCTTAATTTTTTTTTTTTTTTACATCAAGACATTTACACATATATTAACTTAGATACTTAATATAAACACATACACACACAGAAACAACTAAAATCATTTTTTTTTTTAAATTTTTTTTTTTAAGAATTTTAGGCAAGCGCAATTTTTTCAAAAGATTAATAATTCTTCCTCTTTTTTTCGTTTGTCTACACATTCAAAGAGAGAGAGATTTTACAGTTACTTTTGCCATTCACTCTCTCTCTCCCTCTCTGTCGCTCTTTAAAAATATTATTTACACAATCTAAAAACCGCTACGCTCTCTTTTTCAGCCCAGCTTACGCTCTCTCTCTCTCTCTCTCGCCAGCACACTCACACATACACACACACATACATAGAGTTGATATTTCTAGTTACTCGTTTCTTATGCAAAGTTTTTTTTTTTTTTGTATTTTTTGTAGTTTTTTTTTTTTTTTGCTTAATTAATTCTTTCTTTCTCTTTCTTTTGCTCTATTAATTTATATATATATATATTTATTTTTTATTGTTCACGAGATATCCTTTTGCTAATACTTTGTTTTTTTTTTTTTTTTTGCTCTCTCTCTACACACACACACATACACACACGCACACGCATACACTTGAAAAAAATGCTCCAAAATATAACATTTAGTTTTTGTTAATTTCTTTTCCCTTATGTCTTCTTGTATATAAATATATATGTATATATATATATATATTTCTCTTCTCTTTTCTTTTTTTTTTTTGTTGTAGCAACATAAAAAATAAAATCTTTACAAATTAATTGGATGTGTGTTTTTTTTTGTTTTTACTACCGTAAAATGTGGTCGTCTCTGCCTTTTGTTTTTTGTTGTTGTTGTTGTTACCCCCTCCCCCACCCCCCAAGTCTTTAAGTTTTTTTTTGTTTTGTTTTTGTTTACTGTAGTGTTTCTTCTTCTTCTTCTTTGCACTTGACATTTCTCTGCTAAGTCACACACACACTCACACTCACACGCATACAACTAGAATTTTTTTTGTTTTGATTTTTTCTTTTTTTTATGAAATTTTTCAAGAATCTTTCAGAAAATATTATTTGTTTTTTTTTTTTTGTTCTCTCTTTAGGATTCCTTTTTAGCTTAAATCTTAAAAAAAAAAAAAACATAAAATATTCTTTTTTTTTACATATAAATTTTTTGTAGAAAGAGACAAAAAATGTTTACATTTTACGGTAGATTTCTTTTGTTTTTTTTTTTTTTTGGTCAGAGTGTTTTTTTTTTTTATTTAAATTTAGGATTTTTTTTTTTTTTTGCTTGCCCAAAATTTTTTTTTTTTTTTTTTTTTTGTATTTTTGCTCACATTTTTTTTTTTTGACATTTATTTAATTTGTTGTAATTTTTGTACAACATACATAATTTTTTTTTATTTATTTATTTAATAGATGTATAAAGCGTTACCCCTTGGTGGTTTCTGTTACAACAGCGCAATTTTTTTTTTTATCAATTTTTTTTTATTTATTTTTTAGTTTGTTTATTTTTTTTTTTTTTGCATAAATCTATATATTTTTATGATTATTTTATTTTTGTTTTTACTAATTTGTTTTTTTTTTTTTTGTTTTTCGATATTTGTAATTCTTTGTTGTTGTTGTTGTTATTGGTGTTTTCTTTTGCTCGTTGTTGTTGTTGTTGTGATTGGTGTTGCTGTCTTGCTTTTTTGTTAAAAAAAAAAAAATTGGTGGCTTGATGCTTTTCCAGGTTTGTTTTGAAATTTAATAAAGAAGAAGAAGAATTATTTCCTCTGCCCTTTTGCATTTGTTGCTGTTGTTGTTGTTGCTGCCTAACGAATTGTGCTGATTTTTCTTATTTTTTTCTTTTCATTAAAAATTTTTCAACTTTAAAAATTAATTCACATTTTTTTTCTCTTTCGTTCTTTTCTGATATTTTTTTTTTTTTTTTTTTTGGTATTTTTTTTTTTTTTTGATTTTCAAAATCGATGCTAGAAATGTTGGGCGGAACTGTTTTGTTGTTGTTGTTGTTGTTGTTGGTTTTCGTTCATGAAGTGCAGCTCTCTACAATTTATTTAAATATATAATTTTTTTTTTTAGTTTTTTTTATAGTATTTTTTATAGTAATTTTTAGTATTTTTTTTAGGTGTACAAACAAGTTATCTTTGCTGCTGTTGTTGTTGTTGTTGTTTCGAAAAATAAGGTGGGAGCTGTTGCACAGAATTCAGTTAATTTTTATTTTGTATATAATTTGTTGTTGTTGTTGTTGTAATTTCGATTAAATTTGTTTTCTCTTTCTCTCTCTTTCTCGCTCTTACTGGGCCGTGGTGCCGCTGCGTATTAAAAAATTATAATTACGTTCCTTGTCCGCCTGACGAAATCCTACAAAATAAAAAAAAATATTAAAGAAAAATTAAATTTTGAAAATTTCGAAAGTAAAAAAAAAAAATTTTATTTTTAAAAATTTTCAAAAATTTTGAAATTGTCGAAAATCTTTGAAATTTTCGAAAATTTTGATATTATCGAAAATCTTTAAAATTTTCGAAAAATTTTGAAAATTTCGAAAAGCTTCGAAAAAAAATTGAAATTATCGAACATCTTTAAAAATTTCGATAAATTTCGAACATTTTCAAAATTTTCGATTTTTTTTTATATTTTCGAAAAATGTAGAAAATTTTGAATATTTTTGAAAATTTTCGAAAAATTTTGAAATTACCGAACATTTTAGCAAATTTCCATAAATTTCGAAAATCTTTGAAATTTTCGAAATTTTTTTGATATTTTCGAAAAATGTTGAAAAATCTTTGAAACTTTCGAACATTTTCGAAAAAATTTTAAATTTTTGAAAATTTCAAAAAAATTAAAAAAAATAGTTTTCCTCACCATTTGAGTTGGCAGCCACGAGGGTGGCATTCCCATTGGCCGCCACCGGCTGTCCCAGGTTGGGCTGGAACTTAAGATTTGGATTCAAGTTCACAGAGCCGCGTACCCCCCCAGCGACACCGCCCAGCAGATGCTGGGTTTGCATGGGCGGCGATGAAGATGTCGACGAGGACGACGACGAGGAGGAGGACGAAGAGGACGACGATGACGAGGACAGGGCCGTCGATATAAATGAGGCCGACGAGGATACCCCGCTCGACGAAGAAGACGGCGATGGCGAGGGCGTCGACGGGGTCGGCGAGCCACGTGCCAAAGAAGTAACTACAAAAAAAAAAAAGAACAGTCAAGATTTTCCATGAAATTCAAAATGTTTGTGGGAAATATTTACCATGTGCCGCCATCATCTGAGTGGTGCTGGTGGTGGTGGTGGCGGCGGCGGAGAGGGCTGCTACCACCGCTGCCGCATTGGTGGGACTGACGGGCGGACTTAGATTGTGGGCGAGGAGGCTGCCCTTGAATATGTCCATGTTGATAGCAGGTGGAGCTGAGGAGGGATTCAGGTGAGCTATTCCAGCTCGGTTGTTGTTGTTGTTGTATTTGTTGCTAGAATTAGTTTTGTTTATCACAGGTGACATGGCCGTTGGCACAGCAGTTTGCAGCTGCAACACACGAATTATGAAAAAGAAAGAGAAAGAGGAAGAAGACACACAAATTAATTAAATTGATTTCAAACATTTTTCAGTATTTTTTTGAGGGAATAAAATTTTTTTATTTTTCTTTATAAGCAATTCAGCCTCACACCCCATACCACTCCCCTCCCAACGCTGTGTTATGATCTGTGTAAAGAAGCCATGATTAGGGTGGGGGGGTGGGGCGGGTCTGGTTGATCGGTTGGGGGACGGGAAGAGGCTCGATCGGTCGAATAAAGCCGAAAAATATGGGTCTGACCCTCCTAGGTTAAAATTTGGTACCATCATCTTACTACCTAAAAAAGTCTTTCAGATATGAAATTTTCTGAAAATTGATTGATAAATTTCTGAGTTATATCCGAAACCGATTTGGTTCTCTAAGGCAGTTAAATGATATAGTGATAGTGTTTCGATGACTTTGCAGTCTTGGTTTGAATATATTTTAGAAATAAATTTAATCAGATGAGTTTCTGAGTTACTCTTGAAACCCGATTGGGATCTATAGGGCAGATTATATAATTTAGTGGTCTGATTACTTGAGAAATTGTTTTACTTTGAAGTCTTTGAATATTTAATTCCAGAAATGAATTTAATTGAGATTGTTCAATGTGTCTCTGAGCTATACCCTAACCCGATTTGGGTCTGTCGTACCGATATATAATATAGCATTTGAATCGTGAATATTACTTGGTACCCTGGCCTTACTATACTTAAAATTTTAACAAGATTGATCAATGAGTTCTTGAGCTATAGCCGAACCCGATTTGGGTCTGTCGGGCAGTTATATGATATATGAATTTTATTGAAAATTGGTATGCTTTCAATAAATAATTCCAGAAATTAATTTGATTGGGATTTATTAAGGGGTTCCTCAGCTATAACCGAAACCGATTTGGGTCTGTCGGGCAGATATATGATATAGTAATTTGATTACTTTGGAAATGAATATACATAGAGGTCTTTGAATATATAAATTCATAAATAAGTTTAAAAATGTCTGAGTTATAACCGAACCCAAATTGGGGTTCTAGGGCAGATATATGATATAATGGTTGGTATCAGTGTGTTATTTGGTACCTTAGCTATTATAACATCTAAAAGTCTAACAAATTCAAAAAATTTCTTCAAGACTATTTAAGGAGTACCCGGGATATACCCGAGCCCGCATTGGGTGTCCCAGCAATCTATATAATATAGCGGGTTGGATCTGCTTTGATTTGTGGATCTCAACAAATGAGATGAGGAGAGAATTGGGACTCTCAAGACAAGAGCCCAGTTAAAGACAACTGTAGATTTTCCTAAGACCCAAATGGATCTATATATAGCTTGGCTTTAATGGTTGAGATTCTGATAAGGATGTCTGATCTGAATTCTTGGTTCTTCTCTGATCAAAGATATATTCTGCCTTCACCACTCCCCTCAACCTAAAATTGCTTTGATTTAAAAGAAAAAAAAAAGAACTAAGAGAAATATATAGAAAATTTGTTTGGTTTACCAAATGAACTAAAGTTTTGGATGTTTCCTAGCCTCTCAGATCAGCTTGGCTTTATCTTTTTCTTTCTTTCTTTCTTTTTTGCCTCTTTGCCCGAGTTGATTTGAGATATAGAATTTTTGTTTCTTTTTTTTCTGAGGATCGATGGTGCTTGCTTTGTGTGCATGTGTGTGTTTGTGTGCGTGTGTGAACATAATTTTGCATATGATTTTTTTTTTTTTTATCCAATTTTGTTTTTTTTTTCCAATTTGAATTTTCATTTCATAAGAGAGAGCGGCCTTCACAATTCTTTTTGCAATTCCAAAAAAAAAGAAAAGTGTATAAATAATTTTTCTGTCTTCTTCTTCTTCTTTTTAGATTTTCTTATATGATTTTTTAATTTTTTGATTTTAGACGCCAATTTTGGCCGCAACTCTATAGAAATGCATTGTGGTGGTTTTTGAGGCGGTGGGCGGGGAGGCCAAATTATCTGTGGGCGTGGCTGATGATGATGATGATGTGTTGCTGGTTTTGATGCTGGCATTATTGTTGCTGCTGTTGTTGTTGTTGTTGTTGTTGTGGGCAATAATATTTTTGGTTGTTCCAGAAACCGTCCTGAGATTGGCACTTTGACCACACGAACTCAGATTGAGATTCATGTTGATGCCGTTGTTTTTATTGTGATGGATTAATTTGTTGTTGTTGTTGGTATTTTTCTTGTTGTTGTTGTTGTTGTTGTTGTTGGTGGTGGTGGTGGTGGTTGTGGTGGTGGTGAGTGTACTTACAGCGCACACTGGCAAAGTAGCGGCATCAAACAAAATTGTTCCACGTCCGGCCCCAGCAGGAGCTGCTGCCGCCGATGTGGTTGCCTGCAAAGCAGCATCATGACTTTCTGCAATTAAAAAAACCAAGAGAAATAAGTCAAATCTTATTAAGCTTATATAAAATTTCATCAAGATTGATCATTAGGTTCCTGAGATATACGCAAAACCAATTTGATTCTATAGAATCTAGTAGTTCGATTTAGATCAAATTTGGCGTGAGCATATATCAGTACTTAAGTATTCCTTATAGTGAATTTGGTTCAAATCGTTCAATAGGTTCTCAAGTTATACCCAAATTCGTAGCTTGGCGTTATAGCAGTTCGATCAATCTTAAACTTGGTATAAATATATATCTAAACTTAAGTATTCCTGGTATTAAGTTTGAGTTAAATCGATCAATAAGTTCCCGAGATATACCCAAAAACCATTTGGGTCCTTAAAGCAATTTTGATCAGGGTTGAAATAGGTACAAAAGTGTGGTTGTAATTAAGTATTAAATTTGGTTTAAATTGAACTGAAATGCTTTGTCAGTTCGATCAATCTTAAACTTAATATAAATATATGTCTATACTTAAGTATTCCTATTATTAAGTTTGAGTCAAATCGGTCAATAAGTTCCCGAGATATACCCAAAAACCATTTGGATGTTTCATGCGAGCATGCAAAATATCTAAACGATCCAAGTGAGTCCTGGTCTATATTATTGTCTGATTCTGAGCAAGTTATTGTCAAAGCCGATTTGGGTCTGTTAGACAACTATATGGCATAGCAGTACGATCAAAATGAATTTCAGTCAGTCTAGTCTGTATCTGTCAATTGATTTCCTAAAAGTCCCCAAAGCCGTTTTGGGTCTTTGAGATGACTAAATGATATGTCAATTTTGATTAAGCTAAAACTTGTTAGGAATATCTCCAACTCTCTCTCTCTCTATATGATATAGACCTTTGATCCATACAGATATGTCACTATATTTAAGGCATTAAAATTTATTTATTCGATTTTGATCTATCTGAGTGTTACGATGTGGTCTCTCTTCTGCTCACCTCTATCAGTATATGGAATGTTCTGATCCGAATCACGTTTCAAAAGACTCAAACGCTTTTGAAGCGCAATTTTATTTTTGGCCTCTCGTTCCTGCTCCTCATCCAGATCGCGTTCACGTAATTTCAATTGCTAAAGAAAGAAATCAAAATTTCTTAGTGAAAATATTCTAGGGGAATGAAATGATCTATTTTGATAATTGATAATTTACCTTAACCTTTTTCAAGGCTTCGCCGAGTATTACCAAATTTGATGTCTTTTTACGATCCTCGTCTTGCAGATTTAATACATCCTTGAGCTCCTCATAGCATTTCTTGAGATGAGCGCGACGATTCTTTTCCAATTTATTGTGAGTTTCACGTGTGGCACTGGGGAGAGGGAGAAGAGAGGGGGGAAGTTTTGATTAGACAAATATCGATAAATTTAAAAAAATATAATTTATCGTTAGTCAATGAATTTTATTTTTGAAGAATACGTATATGGATAATGGATAATTTTTATCGTTAATCGATAGCCAGGAAATGTATATCGATACACATAAATTTTTAAGAGTATTTTCTTGATCGATTGTCTCATAACTTTTAATGAATTTGAAAAATATATTTGTAGTTAATCAAAGGTCCGGAAATGTATATCGATAATTGGTGAATTTGTCGAATATTTCTATCGAAAGTCTAAAAGCGTTTAACGATAACTCACGAATTTTAATATTTATCCTTTATCGATCTTCTGATTTGTCGATAATTTGCCGATCAATTTAAAGAATATTCTCTAAGTTATTCGATAGTATGAACATGTATATCGATAAACGAGACACATGAAAAATATTTGTATCCGAAAATGTATATCGATAAACGATAAGTTTGAAAAAATTGGTATACCAATCAAAGCTAGTCTGAAAATGTATATCGATAAATTTGAAGAATATTTCCGATCGTCTAAGAATTTTTATCGATAAACGATAACTTTAACATTTTCGCTACTTCTTCTCTCCTTCATAGACTATCAATTCTGATATGATTAAATGAACTAGTTCATTGACTTACCCATTGCTATTCGAACTGATGGTACGCCTGCGTCCGCCATGTGCCGGTTGCACATTGGTCAGCTGAGATCCCGCTAGTCCGGCCGATGTTGTTGCTGCCACTGCCGCATTGGACATTTGCTGAGCTGCCAGCAGCTGCATATAGGGAGCTCCAGCTCCAGCTCCACTTCCGCTACCGGTTCCAGTTCCAGCTGAACCATTGTGCCGACCTGGCGAATGACCGGACAGGACAGAACCACGGCTGCTGGTGCTGCCGCTGCTGCTACCGCCGCTGCCGCCCGCATAAACTTCATCCATAATGGATTGTTGTTGCTGCTGCTGCTGTTGTTGTTGTTGTTGTTGGGCTGTGAATTTATATGACAATGAGTAGGAGCGAGTGCGGGCAGGGACGACAGTCAATTTTCTAGTGGGATCCGGCGGCGGGGTGAGGGTAAAGTGAGTCTTGGTCTCGTGTGGATTACAGCCAGCATGGCCATGGTGGTGGTATGTGGAAAAGGGGGCCGAGGCTTCACCAGAGAATTTATAGCCAAGTGAATTGGGAACTGCGGTTGCTCCCACCGCATGGTAGGAGGAGACAGAGACGGAATCAATTCCGGCTGAGGCTGGAATGGCCACCGGTTTGCTGCAGCCGCCGCTCTCATCGGCCAGAGCAAACAATTTCGTTGGCAATTGATGCGGATGATGTGGCGTTTGGCTGTGCTGCTGCTGCTGCTGTTGGGTGCGTTGGAGATGCTGATCCCCCCCTCCACTACCACCGCCACCACCAAAGCTCAGCTTGTGCTTTAGGCCATTCGGTGCGTTGGCGGCTGCGGCCGAGGAGAAGGGCAACATTACGAATACCGAGCCATTTGGACTTTTTGTGGCTGTTGCTGTTGTTGTTCTCGCTGCAACTGTTGTTGTTGTTGTTGTTATTGTTGCTGCTGTTGGTCTAGCTCCAAGGTCGGCGGCAATTGATTGTTGTTGGGAGGAGGAATGGTTCGAGGACATTTCATCCTCTAAAAACGGTTTCCAAACAATTTTTAGGGGAGGGGGGAAAATAAAATAAAAAATAAATCAAAATTTGAAAAAAATAATAAAAGAAAAAAATTAAAATTGTTGGAATGTTTTTTTTTTTGGGAAAAATGAAATGAATATGAACAACTCAAAAATGGGCAAAAAAAAATAACGGTAAATGAAAGCAAAAAAAAATAAAATTGAATCTAAAAATTTGCAGGATTCCAATTAAATTAAAAAAAAAATATTTAAACAAACAAGGAAATACAAAAAAATAAAAATTTGTTTAATAAAAAAAAAAAAAATATATATATATATAAAAATAAATAAATCAAAATTAAAAAAAAAAAAAACAATACATAAATAATTAAAATAAAAATAAAAAAATATATAAATAATTAAAATATAAAAAAAATAAATAGCAAAATCTAAAAGAATTTTTTTTAATTAAAAAAATCAAAATATAAAAATATATAAAAAAGCCTTTTTAAATAAAATAAAAAATATATAAAAAAAATAATAAAAAAAATAAAAAATTAATAAAAAAAAAAATTATAAATAATTAAAAAATACTAGATAAATATTTTTCAGCAACAGCAGATTTAAGGAAAATTTTGCCACAGCAGAGATGACAGACAAATAGACAAGAAGCGAAGCTAACTGCTATGAAACTCAAGTCATACAAGAGGGGATCCAAATGCTGCACAACCAAGCTAAGGGCTAAGTACCAAACAAACGAGAGTCAAATGCTTCACAATTAAGCTGACTGCTATGACACTTAAGCCATACAAGAGGGGATCAAAAGGCAATCAATAGTTGCACAACCAAGCTGATTGCCATGAAACTCAAATCACACAAGAGGGGATCAAAAGAATCCACAATCAAGCTAACTGCTATGACACTCAAGCTAAACAAGGAGGAAATCAAAAGCTCAACAACCAAGCTAACTGCTATGACACTCAAGTCATACAGAGGGGAGATCAAAATGCTCCACAATACTTCGCTACACCAAAGAAAGAACAAAATTTAAAATGTTTCGATTTTTCCAATTTCCCGAACAAAATGAAAGTTTTCATATTTTTTGTTTTCGTTTTTTTCTTTTTTATTGAAAGTCTCAGCGATGCACGTGTTTTCACCCAGCTCCTTGTTTATTCTTTGCATAATTTTCTTTCGCTCTCTTTTGCAAACCACCCTGCTGCCCACACACACAATAACTTTCACACAGCCATACAGACAGACAGAGAGAGAGAGAGAGAAAGAAAGAGAGAGAGGACGAGACATCAAATGAATGGCCACGTGCAACCGCCTGCTGAGGTCACGTGTCCCCATTCAAGACAAACAATAAAATGTGCAAGCTTTCCTCACTTATTTCCCCACAGATTTTCTAGGGTATACAAGAATCATCGAATATAACCACAAAACCAGCTGATTTGAAGATCTAAAAAAAAAAAAAAAAAAAAAAAATACTCAGGCTTGCATAACTTGCACATTGGCTTGCAAAAGAGAGAGAGCGAGAGAGCAAATGTGCTGCTAACGAATGAAACAAAGCGAAATAAAAAGCTTATCAAATGCAAGTACAAACATGTGTTAGTCTGCCTTTGTCTCTGTGTGCGTGCCAAATTTCAAAGACAAAAAAAAAAAAAAAAAATTGTTTTAATTATAATTTGAAAATAGAAAATAATAGGCAGCATCAATAATTTCTTCTTTTTTTTTTAAGAATTTCATGCTAGCCTACACGACACACATCAGCAGCAACAGAAGCAAAAAAACAAAAAAAAAAAGCCAAGAAAAATTCGTACAAAGTTCATTGACTTTGTTGTTGTTATTTCTTTTTTACACGGAGTGCGGTGTTCTGCTCACAGCGAAGCCAACAGCGACGCCGACAGCAACAGCGCAGTGCTACGCTGTCATTATAGCGTTTTGTTTCTGCTTCTACTTTTTGCTTTACTTTGTTTTCCTCACAAGAGAGCATTTTTTTTTTATTTTTTTGCTGGAAAACATGTGCGCTCTCCTCGTCGTTGCTCTGCAACTTTGAGTTCATCGTTTTTTTTTTTTTTTTTTGTCTTCATCTTTCTTTGTTTTCTTGTTTTTGTTTATGTGCAAAGTCACCACGCGCAGCACACGCAAAGCCAAAGACTGAGAGAGACAGAGAGAGCTTAAAATGCTCACGTGGGTTTCTTTTCGACTCGCTCAGCTTTGTTGTGTGCGCTCTCTCTCTCTCTCTCTCTTAATTTTAGCTAAAGTTGTCGTAAACAATAAAAATAAAATAAAAAAAAACAGCTATTTCTTTAATTCTGCACTTGTATTGGTGAGTCTGATTGTATGACTAATTTGTTTTTCTAGCAATTCTTTTTTTTTTTTTGTTTTTTTCACAACCAAAAAAAATAATAAAAAATTACTACACATGGTTGCGCTTGGTTAAGCTTTTCTTGTTGTTATTGTTGTTGTTTTAGATTTAACATATGTTGTTATTCTGCTTCTTCTTGCTTTTTATATATATAAAAATGTACACATAAATATGTATGAGCTTTTTCTTTTTTTTTCGAATTGCTTGTTTATTGTTTGCAGTTAAAAAATAAAATAAAAATTGTTTTTTCGCCACACACACACACTTAGGCACAGTCAAAGAGAGAGCAAGCCAAAAGTTCGAGAGAGCAGCACTAAGCTAAGAGAGAAGGTGAGAGAGAGCGCGCGTGTTTATAAGAAATGACGTGACCCTAAACAACAACAACAGCAACAAGTTCTTCGCTTTGAAAAAAATAAACAATCCAATCAAATAACAAGTTTCAAGTAAGAAAAAAAAAATAATTAAAAATTATTCTTAAAAAATAATAATAATAAAATCATACAAAAAAATTAAACAAATATTTAAATTTTTTTTGGAAATATTTCAACAAGAAAAAAGTCAACTTCCTTCCACGCATAACCCAGAAAAAAAACACACACACAAATATGAAAAGAAAAAAAAAAGTGGTTACGCGCGCGCAAAATAAGAAAAGAAACAGAAAAACAAAACGTCGACGTAGCTGCTGCAGCGTCGCGTGACGCTAAAAATATAACAGTGCCTGCTGTTTTGGACTGACACTGCCACGCTTGCAACCTGACTGCCCTACCACCTGACAGACCCCTCTTCCACACACACACACACACACACACACCAACCAGCACCCACACTCCAGCCATTTATCAACTTCTCCTAAGCCGCCCACGCAAAGTGCAAGGATGACAGACAAGGCAAGCCAAAATGAGAGCAAGAGCCGACGCAAGCGAGAGAGCAATTTTTAAAGAGAGCCAAAGCAAGCCAAGCCAAGCCGTTCGTCTGCTTTTGCTCGGCATGACGCGGCGTTAAACAAGGTCAAAACAAGTTTAAATGCAATGCTCCTAAACACACACACACACACACGCAACAAACTGAGAGAGCAGAGACCAAAAAACAAAAAAAAAGAACCGAATGGAAGTGGGAAGCAAACAAAGAGCAGAGCATCTGTGAAAGGTCGCAGAAATTACAGAGCGCTGAGGCCGCGCCAAAGACTGCAAGTCTAAGGTGGAGCGAGAAAAGGTAGGCAGCAAAATATGAAAAGAGACAGCAACAATTGAAGCAAACAAAGCAGCGTAAGAGTAAGGCCAAACTACAGTAGTCACACGATAAGTGGAATTACGCAATTAAACATATTTGATATAAGATTTTTTTTTTGTTTAAAATATTTTTGAAAAATTCTCAAAAAAAAAAAAAACGCGGAAAAAGAAGAATGCATTTTACATAGATTCGTTTTAGCGAATGCCCACTTTAGAAAAATAAAATAATTTGTTTCTTTAGACACTCTTTTTTTTTGTATGAAGGAATCATGATAAAGGGATAGGGATGGGGGGTGGGGTGGGGGGTGTCTTTGATCGCCAGAAAATTGTATATATTTTTGTTTTGTTTTTTTTTTTTTTCAACTCACCTGAAATGCTGCGACCTTCTCGAGATGAAGCTGGCGATAGGGCCTCCACCAAGCCGGTGGTGGTGATGCCATTTGCGTTGGTGTTGCCACTTGCATTACCGTTACTATTCGCGTTGCCATTGACGAGACCCGCATAATCGCTACTGATAACTAATTGACTTCTTGGGCTACTGTGATGTTGTTGCTGCTGCTGCTGCTGCTGGTGGTGGTGTTGTTGTTGTTGTTGGTGGGTAAGTGGGTGGGCATGCTGATTGTGATGGTGGTGGTGGTGTTGATTGAGACAACTTGGCCTTAGGCCGCTAGTGCCGTTGGTATAAGCGTGGGCGGCATTGATACCGTTAGGTCCATAAATGGTATTGGCGATGGCGGGTGGTGTTGTTGTTGCTGTTGTTGCTGTTGTTGTTGTGGTGGTGTTGATATTTCCTGCTAATCCAGTTGCTCCTATTCCTGCTCCGTTTCCAATTGTTGTTGTTGTTGCTGTTGTATTATTTCGATTGTGCGTACTCGTGCTATTGTTGTTGTTGTTGTTGTTGTTACCGATAATATCGGCCGACTTGAGGCCATTATAAGCATTATTATTATTATTGTTGTTGTTGTTGTTATTATTATTATTATTGTGATGGGAATTCCCACCACCGTTGATTTGATGAAAATTTCGTCCTTTCTCCTCTTCTTCTTGCTGTTCCAAAAAGCGAGCAGCTTCGATGAGCCTTAATATGCCCACGCCCGACTTTGACATAGCCGCCTCCTACACAATTCAACACGCACGCGCCACGCACTCTCACACACACTCACTCACTCACACAGACACACACACACACAACACACACACACTAACACACGCGCGCGAACACTTTTACAAAATAAAAGTTTATATTTTGCTTTCTTTTAATTTATTCTTGTTTTTTTTTTAGGAGTTTTGCGTGGGTTCTTGTAACTGTGCTTCTTCTTCTTCTTTCTCTATGTTGGGATTAGACTGTAAATAGAAAGAGATGGATATATAAATTTTTGAATATTTTCTAAATAAAAATGAAATGATTTCAAATTCTATGAACAAAAAAAAAAAGAAAAAAAATCTCATGGCAACTGTTACGTTTGCGCCTGGCAACAGTGGCGGCAACAACAACAACAACAACAAGTTGCAGTTGAGTCTAGCGAGGCGCAGCGACTTTACGCAGGCGTAAGCAAAAAATTACCGCTAGTTCCCCCCATTTCTTCTCTCTCTCTCTCACACACACACACATACATAAATACAGATATAATGAGCATGTGTTTAGTGTAGCGGCAAATTCTTGACACCGCTGCATATAGCGGGGCATTCAACCGGTCGGAAAAATTATGAGATTGCATTCATAATTCAAACTAATCGGAATGTCAAGGGTCTCCGCTTTTCGCTCGCCACCTGCCGGCCAAACTAAGAGCAAAGCCTCTTTTCGACTTCGAAAACAGAAATTAAGAGAAAAGTGTGAAAAAAAAATAAAGAGAGAGAGAGCGTGGGCGTTATGGTCCTTGAACGAGGGCAGAGGAGATGAAACCGTTATATTTTTTTTCTGACTTTTGCCTTGACATTAAACTTTCAAGCAAAGTGAATTGGTTGGGCAGCCCCCGCAGGGGTGGGGGTTTGTGGGGGGGAGCAAGTTTCACTTTAGGGGTTGAACTCAATTCAATTTGACATACTCATTTTCGCTTTACTCCTCTTCTTAAATAGGTGAAAATGAGAGAGAATGTGATTTGATTTTTTTTCCAAAATAAAAAAAAAAAAATCTATTACGAAGTATGAGAAATGCGTGGGCGTTAAAAAAAAGGGGGTAGTAAATTTATTTGAGGGTGGTTCAACCGGAAATACAATGGACGACATTTTCTGGCCTTATCACTTCTTCTCATGCAAAAGAATCAAAAATAAAAAAAAAATAAAAAAACAAGTCAGGGTAAGTCTTACTTTTTTGCTACCTGAAGAAAAAAAAAATCCACCCTATAAAGGAAAGCACCTTCCATAATTCTTGATATTTTATGACTTTTACCTTTCTCCCCCTGTGGCAAAGAGAAGCGTGTGAAATTTTCCCTTTTACTTGACATTTCTTTGATAATAATTATAATAATATTCTTATAAACCACTTGAGGGGGGGGGGGTTAAAGTTCAAGTAAATTTTTGTAATTTTTAGGGGTTGCCTTTTATTTGGGCCGGTTTCTTTTAATGGGACAGAAATTAGTCGAGTTGTGTGGTTTTCAGCTGATTTGAGCTGCTTTCAGGTAAGCAAAAAACTGCACAGAAAACACAACTCTGCCATTTAAGAGAGCGCCAAAAAAAGAGAGCTCATTAAAAGGACCAAAGAGAGAGAGCGCGCACACACACACATACACATGCGAAGCGGCCGCACACAAAAATCTATGCAATTTTGTTGTTGTTGTTTTGCACGCACGTTGGCTACTCTTCTTCTTCTTCTTGTTCGTATTTGGCTTTGCATTCAGTTTTGACGTAGTCGCTTGCCTTTCTTTGTTGTTGTTTTTGTTTTTTTTTCTTTCTTGCTAATTTTGAAATGAAGAGTGATGATGTGTTTTTCTTTTTGCTTTAGCTTTCTTTTAAAAATAGCTCAAACTAGCAAACAAACAAAAAAAAAAATAAAGGACGTGCACACATTCACATTTTTTTTTTGCGTTTCTCTCTTTTTTATTTTTCTTTTGCATATTCTAGGATTAATCAAGAGGAAGCACAATAACAATTTTGATGACGCTGGTCTCGCTTGGGCTTTGCCTTTTACCTTTTTATTTGTTTGCTATTCTTTTTTTTTTTCTTTCTTTCTTCTTTACTAGGTGTGTTCGTATTATTTCCGTGTATGTGTGTATGTGTGTGTGTGTGTGTGTCACGCTTGTTTTGATTGCTCATTGGGCTGCAAAGCTTGTTAGTCAGCCCAGCCAGCATGTAAAGAAAGAAAGAAAAAAAGAAGAAGAAAAAAAAAAGCGGGCATACAAAATTTCACAAGTTCCCGTTGGTTTGGTTTGCTTTGCATTTGTATGTGTGTGTGTGTGTGTGTTTTTTTGTTTTTTTTTTTTTGCTAATTTCAAGCTTGTAGGCTTTTATAGTTTATTAAAAACAATAGATGCCGCATACACACACACACACACACAGAGACGCGCTGACACATAGGCACACGTTGTGTGGCAGGAAAATAAAGCTCATTTACACGCCACACACACACACACACACACACACACACACATACACATTCTGACTGTCTCAAAGTTAACGCGTGGTACGCTCTCGCAAAATAATATTTATGTATATATACATATATGCATATATATATGTATATATAAATATATATATAAAATTAGAAAAGCAAAATTTTGCCATAATTTCTTTAACATAAATTAATATATATATAACTATAATATATATATGTATATGGAAAAAAAAAACAAATTTATAACCTTTTTCATGCCACACGTACTTTATTTATATTTGTTTGTTTGTTTGTTTGTCGTTCCTCTCTCTCTCTCTCTCTCTTTTCTCTGCAATTATTCAACACAAATAATTAAGCACTTTTCTTAATTTGTTTGCCATAGATTTTTTTTTTTTTGTTAGTTTCTTGCAAAACGAAATACACGAAAAAAATCAAAATAATTTTTTTTTTTTTTTTAAATAAAATAAAAAAAATAAAACAAAAACTGACGCAACTATAAAAAAAAACTGACGTCTGCTGCTGCTGGCTACGACGTCGACGACAACAGTGTCGGCGACTTCTACGACAACGACGACGCGCACGGCACGAGTAAACAACGAATAATAAAAACCCCACCAACGTTGACAAACTGGCAAGTCACACAGACAACACAGAAAACGAAAAAAAAAAATAGGTGAGAGCGCTCACACAGCCAAAGAGAGTAAGAGAGAGCGCGCACACATACGTTGCTCTGACGCTACGCTGAGCTTAAGCGGGCTGCGTTGTGCCTGCGTGTGTGTATGTATGTGTGTGTGTGTGTGAGTTATTTGGGGGGAACACGTAGGCCAAAGCCAGTCAGCCTAGCATGCCATGCATTTTGTTTGTGTGCAAGCGAAAAATTATACAAAAGCGGGGCAAAAAAAAAAAACATATATATATATATATACATATATGTATGTATATGTATATATATAAGAAAAAGCACGCGCGCATGTACATGCACGTACAAAAGGCGTCTGTGCATGTTGCGTTAACCGTTGTAACAGAAAACCTCAGACCGTCTAACTGCCCCCCGCCGCCCCCTCTTCTTTCCATACTCTTACCATATATTCTTTTCAGTTACTCATAAACACACCAAAAAAAAGGGCACATGTTAAAAATAAAAACAACAACAAAATTCATATATATATATAAGACAAAGCAAGGCACACACAAAGAGAGCCAAAGAAGAGAGAGAAAGAGTGTAAGAGTATCTCTTTGGTGCATTTGAAATTTTTCCTACTGTCTTGTAAACAAAATAAAGAAAAGAAGTTGGCTACATTTTTTTTTTTTTTTTATTCATATAATTTACCGTTAGCAAACACAAACACACACACTAGTTCACTTCACTTCAAAAAAAAATAAATAAATAAATAAATTTAGGTGTTTGTTTGTTTGTACGCGCACGAAATATTCAAATTTGGAAGAAGAGAAATTTATTTCTGAAGGTTCTTTTATTTTTTTTTTATTTTTACAAAAATATAATAAATAAAAATAAATACATTTTTTTTTTTGAAATTTGTTTTGTTTTGGTTGGTTTTTCTTTTTCTTGTTTTCTTGGTAATATTAAAAAAATTTCTTTTACTATTTTCTTCTTCTTATTTTTATTATTTTTATTTTTTGGTATTCTTCTTCAGCGCTACCCGCACAATGCAATGACACAAGCAAACTAAACCTAAACGGCTGGCATTGCCACCGTTGTTGGCTTTAACTTTGGCTGGCTGCCGTCGCGCTGCTCGAACGCGGCCGCAGCATTCGCAAAACAACAACAGCAGCAGCAGCTGGCGGCTCAATGCAAACTTGTAATACTCTTTTTTTTTTGCTAGTCTCTGTTTGTGTGTGTGCGAGCTTCACGCTGGCTTATTCAATTTCTCAATTTGAAAATATTGCAAATTTAATTTTTCATAAAGTGAAATTTATAATTTTGTAATTTTTGTCTTGATTAAAAGAATTTTGAAAAAGTGTATTGGCTGTGAGCGTTGAAAGCACAAACCCATTAAGCACTGCAACGCGAAGCAGCAACAACCCTATAAAGTTTGTTCTCTCTCTCTCTCTCTTTCTGTCTGTCTGTCTCACCCACATTTGGCGCTCTCGCCTGGCTCTCTCATCTCTTTGCTACGCATGCAATGCAAGCTAAAGAGAGCGTGAGCGCACGTGACGCCGCAGCATATCAAAAACAGTATACGTGTGTCTCACTGTGTGTATGTGTGAGTTTCGTTCCTTCTTGTGCATAGCGAAACAGGAAGAATATAACAACAACTGCACAGCGCCATCGGCAACAGAAACAGCAGAAACATCCCGTCGTTTCATTCATTCATTCTCTCTCTTTCTTTCTTACTCTTCGAGTATGTAATTGTAATGGCAGAGTAACGAAAAACGGGACTATTATTTAGAAAATTATTAGGGTGGTGCTTAAAATGAGACATGGTCGTCGTTGGTGTAGTCTACTCCTCGCTTTTGTTTAATGAAACTTGAGCAAAGAATATTGGACTTTAGTCAAAAAAATCAAATGATATAAGTGTAAATAAAATCCAATTATCGGGCAATATATTATTACCGTGCAAGTGTGTGTGCTTTGATAATAAAAGTTTTGTATAGACAATAAAATGTCGATCGTATTTCGATTGTCTAGACTTCTGGTACCAAGACAGCTTTTAATATAAACAAGTCGTGAATATAAAACTTTCCTATTCATCAATTTCGGGGAATGACACTTTTATGAAAAAAAAGGTTTTCTGAAAAAAAAATGTTTGTAAATATTAAATTTATCAGGGGAATTTGCTGTGACTCAATTGTCTAGCAGAGACTTGAAAAAATAGTTTTTTTTATTATAAAAATGAAGAGCTCACTAAGGACCTAACACTGGACTCCATTCTAGGAGTCAGCCGATAGACAATTAAAAAGATAAATCTGACTGCAATTTAGTCAATTTCGATTTCTAGGGTCTTCTGATTAATCACCTTTCAACTTTGTTGCTATTTGAAAAAAAATAACGAAAAAGCTAATCACCTAACTATATAATCGCGAATTTGATTATATTATTCTGAAACAATAACGAAAAGGTTAATCGCCTATCTATATAATAGTGAATCCGACTTTATTTTTATCGGAAAAAATTAATTTTAAAAAGTTAATCACCTATCTATATAATAGCGAATTCGAATATTTGTAAAAAGTCATTTAGACTGATTCTTGAAAATAAAAAAAAAAAATTTATAAAAAAAAAATTTTTAACATGAAAAAATTATATGCCTAAATCTTAGAAAAAATTGAACTAAATATTTCCTAATAAAAAAAAAAAAAAACATAAATTATATATATCATTTCAATAAGATTTTAAGGACCACCCTAAGATGATGATGCTTTTGCTGCCGCCGCTGCTGCTGCCGCTGCATTGCGGGTGCTCAAGACTGGCTTTGCTGTTGGCAATGCTGCTTGCTCGGCTCTTGCTGATCGCTGGACTTCTCTACTTCTTTTACATATGTTTTAGCTGCAACGTCATTCTTTTGTGAACGAACAAACAAACAAACAAACACATACGCAATAATTTCATATATGCAGGCAAAGTGTTTATTGTTGTTGTTATTTGTATGATGTATGCCTGCCAGCCTAGCCTGCATGTACTTCAGTTGAGGCAGCCGCAGCAAATTCAGTTTCTCTCTTTCTTCCTCCCTCGCTCCCTCCCTTCCTCTCTTGAGCTCTATCTTTGTTGCTCATTGTTGAAACGTCGTCATCCGTTCAAGTCTTTTCATTTTTTTATGCACTGTTTCATTTGCCGAATGTTATGTTGCTTTTCATATTGTTGTTGTTGTTGTAGTTCGTTTTTGTTATTGTTATGGTGCGTTGGGCTGCTCTGCTCTGCTCAGCTCTGATCGGCGCTGCTGCAGTCCAACCGATTTCAAAACGTGCTGGCATTTGTGTGGAACGGAACTTGTTTGATATGCCCAACCGCCGCCGCTGTTGATGCGTTGGTGCGCCGCTCTTCTTCTTTGTTATTATTATTATTATTGTTGTATGCGTGTGTGTATGTATGTGTGTGTGTGTGTTTCGTCTGAGCAAAACTTGCAGGGCAAGGCAACAATGGCACAGCAATTTGTTTGTTTTCTTAATGTCGTCTTACAATTTTTACATACTCACACACACACACACACATAGGCACACATACACGTACGCACATAGAAACCAGCCAGTCAGCCTATCTTCAGCTGGCTCTTATTCTTTTTAAAAATTCCCTTTGCCTAGCCCACTTCTAGTCTTCTTCTTCTTTTTTTTCTAGTTTTTTTTGTTGTTTTTTTTTTTGTTTTTTTTGGCGACGTTGCCTTTGCTGCAAGCTTTGACGCCAGCCGCAGCAGAGGCCGCAAAAGGTTCGCTTGTTTGTTTGGCATTCGGTTCATTGTACTTTTTGGGGTCTGCTGCTCTGCTCTGCTCTGCTCGGCTCGGTCTTGTCTGTCGCCTGTTGTCGTTGCTTTTGCTTTACACTTAATTCTTTGTTTTAGTTTTAGTTTTCTTATTTAATCGAAATCGAGAGAAAATAAAATAATTTATCCTCTCAAAAGGGCTAAAGGGATTTTTTTTCTGGCCGGAAGCCAGGCAAAAGTTCAAAGTGCACGGCGCTGCTTGGCTGTGACCGGTAAAAGTCTGCGGGGCTGAGGGAAACTGTGAAGGCCAAAAGCGGAAATAAAGCAGAATTTGCTAAAGAAAAAGATACCAAAAAAAAAACCAAAAGCAGAGACAAACCGACAATAACAACAACAATAAGAGAGAGGGATACACAGGCACTCAATCGCGCTCTCTCTCTCGCACATTTTCTGTGTGAGATAATACGCTCTAATTGGAGTTTATTACGTCGTGGCAAAGCAAACAAGAAGCCAAAACAATTTGATAATAAGGCAAAAGCATAAAAGAAAAACACAACAGCAGCAGCAGCAGCAGCGAAAAAGGAGACGCAAAAACCAACACACACACATTCACACAGGCTCGCCACAAGCCAAAGAGAGCGGACAATGGCCAAACGAAGAGAGCGAGCGCCTAGGAAACCCGGGTGAGAAGAGAGCCGAAGAGCGCATGCCAAAAACAAAAACAAACTTATTGGTAACCTCACCCACTCTCTCTCTCTCTCACTCACTCACTCACAGCAAAGAGTGGTGGCAAACAGGATAAAGGCTCACAGCGAATGCCATGTGGAGTGAAATGAAAGAAAATGCGTCGCAAAAAAATTAAGCCATCCACCAAAGCAGAGTATGTGTGGGAATGAGGGGGAGCGGAGGGTGGAAGGGGGTGTATGTGTGAAGGTATCCCTGGGCAGACAAAAAAAAATTGATTTGGTGGAATTATTTTCATATAAATTGAAAAAAAAACAAGTCCAGGAAACAGCAGAAAAAGAAGAAGAAAAAGTACATAAAAGAATTATCCAATTGTGACAAGGCAAGGACAAGCCAAACAAAGAAGAGGAACCAAAATACAAACACAACAACTCCAGCACGCAAATTCGCACACACACATACACAGAGACAAACCAAAGAGAGAGAGAGTGAGAGAGCCACGCACATGCCACACAGCGGCGTCAAAACAAAATTGCCGCTGACAACATGACCAGCCGAACTGTGCAACAATTTGTTGCCGCAACATGTTGTAAGACAACAAACACACAGGGGGCAGGCAGACAAGGAAGAGAGAGAGAAAAAAATCAAAATTAGTTGCTCAATTCAAATAGCCCGGCTGATCTTTTATTTTTGGGGTCTTCTTCTTTTTTTTTTTTGCTTCCTTTTTTTTTTCTTCCTTGCCTTTGCTTAAAATTTGCTTAGCTCACTTAACTGTAAATCTAGCTGCGTTGCTTCTTGGTGAAAGCTCTCTCAGAGCTTCTGCCTGCCTGAGCGATTCCGCTCGCTTCATTTGGTGTCCCTGTGGATTTTTTTTTTTTTCAGTACTCGCTGAGCTGGTAAATTGAGAGGACTCTGTTTTCATGTTTCTTAGGAATTTTTTCTTATGAACAAATTATTCGTTTTTTTTTTTTTTATGAAACACTTGAGACATTTTCTAATTAGTCGAAAAGACTAGTCAGGAGAGCCTTTTAAGTTTTTTTTCAAAGAAGAAGAAGCAGAGAACTTCATATGAGATAAATAGCCACTTTTATGCCAAAAGGATTTCCCTGTATGCCAAACTCAAAGAAAGAGACAGAGAGCGAGGGCGAAAGAGAGGAGCCAATTAAAAAAAAAAAAAAAAAATTGGCTAATGCAGCTCAGACAATAAGCCGCTTTCAAATTATTTGTCAATGGCCAAGAGAGCTGACGGCGGCCTTTGTGGTAAAGCAGCCAATTAGCGAGATTTAACGGAACCTGGCCAATTGGAAGCCAGAATTAAGTCAATTTCGAGGGGGGGGGGGGGGGTCTAGGGACTACTTGAGCCTGGAAGTACAGGCTAGATCCGGGGCTGTGTATAGCTTGGGATCCTCTAGCCTGAGGCATTCCAGCCAGCCAGATTTGACCGGTAGATGGCGTGCTAGACCAGAACCTTTACTTGACATTTTGTAAGCCAAACAAGTTCGACCTTATTCCTTTAGCTAAGCAAATACGTCAGACATGGCCAGGGGGGGTCTGACTATTTTAAGGAGCTTTCACTAGCCTTGCTCCGAGAGAGAGCAAGAGAGAGTGAGTGAGGGGGGGGGGGGAAATTCAATTGACGTCATCTCTCAACTCAAAAACATGTAACTGACACCCCTGGACAGGAGGTCTATGACGCTTTGTCCTCATAACGAGTCCTTACTGTACTTGAAGGAATGACATGAGCGTCTTCGAGTTGTCAGTTGCCTGGTTAGCTTTTTGCACAACCAAAAAATGCATTCAAGTGTTAAATGCATTGCAAACGTATAATCACACACACACACACACACACACAGAGACACACATACAAACACATGCAAACATGTCTGGCTGAGAGACGGATGAGCTGACTGATGGCCTGGCAACGTTTTGATCAACTCGTTGACAACAAGGCAAGGGCACACCTATGTACATATATCCACCCACACGCACACACGCACACAAATGCAGTGAGCTAAGAAGAAGAAGAATAAAAATGAAACCCTCTGTAAACTTTTCACTTTCAAAATTATTCGTAAAAAGGGAAACACAATATCGACATGAAGACTAAGAACGACGCAGAGCCAGAAAATACGCAAGCACGAAGAATGCAAAAGGGGAGAGGGGGGAAGAGAGGGAGAAGTAGATGTTTGCCGGGCGAGTGTTTCTGACAACAAACCTAAAAACACTTATCAACACACATTCCAAAGGGAGTGGTGAAGGGGTGGGGGGTGAGACAGAATTCCGTAAGCACTTGAAGAGGGCAGTAGGAGGAGGAGGTGCACAGCGGGGGGGGGGGGGGGAGGTGGTTGTAAGAGATTGAGACGAAGCGTTGCAAGAGGCTTCGATGCATAAATTTGTCAAGTTTGTGTGGGCGTTGACACATGTGTGTGTGTGTGTGTGTGTGTGTGTGTGCAAAGAAGATGACGACGAGGAAGAAGAAGAAGAAGAAAGCAGAAAAGCATAATCAGCAATCACACTTGCAGACAGGCGGGCAGAGTGTGCATGCCTGTGCATGTCCGTGCCTGTCTTTGCTTGCTCCCTTGTGCTTATCTCTGCTCGCCTTGGCTCTACTCATACAAAACACACACACACACACACATACATATGCAGGTTGCAAACAACCCAAGCAAACTGATAAGGCAGAGCTCGGCGAATACTTGAATACACTGGCCAGCGGGGCAGCACAGAGGGTGGTGGTGGTGGGGGAGAGGGAGGGAGGGGAGGGGAGGGACTGGCCACTTGTCAAAGTTATTGAAATGCTGGACAAACCTAATGAGCTCAAGTTCTTCACTTCACATCAGCCAATCAATGAAAAAGTCTGACAAGTGGCTCACATGAAGCTGTCGACTCCATAGGAATGACTAATGACCAAGAATGCCAGAACCGAGATGTAAGCAATGGAAATATCGGAAATCTAAGAACTTGTCATAAGATCCGTTCGAAAGGCTCTTGGATATAGGAAACTATTGAGGAGGCAAGGAGAGATCTCACTAGATTTGGTAATACTTATTTGGATAGACTTTCTCAGGGTATCCTAGGTCATGGATAGACTTTCCCGGGATATCCTAGGTCTCGCTGGAGAGCTCTGAATTACTCCGTTCGAGACCCTAAAAGAACTTGAGATAGGAAAAAGCTTGGTTAAATTTTATGGAAATATACCAGCTCTCACTGAAGATATAGAAACAGCCTTAAGTCAGTATTTAATGCTACCGATGCTAATGACCAAGTAAACCTGATTCCAGATTCAAGCAGAGGAAATATAGGACAGTTTCGAACCCTCCCAGGCTTGACTTGTCAAACGACTCGTTCGAGACCCTTAAAGCTTGGACAAAGTGTTCAATCCGTTTGAGACCCTTAAAGCTTAGATAAAGTTTCCCTGGATATCCTAGGTCTCGCTGGAAATCTAGAACCACTCTTAAGTCAGTCGTTGCTGCTTTGTTCGATGTTCTCCAATCCTGTGAAGAGAGTCGGGCAGAGTGGTTCCAAATCTGATACGCTGGACTGTTTCCAGGCCGTTTAACCAGGTCTTAATTGAAATGAGCTATAGTTACTTGATATAATAAGGAAGTAACCCAACCAAAGTTGTAAGTTCTGTCGAACTCTGATTAGCCTCTCTGAAATGCTCCAGGACTGCCAGTGACCAGACATGATTACAGAATGCCAAAGGATCCCTGAATTGCTTTATCGAAACCCTATAGACTGGGCACATCTGAAGGGTCTTATCAAAACCCTATAGGCCTTTTGGCTGACCCAATAGTCTCCCTGTGACGAGTCGTAATCTAAGTATAACAAATCGACCCTGGAGGGTCCTATCAAACCCCTATAGGCCTCTGGCTGACCCAAGAGTCCCCTTATTATCTGGAGTCTCGGCCCGGCTTGCCCAACTCTTTGAGTTTACCAAGCACAGAGCAAGATTGCGAAAGCCAAAGATGCATCCCTGGTGAATATCGTAAAAACCCGAGACCCGAGAATCTTTGAGATTCACAGCGACATCTGAAAATTGACAGAGTTGCCAGGCAGTCTCAAAATTGATCGAGTTCTTTGAATTTCCAAGAATTTGAATTTTTCGGAGGTTAACGAAAGCCGAAGAAACCAATGAAAGAAAATTAAAGCTTATTTCCAGAAAATCTGAGAAATTCAATTATGCTGGAAAAGTTCTTTCAAAATTTTCAAATAATTTGTTCGACTCATTTTTATATGAGAAATGGAAATGGATTTTTTTTTTATTGTGAAAACCAGCAACACCACAACAAAGTGAACAAAATGCAATAAGAAATAATTGCCAGCAACGACAACAACAACAACAACAAGAACGACACTTGAGAGTGTGAGAGGCTATTAATCGTACCAGGCCAAGCCGCAGCAACACAGCAGAAAAAGAAGAGGAAGGAAAAATGAAGAGGAGGAGGGGGGAGGAAGGGAGTATTACAACTATGAAACGGCGTCCGTTGAGTGGGCAGCGATCAGACGATTGCCGCCATTGGCAATGATGGACCGTAAAATGAAAATTAATTAATACAGGCAAAAAAAAAAAAAATAAAAACAATAACAACACATGAAACGAGCAAACAGCCGCAGTCGCAATAGTAAAACCGCAACAGCAGAGCAAGGCAAAGCAGAGCAGAGCAGCGTAGCAGCGCAGCGTCGACTGAGCAAAGACAATACAACCGCAAAGGCAGCACACGAAAGCTACAGTGTATGAAACAGAAGTGCAATTACAGCTGCTGTGGGCAGAGACAGGTTAGCTGGCTATCTCTTTCCCTCGCTAGCTGCTTGTCGCACTTGTCTAGGCTTGCGCTCTTGCTTAATTTGACAATGTATGCGCATATGTGTGTGTGTGTGTGTGCTGTTTTTATTTGCTGGGGCTTTTGTCTTTTGTGTTTCTTTTTTTTTGTTGGGGGGGGGGGGGGGGTGGTTGTTATTGCAGTTTTGCATTGCACATTTTGATTTTGCGTATACGTCACGTCAATTGGAGAGCGAGAGAGCCAAGCTCGGAGAGAGAGAGAGCGCCCGCGCATATGATGATGCTGGACTCGAGGGCAGCAAGAGTAAAAGCAGCTCTGAAAATATACAGAAGCCCTCCAAACACACACACAAAATATATATATGAATATATATATTCATACACTAACACACACACAAACACAAATATATATATATATTTTTTTTGTTTTACATTTCTTTTTTTTTTGGCTTCCTGCTTCCTTATACGCCGCTTGCGAATACGGCAAATAAAATAATTCAAAATAATAAAAAAAAAAAACAAACATTTAAAATTTTTTTGTTTCAATTACCTTTTGTTTGTGGTTTAGCGTTGACTCTTCGTTGTTTCGATAGAAACTGCACATTTGTGTATTTTGTCACAGAAATTCTTCGTTTCACATAAACCAGAAATAAATTTGTAAAAAAAAAAAAATTTTTCTTTTCTTTATTTTATTTTTTTTTTCTCTTCGTTTGGCAAAGACAAAAGACACTTCACACTTGCACTATGATTTATTTATTATTTAATTTTAATTTTTTTTTTTTTTAATAATTTAATTTTTTTTTTTTT
Organism: Scaptodrosophila latifasciaeformis; assembly: GCA_037075145.1. Classification (NCBI taxonomy): domain Eukaryota; kingdom Metazoa; phylum Arthropoda; class Insecta; order Diptera; family Drosophilidae; genus Scaptodrosophila; species Scaptodrosophila latifasciaeformis. The sequence goes on from JBAMCM010000428.1 coordinate 1,905,148, forward strand.
TTTGAAAATTGTGTTCACTTGAATTCGTGTGTGGGTTTTTCTGTTTTTGTTTTTTTTTTTGTTGTTGTTTTTGATCAAAATGTATTTTCTTTTGCTTGGCTGTCTCGTCTGTCCGTTGCGTTGTTCGTTGTGCGAATGAAAAGCTTAAAAAATATTTCAAAAAGACAAAAAAAAATACAACATATTTTCTACTCGCTTCACTAGATGTGTTTGTGAGTGTGTGTGTGATGGCAATAGCAGACATAACGTGGGCAGACAGCACAACCAAAGAGAGAGAGAGAGCGAGAGCAAGAGAGCAAGCCTTGTATATGAGCTATGCACGTGCACGTGTATTTGTATTGTGAGCGAGCTAATTCCAAAAGTCCCACTAATACTACAGAGAGAGAGAGAGAGAGAGAGAGCGCGCGATTGTGCTAAACTACAATTTTGACAAAAACAAAAACAACAAAAGACAAGAGGCAGAGAGCCGGACACTGTGTGTGTAGCAAGTGAACGTGTATCAGTGTCAGTGCCGAAGGCGGTGGGTGGCTAACGGGGAACCGAATCGAAAACAAAAAAAAAAAACACAACGACTCTTGGATACCCTACGAGCTTGCAGGCCAGCAAAGAAGTTAGACAAGACTCGTCTGCCATGTATTCCGAGTTTAGAATAGCCAAAAAAATTATTAATTTTTTACCATAATAAAAAATAAACAAAATGCCTTAAGAAGTCGATGGACTCGTTTGGCTTGAAATTTTCGATAAATGTTGTACACGTAGCTTTGGCTGAGGCTGCCTTGCACACGCAGTCAGCAATCGGTCAGGGCCTTTCTCTTTGCCTCTTCTACTTGCTCAGCAACACACACACACACACACCCGTATACTCTTACTCATACTTTTGTAGTCTTTTGTGGAAACAAGCAAGAGAAACTTCTAAAGAAAAAAAAAAATTATATATGAAAGAAATGCAGTCATGTGAATGCGTTTATGACCTACAAAAAAAAAAAAAAAAAAAAAAAAAAATTAAACTCGAAAAGTCGAATGAGAAGAAACACACAACGACAGTGAAATAATTCTTCTATCATTAAATTTTTTGAAAAAAAAAAAACAAAAACTGAAGAAATACTTGTCAAGTGTAGTGGGAGTGTTCTTTCCCATTCTCTCACTCTAACTCTGTCTCTCTTCATTTCTTTCTTTCTCTCTTTATTTAAATTTTACACTCTGCAAATAGCAACGCCTTTTGAAGTTTAATCACGCGACAACACACAACTTGTTGTTGTTGTTTCTTTTTTTGTTTTTCAAGGCAGTCGGACTGCAACTTAGTCAGGTGCTCGTTGAATGGGAACAAAGCAGAAAAAAAAATATATATAAAATATTTTTTTTTTGTAGAGTTTTTAAAGAGAGCAAAAACAAAAACAAAATAGCCAGCAAGGCAAACAATTAAAAAAAAAAAAAAATGCAGCGGCGACGTCAGCAGCTTTTTTGGTCGGTGGTTCTCTCTCTCTCTCATTCTTTGGCTCTCTTTTGTTGTAAACTTGTTTTCACACAGCTCACGTGTCAGTTTGGGTTCAATGAAAAAAATGAAAATACAAAAATAAAGAAGAAACCAAAAAAAAAAAAAGGGCTGCAAAAAACGAAAAAAGAAAAGAAGAAAGAATTAATAAAGCAGAAGCAGCCGGTTTTTAAGTTTCATCCGAAGCTCTTTGTTTACTTGAACCCATTCTTGCTCTCTCTCTAGGCAATAGCTCTCTCTTTGCCCCGTTATCCTCTCTCTCACTCTTGCACGCTCTCGAAATGGCTGAGCAAAGCTGACGTGTTTGGTTTTGCATTTTGCCTTTAACTTTTTCTTTTCCTTTTATTTTATTTTTTTGTTTTTTTCTCTTAGCGGCGCACGTTGCTTTGTTATTGTTGTCGCTGATGTCAGAAACAAACACACACGTACGCTGGCTGAGAGGGAGAGCTCAGCACACACCCATTCACACATGAAATCAACTCACTCACTCACACAGACACACAGGCACACATGCACACGTCAGGCCTAGCCAGCCTGAATATATGGAAAAAGCTGAGACGCAAAGATAAATAAGCAAAGCAAAAAAGCTGCCATGTGCGAGTGGGCAAACCAAACCAAAGCAATGTGCAATGTGTGAAAAACAACAATAACAAATTTAATAGAGAAAATGAAACACTTACACACACACACACACACACACGATTTATATAAAATTATCCCCAGTGTTTATAAAATTTATCATCATATTTGAGGGGAGAAAAAAAAAAAAAAACAATCTTTATATAAAAATATCTCTCCTCGCGCCCACCCTTTCACCCTTTCATTTTTGTTTGCGCAAACAAAAAAAAAATTTGTATAAAGTGGAAACAAAAAAAAAAAAAAATAATAATAAATATTATTTTTGTTTATCAGAATTTACGCCCCTTTCAAAAATGATTTTTTTTCATATATCAAAAAAAAAAAAAAATAAAAAAAATCTTATATACTTTTTCTTCTCTCTCTCTTTTTCTATATCCATGAATTTATCAAGTTTTTTTTTTTTTGAGTTTTGAAGAGAAAATCAAACAAACAAATTTCCCACAGTAAATTAAAATTTATTTCAAAAAATTTTCACTTTTTTTTTTCGTTTATTTTTGCAAAAAAAAATCTTAGTTGACATTGAAAATAACATTTTCAATATGGCAAAATCGGTACGAAAAGAAACTAAGAATTGATACGAAAAATCACGAGAATCTATTTTAATATTCTTTCATAATTTTCATTTTCAATAATTTCTTTTTTTCACGCGATTTTCGAAAAAAAAAATAATTCTCAGTCTTATGCAATATCGAGGGAAAATAATTATTATGGCTTATGGAGTGAGTAAGGAGCTTTTGATTAGAAATGTATTCGAAATCGATTTCATCAGACGATCTTGTCAATGTTGAAAGTAACAAATAATTAAATAAACGATAACAAATTCAAATACTCTTTTCGATCGTAGATTATATAATTTATAGATCGGTTCAACTAAGCCTTGAAGCCTTCAAATTTCATAGCTTTGGAGCTGAAGAACCTGAAATCTGAAGGAATTAAAGTCTCAGGAACTTAAGACCTCAAGATCGGTTGAACTAAGCCTTTATGGGTCTTCAAATTTCCAGAGCTTAACAGAACATGAAATCCGAAGGAATCACAATTTCAAAAACTTAGGGTCTCAAGTTCTCCCAGTAAGGCTTGAGATCTCCAGAGCTCGAGAACCCCAAATAAGATCTAAGACCTCAAGAATTTAATAACTTGATAAAATATCAGACTTTACGGACTTAAGGCCTCAAAGAACCAAGTTGTCAGAACCCAGAAATTACAATTCTAAATAAATAAAAGTCTCAAGACCCTCATAACTAAAGAGCTATTAAAATCAAGTCATAAAATTCGGAGGATCTTTAAGAATAAATATTGAGAACCCAAGACTCAAGATCACAATATCTCTGAAACTCCAAGTCTTATGATCTGAAGACTTACACAACTCAATATTTGTAGAATTTGAGCTAGGTCAGTGAGTTATCAACAACTTAGGCTTGCAGGAATTGAAAATCCTGAGAGTCTTAAAAGCTCAAGACCTTAAGAATTTAAGACCTAAAGGAACCTTAACATATCATATAATGAAGATAAGGAGCTCAAGATCTCAGGAGCTCAAGATCTTAAGAGCTCAAGATCTCAGGAGCTCAAGATCTCACGAGCTCAAGATCTCAGGAGTTCAAGATCTCACGAGCTCAAGATCTCAGGAGCTCAAGATCTTAGGAGCTCAAGATCTCAGGAGCTCAAGATCTCAGGAGCTCAAGCTCTCAGGAGCTCAAGATCTCAGGAGCTCAAGATCTCAGGAGCTCAAGATCTTCAGAGGTCATTCTCTCAGTAACTCAAGTTCTCCATATCTCCATATCAACTCAAAATCTTAAGAGATCAAGTTCGTAAACTCAGGATCCCTGAAGAGCAAGCTTGAGATTCCAAAGGAGTTTTATATCCCAAAAGATCATGATTACGAACTCGAGATTTCCAGAGCTCAAGATCACAGGAACCCAAAAGAACTTTATCATGCCAAAAAATCATAATCAGGAACTATTGGAGAGCTCAAAGGAATTGAAAATCTCTAAATATCCCTGTTTAAGAACTCAAGATCTCAGGAGCTCACTATCACAAGAGATCAGAAACTTATCTTTAAAGAAATTTTGGATCTTCAAATTTTAGAATGAGAAACTCAAGATCTCAGGAACCCAAAGTAGCTCACCATCGAAAGAGAGCATAAAGGGGCAACTCCAAATCTCAAGACATGGAGACCTCAAAGGAATTTTGGATCTACAAATTTTAAAAAGATCTCAGGAACCCAAAGAAGCTCAAAAGAACAAAACATGAGAAATCCAAGATCTGACGAAATCAAAAAGAGTATATAGCCTGAGGTGTTGTCGGATTTCATTACTAAACTCTTTATATGTATTGTGAAATCGTATTAGTCATTCCCGCTTTGACCAGGGCAAGGGAGTGCGAGCAGGAGAGAGAGAGAGAGGGAAAGGGAGAGGGGGGGGCACTAGACAACCAAGATAAGGCAAAAGTAGTTGGTTGGTGGCAACAGACTAAATGGCACTTGCTATTCCGATTGTGGTTGTGATTATCATTATTTATTTATTGTTGTTGTTGTTGTTATTGCATTTGGATTTGTGTGTGTGTGTGTGTTTTTGTTAGTTTTGCATTTGAACTTGAGCAAAGTTGAAAATGCTCATCGTTTGGGGATTGCGAAGGTTTTATACTATTTTCGAAGAAGCGAAAAATCATGTGATAAAATGGGAAAATTCTGAATTTCCAAAATGAAGAAGCGAAAAAAATTTTAGATAATTTCAAATGGATTATTGGGCAAGGTTTTGCTTTTTGAAGGCCGACGAAGTTGTTGTTGTTGGTTTTTTTGTTTTGACGAGGACCAGGGGAGGCAGGGAGCAGGCTAACCAACTAAAGGTCGTCCAATGACTTCACACACATACATACACACATGCACACACTTACACATATACAAATATGCAGAGTGCAAGGTCTTCCGTCTCGCTCGCTCTTGCACTTTTGGCTGGGTTGGCTGCAGTTTTTTTTTTTTGTTCTTTGCCTTCGCCCGGGCATTGACAGCTTGGCAAAATTGTTTATCGCTTACAAAAAAAAAAAAAAAAAAAAATTATGGAAAAAATTATTACAAAACTTTTGGGTTTAAAAATTTGTAGAGAGAAAAAAAAATAAATAAACGAAACCCAAAATATGTTCAAGCATGCTTGAAAAAGAAGAAGAAGAAGCAAAAAGAAATTGACAAAAATAATAAACAATTTTAAGAGGACAAAAAAAAAACGAGAGAAACAAATTATAAAATATATAAAAAAAAATTTATTTAAAAGCCAAAAATATATGGCAAAGTGGGGAGCAAAAAAAAAAAAGTGTAATAAATTCATTGAAAATATTCAAGCCAATATAAATAAACAACAACAAAAACAACAGTCAACAATAAAGCCTTAACCTCAATAAATTTGTTGTTAAAACAATTGAAATTTATTTCGAGAAAAAAATAAAATAAAATAAAATAAAATAAAATAAAATAAATTAAATTAAATAAAATAAATAAAATAAATAAAATAAATAAAATAAATAAAATAAATAAAATAAATAAAATAAATAAAATAAATAAAATAAATAAAATAAATAAAATAAATAAAATAAATAAAATAAATAAAATTAATAAAATTAATAAAATGAAAAAAAATGATTAAAATGAAAAAAAAAAAAATGAAAAAAAGATAAAAAAAATTTTAGAAAATAAATAAAATTTAAACAATATGAAAATATAAAAATATAAGTGAAAAAATGAATAAATAAAAATAAAATTAATAAAGTGAAAAAAATAGCAAAATAAAAAAATTAAATAGAATGAATAAAATAAAAAATTAAATTAATAATAAGATGAGATAAAAAAAGTACAATAAAAAACGAAAATAAGAGTCTAAATAAAATGAATAAAAAATAAATACAATTAAAAACAAGTAATAAAAAATAAATAAAATAATTCAAAGCAACAAAATAAATCAAATAAATTATAATAAAAGTAAAATTTAAAAATATTAATTAAATAAAAAATAAATAAGCAATAATGAGTATAATAAATAAAATATAAAAAAAATATATTATAGTAAAAAATGATTAAATAAAATAAAACTAATAAAGTGAAAAAAATACAACAAAATAAATATATTAAATAGAATAAAAAAAAAAACTAAATATAATAATAAATTGAATTAATAATAAGATAAAGAAAAAAAAAAATAAATTAAATAAATAATATAAAAAAATGAATGTAAATAGTATAATAATTATAATAAAATAAAATTTAAAAATATTAATTATATAAAAAAAATGATAATAAATAAGCAATAATAAGTATAATAAATAAAATAAAAAAAATATTAAAGTGAAAAAAATAAGAAAATAAAAATATTCTATAGAATAAAAATATAATAATAAATTGAATTAATAATAAGATAAAAAAAAATATATTAAATAAATACTATAAAATTAAGAAATAAAAAAAATTTAATGTAAATAGAATAAATTATAATCAATAATATAAATAAATAAGCAATAAAAAATATAATAAATAAAATTAAAAAAAAAAAAAATAAAGTGAATAAAATTTAAAAAAAAAAAAAAATTAAATTTAGAAAATAAAAAAATTAAATGGAATAAATAAAATAAATTAAATTAAAAAAACTTAATCAATAAAACGGTAAAAAAATATAATAAAAATAAAAAATAAAATGAAATAAAAGAGACTTATTTAATATTATAAAGCAATTAAAAAAGTAAAAATAAAAAAAAATTAATTTTAATATAAATTTCAAAATAAATAAATAAAATAATTAAAAAGTATTTATTTATTTTATTTTTATTTAATTTACTTAATTTCTTGTTTATTTAAAAAATAAAATAAAATAAAAATTATAAAAAAAAATTAAATATACTTAATAAAAAAAAAATTAAAAAACTAAAATTAAAAATTAATTGAATTAAAAAAATAATAAATTAATTTAAAAAAATTAATGAAATATAATAAATAAAAAAAAAATAAATTAAATAAATAAAAAATGAAGTAAATTAAATAAAAATAAAATAAATAAATACTTTTTAATTTTTAATTATTTTAAAATTTCTATTAAATTTAATTATTATTATTATTTATTTATTTTGAAAATTCTATTAAAATTAATTATTATTATTATTATTTTTTTTGTCAAAGAAAATTGGTATTTCTTTGTTATCTTTTCTTTGTTCGCAAAGAGAAAGAAAGAGACAGAAACAAAAATTGTTTTTCACTTTTGTTGTTCATATTTTCGACAATAACAAATATAGAACCAGAGAGAGAGAGAGAGAGAGAGAGAGGAAAGGGGGGAGAAAAAAAAAATTTATTTTTATTTTATTATTTTTTTTTTTTATCTTGTTTTCTGTGTTTTTTTTTTTGTTCGGTTACCGTTTGGGATTTTCAAGGTCGCCGAGACCAAAAATTGTTTGCCAAAAAGCAAATGAAAGCGACAGCAACAAAAATAATATCAAAGAAACTTGCAATTGCCAAAAAGGAAAATGGAAAATACATATAGAGAAATGGGCGATGGGTTGCAGAAGGGGTGGGGGGGTGATCTACTTTTTGAAAAATTTTGTTGCTTTTGTTTATTTATTTTGGCACAAGTTGAGCGACCCCTTTCGAGTCCACTGCACTTCGCAACACGTGGCTAAATCCACGCCCACACTCCCGCCCACACCTCTCATCTGTGGAAAATAATTCAAAAAATCCTCAACATTTTTTTTGTTTAATTTTTTATAATTTTTTTTTTGTTTTTTTTTTTTTAGCTTATCGCTTTAATTATTTTTATGATTTTAAGTACACTTGTTCTTGTTAACTGGCTAACGTGCCTTAAGTCGCGTTGAACCTTAAATCGAATTAGTAAAAAAAAAAAAAAAATTTTAAATTAAAAAAAAATTTGTAGAAATTAACATTTCACGGGTAATTGAAATTTTTCACTCAAGAGAACAAATGCGTTTTTTCTTTCTATTTTTTGCTTTTGTCATTTTCTTTTTACACACAAAGAAAAAGTCAACGGCAAACACAGAAAAGCCACACTACTTCATTTGACGTCAACTGCAACTGCAGCGTCGCTGGCGGCGTCGCTGTCGGCGTCAATTGCAAAAGCGTACGCTGCTTTTGCTGCTGCTGTTGATTCTTCTTCTTCTTCTTTTTTTTTTGTATATGTGTGAATGGGTAGGGGCGGTGTGGTTGGGTGGGATGGGGGGAGGGCCGAGCGCTATTGCTAGCTAGCAGCTGTTGGCATGTATGCGTTTTAGATTAGTTCATACTTGAAGTGACCTTGAAAAAGTTTACTAACATTTCGCATTCTATTTTGTGCGAGGCGCTTTCTTCTTTTGCATCATTTTATGTATGGCACACACACACACACACATATGCAATTGAGCGTGTGTGTGTGTGAGAGTATAAAAGTTGGCATAGCTGTTTTTGTTTTTTTTTTTTTTTTGTTCCTCTTCTTTTTTTTTCGGGTACGTTGACTGTGAGAGGAGCTGAGATTTCGCAATCGGCGAGGGTGGCTATTTGAATTGGAAGACAAAAGAATAATAACAAGAATAAGAAGAAGCAAAAGGTGAACGATTGGCTGTGTGTGTGTGTGTTTGTGTAGAGAAAAAGGCTTTTGCCTAGATGTGTCAAAAGTTTTATGATCTTGGCAAAAAAAAAAAAAAGCACGAACACATGAATTGTTGAAATTTCAAGCGCGCCATCTGGCGGATTAAGTCACTTTGCGGGCAGTTTTTAATGCTTAACTTTCTTTTGCAAATATCTTTAATAATTTCGAACCGATTTTATTCAAATTTGTTATCAAACGAAAGATCTTTTTATTTCCAACAATTTCGAAGACTCCCCAAATAAAACAAAAAGGCAAGAAATTTGTGTTTAATTAATTTAATAGTATTTAATTTGTAATAAATTCGTAAATAATTCTAAGACTAAGTGATACAAATAACCAACGTATAGATATTTTAATATTAATCACATCTAATATAAAATTTCATTTAATTTCATTTTTTTCTTTTCTTCTTCTTCTTCTTCTTTAATGATTGATTCAGAATCGAATCAATGCAAATAAAAAAAAAAAAAAAAAAAAATGTTTTAATTGATTTTATACATACATGTGTGTGTATTTTTATGGCTTTATATTATGAAACTCTCTAATTTTATTTTTTTTATATATTTACTAAATAAATTCTAAAAAAAAATTTTGTTTTATTTTTTCTTTTTTGTTTTTGGATCAAATCAAAAAAAAAAAAAACGAAATAAATATATATACGAAGTTATTTATATATATATATTTATTTTGGTTACATATATGTATTTTCTTTTGTTCTTATGTATGGATTAATTATACATAAAGTCTAAGTAGGCCTCGCTGAACAACAGACATTTTTATACTCTTTTTTTTTTTTTCTTTTGACCAAAAATTTTCTTCTTCTTCCTAAATCCAAATTGGGATTTTTATGTTAATTAAAAATTTTTGTTTTATTTTTCGAACTAATTATAAATCTTAACTGCTAAAACTGTTTCAAATGCCAAAAAACAAATGGGAGAGAGTAAGAAGACAAAAAAAAAAAATTAAAAAAAAAAAAAAATACCTTTGACTTTGCCTGGGAATTTGCTCTTTGCTCTGAAAGTATGAAAAAATTGTTGAGAGAGGAAAAATACTTATACACTTAAAAGGAAAAGGATCAGTGTGATTTGCAACTTTATCGTTCATTCGTATAAACTGTATCCTAGAGGTAACTTAAATCAAAAAAATCTATAATGAATTAAACTCAATCTCTTTCGCATGGGCTTCCCTCTGCATTTTCTCACGTAACCGCGTAATATCCTCATCGATCCGAACAATAGCACGAATTTTCTAAAAAAAGAAAAAAAAAAACAAAATGATAAATATCAAACATATCTTCCAGGCTGACTTGGTTTGGTTAGGTTATTCGGATCCAGCTGAAACTTGGTAGAATAGTTTGTCTTAATATAGATATTCTTAGTATTAATTTTGATTAGGATAGGTGAAAAATTGGCGGAGTTAGCCCTAAAAATACCTACGGTCTGTTTGACAAATATTGATCAGACAGATCTATATAATATACAGATCTATATTATATATATAGTAGTTCTATACAGTTCCAACTTGGTCAGGTTATGACAAATAAAAATGAAGTCCCTGGAACCTAGAATATTATCCCTGGAACCTTATATAATTTTACTGAGATCGGCGAACAAATCCTATGATATATACTAGTCAGATCTATATAATATATATAGTAGATCTATTCAGTTCCAAATTGGACGGGTTATGACAAATATAAATCAAGTCCCTGGAACCTAGAATATAATCCCTGGAACCTTATATAATTTTACTGAGATCGGCCAACAAATCCTATCAGATCTATATAATATATATAGTAGATCTATTCAGTTCCAGCTTGGTCGGGTTATGACAAATAAAAATGAAGTCCCTGGAACCTAGAATATAATCCCTGGAACCTTATATAATTTTACTGAGATCGGCCAACAAATCCTATCAGATCTATATAATATATATAGTAGATCTATTCAGTTCCAGCTTGGTCGGGTTATGACAAATAAAAATGAAGTCCCTGGAACCTAGAATATAATCCCTGGAACCTTATATAATTTTACTGAGATCGGCCAACAAATCCTATCAGATCTATATAATATATATAGTAGATCTATTCAGTTCCAGATTGGACGGGTTATGACAAATATAAATGAAGTCCCTGGAACCTTATATAATTTCACTGAGATCGTCGAACAAATCCTATGATATAGTGTCGAGTTGACAATCTATATTTATGTATCTATTAATGCTTATTAGTTTTGTTCCAAAAGATAGGTCAATAAATCCAGGAGATAACCCTGACTTCTATAAAAATCTAATAGATCGATTAGATGAGACTTAATGCCTGCTACGTCGTCTGAATAGGCCTGATTTGGTAGATACTTACCTATTTTCGACTTGGATTTACTCAGTGTTTCCTTACCTCACATAGATCTCCGGGTGTGCGTTTCCATAACCAAAACATATACGCCGGTATATATAACATCGAGGATAAGGCGGTGAACCAACCGAACGCATGAGCCCACCAGGGATAGCTATAGTCCAGGTACTTAATTGGTGTCCATTGCACAATATTGAAGAAGAAAACACCCTAGGAAAGTCGAAAGAAAACGAAAGAGTTTTTCCCAAATTCCTTTTGACTTTCTAGCATAACACTTACAATACATATCGCCGGGGTGGTGACACACCAACAGAACTTCCACCAGACCATAGGATAATAGCCAATCATATCCTTAATGCCATCATAGAAACGATCCACACCATAGCACCAAGATATCGAGACACACTCAAAGAATATCAACCAGAGCAGACAGAAGCCGCTCACCGCATACGAGTCGAGAATTTGGAATATATACATGCCGCCCTAAATCCAAAAACAAAAAACTTGCTTGAGAGAATTTCCTTGAAACTCTCAAGGACGCAGAGAACTTACCTGTGATATACACGTGAGACCCACCAAATAGCTAAGGGCACAGACAATGGCTATAAAGATTTCCTTACGCTTGCGCAGCAATTGTGGCCACTCATCGATAATGGCGGTAATGAAACCCTCCATGGTACAGAACTGCGAGTCCAGGCCGATCAGCAAGAGCATAAAGAAGAAGAGGCAAGACCAAAGCGGTGAACCCGGTAGCTGTAACACAGCCGAGGGATACACCAAAAAGGCCAGGCCAGGACCTAAACAAAAACATTTTCATCAATTAGGGCAAATAGTCCGGGTCCCAAATAGACCCACCTGAGGCAGCTACTTCAGCCACGGGTCTCTGCTGTTCATGGGCCATAAAGCCAATCACCGAGAATATAACAAAGCCAGCAAACATACTGGTACTCGAGTTGACTGTACACACAATCAAGGCATCTCTGCGAATCAGGGAATTTATCAAATCATAACGAAGAGTTTAGAGGGAATTTCAAACCATTCCAGACTTACTTGTAGACATTATTTGTGAATTTATTGTAACTGCCGAGAGCCACCAAAGTGCCCAGACCCAGACCATACGAGAAGAAGATTTGCGTCACAGCATCTATCCAGACCTTTTGTTAAATCCAAAAGTTGAGAAACTATATGGGACAGAGAGCTTATCGAACGACTTACCTCGGATTGTGAGAGTTTGGAGAAATTGGGTATTACATAGAATTTAATGCCCTCCAAGGCACCGGGTAAGGTAATGCCGCGTATCAATAGGACTGTCAATAAGACATACGGAAAGAGGGCTGTGAAATAGACCACTTTGCCAGTCCATTTGACGCCCTTCCAAATGCAGAAATAGCACAAAATCCAAACCAATAACAAGGTCCCAGCTAATTCCCAGCGTATATTGCCCATTTCCTCAATGCCCGATGAAATTTGCAAAGCTCGACGTCTGTGCGGATATAGAAAAATATTTTATGGTGAAAATATAAATAAATAAATCCTTAACTTACTCCCAGAATTCTTTGACAGGATCTGTTAGCTCCGAGGAGGAAATATTCAAGGCAGCCACCGAGCAGATTTTCGTAGAACTTCCATCGACCATTTTGCTCCAGCAATGCAGATTCTTGCGTTCATATTGATTGACACAGTTGGCCGTATTCCACCAATTGCTACAGGTGCGCCAGGGCACATCTTTATCCATAGGATTTTATCAGTTTCTTCAGAATTTCGTAAAAGTTTTGATTTGGACTTACCCGATCGCATGGACATAAAGAAATAGAAAACAGCCCAGGCCAAAATCACAATATAGTAGACATTCATCCAGCAAGACATAACGGCAGCAGCATAACCAATACCTAGGAATTTTTTTGGGGGGAATTATTATATAGGAAACTTTTGATTAGACCCGATCAAACAGACCTTTAAAGATCGGAGCGATTTTGAAGACGCCAAGGCCGCCAATGGTCAACATTTGACCCAGGGCAAGTTCCATGAAAAACATGGGTATGCCAGCCAGGAAGAGTGTCAGGAAATAGGGTATCAAAAAGGCTCCGCCACCATTTTTATAGCACAAATAGGGAAAACGCCAGACATTGCCCAGGCCTATGGCCAGGCCGACTACAGATAATATAAAGTCTAATTTCGACGACCATGATCCACGTTCGGGTAATTCGATTTTTACCAGCTAACAAAATCAATTTGAATTAACTTTGATTTTTCCTTTTTTGATATAACAAACCTGTTGATTTTTGGCTGCCGATGAGGCTGGCTGTACTGTGGCGCTTAATTCCTTTTGGCAGAGTAATTTGCCCATTTCAATGGTGTCGTGCTTCTGTTTATCCCCACCGTCGCCTTCCGACCCGCAATTACCCGACATTTCTATATATACTTTTTTTTTTTTTTTTTTGTATTTATTTTGTTTGACTTTTTGTGGTTCTTCTTCTTTTAGTTGAACTTTATAAAATGCACCTGCAAGCAATAGCAACAACAACAAGAACAAAAATCAGAAAAAAATATTAGCTTTTTGTTTCAACTGTACTCATTTTTTTTCCATCACATTTTTAATCCTTTTGGGGAAATTTTCTTTTGATTTAGTTTTTCATATTTTCATTTCTTTAGTTTTTTGTTTTTTTGGAATGATGATTCACAGTTAAAGAATAGAATCGAAAGGAATATATATATATATATAGATAGATAGATAGATAGATAGTGATATATATATATATATAGATTTTCACGCACCCACGACACCCTAACGGGCCAGTAGCTCACACTCAACTGACTATCACTCTTGACATCCGTTGATATTCATGATATTCCCTTAAAAAAAAAGCCACACACAAAAATTGACCAAATCTTGTTCAGTGCGTCAATCAAATCTGAAATGCAAGTAATTTAAGAGCTTAGCTTAGATTTTTAACAAGCCAGCCCGTCATTTTTACATACAATTTAATTTAATAATGATTTACTAAGGGGTTCCACATTTCCACATACCACTGACCACTGACCCACCACTGACCCACCATCATACACCCCCACCCATACCAGCGTACTATTTGATCAGTTCTGCTGCACAATGTTTTCGAAAAGATGCGGGTAGCTCGTGTCAGCCTCTGCTTGAGCATGTATGGGGATCTCCACACACACACACACACATATATATATATATATATGCTGGCCTATGTTGGTCTGTTTGATTGTCTTGTTGTCCCAGCTCCCCAGTATAGCGGAATGTGGAATGCTCGGGTTTACCCTTTACTCATTTCATAGTCCATTCCAATGGTCCAAGTCTTCAAATTCTCCAGGCTCTTGGAGCTGTATATGGCTTGCTCAAATCTGGTCTAGGTAGCAACTCAAATTTCCTGATCCTACTTACAGAAATGCTCTGGGTTCCCATCGTGATCCTGGATAAAGTTTGGTCTAGGTTATCTGTGGCTCCAAAATTTTTAAAAATATTTGACCAGGTCCTTAAAGTTTCTAGCCTTTTCCAGCTGTTCGTATCGCCTGCTTAAGCCTTGACTTGAAATTCAGTATACCGTAGTTCCTGTCGGACTTCGCCTTGCCCAAAGTTTTTAGTGCCCATTCCTATCGTGATTCTCAATTATAGAAATATTTAAGCAGTACCTGCGAGTCTACGGAGTACATTAAAATTCCTAGTCCTTCTTATAAAGTAGCCCTGGGTAATCCGAAGTAATCAAAATATTTAACCAGGTCTTGAAGTCTTGTAGGCTTTTCAAGCTGTTGGTATAGCTCGTAGTGTGGACTCGGGTTATATCAAATTTCCTGGCTCTCTTTATAAAATAACCGAGGGTTTCTATAGCCCTTTCTAATAGTGCTTCCGAGCTATCGAAATATATGACCAGGACTTGAAGGTTTTCTTTAGGTCTTCATATATCTGGATGAGATTTGGTATTTCAAATTTCCAGGTCTTCTGCTAGAGCAGCTTTGGGTTTACTTAGTTAATTTTCATCTTGATTCTAAGCTATCGAAATATTTTACCAGGTCTTACCAGGTTCATATAGCCTGTTCAATCTGGGACTAAGGGGTTCCTGGTTCTCTTTATAGAACCAAAATGTCTATATCAAGCCTTATCAAGCCTGGTTCAGGGAGTATTCCAAATTTCCTGGGATTCCTGGGCCTTAGGGGTAACTTATCTTTCCTGGTTCTCTTTATAGAACCCAAATGTCTATATCAAGCCTTATCCAGCCTGGCCCAGGGAGTATTCCAAATTTCCTGGGATTCCTTGGGTGTTTCGTAAAAAAAGGTATCTCCACTTTGGCAGGCCTATGTCAGCCCCAGGTCTCTGCCATTGCAGACACCTCGTGGGTGGTTCTTAAAGGTTTCGAATATCTGGGACTATTTGCCGAGCATATTTCGAGCACATCTCGGGTTTAAGCAATTGTGGATATAACCTGGGTTCAGCAGTAACTTTCAGTGTGCCTCCCAAATATCTCTTTCCCTTTTTCACTCTTTCACTCTCTCTCTCTCTAGCTCTGTCTGTTTGGAACCATTCCTAATGCAATGGGATGTACACGAAAAAAAAATATCTACGGCGGACGTAGAAAATAAAAAAATCCGCGATGAAATATGAATTCAATTAATAAACGACTAAATGTCAACAAGTGCGCATGAAAAGCCGTAGCAATAACCTAGATACTTAAATTAGAGCTACTTCCGAATCGTATTGTACAAAAAAAATGAATATAAAAAAAAATATTTACATAGCTAGGTAGGTAGGTGAGGTGGGTATATGAATGGCGGATCGGTATGGAATGGAATGGAATGACATCTGACTATAATTCTGGTCTAGACCTGTGGCTAAACTTATTTCACTATAAATAAGTTAGATTCTTTATGATTATGCCAAAGGGGGAGAGTACACAATTATTATTTTATTATATAGTTTTTTTTTCTTTTTTTTTGTGCAAAAGTTACCATCCGGTTCAATTTTTAGCATGTCAGAGGAATTCGTATATGGAGAAAGGGGCTTTTGTCTGTAAAGTTCTTATGGACATTTCTTTTTCATTTATTTCTTGAGGTCTTCAATTAATTCAGACAATGAATAAAATGTTTATTTCAATAGCAGAAAATTTATATTGGAAAGAAAGCAAATTATCTTGAGATTTAAGCCAAGAAATATAGGATTTTTTTTTGGATCAAAATAGGTTTATTTATTATACTTTAAATAGGTTAATTCCTAAACTGAAAATTCACATAAGAAATTTAGGATTTTCCTGTAACAAGTCAAATGGAAAATAAATCATTTGGATAAGTTGGTCTTTTTTTGTTTTAATAAGCCAAAAATTGTAGATATGAAATTTAGGATTTATTATAATCAATAAGAATAAGAATAATAAGATATATTAGTTTTATTATGATCATAATAGATCCATCCTGCAACAAGTCAATTGGATTGAAAGCTAATATTCAAAATTCTTTCAATTTAAAAATCCATTTCATTTGTTTTGCAAACTGAAAAGAAAATAAATACAAATAATTAAAAAAAAAAAAAAAAACGATCACAAATAGTTAAAGTCATTTGATTTAGGCCAATCATTTAGTTCCTTTCAATTGCTTTGGCCTACTCAATCTCAGTCACTTTGTGTGGGTCAGTGTGACCGTTTGCAGTTTTGTTGGGCAATTTTAAATTTACCCCGTTTTTTCCCCGTTAGACTGAAGAAGTCTTTTTCCTTTAGTTTAATAAAAAATTGGAAATTAAAGTTTTAGTTTCAAGCCAAAAGTTCTGTGCTATCGTTGTTTATTTTTCTGGGCACTCAATTCTGTTTGCTTTACTAGTTCGTAAGTCTAAGGTAAATGTTTCTCCCATAGTCTTAGACTCTTAGTTTTTTTTTTTGGCAATTGATCGCTAGACCGTTTAACATGTTGTGTGTGTGTGTGTGTTTATTTGCCTTGGCTAGAAGTTCCCACAGCGCTCAGCGTCTGGTAGTGTTTTTCTGGGTTATGGTCAAGGCGAAATAGACATAGCCACATACACACAGGTAAACATAGCAAACTTTAATCAACGACGCTTCGAAATTTAATTCTAGTGTGCGTGATAATTTTGTTGTTGGTTTTTATTATCTGCGCATTTTGCTTTTTTGCTGTTTTGTCTTGCTTTCTTTTGGGCTTTCATTTGTTTATGTTAAATTCCCGCCCATGCCCATGCGTGTGACGTACGTTTCTTACGCACCTCACGCACACACACACACACACATTACCAGATTGTAGCGTACGTATAAGACAAGATAATGGAAATAGCCACAGTTATTTATATTTTTGTAAAGCCATGAACCAACAATAATAAATTCAAGCTTAGCTAGACTAATGTTATTTGATTGTAGCCAGAATTGTGGTAAATTATTAATCTAAATTAAAATCGAACGTTAATAACAGTGGCGCCATCTATGGTAAAACGCAGCCGCAGTCAATTAAGTTGATAGGGCTGCCAGCGCTGCCATATATGAAAACGTAAATATTTTCACAGACAAATTTTATTTTTAATTGCCAGGAAAAAAAATTGATCCCGAAATTCATCAATATTAATTATTTTTTTCAATAATGTAAGACTATTTTTCATAATTTTAAGACATTTTATTGCTCTTGTGCCAAGGAGGCAACTCTTCTTAGTTTAAATAAAACAGCTGTTTTCATCGTCAGATTTGCCGGAACTTGTGTGCCCAACTATTTTGGCTCACATTTTTAAATACCACTAAGCCAGTTAAAGATTCTTAATAATTAAGAAAGTAAGCCAAAAAAATTAAGAAAGCAAATATATTTGTCTTAAGTGAAGTCTATGCAGCTCTGCGACTTAGAGTTGTCAGCTAGTCAGCTAAAATCAGTTTTTGTGCGGCAAAATTTTTCAATCACTTAATAAACTAATTGTTGTGTCTGCAGCAAATTGCAGAGGCATAGCAGCATTAACGATTAAATTGGCCCACTCCAGAATGGATGCTGGCAAAGATGACTGTGATGGTAGCGGCAGTGGTGATGGCGGCAGCAATAAAATGGAAATCGATCCATCACCTCTAGCCGGCAAGAAACCGGCACCACAGGCCAGCAAGTCCATTGGTAAGTTATTTTATTCAATTCATTTTTGTTAATTCACATCAAAATCCATGAGTTTCTTGCTCTTGATTTGCTGATAAATAGAGAGTTCCAGTGATGAGAGCGTTGACTTCTCCAGTGAAGAGCAATCGTGGCGCGGGAGCCCCATGACCGAAATTTATCGCAAAATGCCGATATACGAGTTGGAACATCTGGCGGCAGCCCAACCACATGCTCTGCATGTTGTCATGCATGAGTATCCCTTGCGTGGTCCAAGCACCGCAATACCACGGCCCAACAAGGCCAAACCTCGCTGGGATGCTCTCCACGTGCGTTTGCCCTGCTCCCCCGAGAGCCAGTATCCCCTACAAGCCGAGGACGGTACTGCCACCATTGAGTTGCGTTGGGGCATGATCGAGCGTGCCCTACTCCGCCCCATCCAAAACAGCAAGGAGCTCCAGCAGGCCATCCTGAGCTACAACACTCGCTACGAAAGCGTCTGGAACTTTGTGGCCTTGCACAAGCTTTTCGAACAGGAGCTCGACGAGAGTGAGACTCGTGTCTTTTTCGAGGATCTCCTGCCTCGCATCATACTCCTGGCTCTTCGCCTGCCCGAACTAATCCAGGCGCCCATTCCACTCCTCAAGCAAGGGCACAGCCAGGCCGTCACCTTCACCCAGCAGCAAGTCTCCTGCTTGCTAGCCAATGCCTTTCTCTGCACCTATCCACGCCGCAACACATTAAAACGCAAATCGGAATATAGCAATTTCCCGGATATAAATTTCAACAGGTAAGTCGGTGGCCCAACCGATCTAACCAACTCGAATTAATTATGCTTGTCTCTTTCCAGATTGTTCCAGTCAACTGGAGCAGCCGTTTTGGAAAAGTTGAAATGCATTCTACATTATTTCCGTCGCGTCTGCCCAACTGAACGGGACGCCAGCAATGTGCCCCGTGGCTGTGTGACCTACATGCGCCGCAGCTATCGCGACGATGAAATGCCCAACTGGGATTTGGTGGATACACCCTTGGCCGCAGTGCCGCTACACATCGATTCCAATGGCACCATCGAGGACCAGGGCCGGGGACTGTTGCAAGTCGATTTTGCCAACAAGTTTGTCGGCGGCGGTGTTCTCGGCCAGGGCTGCGTTCAGGAGGAAATACGCTTTGTCATTTGCCCGGAGCTGCTAGTCAGCAAGCTAGTCACCGAATGCCTACTGCCCACCGAGGCCCTGGTGGTGCTGGGCTCCGAACGCTTCAGCAACTACACTGGCTATGCCAGTTCCTTTGCCTGGGACGGCAATCACGACGACAATACGCCCCGCGATAGCTCCCGTCGTCGCTTGACCTGCATTGTGGCTATCGATGCCCTGCACTTCTCGGTGCCCAGCACTCAGTACCGTGAAGAACTCATGCTCAGAGAATTGAACAAGGCCTTTGTTGGCTTCACCCACACTTCGCTGACTCCGCCACCCGGCGTGGCCACCGGCAATTGGGGCTGTGGTGCCTTTGGCGGCGACGCCTATCTGAAGGCTCTGCTCCAGCTGATGGTCTGCTGTGCCCACTATCGCCCTCTGGTTTACTACACCTTTGGCAATCGCAAGCTGCGAGATGAATTCTACTCGCTCTACGAGCTCTTCAAGAAGCACAAGATCACTGTACGCATGCTGTGGTCGCTCCTCTGCTGCTGTCCCCCAAGCAAGACCAAACACTTGTACAAGTATTTGCGCCAAGAGATCGAGCGTTATACGGTGAGTGTTTCTAATCTTCTAATCGGATGAGCTGTATTCCTGACTTATACATTTTTATACCCTGTACCTTCAGGTAACATAGTGAAGGAGACGTTACCCACGATATGATCACGGTGACTAGAGAAATTGATTTAGCCCTTTGCCTGTCCGTCTGTCTAACCGTCCGCTAGGACAACCAAACTTGAGATTTGGACTCCCCCCGCTCTTCCTTTTACCACATCAATTTTACAAAGCCTTGTATTTTCTATAGGTTTAGAACTTTGATATTAGTTACTTCAGAAAAGTTGTTAGGAATCCAAAGATCTTTCGATTGATATCAAACATGACTAAAATCGGACCATATTTACATGAGTTATACAAAAAAAGAGTCAGGATTTCAATTCGCCTTATCCAAGTGGCAAACGGTCGAATAAACAGTCCGATAGATGGCGTGCTAGCTTTAAGGTGAACAATGTGCTGTTGATTTCAAAGGAATATTAAGACCACAGATTTTATGTGAATGTAGTCGATCAGTATTACCATCAGACTAAGGCTACCACTTTTTCTTTTTAAATTTTCAATTTTAATCTTTTTTTTAACCCAGGCAAGTAAATCGGAAACGGAAAGCGAGCTGAAGGCACCACCCGGGCACCGTAATGCTGGCGGGTTTACTAAGAAGCACAGCAAGGGGGAGATGGACCAGAGACCGCAGATCTTGATCTCTGATGAAGATCAGATTGATGATTATGACGATGCTGATGATGAAGAAGAAACCGCCTGTCAAGAGGACAACTTGGCCACAACCAGCAAGGCGGCAGCAGTAGCTGCCGCCACAGTCGGCGCACCGACGGGCAAGGCTGAGACCACCACCAGCTCCGGAAGCAAAACACGTCAGCCCACTCTGCTGGAAATGCTGGACAATAGCTATGAGAAGGGCAGGGATACCAATGGTGGCTTGGAACGTCCACGTCGTCCTTGTTTTGGTCGGGGTCGCGGCATGACTGTGAAGACTGCCAAAGAGGAGGATAATAAAAACTAAGAAAACAAATTACATCAAAATGTCCCAAACGCATTTCCACTTCGACTTACTTTCATGCATAATGATAGTATCAAAGATTCTCTCTCTCTCTCTCTCTCTCTCTTCCCCCATTATACCAAAATAACATGAAAAAAAGAATTTCAACATTTTTGCATTTCCAAAACAAAAATATATATTTATATATAGTATATATGTAAATTTGTACATAATCATTTAGATTATTTGATAAACAAAAATAATAATTGCATATTTGTAGTGATTTTCGTGGATATCAAAATTAATAATTATAATATGAGAAATGTGATGAATGACCCCACAAATGTTAACAATAATAAAGAAAAAAAACATAAATACTCCATCGAAATACTCTCCATATAAATAAGTATATTTATATATATACAAATAAAATAATTTATAATTATAATTTTTTTTTTTTTAGAAATAAGAATAAAATTGTTTGTCTTCTTAGTTAAATTTATTCAATTGTTAAATTTTCAAATATCCAAATGGCGCCATCATTACGGTCGATCAGGCAACCTTGTCACCCTTGCCCTGTGAAGTTGGCTGCGCCTTGATCAGCCTGGATCAGTTTTGCGGCAATTCCGCTGTTGGCGATTTTATTTTAGATTAAGAAAGCGTGTTATGTGTAAATTAATTAGTGCGTTATGTTTCTAAGTAGAAAATATAAACGAAATTATAAAGTTTCACAAGTGATTGTTTATTTTTCTTGCTTAATCGATTCAATTTTGTGTGCTTTGCCTTTGTGGTTAATTCTTGTTTCACTTTGGCTTGAACTGGTGAAAAAATTAATTATTACAAAAAAGAAATATGTATATATATAGTATATTATATATATAATTCCTTTTTTTTTATATAACATATTTTTGTTTATTTGATGGGCTCTGAGGGATCACCAAAACTCTGTTTTTGCGTACGCTTCGTATCATTGAAAAAGAAAGTGCCGTTATGTGCTGGCGCTACTGTGTGTGCGTATGTAAAATGCTTAAGCTGAGCAAGTGGAACGTTTTTTTTTTCTTTTTTGTTTTGTGATTCGCTCGTTTCGTGTGCGTGTGTGGGAGTGAGACAAAACGATTCACTCTGTTCATGATGAAATTAGCAAGGTAAGTCCTCTTTTTTGGTATTTTTTAGGTTATTTCAAATTGATCTACTATTAAAAGCTTCTTCTTTTTCTGTTCTGTTTTGAATTGAAGAAAAAAAAAAAACAAAGCGTCACATAAATGCAAAGTCTAAGCCTTGCCTGCCAATTTATTTTTGGGGTTATGCATGAAGTGAATATTACATATTTATAATATCAGAGAACACATACGCCAAAAAAGAAAGAGAGAGAGAGAGAGAGAGAGAGAAAAATTGCATATTGAAAGAATTTTATTTGGATAGAGCAACAGGCTGCCAATGAA